>JAOXXN010000065.1:26879796-26896468 GCA_026770055.1 Myrmophylax atrothorax | reverse complement strand
ACAAACAGAGCAAAAAGAAGCAAGGCAGGACAGTAAAGACAGCTGTGAATATACAGACTGAACATTAAGCACCATCTTTATGAAGCAGCTTCTTAAAGATGGTTTTCTCAAGTGGAACAGAAAGAAAACCAAACTTCACTCAGAGCCACTTACATAATACATTTTTGCCAGAAGATGTTTTGCCTCTGGCTGTGAGACTACTGACCGTGAGAGCAAAATGACTGGCTGGTTTGGGATACAGATCTGTCTCTCACAGAAATTGCTGAAACCAAGAACATAAAGTCAGAATGCTCCCTTTCTACCTTTGAACATGCTATGTCATATCAACACACTCTTGCTGGTTTCAGGAATAACCTGACAAACTAAACTAAAAAATGAGATGACGATGGCCCAGAAAGAAAATAACAGATTCATACACACTTCTTAGCTAAATCACCTAACAGACAATTCAAAGAACAATCAGTTTGTATAATAGATGTCTGAATGACTAAACTAAAACCAAGTATCAATCCAGGTAACATAAGAATTTACCTGAATTTTTTAAGAGGTAAATGAGATAATTTGTTTCTTTAATCTTAAATCAGAGGCACTGTTAAATTTAGACTTGAAATACTGGAATACTATGAAATACAGGAATCAAGCACGGGCTTCTATTGCTCATATGCCTGAGTGATCTACACTCAGTATAGTTCTAGCAGAAAATAATATAACCACAAGGCAAACACAAGAGAAACAGCTTCATTTCTGTAGGTATCGAGACATACATAAAATCCTGGTTTCACAGGACCAGCATACGCTGGCATACAGCATATAAAAAAGGCAGCTCTGCAGAGAATTTCATAAAAGCATGCACATTTCTAGGTGTAGCAAATGCAGAAAGAAGTGTCAACAGTTACCCCTCCTCCAAGTAAACCTTTGAAAACAGCAAGTAAAATTACAATAAAAAGACACCAACCTTAAACTAACGATAATCACAAATTACTGAGAAAATTTTCATATTATACTGATTCTGCCGGATTGTTTTTCCATCTCGCTTTTCTCTCCCCAAAGTTTGCATGACGCACGCTAAATGAACCATCTGTAAATCCACATTTTTGTCCAGCCGGTTTTATTGTCAGCTCTCTGGGATCCTATTGTGCAATTCTCCTCCCCTCTTCCCCAAACACTTCTGCTGCTGATGCAGAGGCTGGCGGCTGCTACAGCATAATGCAGTTTCCAGTCACTATGGCAGCAGTGAGGCTGAATACCTGCTGCAACACAGTCTTAAGGCTCAAATAGAGAAACTCCAGTGAAAATAATCACTGTCAGTAAAAGCTGAAATTTGCCAGTTTTCTGAAAGAAAACATCAGTCAAGTTAGCATCCCCATCTTTCTGGCTGCCCAGTATTCAAGTCCCATTTTCCTTTTACAAACCATTTTTTCCAAGAGAAGAGGAGTCAAAAATAAAGCAGAAAAAAAGATGCTGGCAAGGCATTTTGCACCCTTGCAAATCCCACACTGAGAGCAATCAGCAGCCAGAGTTATAAGCCTATCCACTAATATACATCCACACAACTCCCCCCACCCACTCCAGCTCTATCCTCCCCCTCCATCCGTGTCCAATCCAGGGCTCTTCCCGCAGGGGCTCAGAGCATCACACAGCAGCAGGCACCACGCAGCTGCACAGCATCATACATCTGCTTCTGCCTAGCAAAGGGGCCCAAACCTCTCCCTTCTCCTCCCTAAAGCAAAGGGAAGAGCAATGAAGAAGATAGCAATACCTTGCATTATCACCTCCTTCAGCCTCCTGAAGGAATGCCACTCAGAGAATTCAAAGCAAAAGTTTGGTAGTGGTGGGCAGGAGGTGGGAGCCAGAAATCGGTCAGAATGGCCAGCAGAAACCTTTAGAAATGAGGGGTCTTTGGAAATGTACACACAGATTAATTCCCTCCACAGAAGTCACCATCATGTGAAGCATCATTTGCATTTTCGGTTAGCTGGCTTGCTTACAGAAAAAGCACACCTGTACTTTTTATGTGTGTTTTTCTTAGCCTTTCCATGCTAAACCTTTTTCTTTGCCTAAACTCCCAAAATAAAAGTAAGGCAATGACTTATTTAAGGCATCCCTTTAAATACCATCTCTAAAACAGGTCTCTTTCTGAGAGTCACAGGTACAAGACACAGCCACACACTCCAGTAAAGGTTACTGCTTTCTTGCTAAATTCCAGTCCAGGTAACAGATTTTCCTTTCTTAATTTCAGTTACATACAGAATGAGTTAGTTCCCCTTCTAACCCACTATACACAATTCTGCTGGAAGTTGTAGAATTTCTGTAACTGAGACAGTGAAATGGAGTATTTGTGGGATCTTGTAAGAGATGCAAAGGAGTCAATTTTTTTTTTTTTTGTAGAGCACTTTGAAGCTGTTAGTGAGAATTCAGAGTATTTAAAAAACATTAGCTGGACATGTTAACTATACCATATCAAAATAATAATTGTTTTGTGTTATGCTGTATAAGATTTTTCCCCCCTAGTTTAACAATGTTGGCATTTTCAAGAAAAGGAAGTTTAAACATGTTCCAAGCAGCTAAAATTAAGTCAGTGCACTGCTATACCACTGGACTCTAATGGAACAACTCCTCTGTTGGTTTTTGTTGGGTTTTTTTCCCAAACCATCAAGACAATAAAATTAGAGTTTATATGCAGTATGGTGTCAAGGCAATGACAGGAGCAAGACCTTTATTATTGACTTATTTGTGGTGACACTATAATATGACTGATGCCATTGACAAGCCTTCTGTGTTTCCTGGCTGAGAGCAAACAGAAATTTGAAGTGTTGGGGCTCTTCTGAGTAGGGTGTGTGAGCAAGCAACCAAGTAAGAGTACAATGAATCACATCCTTCCTCAAGGAAATTTTCATGCCTAAAGTTTTAATATTTGTGTGCAATGGTAGAAATTTATTTTCTCTCTGATTTCTCAAAATACTTTAATGTACAATTAAAGGATGAACTGGTAATTCAAGGCATGAAAAGCAAATGAGAAAAATACTGTGATACTGACAGTGTGGGAGATGAGAATCATATAATAAGGTAATCACTACCGTAAAAATATATTGATATGCTCTGAAATAAAAAATCCAGAAGAAAGCAAAGTACCATCAGTTCATGATGAAAAAGTACTTAAACCCATGGAATCCAAACCATTTCTGAATTATTTCTGTGTGCAGCTGCTGTACTTCTTTGCACAAATGAACCATATCCTACGCTAGGAAATAATTTTTTTGACTCTTCCCTTAAGCCATTTTATTCTCAGCAGAAGAGAATCCAATTTGTCCAAGACATTTTCAGTATAGTAATGAGTATTCATATTACCTACTATTGACATAAAATGTAATATATCTAGTGTTCTCAAATGCTGCAAATTAGTGGTAGGTTCAGAGTAAGCCCCCCTCTAGTTACGGCTTTTAACTGCAGGTTACATGTGCAACAAAGATGCAAACCATTTGCACAAAATCTAGAATGAGGAAAGAACATGGCTGCAGAGACTTGCCTGTAACTCAGCTGCATGTACAGATTCTTGTTTCAATATTATAAAATAACTTTAATTAAACTTTGAACTTCAGTTTGTTGCAATATGATAAATCAATTTGAATTAAATCTTGAAGTCTAGTTTCTAGCTCTTCTGGAGGCAATCAGTGTTGCACAGGAGAAGGATAAAGCTAGAGGGGGTAAAAAATTTCAGCATGATTTAGACACATTAATATTCTTACCTTAGTTCAGGAGAACATTTGTTTTCTTTACAGTTCCTACATTGTTGACTGTAAAAATAAAAATAGAAAATCATAAATATTTTCAAAAAAAAAAAACAAACCCCTTACTGAATCCTATTATACACAGAGATGTTATTGTAATTTTCAGCAGTTGAAGACTCCAAGATGCAGATTGCTAGCAGCTGGGAGAGCAGCAAGAACTATCGAGGGAGAGGGGGGACAGAAAAAAAGAGAGACACACACACACACACAGAGATTTCCCTGTTCTTTCATCTTCCTCTAAGCATCTCCCTCTGACAGAGACAAGACCTTGCATTCGGATGAGATTTTTACTGGTGAGCAAATCAGCACTCTCTGTAGTCCACTTAGTCTGGTATTACAGTTTGCAAAATACCTCAGACAAACCTGTGCTGGTTTTGGTTAACTCTCTTCACAGTGGCTGGTATGGGGCTGTGTTTTGGATTTGTGCTGAACACAGGGTTGATATTATAGAGATGTTTATAGAGCACTCACACAGGGCCAAGGCCTTTTCTGCTTCTCACACTGCCACACTGGGGAGAAGGTTAGGGGTGCATGGGAGGCTGGGAGGAGACACAGCCAGGACAGGTGACCCACACTGGCCAAAGGGATACTCCAGACCATATACCATCATGCTCAGTATAGAAAGGGGAGAGAAGAAGGAGGAAGGGGGGACGTTTGGAGTGATGGTGTTTGTCTTCCCCAAGTAACCTTTTCACATGATGGGGCTCTGCTCTCCTGGGGATGGCTGAGCACCTGCCTGCCCATGGGAAGCAGTGAATTAATTCCTTGTTTGCTTTGCTTGTGTTCATGGCTTTTGCTTTCCCTATTAAACTGCCTTTATCTCAGGCCATGTTTTCTGGCTCTTGCCCTTCTGATTCTCCCCCTGACCCCACTGGTGGGGCAGCAAGTGAGCGGCTGCCGGGGGCTTGGCTGCTGCCTGGGGTTAAACCACGACAGCACCTTTTAGAGCTTGGCATTGACTATTCTTCATGAAAGTGGGACATTCGAGAGACCACATGTATCACTTTATTCTTATAACATAGATCTCAGGATAAATGTCTCAATCATAACCTCCTTCATGAGCAAAACTACAACAACACAGACTCACTGATCACTGTAAAGGAAAACTGAGTGGGTCAATTCAGTTACCTATGCCAAGGTTTAACTACTCAAGAGAAAAAAAAGACCACCAGATTATGTAAGGTGAGAAACAACTATTATTAGACAGTTTGTAGCTTATTCCTGTAAGAGATGGACATTCATAAAAATCAAGCAAATGCAATACCATAATGTTTTTCATTTTCACTGAGGTAACCCTTTGAAACATTCTACTTATGCATGAGGGTAATGTTAAACAATATAATAAGCTTGTAATATCCTGTCCAAGTGATTAAAAAAATTGACCAACACAAACAAATCTGCTATCTCAAAGTGGTCTGGAAAAAAAATCAATCAGAAATGCTTTGCAGTTTTGTCAGTTTAAAAAGGGGAAAACCAAATGCAAATTTGTGATAAACTGTTCACAATGCTTTGGGATTTCTGCATGTTTTCCTAGGATCATAAAAAACTCATATGACAAAAGCTCCATGTCTGATGTTTATACCCATGTAAAGAGCAGCTTGGTATCTATTTTTGAAGGTCATTAGACAAACATTTGTTTTAAAAATTCTCTATAATTTTTTCCAAAGAAAATAATAGCAATGATGTGCAAAATGTTCCTCAGTAATGAAACAAAATGAAATAACATTTTGTATAGACAGGTACCACTGCAGCAAATGAAAAGCAAATGCAGAGATTAGATACATTAAAGGGAACACATAAAAACACACTATCCAAGGTGGAAAGCAAGCCATTGGATTGGAAGTATGAAGAGATGTTCTAAACAGAGTTAGCATTTTATGCTCATGAGAAAAAGGTAAAAGATTCCCAGTATGTTACCACACCAAAACCACTCTAGCAAGAAGCAGAACTACAACAGATATGAATGAGAAGATGGCTATTTCTTGCCTTTAAAGGTCAACTGCATGTGCCAGGCTGAGAGGAATTAAAAAAGATAAATAATCCAACTACATTTAATGCTATGATATTCTATTTTCAATATTATGAACTAAACCAGAAGATAATTAATTTTCCTGCTACACATTAATCACGGTCTCCATCATGCCAATCCTTGCTATTTCAGAAAGGCTCTGCCATAAAAGCATACACTAAGCACTGAGAATGAGCAGCTCTTTGACATTTTGAAAGCAGGATATGCCTTACTTACTGCTCAGTTTAAAAAAAATAGGGAATGACATTGGCTATCTGAGATGAAAGGCTCAATGAGAACTTGAACTACAGGGAATTTATGAGCAAACAAAGCTGATTTCCAGAATAAATCAGCAGGGAAAGTGAATTGGTAATAATTACTTGGCTAAATCATATCCTGAAAAGTCCAAGAATATTGTAAAAAGTATACATTAGCTATAAATCAAGGGAGCTATAATGCAGATGTGCACGTGAACTGAATTAAGGTTGTCTGAGTCTCATCTGAGGCTTTTTCTTAGTGATTTTTCAGGTCTGTTGCTTGGATATCTCAATGGTCTATATTAGTTTGTTGGCCTGTGGATTTTCTCAGACATTTTTATTTGATCACTTAACAACATGATGGGACTTATTCTATATACAGCTTTCAGACATAATCCCACAAGAGAAATTGTTTGGTTGAGTTTTTTGTTAGTTTTAAACTTACTTGTAAAGAGCAGAAAGGCTATAGTGTGGAGAATTGGTGCAACTTCCGTCTAGGTTGAGCCAGTCCAAAGCTCCACAACTCAGAGTGGATGGGGTTTCATTAATCTACAAAACACACCACGAGACAGAGAGAAAATAAAATCACAGCAACCCATGAACTCTGAAGTTATGATTAACATTGCCCTCACTAATTACTGCCTGCACTGCTGCACAACCCCTCCCATGTGGGTCTGTAACCTCACACTTCTGCTGAGTCTGTGACAGTTTGCAAAACTGCCAAGTGCTTCTTACTGAGGATGTCACTTTGCAGCTCAATTTTGATGTACTGCTTGTTTCATTAATCAAGAAATTAAGAAGGAAAACAAAAAGAAGTTAAGCCCCTTATCTCAACTACACAAGTGAGTACAAAAGGACAGTTGAGTGGAAAGTATAAAATGTTACTAAATGAAAACCCATTTTAAAAGGTGGATTCTTGCCAGTGTCAGTTGATAATATGGTTAATTCCTAAACCAGAAAATGTATATTCTTTAAGTTAGGTTTTTTAGTTATATATGCCAGTCATGTTTTTTAAACATTACTGAACTAGCTAACCAATTAGTATCTTACAGTAGTTACTTCCTGAGCTTAACATACCAAGAAATATTTGATCTGTTTCCAATGTATGCAAAAATATAGTGGTTTCAGAGTCAATAGTACTTCAGTACTTAATCCCATACATTTTCATTTCTTCTAGTACTCCTCATTTAAGCCAGTGAAATGACAGAGAAAGAAGGTAATTCAGAAAACCATCAAATGTGGAAAGATTCTTAACTGGTGTTCTCACTGCAGCATCCTGCCTTTTTGTTTCAACCCCACTGTAGTCATGACTAGAAATAGGAAACACTAAATTATTCAAGGGATCTGCATCATCTTTTGCTAAGCACATCTGAAAGAAGTGCTAGTGTCCTCCCACAAAAGGTTTAATGTCATTAGAGACCATTAGATGGAGGAAATGAAGCAAGTGAATATGATGACGAGAAGAAATACTATCTTTATCAGGCTGGCTTTTAACGAGAAAAAACCCCAGGAAAATAAATGAAAAATTAAGAGAGAAAAATACAGTTTTAGAACTTACTGATCTTCTTTGTCTTAAGATAGCAGCTTCTGCTGGGTGATTGAATCTAAACTTATGAGACTTGCCAAGGACAACAAGGGCCCCTGTGGAAAAAAAAAAAGAAATTAGAGATTGACAGAGACATTTCATCAAACTATTACAGAATAGTATGTAAAAAAAAATAAATTCTGACTAAGAGCTTTCTGACTGTCACAGAACAGAGAACTATTTAAAGAAGTTGCCACTATGGAATGGCAGCATTATCGTTCTGTAATGACAGCATCCAAGCAAACTCATCTTGGGGACCTCTGCAAACTAAATGTAATTGTAAATTCCCTGTTCATATCAAAGGCCAGCATGACTTCATACCAAAAACTTAACCAACCCACTGCTGAATACTACTTTTTACACTACCTTTTTAAGAATTGAGATCACAGCAAGTTCCCAGCAGTTGGATTGTTATTTTAAACAACATAAAAATATGGGAGCCTGATCCATTTAATCTGAATTCACTCATCATAGCCTATGACTTAGTGGCTTGTAGCTTCCCCCAAACTACACTGTCGAAAAGCTGAAGCTCATTTCAACCATGTTATGTAATTGCCAAAAAACCCCTTCAGTGGCTGGCTGGCTCCATTGCTTTCCACAATAGTGCCTCTGAGTTCCAATCTCCCCTTTTCAGAAGGCTACAGACTGCTGCTGCCAAAACAAGTGAGAATATGGTCACCAATGTCTTAATTTTATTTTTGTGGGATAGTTAATTTATTTGTGCCAATCTGGAAGCTCTAGGCATGGATCAAACCCTGGGGAGCTGGGCAGCAGTAGGAGACAGAGCTGACTTCCTTAGATCAGCTCAAGTTCCATAAATCTTTGTCTGTGAACTCCAGTGGTAAGTGAATTGTAACACAGCATTTACAGAAATAAACCAACCTTACCTTGTGACAGACGACAGGAACCAGTGACTTCACATCCATTGACAGAGCAGTGTGCGCCCTGAGCCGGTCGCAGGGTCACCACCCCACAGTTGTTGTCTATCATACAGTGATTCCTTTCAATCCACCGGCCCTGCAAAACTACAGGGTACAGATTTATCTCACCTGGGGAAGGGCTTGGGTTATTTTCCTCAGAACAGAGTGCCACAGTCTGTTTGACACTGCACACTTCACAGAGAACTGCATCATGTGCAGAGCAAGGACATTAAATTGCCACCTTTGACTGCTAGTCAAGTACTGCATTACAGAAAAAACATTATTGGAACTCACTATTGGAAAGAGTGAGATTGTTTCTTTAATTCTGGTTCTGAAAAACTATACATCACTTCTGATTTGTGAGCTGATGTGCAAATTCTTCTATTGTGCTGAATTTTCTTAATAACACTATGGCATTTATTGTTTACATTTTACTAATCTGCTGGCAGAAAATAATCAAGCTTAACCAAGCTTAGCAGAACTTAACCAGAGCTGAGATTCCACAAAGCTTCCAATTTCAGCATGAAGTTTCAGTTCTCTATTATATTATCTAGCTCTTGAGACTGACTACTAAAATTAAAAGCAGAAATTAAATGAAATAAAAGATATTCTGAATAATTTGGATTTTATATCTAAAATACTCTGCCCAAGTAGAGTTGAAAAGCATTTCAATGTCTCATGATCACTTGTGCCACTAGTTTAGGATAGAACATATGAGGATTTGGGTGATAGATGAAGGTATTTTTTCAACTCTAGTGTAGCATTTCCCAAGTGGGAAGAAAATTCTGAAGAAATCTCAGTTAGGTCAAGACTACTGACTTTTCAGCCTCAAACAAAAAATAATCAAAATATTTTAGCCAATAGTCTTTTCTACTTACCTTCTTCTACAAAGAAAGCTGACAAACAAACATTACCTGGCTATTATACATGACAAATGTAAACCTCTTTGTTTGACCTGATCACATCATAAAATAATTCTCTTACCAATGTCTTGATCTTGGTCTGAATCACTTCTTCCAATTTTGGTTGTTCCTTCCTGAAACAAGAAAAAAACTAATTTAAAAGTTGGTTACAGAAAGTGGATTATAAATACTAATTGAAAAAGCTCTGGTACACTGTCTTAGCAAGCACCTGAATGAAATCCCCTCCGAATGACTGCACTGTTTGAAGCAAATGCTGTGTACTTTGTGATACTTCAGCCTGCTGTCCCCCCCAGCACTGCAATTACTTCTCATGCTGCAGCTACGTCAGCTTCCATGACTCCAGTAAATGAAGTAACCATCAGTGAATGAGTTTGGACTGTGCTTGAGACAAATATATTAAATATGAACACATCCTGATACTCTGAACTTTTATAGCGAGACTGAATGTTTGCAGAAATGAGAGAATGCTTTTAATAAACACCCATGCAGAAAGAGAGAGACTGCAAAATGATTATTTGCTTAACTAGGCTTTTCAGATATACAAGTATAATTCCTAATTTGTAAGGGCACTTTGTCATAAATTATGAATTCTTCAATCAAACTACTAAAGAACAACATTTTCTGAAAATTAAAAGACATCTGTGAAAAGTCTTCTTGGTGCTTATGGTATATGGGCAAGTTTCCAAACCTGAAGATTTAATAACTTCAAAGAAAGGAACTGCCTAGGAACAAAAGTCTACAGAACAAGAAGACTCAAAACATATTATGGGTCACTGATGGAAGGGAGAGAGTATTTTTACAGCATACTGCAAATGCCAATGAAAAAGAGTAATTTAAACAATACCATGAGAAAAAAAAACCCTACCAAAAAAAGGCAATTAATTTACCACCTATTACTGTTACCAGTTCTACATTTTTTCTTAGGAAATCAGAGCAAAATAATTTCCAGATTCTGAAGAGACACTATAGTTGGTTATGCTAAAGTGATTAGTAAATGCACTCAAGAATTACTTCAGTGGCAACCCTTTCAGTCATATTAAAATTAATTACGGACAGTAAACTATGTGATTTTGTATTCATATTAGAGTAAATTGAATATGCTCCCTGCTCTGAGCATAATGTAACCTAAATTTAAAGATGAAGCAAGAAGGAGTAATCAGAAGCCTGAGGACTGGGAAAACAGAAGCTGTGCACTACTTTAAGATGACGCAGTTATGGGTAATTATGAACAAATCACAGTGTTTTGCTGTACTGGAGGGCAATGGTTTTCACTCAGTTCCTCACAGTGTTGAACCAACTAACAGACTTCTCTGACACAAGCCCTGCTGAGACTTCCCTTGCTGGAGGCAGAAAGCTGCACTGTGCCCAGTGCTCTTGCTTTGGGGCAATTACCAAGATACATGTCAGTTTAACCCTCAGAGGACTCAAGGGTAAAATATGCACGTGGGTTGCCCACAACTTCTAGAAAACTAATGATCCACATGGCCTTTGACTGACTTTACTCAATCAAGTGAGTTAGCAACGTGTATTTTACACAAAGAGAAGTAAACCAACTACTAAAAGATCTCTTTATCAGTTATCTTCTTCACTAAGCAAGGAAATAGTCATTGTAGTTCGAAAAGAAACTTCTTCCAACTTGCTGAAATAACTCTATGGTAATACAATTTAATTCAGAAAAGTGTATTATACCAGTATTGGCTCATGAAATTCACTATAGTGTCCCAGTTGGTCGGCGTGATCCTGGGCGAGTTTAAATCCAACTATAAACTGCAGGTGAGAGCAAGGGTGCAGATTCGATACAAGCAAACTAACTCAAGAAAACAAAACAAAAACAGCCATAACTCAGGCCCATGCTGGTTTCATTTTTTTAAATGCTACTACTGAGCTAATAATTCCAATATTTATACTCTTTTCTAATTTAAAATTGAGTAATCTACCTGAAAAAAGTGGAAGATGTTTTAGATAAGATGATTGCACAGCCTGACCACAACATGTCACACATCTTCGCATCTTTTGAAGTGCTTTTATACTGTTACTCTCTTCTGGCTGTGTCATGACCAAGGGTAGAATTCCCAAGGTACATTGCAGAACCATAAAAAGTGAGATTGCTTTCCCCCTTCACTTTTGGGAGTACTCTAACTTTCAAACAAGTTTATCAAGTACATCTTTTACTAGAACAGTATGAACAAATCCCATATTTTTAAGCTATGCAAAAAAAGTCACTTAAATTATAGGAAAACATATATCTTTTATTAATAAAAGCCAGAAAATTAAGCATAGGCACAGCATTGAGTAGTTCAATTAATACTATGGAGTAACAAGAGACTGAAAGAGTAACACAATATTTATTCTACATGATCTGAAAACTGCTTCTATGACTTCTCTCTAGAAGTATAATGTAAAGTGCTATTTTATGTTGAAGCCCTAATATGTAAGGAACTGCTAATGTTTTACCTTCTTGCTGTTCAGGTGAAGGTAAGAGACACCAGAGACTAAAAGATGTAAAGCAAGAAGAAAAAAAAAAAAGAAAGGCAGCATCTAGGAGCAAAGAAAGAAGGGATAAAGATGTTAGTGTGACAGAGACACAAATGACTTCAGAAGGTGATCCTTCAAACCATGTTACTCCATTAAAATTAATATATTTAAATTACTTTAGGTGTTGTCAAAATTAGTATGGGAAAATACTTGCTGTTTCCAAAATGGCACATAATGGGAAAACGTTTAAGTAGCAATAATTGCTTCTAATAAATATTTAATTTTAACAAAGTGTTAAGTAGTTGAAGTTGCATGTTGATCAGCACTGGACATCACCACTTGGTCCCTAATTATTACCTGGTACAATTTCTTTGTGCTGGCATGAGAAAAATGAGTCAAGTTTCTCTTTCAGTATGATAAAAGATCAGCATGATTTCTGCTTTAAATACTTGTTGTAATTTTTAGAGGAATATAAAAAAACCCCTCTGTCCCTAAAGTATGTACGTTACCACAAAACCTAGTTTTGGAAAAAGATTTTTTATTAGTAGACAGTTAATGATTTTCAACCATATTCAACATGTTTTGGCACTGAGTGCACCTCTGTAGAGGTGCCCATCCTTCATTTCTTTCACACTAAGCAGCATCAGTATTTCAGCAATCTGCATTCATTTAAACAGCATTAAAAAGTTAAAGTCCAGCTTAGTACTGACTTACTATGAAAAAAACCCAAACAAACCCCTAAAACTATTTGACCTAACCATGCACATCATATACATACAATGTTGTGGAAGTTTCTTGCTGAAAACCTTGCCTTAAATGAGCAGCTACACAGCAAAACAGTATCTATGAGGCCAGGATTTCTACCTGATAATCAAAAATAACTACTCAAGTAGAATCACAAGCAATTAGCCTTCGTGCTACACACATGGAATCTACTTGACAGACCCGGCAGGGCTAAAAGCAATATGTAGAAGTCATTGCCAAAGTGCTCTTGTTTTCGTTAAAGCTTACTTTTATCTATACATATACAAGTCTCCCAGTCTTAAGTATACAAATAGTTCATAAAGTATGGATCACTGTATCTTGTATACTTCAAGCACCATCCTTTATGTTTGCACATACATGTACGCATAACTATCCTCACGCTTGGTGGACAAACTACTAATGCCTAATTTGAGTATTTTTCTTTGCTTATGATATATTATCAAATAGTTTGCACATGCATTCTTGAGAGGTCAACTTATACTTGTATATGAATTCAACGTCAACTCATATATGAATTCTTCTCCTCCTCCATTTTCATGAATTTTCTGCTTTTTCCCCCCATTATATGTCTTGTGATCTGTGACCTTCACTTTTTGATAGCTGTTGTTGTAATGGCACCCTAACGACTCTCCATTTCCAAAGAAAACAGAAGTTTTCAAACTAAAGGGTAAAATAAGACAAGTGACAATATCTCACCCTGAGATGATACAGCACCACTCCTGTGCTGAGGATGTCATCATCCATGGCCATTAGATGAGGTAAACTAGAATCTATCGTTACTCCCGCTTTTTCTTTGTTGATGTCCACACTGTATTCCTCCATGATGGCTTTCCGGTCTGTCCACTTACTTGTCCAGTCTTTGGTCAATTGCTCAATCTTAAAGAATAGGACAGGAAACTGTTTCACTCATTAGGCAGATTCATTTTTCTCCTACATAAATTTCTTCAGAAAGTTCAGCATTTTTTTTCCCTGTTATTGGATGAAAATTCTTTCACCAGCTGCAATTACAAATATACTAGGTATATTTCCAATTGCAGCATATTTCTCTGGCAACGAAAAAATTGGGTCAAAACTGTACTACCACCAAGTGAAGCCACTTTAATCTAGTGGATACTCATTCCCAGAATGCCAGAAAGAGGCTTGGTCATACTAACAAGTTATTTTGCCTGTCTTTGAGAAAAACAAACTTAAGGTCTTCAAAACTTTTCCAGGTCACCAGTGACCAAATCTTCTGAGTAATTTGAGTCAGTGCACAATAATTGCATTTGAATAGATTGGAAAAGTTTAATCTTGGAAGGCACAGACTCTGTATAATGAATTACTGTGGTATATTGAGACAGCTTTTAAACAAGAAGTAGATTGTGCAGACTTAGTGATACACAATGGACTATGTTCCTATAAGGACATGAGACTTTCATCACAAATTGGCAGAGGGCACTCCACGTGCATTAAGAATGGCAGTTTCCTGCATTTCAGAACAGAAAGGAAAGGATTAAGACAAAAACATTTTCACTGTGGTTTCAGAACTAGAGAACTAGTTTCAGAACTAGTGTTATCCCTCCATGCCTAGTAAAACAGGAAATAGTTACAGCATCAAGCAAATCACGCGTACCTTCATTTCGTTCTGAAGGACCAGCTCAGTCAGATTTCCATCCCTGTCATCACTCCAAGATGGACTGGAATTCCTCTGTACAAAATAGAAGCCACCAAGATCTATGTGTTAGTTTTCTTGTTCAAAACTGGCAGGCACTTGAAGGTGATGAACTCAGGAGAAGGAAAGACAAAATACACATCCTACCTTCTAGCATCTAGCCTACATTTCTCTAGTTATTGGATGCAATTTTGGGGGGTAAAGAACTGGTGAAAAAACAGTAACAGAGAGATACTTCTGTGTAAATAAATCCCAGAGTGTAGTTCCTGTCTCTCCCAGCAAAACATTCTCTCCATGGCTTGGAACACCAGGACACTATTATCATTCAAAAGGATTAAAACACCAAGGATGTAAATCTGTATGGTGAGGGCTCACAGATGTTCACAACTACTTTTGGGGAAAAGAGCATTCAGGCAGGGTAGAACCTCCAAGATACTTTTGAGGTCACTAGTTCACAAGTCTGGCAGGAAAATTACATCAATGATTAATATTTTGTACTGTCTTGGTGCTTCCATACCCATAAAAATAAAATATTTCTATTTCATGGTATTTCTGAACAGAAAAACCATCCAACTCCATGAAAGGCACGGAAATCCTTTTGAATCGTTATATGACTGCTTATACTTCAGGTTCAATATACGGATAGAAAAAGGAGAAATGACAGAAATGCAGCTAACATAATAATTGCAAAATCGCCCAATAAAACAATTTAATTTCCCTCCAGTTACAATAAACATGGAGAGGTAAACAGATCAAATGAAAGTAAGCTACTGCAGCTACCTAAGGTAACATAACAGCTCCAGCAGGGAAGTGTTGCTACTTACGAGTTCAAAGCTCAACAGCATAGCTTTCAATCTATCAATTTCTTCTCTCAGTTCTCTGATCAGTTTCACATTTGCATCCTGGAACATTGAAACAGACCATTGGAAAAATCATTCTTAAAAAATTCTGTCTAAAGAAATCAAGGCAGAGATATTTGAATAGCCAGGAGGAGAGGATAACAGGCAAACTCACAGCCACACTCCTTGCTTCACTCTGCCAGTCCCTGGGATGTACTGCCTAGGGGCATGTGGTTCCCATCTTCAATAGGCTCCATCACTCCTCTGAACACAGACCTACCACAGCATTTGGCCCCATCATGACTAGCTGGATGTCATTACTTCTAAGGATTTATCTTCAAAATAGCTCCCATGTATTTCAAGTCTTCATTATTTTGAGAACAATAAAAAGAAGACAAATTGACACTACATAGGCTACCTTAGGCCTGGCATTTTAACTTTTGAATTCTTCACTGCAACCTTACCAGAGTTCATTTAAAAGGAGGGGTTGCAAGGGTTACGCACTTACAGTAACAGGTTAAATGCAACAAATAATCCTAACAGATCTGTAACTCTACCAATATTTAGGATGAAGACATAGATTCAACATATATGTCATGCCAGTTCAAAGAGAAAGGTGATTGAAATAAATGGTTTTAACTGCAGGGGATCAAGGAAATTATTTCTGTAATATCCAGGCTCTTATCTAGCTCTCACTAACACTAACATGGAAAAAAAGAACCAAGAACTTTACTCACAGAGCAGATATTTTGAATAAACCTTAAACAACATATGTAACAAAATGGGACAAAAATGAAAAGCAGAACTCAAGGCCTCACCTCATTCACTCTGGGTTTATTAATAATGTTTTTGGCATTTGAAGCGTATCTCAAGGTACTCATGGTCTCATTGTAGCTGGAGCTGGCAGGAGAGATAGCTACAGAGAAAAAATTAAAAAATAAACCCAATTTTAAAAAGAAATCAGTTTAACCCATCATTTTTCAAAAATGTATATTATTTTTTACGTCTTGCTTCTTTAAAAGCAAAACAAAAATATCCTTAGGGTTATTTCACCAAGCTCACAGAGAATGTCTTCCCAAGTTTGTACTTACAACTGACTAAATCACTTAAAATCAAAGCTATGACGTTGGGAACTCTTAAACATGCACAATCAGCATGCCTTTCCATTTTCTGGAGTATTCTATGAAGCATTTATGAAAATCTTTACAAGGACAGATTCTAAGTGATATATCTGTCTTCTCACTGCAGTGGAGATGCATGCTAAAGGTGCAATGTACTGCTGCTAACAGCTAACAGAAAGCAAACTCACTGGCAATCATAATGGTCTTGGAGTTGCCGCCCAGACTGTCCTTGAGGAGCCAGGTGAGGATGGAGTCGCGGTACGGGATGTAAGCCGGTCTCCTGCTTGCACTGCCGCCGCCTGGGGAAGCACCGTCCGCGTGGCTGCTCTCCCCTTCGCTC
>JAOXXN010000065.1:26866150-26879696 GCA_026770055.1 Myrmophylax atrothorax | reverse complement strand
TGCTCTCCCCTTCGCTCCCTATGGTGCTAATGCTCTGGCAGCTGCTGCACATCTGGGAATTTTGTGCTGCAGGAGAAATATCACAGAGCTTGGGAAAGGGGTTTCCTCCATCATGCCTATTTAATTTTCTCAGATGTCGTGACAATTTATGAACACACCACACCTACTCTGTTCAGCTTTTTGCAGTAAATGCAAATAAACATTAAAACATAACCCATGGGAAGCAAGTCATATGTTTTTATCACTACCCTTCAATATAAAGAACTAATGTGCTTACCTAAAGTGGATATGACAATTCCAAGTGTAACTAGTGACTTGTTAATATTGGCACCTTCAGTAATTCTATCTTTACAGTAACTGGGATCAGCTCTTTCACTGTGGCATGCAAGCATGAAAAAGACAATGCAAAACAAACAAAAAGGCTTAATTATTAAGATACAGTCAATATGAAAACATTAGGTATTTTCAAGAAATACAAGAAATCAGAAACTATGAGCTTTGGAGTTAAAAATCCATATGCTTTGAATACTTTATATTGTCCTCTATTTAAGAAAGTCCAAACAACAATGAGCAAAGGCTATTGATGCAAGATTCTGTTAAAGACACACCAAAACATAAATTCAAGTCTGAACTGGGCAACCCAATGATAGTGGTTCTGAATTTAACAGAACAAAATACATTTCACAACTCTGCAAGGGTAGACTGGCTCAGTACAGAAGACTGTATATTCCCTCAATTCTACTTTCTACGATCATATAATCATGAATTCACATTCTTGAGAAAAAAGAAGTCCTGTTCTATAACTCTTCAGCACAACTTCCATCTTTCTGCTCTCTGTCACATCTGGCACAACCACATGTTCCTCACTGAAATGTATAGCTAAGATCAGAGACTTCAGAACTTTTGGCACATGAACAAAATTACCTCTTTGCCCTTCAGTATATTATTACCTGCCTGCAAGGTCCACTAAATTGATCTTGCTTGCAATTTCAGAGGGAAGATTGTTCTCCAATATAGCCTGGAGAGAAAACATAAATAAAGAAGATTATCCCTCTTAATTAATTAATGAAAATAAAATCGATATGCTCTTTTGTTTGAAACTGAGTTGTACATATGACTCACTGCCTTTCTTTGAGGCCTTGACCCTGTGACTATGTTCAAACCATTAACTGAACAGCTTTTTCACCTGATAGAGAAACTACCCTCTTATGCCCATTTCCTCTTGGAAAAAAATTTTACTGCCTAGTGACAGTGAAAGGCTTTCTTGTAGATCTTGCAGGGTTATTTTCCAGTAGTGTATTCCAAAGATCTTTTGTGAAACTACAGAAAAAATATCCCAAAATGTTCTGTGATTACAGGATGTTAGATGTGTGAGATAGAAAAGGTCTATTGGATCACTAAACGAGTTCCCTGCCAAGGAAGGATATAACTCCTCCAGAGAAAGGCTGCATTGTCTCTGGGAGAGTACTGGATGCCAAATGCTAAGAGGACATCTAAAAAGCTGGACAGATACAAAATTTTGGTGTTAAAATAATGTTATACTTCAATTAAGGATCCTAAACCAGTGTGACAAAACATAACTTCAAACATTTGCACACAATTTTCACAGGATCCTAGAAGGGGTATTGCATTTCAAAGGGTTGATTAAAACTTAAAACATTTCTTTTTAAAGTGAGTCTTTGGCACCACTTCTAACTATAAGCTTGCACAAAGGAACAGAATACTTCAGTAAACACTTAACGCATCAGGTGGTGTAGGAAGTATAACACATCTGCAGCACGATCCAAAGGAAATAAGTAATAGTTTCCATGGAGATTATTACAAACAGCACAAAACAGTGACAAGTAAACAATGCACAACACACTGAACAATGCTTTTGAGCATGAAAAGGAAGTTGGATTATTTTTAGCTAACCTGAGTGTAGTGGATGGTGAAGATAGCATGGGATCTGCTGCTGGCACTGTGAATATGTGTAGCTGCTGTGATCCTATAAAGAAGAAAAAAACATTCAATTACAAAGAGTTATTTCCCTGTATTCAGGGAAATACAAAACAACAAACACAGCAAATAAGTGAACACAAAGGAATGTGAAACTTAGAGAACATGGCAGGCTGCATTCTTGGATCTGATCACAGAGCTTTGGCAGAGAACCTGGAAAGGAGGAAACTGAGATTTATTAGAGGTGTTTCTGTTCACCAGCAGCCCTCTGAAGAAATATCTTAAAGCAACCTTACAGCACAGGTGTAAGGTGTTGTGTAAGCATAGAAGAAGAAGTACAGCCAGCAACAGCATCAAACAGCTCACCCCTAACACCACTGGATGTAGCAGCCCAGCACATTTTCTCCATGTTGTCCCCATTTTTATTCCTGGCCACTTCTAGAGAGTCTAAAAAGCTTCATACCCCACTTCTGGGCCTCTTTTATGTCGAAGGGCTGATACAGCTCTTTTACACTGTGAGAGGAGTCCAATGAGGTTAACCAGTCTACATGTGAGTAAATGAACACTGTAATTCACTGTGTGGCACTTGCTTGACTTTATGACATGGATGGACTGGTCACACAGCTCTAGCGCTCTGACCCACTCCACTCTGGCAAGCAGGTACCAGGCACAGGAGGAGGAGCAGCAGCACCATCCCACTGTCTCTGTAGTGAATCTTTTGGAAATTCTACTTCCTTTATTACTGTTTTAATTGGACAAACCCAAAGAAAGCAGGACTGTGCCTAGGTCAGAAGCCAGGTCACAAATTTTTTTCTTTCGTCGCTCTTGTAACTTGCTTTGAGCATTGCCTATGTGCAGCCTCTAGCATCAGTTTTGCCAAGCATACCCCCAACAGCAGTAGGTAATTTTAGCAGTACAGAAAAGGAGTGTGGTAGCATGCCCTTTTTACGAGCCCAGCTGTCAGAGCACTGCAGGGACCAGTTGCACCAGAGAGCAGAGAGCTGCAGTCATGCATACACTGCTGAACGTCCACAGCATGCAGGCAAAGCCAGGACCCTCCTCACCACTTCCTATGCCTCCTCCACAGCCATGTGAGCAGGCACTGCCAAAAGCTACAGGCAGCCTAGTGCATCAGGCTCATAAGAGAGCTTAAGTTGAGGTAGCAGGAGAGCATCAACTAGTCTCCAGGTGTTGGAGGAGGAAGACAAACAATTAGATAAAGGGTAGATGGGGTAGATGACAGAAAACAGCTCTACAGTGGACAAAGAATATAAAGGAACAGCACTGAAGTTTATAAAGCTAAAGAGAAAAAGAAAGTGTCTCAGGATCTGGAGGAGGAAGGGTTAGTACTCACTTCTCACTTCCAACAATACACAAGGTAATTGGAGGGTAAATTCACATTTCAGTTACTCACAATCCATTTGAATATTTTTATGGGAGAATATATGTGTTAGTTTCTCATATATTCTGTTTCATCATGATGCGTGGTGCACATTTTAATATTATTAACTGTTCTGATAGTATTCACTAGTTGTTTTGCTTTACACAGAACCTGGATCGTACTTTTAGAAATTTGTATTTGCTGCATTATACAAATTTTAATCTGAAATACTTGAAACTGAGTCTTGTAAAGCATCAAAAGAAAAAAATAGCACTGAGAGCAACAACAAAATTGAATATTAAAAATCCTATTTGCTTATTTTATGATGGGCAGGTGCAGTCAAAGCAGAACTGGACTAAAAATGCCTTTAACAAACTCTGTTTGCTACTAGTTCAGAGGTTATCCTCTGCTCATGAAAGGCATTACTCATGTGCAAAGGGAGAGTCTCCCTCCTATCTTTCCTGTACGGTCAGACCCAAAGCCATCATGCCCCCCCACCTGTTCCTCTGCTGCCTCCAGACACATGGGGCAATCGCAACCTGTTCACCACTTCCTGTATCCTTAAGATCCTGTTGATGTTCATTTGGCATAATTTCACAGACTGCAGATGTTTTAAATTGCTTTGATTACATTTATAATGTGCTAACAAACACTCTGCAGAATACTTAATAAAAATAAAGACTAGAGGAAAACAGAAGCCTCCTTATATTCCAAATAAGTTTTGGAAGGAATACTCAGAAAAAGAAGTTGTTGCTTTGTTTTTTTCAAATGACATAGATGGAAACTTCAGCATCACAAAAACATACAAAACACTGCACCTCTGATTTTGTTTCCTTTACATCTTCCATTTCCTTAGTAATGAGACAACTGTAGGATTACACTAGCAGACAGACTGGAATTCTGTTGCTCTGAAATAGTCTTTTCCATAGAGCTGCATCTATTGCTTGCTACAAGCAGAAGCAGAAAAATTTAATTCTGATGTATACTCTATGTTTTTTTGTGGTAATGCAGCTTAGTTTTTATTTACTTCCCAGCATCATTGTTATTCTAAAATCTTGACTACTCTTATGATAAGACTTAATATCAATTTTAGAACTGTAATTTGCATGTAGAGGATCCTTTCAAATATTACTTTTTCCATTGCTGTAATGGCAGTTGTAAAGATATTCAAGGCTTCTTGTTAAGGAGATAAAGTGTCTTGAAAGAGAGTCGAAACCATTGGCTTCACCAGTGTGCCAAAACCCCACAGTTCTCTCATAGCAAACACAGATGACTTCGACCAAGAACTTAAAAAATATTTCTAGAAATTAAATCAAATAATTATAAACCAAATACTTCTGGAAATTAAATACACACTGTATTTTCAGCAGTTTTAGATCACTAAATTACACTAACAAGTGAGTTGAAAGTTATATACTCCAAAGTGTCATGAGCAAGTGAAGGGGAAAAACAGATGCCTGTCTACAGCAAAATGTTTTCTTGGCTTGCATTTTTTATCACGGACAGATAGTTGAATTTTGTAGGTAAGTCAGTATGGGATCAGTTTTGAAGAAACAACTTCATGGTGCTTGTAGCTCTTACTGTGGATAATATGAGGATACAAAACAACTTACATGCATGTCCTATGCAGGATCAGCAAATCTGCCATCCTGCCATGACAAAGCATTGGCAACATGGTCAGTAAAATAAACATCAATGAAATTAGCACATGGTGAAAGAAGTGTTAGATACAGATGGAGCTGGTTTGTTATATAAAATACCTTTTAGCTATTCCTTCTTCTAGAAGTTTTACAACTTGCTTGTAGTCTGTAACTAAATGCTGAGTCAATCCTGCCAAAGAGTCAAGAAGAGTTAAATATATAGCTTTCTCAGGAAGTTTCAGCCAGTTTATCCAACAATTTACCCAACATCAGGAGCATAAGGACCTTCTGCCAAGATGCCAGTTTATTCCAGAAGTAGTCTCTTACCTACAGTAACTTTTATTTTAAAAGTCACAACTATTTGGTTTTTAAAAAATAAAATTAAAGATTGCAGTCCATCCTTCAGTGATGCAGTGACATGAGTATAAAAAAATGCCTTGCACCTTCAAAGTGCAGACCTTTTTACAACTTCTCTGCAGAACAATGCTACTTAAAAGCCAGTATAACTTTAATTCCATAAGAAATGTTCAACTATGTCACTGCTACTAATTGGATGCAGATCCTGTACAGTTTTTTGCCATTGCCTCTGGGTAATGGCTCTGCTCACGCAACAACAGAATTCAGAACTCTGTGAATATTTACCACTTACTTAGCTAGGTTTCAGTCTGCACTTGGGAGTCTTCATGCCCTTTTCTCAAAAGGTTTTTGAGGGATCTGCCCAAGTAACTATATGAAACATCCGGCCTTTTCTTGTTTTCTGCTTTCAGTTTGGTGGGAGTTATTTTTGGTTGGTTTGTTTTTTTTAATTTTATTTTATTTTTAAGGTGGGGGGGACCCCTTAAATACCCTGCATCAGAGCCTGCTGTGCCGGGGGTGGTGGTGCCCAGGCGAGCCCCAGCGGAGGGCAGTGTTGCTGCTGTGCTGTCCCGGCACCGCCCGCTCCTTGAAAACGCAGATTCCAGCAGACATACGAAATTATCCTCAACAGGCTTGTATTTCCCATAAATCCAGTTTAATATGCCTCATTTCCATTTTATGGAAATGCTTATTTATCACTCGCACTGCAGTGACTCCTTAAAGAACACCTGAGTCTTCATCATACAATACCAAGTAAAACACTCCTGTGCAGGAAGTTTTATCTCACAGCTGGAATCCAGGGCAACTTTCTCCCTCTCCACAGACTTAGGTTTGGATAGTTTTACTGCAGACTACAAAAGTGTGGGTGAAGGCAAAGTACTGAAAAAATTTGATTTACTTGGATCAAATAATTTGATTTACTTGGATCAAATAATTTATCAACTGCTAGAATGTAAGTCAAGATTAATAGAAAATTCAACAAGATTGAAATAAGTACTTCTGACACTGTTAGAGTCTATCCTTACATGGCAACAACTTGTTTAGCTTTAAATGAAAGCAAGATCTAAGCCAAAGATGGGGATTTCCTTTAGTCCCTTAACAATTGATACATATAAAGAAATAAAAAAAAAAAAGGATTTTTGGGTCACCCACATTTTTAACCCTAACTGCAGCGTGCATGCATGCACACTTGCACATACACAAAGCATAGAATGATTTTCAAACAAAAGTATTTCTTCTGCTATCCAGTGTCCCTTTACAATACATTAATGCCAGAAGTCATCACATTTTCCATTTGAGAAAGAGGCCCATTATTTTTCCAGCAGCACTGAGATCTTTAAAGCTCAGAATATGGAAACTATCCACACTGTTTTCCCAGACCCTTTTTCAGGGTCGTATTTAACTGCATAAAAATCCAGTTATAAAATGGAGGCATGGAAGAAATTCTTATCTGCCTATGTTTCCATAAGCACTGGAATAGTGAATCTAGCACAGACTTTAAAACATTTAGGTTTTTGATAAGACTAATGAAATATTGTAAATGTTGCTTGAAAAGAAATGACAAAGGGTTCTGTTGGCTGTCAGAAAAAGAAAGGTCATTTTCAAATCCTGTAGAAAGATCAAAAACACTTGCTCATCTAGAAATCTGCCTTGGAGTAAGAAAGAATCTCTCCCAGAAATCTGTCTCAGAGTAATAAAATAGATTGCATCATTTCCTGATTTAAGAGAGGCTGATTCCTTAACAGTGCAACCATCTGTGAGGGAGAAGTTTGAAACGATTCCAATCCAAAGCACTGAAACACTTTCAGCATTTTAAAGGCTACAATCTCTCAGCCTTTATGTGTTAAAATGATGGGCTGGAAACTATTAAAATAGTCAGTGTTCAGAGCTGGGACTTCCTGAGTGGACTTGCAAACAAAAATTGCATTTCCCAGAGCATCTAAGCGTCCTTAAAGGGATTTTCTGATTTTACTCTCTGTTCTTCATCCACTGCTAACTGTACTCTGGATATCATTGACACTGAACACACAACTGAAACTAAAGGTACACTGGGGAGCTCCTGATGAAAGTCAGCAAACCTTTAAATTGCTGATAGTTGCAAGAAGTATGATGCAAATACAGATGCTAGTCCTTAACTTGTTTGATCAATGAAAAACAATGGAAAATTCTGAGCCTTGTTGATGTTCACCATTTTTATTTCTCCCATCTTGCAAATTGCCTGAATGAGAAACACAAAGCAAGCTGCCCTTCTAGTAAACTTGCTGATAATTTTGATATCAGCCATCTAACTATTGGAAATAATATTCTTGCACTCTGATCCTGCATGGACACTAAGTATAAAATTGCCAAAGACTACATCAACACATAGGAAACCCTCATTACAGAGCTCAGCAATTGTTAATTGCAGCAATATATTACTGCAGTTGAGAGGACACTTTGTACCAGTGCTGTGAACCTCTTCTTCTTGAATTTCATCTTACTAAAATCAATCTGACTGTTCTCCTCACCTGCATTCAACAGACCTCTGGACTTTGTCACTGCTGCTTATTTTTGAGGTGAGCTACTGAATGCAGCTCCAAAACAAGCCATCACACCTTCTTTGTCAGTCCCTTTCCCTGATAGGCACCAGGGCTATCTCATGTAAAGCAAACTGTCATAATTCTTCATTGCATAAACTGTACAGAGGCAAAGTTATTTATCAATGAGTATTTATATACACATATAAAAAAAAGAACCATGTCAACTGTTGCCACTGACTCCCCAGCCTGAAATGACTTCTGTTCACATGGGCTCACAACAGCATCTAGTCACACCCCATGATGCCTTCAGCTGAGAAATTACTTCATTTTTCATGCATGTGATCAGTTTTTTGAAAAATGTGAATCACACCATTAAAGTTAAAATTTTTCTTACAGGCGTTAACGCAATGATTTTTTCTGGCTGTCATAACATAGAGAGGGAGAGAATCTTTTAAAATAAATTATTAAACTGGATTTACAACTGTGGCCAAAAGTGGAAAATATTACTCAGGTTAATCTTTTGCCAGTATCTTTTCCTCTTAGTTTATAAAATCTAATCAACTGGGAACTTCTATGGGATATTTCAGAATGCTAGCATAAAATTGTTCTAATTTTCAATTGTGTCCAAGCATAAAATCCTGATTCAAATGGGGTAAATGAAAAAGAAAAAAAACCAACAAACTGAACAAAACCAACCAACCAAAAACCTCCCCAAACCCCACAACAAAAAGTCACTACAGAATTGAAAAAGAAGTGACAGAATTGGCCTGGGAGGTTCCAGAAGACGACAAAATAGTGACAAAAGGCAAGTCAGCATTGGCAGAAGCTATAACTGTATTTTCTTTTAAAACAGGGAAACTCCATTATATGGAGCCAAGGAATCACTAGCGATATAAGGCCTGAGAAAAGGGATGGAAATTACCAAGGAAGGAAGCAGTTTAAAGACCTTTTCTTGTGCAGTGAATAAGCAGCTGCTAAAAGAAAATAATTAGTATCTGTACTCCACCAACAATGAAGTTCTCATAACCAGGTAGGTAGAAAGAGAATCTTGGAAAGACCTCAATTAAAGGCCAAATGTCTATGAATCTGCTTTTCAAGGAAGATAAGTTTACCATACTAATGAGACCATCAATTCATCTGTTTTCCAACTCTCCTTAACAAGATGCTGATGTGCTGGGAAAGCACAGCTGAAACAACCAGAATGTCAGTTAGGCCCTTGTGTATAAGACTATGCAAGTTCAAGACTTTTCAAGCAGTGATTTCAAATTTGGAGAGGAGGAATTGGTAACAACCATTGGTTGTGAGATGTACTATGACCAATACAGCAGGTGTCCCTGGAATCAAAGATGGGAATTCCAGGCTCTCCTCAATCACAAAATCAAGTCACCCTATCTGTTGTCACATTTTGCCTTAATCTCTGAAGTGAGGATAACAATCGGATGTGTAATACTGTAATAAAGAAAAGGATAGGGCAAAAAGCGAACCAGGAAGAACAAAAGACAAACTGAGACAAGAACTCTATTTAAAACTCACAATAAATCTGATGTGACAAGACCCACAAAATTCTGAGTGATATGCATTTTGTGTACAAATTGCATAACCTCCAGATGTTACTCCCCACTTTGTGGCCAGCCAAGCAGTTGCAGAGTCAGTGATACCAGAGGCAACTTTGGAATTCTTCGCACTAGGTATAAGGCAAACTGAAAAGGAAATATATTCCTTTATTTCCTAAACAAACTCATTAATTTATGAAACTTGCATCAGTTTGGAAGAAGCTCTTCCTCTGATCTCTACTGTAAAGCTACTCTGTATGATTTTGCACTGGTGCACTGACTATGAGATGTGCCTCTTGTCAGCTGGTCAGATACACAGCAATATAGCAGGCAAATGTTACACCAGAAGCCAATCAGTTTACAAAGTACCAAAGGCCAAATTGCAACTGAAAGCTGTGAGACCCTGAGGTGAAGGCATCAACCAAAACTGAAAATGAACTCGAAGCAGAGAAAGAAGAACTAGAGTAAGAAAGACAACTGAAATGGGAAAAAATACATCTCTCTTCATTTTTCATCTGCTCTCTGTGGCATGACTTGAAAGCTATGATTCACTAAAAATCAAAAACCCATGCAAGGGGCTGCTGTTACACACATGAAGGAGTAAAACGTAGGGAGAAAATCTGTGTGGCCAAAGATTAATTGGAGTTGAAGCTGGGCAGTGCCATGGGGGACAATAAAACAGTTTTCTTAAATACCTTAATAGCTATAAGGCACTGCAGAAAGACTTTAACAAATCAAAGGGCTGGGCAATCTCTGACCACATAAAGTTTAACAAAAACAAGGGCCAGATTCTGCATCCAGGACAACCCTGGATATTGGTACAGACTGGGGAATGAGAAGCTGGAAAGCAGTGCCACAGAAAGGGACCTGGGGGGGTCTTGATCACTGGCAAGTTGAATATGAGCCAGCAGTTCCCTGGCAGCCAGGAGGGCCAACCATGTCTTGGGGGGCATCAGGCACAGCATCACCAGCCGTTTGAGGGAGGGGATTGTCCTGCTCTGCTCTGCACTGGGGCAGCTTCACCTGGAATATTGTGTGCAGTTTTGGGTGGCACAAAGTAAGAAAGACATTAAGCCATTAGAGAGTGTGCAAAGGAGGGCACTGAAGCTGGTGAAGGGCCTTGAGTGGAAGCCATAAGAGGAGCAGCTGAGGTCACTTGGTTTGTTCAGCCTGCAGAAAAAGAGATTGAGGGGAGGTCTCATAGCAATCTACAGCTTCCTCATGGTGGGAAGCAGAGGGACAGGCACTGATCTCCTTTCTGTGGTGACCAGCAACAGGACTCTACAAAATGGCCTGAAGTTGTGTCGGGAGGTTTAGGTTGGATATTAGAAAAAGGTTCTTCACTCAGAGAATGGTCAGGCACAGAACAGGCTTCCCAGGGGAGTGGTCACAGCATCACACCTGACAGAATTCAAGAAGCATTTGGACAACACTCTCAGACTGGAGCAGGACTCTTGTGGCTGTCCTGTGCAGGGCCAGGAGTTGGACTTCAAAGATCCTTGTGGCTCCCTTCCAACTCAGGATGTTCTATGCCTCTGTAATTCTATGATTCTGTGAATTAAAAAGCCAATGCAGTTACATTATGTATCCTGCACTTCCGTAGTTTAATGAAAGAAAATGAAGCTTATCGTGTTCTCGCTTGGGTAATGCACATTTCAATCATGGCCTGCCCTGCAGCACCAAACAGTTGAATTTATTTACTTCTATTTTTTTAATGTATATCCTGCTGCTAAGGTCCAAATCAGGTATGGAGGGACCTTAGGCTGGTCTGGAGAATTCATTTGGAGTTGATGTTGGTGGATTTCTTGATTAAATTAACATTTTTTCAGAAGAAAAGAAAGGAAAATACCATGGCTGACATATGACCTATGCCTGGAAAGGCAAACAGAAAAGTGCAGGACATGCAGCCAGTAGGATAACAGAAGCAAAGCTCATATTAACAAGAAAAATATTTGAGGAAAGTAATTCTTCAAGAGTAGAAGCAATTGAAACCTGTCAGGAATATATGTAAAGATACAGACAGACCTGATCCACATTTACTTGCAATTCTGACTCTAACTGTGAAGCCCATCTCACCTTGTACATAGGGTCCTGTTTCAGGGTGTTCTCGGACTCGAAGCGTATAAGGTTTCTTTTGGTCTGACTCTTTTAACAAATCTCGGACACGCTCATTATAGATTTCAAGGAAACTGAAAAGCAAAAAAAAAAAAGGTTAAATGCACTCAATTAAAAAGACAATTTAGACAATGAAACTATCTGAATCTCACATAGATGTTTCACACTAGTGTGTTC
Source organism: Myrmophylax atrothorax (assembly GCA_026770055.1). NCBI lineage: Eukaryota > Metazoa > Chordata > Aves > Passeriformes > Thamnophilidae > Myrmophylax > Myrmophylax atrothorax. Next base: position 26,868,016 of record JAOXXN010000065.1, on the reverse strand, counting down.
AAATCCCCAGATTTCTAAACATACTGTTTGACTAAGTTCACGGGAATGATGAATAAGAACAGAATGTAGGATTATGGCTTAAATTTAAGAGTTAAACAAACAGGAAGTAATTTTTCACTGCACTTCTATTTCAGATGTCTATGTAAAAGTGAACATACAGAATCCAAAGAACTACGTGGAAATGGAAACCTTCTTCCACTTTCTCCAAAATCACTATTATTTGAGAAAACAGAAACAAAATAAACTAGTCTTTACTTAGTTTGATCACAGGAATATGCTGTTGAAACCTTCCATACCATTGTCCAAAACAGTGACAAACTTACCTGACCTTTACCCTGCAAGATGCTGTCTGGTCTGAGTAATCATCCTTCCTTGAAAAGAGGCCCTGTGCAAACCAGAAGTTCATGTACATTTTAAATACACTAAGAAAATGCAACCAATTAAACAAATGCAGGTGAAGAAAAAAAATACCTCACATATACGAGGTGTCAGCCCAATGGATGCCTTCAAAAAGTAAACAAAAAAATAATTAAACAATATACTTGCTATCACTCATGCAAAACTTATTTTAAATAAAAGCCAAGTTACAAGAAATGGACAGAATCATAGTGCAGTAATGACTTCACGGTGGATTACAACACAAGCAGCCCTGGAGTGTAGTTCAGAACAGTATGGCTATTTATAGCAAAAGTAATTTTAGAGTCCCTTACACAGCATTGATGAGAAGTTTAGAGGCTTGGGTTAAATCCAAGAGCTGTTTGATGTAAAGATGTACACATGCCTATGTCAGAGGTGTTGCAGTCCACATGAAACCAGGCCAACACTGGAACTAGTTTGATTGATCATGAATATTTTGATTTTTTCCTTATTCTACTTTTGTTTCTTATGGTGTGGCATCACAGAGTAAGCTTGGAACAGCTATATGTTCTAGACTTACAAATTTTGTCTCTCAAAGAGAACAGGATCTGGGACTGCTAACAGTACCCAAACGAGTTGATTCAGATTTTTCCCAGTCTACACAGCACTGAAGAAATGGTGTGAGTTTGTGTGATTAACTGCTCGTACGGTATGATTGCTCCCTTCAATGATTTCAGTGCCAACACACCCTGGGACAGACTCCAAGGCTTAGGTGGAATCTGCTTGCTGAATGACATGAAAAGCTTTTAGAAGGCACACTTGAAATGCTGTTGAGAGAAGAAAGTCCAGGTTCATCATGTGCACCACCATGGACAAAAGTTCAGTTTATACCAAACACTTGTTTCTTCTTAGTTCTGAACACTGTTTCACAGTGAATGTGTTACTGAAGATCAGATAAAAGCAGTATTCCACTGGAGAAAGAAGTAATTTTCTAAGCAAGGAATCTTGTAGAAAACACTACATTCAGAAATTTCCTTGGAAATTATGATGTGGCCATTCTGAATTCCTAAGATATTTTCGAAATAGTGTAATACAAATAGTTTGTCACCTATGAACTCCAATTTTAATAGTTCTTCAGGCTTTCATGGTGTAAAGCTTGATTTTGCATAAAATTAATGAAGAAATGGGTAATCATTTAATAAAATTCTATTGCTGGTGTCTGTTGAGAAAATAAAATTTAAAAAATCCAACCTCCTGTCAAAAGCACAAACTGTGGTAGAACAGCGTTTTTCTTGTCTTTAGGGTTTGAAAATATTTTGCCCTTATTTCACCTTAAAAATTGAATCCCATGGATGTGGGGGATACGGGTCCACTTACACAAATTACTAATTTTTTTTTCTATTTTAGGGGCATGTTTCACCAACAGCTGAGAATACTCATAGATAAAAATCAAATTCCTTTGTGTTAGAGCAGAACACAGGAAGTCATGGACTGACTCTCTCAATCTGA
>JAOXXN010000065.1:26839102-26852013 GCA_026770055.1 Myrmophylax atrothorax | reverse complement strand
AGTACTCTGTACAATTTAAAGCATTTCACTTACAACAACTCCTTTTTTTAAAAAAGTGATCGAGGGACTAATGAAACTGAAAGTCTGACTTGAAAAGGATTTTTAAAAGCATACTCTAAGTATTATCCTATGTGTGTCATTCTGTCCTCGAGTTCCATTATCCAATAATTTCTGTCTCTGGGTCCTTTTTCCTCATTTTTAGGAATTAACCTGTTGAGCAGGGTCTGTTTGCAAGAAGCTCTGCAGATCCTTTCCAATAGAACACTATAATGCACATGCTGCTGGATTTTTTGGTACTTTGCATGAAGAAGAGCTATTAAAACAAACGTGCTAAACTGCATGCAACAAACTTCAGCCCTGATAATTAACTCTCCACCCCTAAACCCTCTACTGGTAACACAGACTCTCAGTCCGCTCCCATCACCAGCAACTTAAACCTGCCCTGCCCATCTTTGGGCACAGACCAGCCTACCTTCAACCAATCAAGCCCCTCAGCCTCCCAAGCAGGGTGGCCACATGAAAACTGCCAGCCAGGAATGGTCACAGTCCCTGCCAGCTCCTCAGCTGTGCCTACAACCAACCATGAGAAGTACCAGCTGTCTCAGGCCAAAACACTCAGCACTATGGATGACCAAGATGCAGTGCTCAGGGAATATTCCTTGGCATTAAGTGGGGCTTGTACAGATACAGCTTCAGTTTTCTAGAAGGAAAGACATCCATTCTGAGTTAATAAAATGAGAAGTAAATGATGACCTTCTAATCTTTTGTTCCCTCTTTCAACTCAACATGACAATGAAATTCAGTTGTAGAAAACCACTTACACTCATAATAAATGGAACAGAAAAAGATTACATTCCATATACTGCAATAAGCAATAAATGTATGCAAATTGCATGCAGTAGGATGTGAGACAATGAAAGCATTGTGCTGTACCAAGCAGAATCAAACACACAGAAATGATGTAAAGGAGGACACAAAGAGCTGGAAGCAAGTTTCTACAATCCTCTGAAATCTTGGTGTTTTCAGACTGAATGTACCTTTAAGGCACTGACAATTCTTTTGAGTTTCTGCAGAATTTGAGCTTAAGTTAAAAATATCAGCGGCTACTTGAGCCAAGGCTTTAAATTATCTCATTCTCCACACATAAAAGTTAAGAAGGTTGCTAATTTCTGAATGTGAGCTGAAAATTCAGTTTCAATTTCATGGCTTAGAGCTCTAAGACACATTAAAAATAACTAAGCGCTCAAACAATGCTAGCTGTCAAAAAATTAAAAAGTAACAAGTAACCCTAACCCTAACCCAAACAATGCTAGCTGTCAAAAAATTAAAAAGTAACAAGTAACAGCCTCAAATTGTAGACTAGAACATTTCCTAATCATTGCACCAAGATTTTTTTCTTAAGTAATCTGTACCTCACATCTTAGTAACATTTAATTTAAAAAGAAAAAAACCCCATCCATCCAAATAAGCATATTCTGTCAGGTTACTCCAGAAAGTTTGCAGGTCACTACACCAAGTTTTCTTTTTAATGGTAAGACATGCAAAACCAACAAGGTTTGTAGAAGTATTGCAGGTTGTCAATGTGCATCTTCACTACAACATGCACAATACCTGAAAACCCAAAACTCTTGTTACTATTTTTTTTCCTTTTCCCTTTCAATATTATTTAGTGAATTATACTGACTGCCTATTGTTAAGAATGTGCTTTGTGTATGTTGTAAGCAACAGTCAGTGCCTTGCAGGGAAACAGAATCACTGTGCATGAGCACTGGCAGATTGAACAGTCAGAAAATTATCCACTTCATCATTTGGGGGACAGTTTATTGCTTTCTGTCAGCTTTTGTTAGCAATATTTAGTTTATTCCTTTCTTGTGTACTCCTGTTTAGGCTCCATATTTGAAATGTATCTGCATTAGATTATAGTTGCCTATGAATGTCTCCAGCTATACAATTATTTCTGTCAATTAACTCAATGACTGTTACTTAAGCAAATTTTTAATATGTTTTTAATATTATGCACAGTAAATTGAAAATCAACTCGATTCTTTTTTGTCTTCCAATAAAGACTGCTTTGAAGTTTGCAATTATTCACAATAATTCCCAGAGAAGTTTTCTGCAAAGAAATCTTGGTATAGTCAGAATGAATTATTCGACCACAAACTGAACACAGCAGCTGAGTTGCTGGCAGAATATATAGCATGCACTCCTGGTGGGTTCCCTGCCTCCATCATAATCCATTATATACTGATCCAATGATTGCACAAAAAGTCTTTTTCTTAGAGAACACTCTCCTTTTCACTTCTGTCTCACTCTGTATTGGAGAAAAAAAATCTTGTGGATGGAATGCTTTCTGCTTTTCAAATATTTCATGCGAAAATGCCATTTACGCCCACGGCCACTGCTGCCTCCTCCTTCTCCTGTCTTTTACACCAAGACAAGGCGGGGAGGAGAGAGAAAAAACAAATTGAAGAACCCTCCAAGATATTTAAATTAGAGTCTTATTGGTTTATATTTTTTGACAATTAGATGCACATGTCAGATAAATTTTGATCTTTGTCTTGATAATTCACAAGACAGTTGAAACCTGGAATCTCACAGGGAATGCACAGAGGCATGAAACTGTCACAAACTCAGCTTAGAGAGGAAAGGTCTCTCAGACGAAGTTCTTCAGAAGCCTGACTATGTTTGCACTTTTTAAAAAAGAGGAAGGAGTACAGTATCTTAGTCTAATGAAGGGTTGGAAAATATGTTGCAATATTTTCCTTCCAAATAATAGGATTGTGTAACTTTTGTAAACTTTTTCAGCTAACATGTAAAACAAATAAACAAAACGCTTGAAAAACAAAACAAAACAAATCTATTGCCATATTGAAAATCTTGCCTGTTAAAACTAACATCAGCTTCTTTCTCATTCACTTTTCAGTTACACTCTGACAAGCAGGTAAGAAAATCAGCTGCCTGTCTGCCCCTTTCCCTAACTACTTTTCTTAGCTGAAAGCAGTATAAAACCCAACTATGCTAGGAAGTCAAATGTGATGGAAAACACTTATGATACTTTTTAACCAATTAAGAAATAAAAAACTCTGTTTACAGGGCTCATGTGCATTCACTCACATGAGCCATCAATAACTTGCATTTCTGCCTTCAGATCACAGAACGATTTTCCTAGTGAGTACATTTATAAACAAAGACAGGAATAACTAGATGTGTTTGAAGAAAAAGAAGTTCTTTCTAGACACACATATGGAATGGATAGACAGACAAAGAGAGTTTGTGCCACTTGTTATATAAGGTTAAGAAATAAACAACCTTTAATTGAACACACTCTCTTGCTTTTGAACAGGTTTGTAAAACCCTCCATGGTCCAAATGCACCGTGGAAGCTCACAAAAAAAAAGGATCACTTATTCTTCCACTTACTTCAGTAAGTGAGTACTGGAGAAGGGAAGCGGGGGTGGAGGGTGAGAAGGTCAAGAAATCAGGAGCAGTTACTGGTATTTGCAATAGGACTTGTTTTCATACCCTTACTGCTTTCTCACTATAAACCCACCCTGATTTATTAAGATAATACTTTCCACATGTGACACGTCACAGTGCAACCTCCACATACAGGGGAATCCATAAGAAATACTGAAACCAATACTTTTTTTCTTCTTTCCTTTGATAGGCAGATACTTCTTATCAAAAAGATATTGTAACCTTTCAGAGGTAAAGAGGCAGGAGTGTATCATCACTCAGCTGTTTACAACCACCTCTGTGCACTCTCATACTTCTTAGATTTATCTCAAGACAGTTATTTTTCTATTTGGTCCTGGCCTTTATTGCCAAGGGCTTTTATGAATGCATCTTAGAAGGGCTAATGAGGGCCACAGTATTACTGAATACGGTAATATTCAAAAAGATGCTGAAGTAATATTAACACTTGCATAAACCTAATATACAATATCAAACTACAATAAAATACTTATGCAGTCAAGCCCAGAAGTGTGACATCCCTAGATCAGTATGAATACGATTTCATTCTTTAGAAAGCCTGATGTAAAAATTCCAAAGTCTAGATTGTGATTTTCCTTACAAACATTATCATCTCCATTTAACTGATGCACTGAGCTACAAAATGCTAAGTTTGAGATCAACAAAATCTGTTTCAAGAAAAACCAGTTGGAGATTTGGATCCCACTGAAATCAGTGCAGGCTGGAAACTTAAACATTATTCTGGATCTCACTGTCTCTACCATTCAAAGCCTATTAGTCATGGAATGTATTGCTCTTATCAAAAGGAACAGATTGCTACACATCAGCTATCTATGGCAACTGCTGTGTGTAAATACCTGCTTGTACATCCTGTGGGTCAGTGTGCCCACTGCAGTCACTGTGTGTGCACAATACCCGGATGGGAAGGATGGCTGGAGGGAAGCTGAGGACTGAAGCTATAGCAACCATCTCCAAGAATACTTACTGCTTGCATGTGTTCCTGTAGCCCTAAAAGAATACTCTTGTGCAAAATATCCTTAAGACTTTAACTGTGGTTGCATTAGATCAAGCTGAAATATATATACATATTATTGTCCGTAGGATTTAAATGAGCATTTCCTTAAGTTTTGCAGCTGTTTTAAACATTCTCCTTTGCTTGCTGAAGCTAAACCAGCCTTCAGGAAAGATCTATTAAGAGCTATTTTCAGTTTTACAAAGGAAACTCACAGATTGAAACAGTGTGTTCTACACCAGACAAAACCTTATTTAAGTTTAAATTTAGATGTTTGTTTCTGAGACAACTATAAATGTCTCACAGCACCTACCTATTAACTTATATATTCAACCAGCACAATAAATCTGCAAGCCTTAATTTTCCTGCAAGAATAAAAATTACAACCCTAAATATAGTATCATACATAATTTTAAATGCAAAATGGAAGTATGTCATGAATCTCTGGTAAAGGATAGTCCCACATTTATATAGTGGCCAAAGAGTGACGGATTTTTAGCACTCTCTTTGGAAAACAATGCTGAACCACACACAGCTTTCCTGAGGACATCTGTGGAGGAAGGAGGTGAGAAAGGACGCAACAATTGCTTTTACACAACATGCCCCCCCTTTACTAAAGAAGGTTTTGTATCATATCGTATTCACCTCCCAAAACCCCCCTTGGTTTCTAGAATTCAGGGAGCCATAGTGAAACTATTCCATTGTTTGCACGCAATAAAGCCCAGGTGCAGACAATCAGCATTTTCACCTCTCTGAGACTGAACTAATTCGGTAGCAACCCAGCACAGAGAAAATCAATAGTTTGTCTCAAAAATGGCAGGAAAAGGAACATCACCTGCAGTATTACACTTTCTTATGGTTTGTTGTTGTTGTTGTTGGGGTGGAGGGTTTTTTTGGAGTTTTTTTTTTGCTTGGGTAGTTTTGCTTTTCTCTTTGAATTTGGCTTTTTGCAGGATGGGGGTTAGTTTTGTTGGGCTTTTTAAGAGTATAACTGTACCTTGACAGTGATGGTTTGGAAAACCATTTGCTCTTTCATAACCATAGAAAATACATGTAACAAATTGCAGAGTTAAGATCAGGAAACCATGCATGACCTTTTCCCTCTTAAATTCCTATAATATTTTAGAATTTCTAATTTTATACTTTGCCTATCCAATGTTCTGTTCCTGCACTTAATTCATATCTATTTGTTACCTGTTTTTTCTCTGGCTTTACACAATTTTTTGATACTCAGTTTCTTTCTCTCTGCCACATAACTCTGGTGCTTGGTTCATCCCTCCCTACTTTGAAGGATGTAGCAGATCTGTTTCCCTCTTCCTTCAGTGGCTGGTAGGTCTGACTGATTTAGCCAATGACTCTTCTCTTATGGCATTTCTTGATTTCTCTACTCTGTTATGCATCAACAAATCTACTCAGGAAAAAAAGAATTGTCTGTAAAAGGAGAAGGTAGACTCTCTTTTGGAAAGAACTGCACACTTGTGAAAACAGATGAAAACCTCAGCTTGGTATCAATACAAAGTATTCAACTGCCTAGTGAGAAAACAAAAGCAATAGGCCTAAGAATCTCAAACTGGCCACCTAAAATACAGAAGGCACATTGTAAAATTCAGCTTATTTGGAAAATTAACATAATACTTGCACAGCTGACCTATTTCAAAAATCTTGTATTTTGTAAAGAATTTATGCAACTCTAAATGAAAACTGAGATTTCAGTTCACTTATACTGGCCTTCTAAATGAAGGTTTTAAATTACTGGATGATTATTAGAAACGCTGTATACCTTCACATTTCAGCACAGTTAGTAGAGAAATAAAGAAACAAACTCTGGCTCATATCTAGTTCCTCAAATGTTTTGAAGGAGAGAACAATCATAAATAACAGGAGACTATCCACTTGTACCTGAAACCACCTTCCAAAACCAACCAGTATGCAGCAGGTTATACCTGCTAAGAAGCCTATTTCCCACAAATCAAGTATTCTTCTTTCAATAGACAAAAAAATCAGCTTTCTTTTTAATTTAGCAAACACTCCTCTTTTCAGACACATGAGGTGGCTTACATTATTTCTGTAATGCAAATCAAGAAAGCTTAGATATATCATGATATAAGAATTACTTTTTTAAATTCAGCCCTAAAAAATATGTAGACAATAACACTTCTTAAAAATAATTTATATTTTTGATTGTTTGCTTTTTGAAGGGAAAAGCACTTCTGATTTCAGTGCTATTAAAAAAATAAAAGTAAAGGCATATAATCTGTCACATGGACACTGCAGATTTTACTAAATTGGTTCAGTTCCTCTGCAGTTTACTGTATTGCAAAGTCTACTTTGCCCAAATTAAATACCTCCTGTACTTTTAAAAAAAATTAAAAAATAGTAACAAACATATTAGGAAAAACACAAAAGGTGGGCTACATGCATTCTTATTTTGGAAAGTAAAGTACAGGTGGCAGAGAGAGCACTGTCATTACAAACAAAACAATAAATCCAAAGTCATCATCCAAACATTTAGAAGTACTTACATGTGCGTGAACTAAGCCTGTTACAAGCACCTGTAAAGTATATGATCAAAATATATAGGGAAATAAATGCATTGTGTGTAGTCATCCCAAAATGCAGGAAAGACAGGAACTTGAACCATACAGTGTTAACATCTGGAAGGAACTGTACGAAGTATTCAGAGAAGCAGATTTGTATCTTTAAAATCATATTTTTATTTAAACACTACCATTTCCCACCATTGTTACATTGTCACAGAATCCTTAACAACTGAAGAAACTGTTAGGACTTTCATACACCCATCTAGAGGACTAAAAAAGATGGGTTTTTTGTAGACAGCATTCTACAAAAAAATGGACCCAAAGACAGACTTTTGTCTAGTTTCCATCCTCACCCAATACACCAATCACATATGACAGCAGTTGGCACAACATCTTCAAGGGAAATGTGATCCAAGGTCAGATCATGAAAGAAAGCTTTTACTGGAAGACACTGATACTGAACCTCCTCTGCCTGCTGCTAACATCATAGTTTTTAAAGTTTTTTTAAGGAAGCTTAAAAACTTTAAGCTCATCGCTGAATTAATGATACAAAACATGGAATTAGTATAATAAACTTTGTTCGTACAGCTCAAGAGGGCAGAGAAAAGCACAAAAGCATGGTCAGACTGCAATATTCCAGCAGCCTCTTCTCAAGGACATTTAAAGAATCCTTTACTGGTTCTACAATCACAAAGACTGTAAATGACTGCAAAAAGCCCAAGAAATTCACTCATGACTCCAGGTCTTTCAAAGCACCAGCCAATCTTTTAACTTTTCTTAACTTAGGAGAGATGGCTGTCTAAGCTCCAACACTACATGAAGCAGCCCTGGGTTTCCTTCAGTCAGTGTCAGGCATGAGTAAGGTAACTGCTGCCCATTTCTCAGTTTTCTGCAGCCCGGGAGTTCACGTTTGCCCCTCAGTGATTTTATTGTGTAAAATGGTATTGCATGATAACATAAGGCTCCCCACAGCATCTGAAATCCCCACTCAACCCCAGCAAGGAATCTCCAGTGTTTATATTGCACTTCATATTCTTGTTCAGTTACGCTTGTATTTAATAACAACAGGAACAAAAATTTATGGTTTGCAGCCAATATTTATATTTTCTATTTGGCAGTTCTGATAATTTTTCATACTAGCAGAGATAGTAGAGATAAAACTAACTTGGCAGACTGTATTTATCAGCATTTCATACTAAACCTTTTTAGCTAGAAAGCCAACTGTATTTTCAACAGTTTTAATGAGCTTCTAAGTGTATTATGAGAGAAACTCACAAAGAAAATAAGCAAGTAAGACAATATAATAGGGGTGAGGGGGAAACCCAACAATTGAAAATCTAAAGATTTGTTATTTGTATCCCTAAAATGGAAGTTTATCTATTGCTGAGTACTTTAGAAAGACAATTTTCTTTTTTTAAACACTGAATACAGTTCCCAAAGTCCCCAAACATCTTCCACAGTACTGTATCAAAAAGGGAATGAAGCACAGTCAAGAATTTCATCTTTAGTTCTGGTCATTGCCAAATTTGAGAGTTTTGCAAATATGGACTTCCAAAAGCAAAACAATCCTGTGCTCATCACTACCAGAAATACTGATTTCACAGAACTAACTCAGTCTTAAGTGATAATTTCTTGAAAAGCAACACAATTATACAGGTCAAAATTTCAAGAACAGTTGCACTGACAACAGATGAAAATGGAGTTACACAATTCCGAAGGAAAAACAGCACTAAAACCTGATTTTAACATTGAAATATGTGATCGTATGCATGCATACGGAAAAATTTGGATAGCTTTGCTGTGTACTGTATTTATTTGCAGATTTAGCAATTCCTTATTTATTAACAAGGAGTTGTAATCTCATCCTATTTTAATGCCAAATCCTTCAACCTTCTTTTTAATCAATCAAACATTGGATCTTCAAGCTAGGATAAATCTCCATTAGTTATAAGATTTCTGATGCTTTCTCAAGGAAAAGAGCTCTGACATACAAATAAAATTTAGTACTGTTGAAGATGTGATTACTTCACTGTCATCCCTCTCAAAAGAATCACCTCCACACTCTTGCTTTCTTTCAGACCTTTCTCCCCCTAGATCCTGATCACTGCCCCTGAAAGAAATCTCACTTCTAAGATAGAATCCTCACATCATCACTATTAATGATCACTATCAAATTTAACTTAACTAATGAAAGTGTGCATTAGTTGACAAAGGTATTGCATTCCTACTGCACACACTTAAGGAATAGAACATGAAATTTCCTGTATCCTACATCTCAATCTCTTCCTGTAGATGCGATTCCAAAGGACAAAGTGGGATGGGATCATAGGTGTGAGAAGCAGCATCACTCACCATTTCCTGAGATGCATACTTTGGATCTTCGGGATCAACTGACCAGTAGCAGTAATCAAAGCTGAAGGCCACAGTTTTTTCTCTTGAGTCCCAACTGCTATCAAGCCTACTGTCAGCCTAACAATAAAAAGACAGAAAGAATAATTCACCCTGAAGCTGACCAAACAGTAAGCATTTTTCAAATTAACAAGTTTACCTAGGGCCTGTATTGTGGAAAAGGAATGGCAAATAGTTTAACCTCCTTATTGAATTTTCTTTGATGCGTAGAGTGAGCAGAGACATCCATAACAGATCTGCTGAAGTATTTTCACTGAAGGGTTCATTTACCACAGCTAAGGTTCTCCAAGATCTATCCAATAAACATATCTAATCTTCATAAATTGTTTGTATTGGCAGAAAAGCTTTTTAACCCTTTTGGTATTTCTCTATCACTCTTCTGTTTCACCGAGAGCTGCATCACAGAAATGAGGCCCCAGCCGAGAAGACAAAACCAATTTTCTTGCTGCATAGTTGGAAATGCAGGTCTCTATCCCCACTTTGCTTTGTCATGGTTGCAAGCTAATGCTTCTGTCCCTGGGACTGCACAGTCCAAACCCAACATTTATGGGTTAGTAACAGTGACAGTGAAGCCTTTCTAGCACAATAGTGAGAAATTATGTCTGAAATTAAGGGAATTGTATAAGTCTTCATAATCCTGCCCCAGTGATCTGTAATAAAACAGGTAAGTTTATGAACAACAAACTATACATTGTTAATCTACTCACCAAAGGAGGGGAGTAATGAATCAAAACATCACACAAAATTAATGCCATCCACACATAATTTTGACCTAATCAGTAACTTATATAACCTATTATTGCAACAGTATAAGCAGAAAAAAAGCTTTGTTATAACTTGGTAGCCAAACTGCTCTCATTAACAGCCCCAAAAACTAGGGGTGACAATGCTGTCTGCCAGGTTACTGGATACAGGGTACTGTAAACACTGAACTCTGCCACCAGCTGTGAGGCTTACAGGGAAAATGAATTTACAGGCCCACCTGAGAGGTTTGTGGTTTTTCAAACCCAGAAACAGCAAAGCAAAAGAGGACAGAAATAGTTTCAAATTATCTTTAAAGTAAAGGCATTTTGTGTATTTTGAATCCTGCATGATTTTAAAGTTGTCACATTGAATTAAGTACAACTAAGGTTTCAGTAAGTCAGAACTAACCCCTTAATGAGCCTGTGGATCACCTATAATGACATTTTCAACATATCATGATTCAGAGATTTTTAAACTATTACCTTTTATTTTCTTAGTTTTTTGCAGCAATAAGTACAAGATAGTTTGGAGCACTGTCTTCCTATTGCAGTGTGCAAAAAACAAAACAGAATTACCCTATCCCTCTACCTCAGGAGAAGCAGCTCCTGCTCACAGAGCTGATTATTTCTTCTACTGAGTGGAGGTTGTTTTGAGCTACAAAGTGCACCTATTCCAGACACAACAATGTGAATATTAGTGTATAAATATTAATTTATAGTCTAACTTGGATTCACCAAATGCTGCCTAAATTTAGCTTATGTATAAAGCAAACTCCTCACCAATTACAAAACCTCAGGAGATACAACACTGACAAGCTGGCCCCTGTATCTGCAGGCAACCCTTCTCAGCCTGCTATGAGCAGTCTGCCTTGCTGCTGAGCTTTCCCCTGTATGCCAGGGCAGCTCACAGCATCTCCTTAAATAAATAAAATACAGAAACCTCTGGGTCTAACAGGGCCCATCTGCAGCCAGCTGGGCAACCACAGGACCAGGGCCCCAACCTGCCAGGGTGGGCTCCCCCTCGGGGGCAGGCAGCCACCCAGACCCCAAACCTCACAGCCCTGTGCTGGGGACCAAAGCCTTCCCAGGTTAAGCACCAGGACAGACAGTGTCACTCCCACAGGACATGTGTCTCTTTGAGAGTTTTGTCACATGCATAAGGAATTGACGAAAAATATTTCGGAAAGTAGTGAGTCTCAGGGACTGCAAATATAGCCTTTGAAAAGAGAAGATACAGAAAATATGCAAAATTTCACATACTTCCATTTTTTTTCCATCTTCTTTATTTAATAAAAAGCACCTTTAATCAATACAAAAATAATTCTGCTGGGAAAAGGTAAATAGTTCAAATCCTTTCATTCCATTTCTGCAAGATTTCTCTCAAAACCTAGTATATTATTCCTCTTGAACCAGCAATATGGAATAAGTGGGTTGTTTGCAGATATAAAGAAAAAAGAGACAAGACATACAAAGGTCATCCATCTTCAGGGATCCCCACAGTAATCTCACAGTTCATTTATGTGAGTTTTGAGCAGAAACATATTTGATAACACAGAATTGCTTTGCTCCTTTTCTATTAATGTAGTAAAGGACTGTGGCAGCTTTAAGTAGTTCAGGAGTCCAAAGCAGAAGGCTAGTTCCCAAGCACATTGGCTCCAGAGTTCTCAAGAAGGATGATGGCTACATTCAGTTTATTCTTCTAGCTCTTAGTCTTTTACCAAGGCCTGAAGTGTAGCTGAACACATTTTGCTTCATTTCATGCAAACCAGTTGCACTCTTGAGTGCAAATATGAGAGGAGCAGAGACACAGGAGAAGAAATTATCCAGATGTTAGTAAGACAAGCACAAAATCCTAAACAACTTACTAACAACTTTGAATGCTGGCATGCAGCCAGATGGCCGAAGCTTTGACAAATATAAAATACAGACAACACAACTATGTGTTGCACTGCTTGTCAAAGAAAACCCAAACCCCATACATCAACCCCAAACCGTCATAGTTCTGCTGCAATTATTCTAGAGCTGTGCAAGTTGAAAATTATCCCTTAATATTTCTATTAGAATGATCCAATAGCCAAGCAAACACAGAAAAGTACCAGGATATCAGGATCTGATATGAGAAAGGGAAGATAAACAGCATACCTTTATATTTCTGACTTTTGCCACTTTGTCATCAATTTCTACAATCACTCTTCCTCCTTCTGCACTCTCTCTGAAAACAAAACACATAAAAAAAACCAAAAACAAAACAACATTTAAAATATGAAGAAACAGAAGGTGCATGTCAAATTTATAAACTCCAGAAATTACATTCACAAGCAAGTAGAGCAGAGCACTGGTAGCCTGGCTATGCTTTGTGAAGTATGGATCCACGTCACAGACTTGGGAGCCATAAGAGTCATCAGTTCACACTGCCTGATTTTTACCACTTAATCCAGAGTGTTTATTGTAGTCCTCAAAAGAGTACTCTTTAGGAAAAAAACCACAAACCAACAAACCAAGCAAAAAACCCCACAACAAACAACAAAAGCAAAAAACTATCCTGAAATGTAAATGGACAGAATTGTTCTTCCAGTGCAAAGGACCATGCACTCATGTACTGTCTAAAATTCCCACTGAAAGCAGCTACAACTGGCTACTGCAGACAACTCCCACATCCAAAATTAGACATATTACAAAACAATAAAAAAAAATGTGGCCAAAGGAAAAACAAACAAACCTCCCTCCCCTCCCC
>JAOXXN010000065.1:26825033-26839002 GCA_026770055.1 Myrmophylax atrothorax | reverse complement strand
CAAACAAACCCCAACCAAACACAAACAAACCCCAACCAAACACAAACAAACCCCAACCAAACACAAACAAACCCCAACCAAACACAAACAAACCCCAAACCAAAAACCAGCCAAACCCAAAACCAAACAGAAAAAAACCCAAGCAACCAAATAAGCAAACAAACCAACCAATCAACACAAAAACACCACCTTATTTCTAGGCTGACAGCATGATAGCTACTTGAGGAGGTTCTTATTTATCTTTCTTAATAATTATCATCGTTTTTTTTATACATAGTAGGAGAGAAATGAGGAGGAAGAGGTCAGTGCCCTATTTCTCTGATTTCAGTATTGAGAAGCTAAGAACAAGAGAAAGATCCTTCGCCTTTCCTCTATATTTTGCTTTGTGCTGCGACACTGACAAATGTTGTAAGATGACACTTTCTGGTAAAGTTGGGGGTTTTTTTTATGAAGCCTAATGCCTTTCTAAAGCTGTATGAAATTGTTTTAGAAATAAAAACAATTTTGTCCTTAGTTCAGTTTTGTACCACTTTGTTTAAAATTAAGCTGAAGATGCACTGTCATTTGAGATTAGATGTGTACACATGCCCCTAACAATCAGCTGGATTGGTGTCATCGGGTCAGCTAAAAGTTAGATAAGATAAAACAAGACTTGGAAAATTCAAACCCAGCTGACATCTCATTCACGGTCCTAAATCTTTCTTTTAACAAATTTCCTTACATGCGTGCAGAAATATTTAGTACCCCACTGATTACAATCTGCTTTCACTGAAAGCATGAACTTTCACATGGCACCAACATACCCTGCCTGGGGTCTCTCCTCCCCAGTTCTCTGTTTTTACCCCACGCTTTCTGTACCAAAACAACATTCAAAACAATGCCTTAGGACACTTGAAGACTTCCACAAAGACAATCACCGTAGCATTTGAGCTTTCTAAGCATAAAGAAATTTTAAACACATTTCTGTGCATAGGCTGATCCCATTTCCCAGGCAGAAATAACACTTAACCTTGAAGTCTCTACACTTCACATTACTGATTTTGAGGTACCTGCCTTGAGACAGACTGAACTCGGTCGTTCCTATAATACACATACTTATATGTGACACTTCACATAGAAAATACAAGGACAGTTCCAAGAGATTTTATTTAAGCAGTGAGTGTTCAGCTATTCAATGTATCAGTCACCATGGCCTCAAGTCAGATCCCAAGAGAAAGGGAAACATTCTGTACAGCTGGATACCAAATGTTGCATTATGTAGAGTTGAGTACTGAACAGAGGCCTCCTAAGGCTCCCTAAAGAAAAAACGAACAAGTTCAAGTGCCTAAGGATACAGACTGGGAGTATCTAAAGTAGGAATGTGCAGCTGATGCATTTAACCTGTACATATGTAACTCTGTAGATATTTTGATCAGTAAATGTTTTCCAACATAAGTTACTTTAGGGACCTCCATATACACGTACAAACCTCTGGCAGGTGAGCTAATGGATAAATCCAACAGTTACTCTGTACAGCAGACCTCATTTAAGAGGAAATGGGACATTCTGACAATTTCATAATAGTTTGAGAACAGCAGAAGCCAGACAAAACCAGAGGCACTCCTTAGGAAGGAGCTTGCTTCAGTTACATTTACTCTTTCCTTCACTGACCCAGTACGATTTCGGCCCTATCTTGCTTCCCAGTTCCATAAACATCCTTAATTTTCAGTCCTACTGTTAACCCTCCAGTCATATCACTCTGAATAGTTCACTAAGTTCATATCCTTCTCCTCCAATGCACACACATCACCCCTTATGGGTACCTGCTGTTCTCTCTCACATCTTGTCCATGGACCCACATGCACTTCTAGTGTTTTCAATTGCTCTGCAGATCTTGTGTCCCTTTTCCTACTGCATTGTAGCTGGTTATAAGCTGATCTCTCTGCTACAAAGGTACAAAATCCTACTCTTTTTGTCAGTTCTTCCAGTGTCTAACCCAAATTTACTAGCACCCTCCACAACTGAATCAATGTTTCCTCTTGGACATCAGCTGAGGTCAGCAAACAGATTATTGAGAATAAGACAGAAGACCTTGCTCTCAGCTTCAATTGTTACGTGGCCAACACTGAGCTTAATGAATTAAAGCAGTGCTCAATAAGGTTTTTTTACTTAGGGGAATGATGCAAGCACAGTTTGGTCAACACCAGAAAGCACAAGGTCAGAGAAAGCACATCCCTTAAAACTGTTATCTGCCATGTTATTACAAGTCTTCACTGAGCAGGTTAAAGAATTTTAGTTAGAACTTGGGCAGAAATATGTAGATTCAGATGGTTAATTAAAAAAATACACATCAGATTTCATATTTTAAATCAATTAGTAAATTCAAATAAAAGGTCCCCTAAGTTGCTCCTATATACTTTAAAATGTAATTTCCCTATAACCATATCTCCTGCAGCAGCTGAATTGTTCTGGGTGAAGCTTAAAAATAATTTAAAAAAATCTAGCCTAGGGCAGGCACACATGAATAGAGCATTTGTACTGAAATGGTCGAAATCTGGAAAAGCTTTTAATAGTTTTAAATGCCAGGGTATTCTAATTGCAGATATAAGACAACCTCAACAAAAAGCCGTGTTCTCAGCTCCAGCTATAACAGTTACATGAAACTCACTGCCTTCAGTCCGAGGGTTATACATAACCCTATGAACAAATGACTTTACACTGTGGATTCTCATTGATTGATGATCTCCTAGGCCACAGTCATTGCTGAACACCCAAGATAAAGAAAAAATTCCAAATGTAAAATCACTGAGGTACAAAAATTTTCTGGATATAAAAAAATTTATACTCATATAAAAATATGTGCTTATATTAAAATAAGCATAAACCCAGTAAGAGACAAATAACACAAAATAAAACTGCCACACCACCTCTTACCAGAGCGTATCAAGGATTCCACGCTATGCAGACATAAAGCTCTATGCAGCAATCAAGTACCTTTGTTCAAGTTTCACAAAACAGGAAACCCACCAACAAACAGGGAGAGAACTAAAATCTCCTCTTGCTCTGGGCACAGATTCACAGCACCCAAACTTTTGTCTTAACTGCTGACTGTTTCTACAAAAGGCAATTTCTCTTTGCTGCTCCAACCTCCCACATGTGTTCCTACTTTCTAACAATCACACCCCCACACAATGATTCAGATCAGCTGTGTTCAGAAAAACCCTGCACCAAAATAAATAATCAAGGTGTCTGAGGCGCAGCCAGCCCTTCCGGAGCACTGAGCACAGTTGTCATACAGTTGCTAAGCCAAAGCAAGAGAAAGGACAGGTGCAGCGCTGGTGAGAAAGGAGACCCCTCCTTTCTGCTGCAGCTTACAGCCAGAGACCAGGGAGCATAAACAAAACAACATGCAGCAGCCACCAAATCTACAGACTATATATTCGACCATCCCACAGACACGTGTTTATACCATACTTCATTTGGTTACCAACCAGAGACCTTTGGAAAAGAAGCACAGTTTAATATCTAAAGCTCAAGAGGCCAAGCAGACTCGCAGCTGTTCTAAGATGTTCTGACCTTAACTCCAGATTGCAAACACTACAAAAGCTCTCTCAGCAAAACCACTGTTTGTCAGCACAGTCTTGCACATTATGTGCAACTATATTCATTTCAGTGATAAAACAACCCATCATCCCTAGGAACAGGTGCTCTGCTCCACAGGTATGAAAGCTGTATTCTTTGAACCAATAAAATTCAGTACACTTCTCTAGCAACACATTTGACTTCTGCTGCCCAGAACTCACTGTGGTCCTAACCCATCCTCTTCTTCCCAACTTTTTGAAAAATGCATGCTATGTTTGGGGAAATGCCTCTCCTAAATTACTGTGCAGGAAAACAAGTATTCTGTACAAAGATAAAGCTGTAGAAAGACCATTTAATGGTGCATGTCCCAGGAAACACCTGGATCTTCTCAGTCAGAGAAAGCTTAAGAGAAATGCAGACCCAGTAACAGAACAGTGACATAAGTACAGAATGCAGTGGCAGGGCTTTAATGGGAAACTACAAGAGACGTGACAGAAACAAAACTGCCGCAGCAGTCCAGAAAACACAGGCAGCCCAAAGGAAATCTCATACCACTTGCTGTTCCTATGACAAATCATTTCTGCAGCCAACATGTAAAGTTAATGCAACCCTAGAGAGACAAAGACAAGCTGCAAGATGTAGAAGAATGAGCCAGTGGAAAAAAATCATGGGAGGATCAAGATCCCTGAGAGGGACTTTTCCAAAGCTTGCTGGATCTCATTGAAATGAGTTCAGGCAGAGCACAAAAGTGCAAGGAGGTATACAGAGCTGGAGGAAGCAGTGGGTGGAAAGAAAAGGGGCAGTTGTTTATTTAATACTTTCTAAAATTTGCCCCACTTCTCCTCCACCCTCTCAAATAACAGGCTCTTGGACAACAGAGGAGCTGACTTTTAAAAAGTTGCCTGCTTATTTTAGAAGCATGTACATACAATAAAGCAAAAATACTGGAGTCACTGGCAGTAGTCATGTCATGCAACAAAATAGCTTCTACAAATACAGATCAGCAAAGTACTCACCTAAGTAATCAAACACACCAAAGGCAATATATACAATTCAAATACAAGAAAAGTCTTAAATAATTTTTTTAAGAATTAAGTATTTTTCTACTCATACAAACTTTGAAAACAACCCTGCAATGTAATCATTGCAAATACTTACGCTTTCCTGCCAATTCTCATTAACCAAGTTAGCTCCAAACTCAACTTCCTTCTGTACTAAGACATAGTACCTCAAAAGCAGTACAGCAACATTATCAATCCCTCCCCTCTTCTAGAGGGTTTTTTTTATGCTGAGCTGGGCAATCATGCAGGTTCTGGGGCATTTTTTTGAACAATTAGCTTCAGGGGTTTGTGTTTTGGTTTTTTTCTTTTTCCTAGACTCTTCTAGGAAAAAATAAGTAGACTTCTGTGGCTTACTCTGGTGGAGAGCATTCCACATCCTGCTTACAAACACAACAAAAAAACACAGAACACAGCTACAGCAGACCTGTAGTGAGTGTGACAGAATGCATGCCAGCAGTCACTGCTGCTGTGTCTTGGATTCTATCACTTCCCCAGATGTGACCAATACCTATGAGAGCCTATAAGTAGGGTACGCATTTACCAAACTACCTTCACTTATACCCGAGACACTTTGTGCCTTCTAATGGCACGCCTATGCAATCACCATGCCAGCCGCTTATATGTATAATCCTGAGACAAATCTAACCCAAGTATTTTCTTGGTCATGAGGTCTAAAGATTTTATGGGGCACACTTCAGTTAGTCAGATTTATATTTTCCTTTCCATTAACAGTATATCATACAGTGTTTCTGCCTCTTGTTTATTGATGGCCTTGACAGAAGTATCTTTGACAAGCTGCCATCCTTGCACCTCCTGAGTGACTGACTGTGGCCATAGAAACAAAGAAACAAACAACGCAAGCTCATTCTAAGTTTTTCTAGTCTTCAGAGAACACTACCCCAGACAAAATGAGTTGAGGACACATCTGTTGAGAGACCAAAGTTGCAATGAGAGGAGCACAAGAGTCCACGCTGCTCCATCAGAAATTGTAGAGAAGAATGTCAAAGCTTTCAGTCGCTAGAGCTTCTGCACTCTACTGACAAGTTAAGGTACCTACAACGACAATTTTCCCAACTGCAGCATCCCTCCACAACCCCAGCATTGTATGTATCCTCATACCTGCTGCTGTAACCTGTGAAAGTTGAGGTGCTGATAGTATGAACATTCTCACTTTGGCTAATGCAGGATTTTTTTATTAAAACAAAGTATCAACAATCAAGTAGATCTACCTAAATTTTGTTGTCAGGGTTTATCATTATTCTCATTACCCAATACCATTTTGGATATTTCTCTTTTAAGTCAAAACTGTTTCACTGTGTCCTGCAAGTAGGAGTGCACATCCAGTCAACAATCCTCCTACCAAATTCAGAACAGATGTTTATAAATAATTCTAAAATCTATACTGAAGCCAAGTACACAGATTTCACCAGGGCAGCACGCTGCTTGCTATACTAGCCATGCTGTTAAGTCATTTCTTGAAACTACTCCCAGCTGTGTGGAGCTTTCATTGGCTCTAATAATGCCTAACACAATCTGAGAGTAAAAAAAATCATCATTCCTTGTGATTGTTATCATCCTTGCGTGGTTTTCCCTTATTCTTCTTTGCAAATATTATGTAGCAATAAAAATATGAATATTTGGTGCAGAGATAAACACGAGACATTGTCAGTACTCTTTTCAGACACAGCTCTATTAAAGCTGTTAAATTCTTTATTTAATCTTACCAGACTTTTGACACACACATTCACAAATTAGGAGACAAAGCACAGGATGGCCCCCTCCAGTCTCAGCAAGCTCTGTAATCCTGCCCATGAGATGGTACGGTACAAGAGGAGTGTTCCTGTCTGCACCATCCCTGAACTCTTTAACTGCTAGAACAAGAGCATCAGGCATCTTAATAAATCTGAGTCAGAGATACTCCTGATGATACAGTAGTGCTTTGAATCGTTGTGGAATAATGATGCTTTCCTTTCATGCAGAGGCATTGACAGGAGGAGGGGAGAAGAGAGGAAAAGCTCTTTTCATCTGTCATACCACCAGCATTTAAAGAAGCATGAAATAAGGAAGACTTATAACAAAGCTACAGTCCAGTCAGTCCACTTTCATGCACCCTTGATTTCCCAGATGTTTACTGAGCAGTTACATAGTATAATTCACACTTTTGCATCAAAGGAATTATGTGCAAATGCTGTTTTTTCCATGCAAACCAGAATTTGGATACAAGTTTTCATTCACCTGGACAGAACTTCAATCTGCAATCATAGTTAAATTACTGTGACACCGCATGCTGTGATGCACTGCCTCAATCCTCTTGCTTTGGTACCTCTTTCATTTTACTAAAAGCAGCTACTACAGTAAATCCTTCAGGTCTACAAACAGGTGCAAAACTTTTCCATTAAATCTATGCTAGTGGTAGTGTCTATGGTCGTAGTAAAATTCTTGAAGTACACCGCTTTTTAAAGTTCATATAAAGCACTGGACTAAAGAAAAGGAAACTGTGGAAACCCTATCCAAAACTCACATATATTCTCAGCATATGATGGTGACGTCTCACCATGTACTGCACAAACACTCACAGCCAACCATTGTACCAATCCCCAGGCAAGATGCAATCTCTAAACTTGAAGTCATGTCACCTTATAACGCCGCAACTCCTCTCAGATAGACTAGGAGATCTTAGAGAACAAAGACACCCAGCAAAGAAATGGCTCTGGGCAGCTTATTTAACGCCTTTGTGTTCCTTTTTTTTTATTTTGCTGCAAACAAAAGTCTGATCTCTGCTCCAAAACATTCTATGCTCATAAAGTATTCTTACGACTTAAAAGGAAATGTGTTCTATGAAAACTTAAAATATTAGAAGAAAACAGAAGGTTTCCAAAAGCTGGTTTTGCTGTTGGTGTTTGAGGACATTTATGTAACTGGTTTTGCATGGGCAACAAGAGACAGCCTCTTACTCGGGGAAGTAAACCATCAGTAGCTAGCACCTTGTGCTCCTGGCTTAAAGGAGTACAGGCACAGTATTGTCACAGGACAAGAGCAGAAGTGTCACCTTCATGGAACAGGCAGTGGTGGCCACTCAGGACGTGCAGAGTCCTGCCCTTTTAACAAGCTACAATGTCTGACCTTTACCAAAGTTAGAAAACTTGGTTCATGCAACTGCAAGAAGAATACATCTGGGAAAAGCTGCTGATGCAGTACCCTTATGAAAACACAGATGTGGCTTATGAAAACCACCTGCTAATGCCAAGTACAGATGCTAGGAGAAAAGAGCAGCCACCTCCATGATAGTTTACATGAAAATGTAAATAATAGACTAAGTACAAGAAATAACTAATTTGAGGGACAAGGAGGGAAAGACATCAAGATAACCTTAACGGGATACACAAATGTTAAAATACATTTGCCTGAGACTTCCTTTATAAAAACAAAATTAAGCACACAATGTTTCTTATAAAAATCCCAGCTCTGCTGTGGAAAAACAGCTTGAAATCATGAGCAATGCATAAACAATGCAGTTTGTACAGATTTTTAGACAGCAAAAGACTCTCAGAGGCCTGAGACAGCTCTTTCCCATCAGTAAGTAGCAATCCCAAGGCCCATGGCTTTTAAGGCAGAGTTCAACTAGCACTACTTGAAGAAAGGCACTTTTGTGTAACAGAAGGACACAGAGGAACAACACTCAACTATCACAGCAGATGAAAGCAGATAAAAGCCTGACATTTCTCCAGGTGTGAGAGGGCGACAGCACTAAGGTCACAAGGAATATATTATGAAAATACACAATCAAAAAGGGTAAGGAAACAAGGTTGGGGAGAAGAAAGACATGTCACTATACTATGTTCAATAGCCTGCCTTAGCTTAAACCTTGAAATAACAAGTTTTTAACAGTCCTAAGCAAGCAAAAAGGTAGTTTCTGCTCTTACCTGTTATTACCTGTTTTTTCCTTTATTTATACCCTTTTTTTCACAGTCTTCCTTGTTACTTTGAAATCAAAGATAACTTTGTCATTTTCTTCAAAGGAAGTAGTATTTTTTTGTGTTTGAAAATTACACCGTATGGAACACATGCTGAATACCTATAAAACCAACTTATACTACATCCATTTTCCAGAGAAGTTTTGACTGTGACACATTTCTTGTGCTAATGTAAAATATATAGAGGTCTCTCAGGGAATTATTTCCAATTACATCTGGTAATGCAATTAAAGGAGAGGATAACAATATTCCATTAACAGAGGGCTAATTTATTCTTCCAAACACTATGGGGTTTTTTCCAAAAAAGTGAAATACAAACAATTTTTAAACATCATTCGAACAGCACAGAAAAGCTAACATAAGCAGAAACTGAAGTTGTAAAAACTAAAGTATGTGAATACTAATGATGCCAATGTCTTATATCACTATACACTTGCATCAAATGCATTTGAAATTGCAACAACTTGAATGAGGTTGGTTCAAAAAGTGCTTAAAAAGAGCAGCAGTGAGCAACTAGCAAAGAACAAAGATTTTAAAAGGAATATACATGAAAATTTTGTTTTGGTGGGTATAAGGAGAACAGCAACAAACTCCAATCTGCTGTTGCTTTAATTTTATTTTGATAAACATTTAACATCTGTTATGCTAAGATTCAAGGAAGGTTTTCTACAAAATTTACCAAAAGTTATCACTCTTGTTAGCAGTAGGCCACATTGCTGTATCTAAGTTCTTTTGGCTACACATGACCACGTAAAACAGCTAACAGCACAGACTATGAAACAGCAAGTCTTCCTTACAAAATAATCCTTCCTTCTGCTGAACATGATGTGATTACAAAGAACAAAGGAGGCGGAGCACAGCCGAGAGAATAGTTAACAAAGCTGACCCTGCAGTAGATTACTAAAGACATACAAAGTAAAAAAAAATAATTTTCCAGAGTTTTTCTTTTGAATCGAAATGGATTTTAAATATTCACATCGTAACGCACCCATCGGTTGAACACCTTTCTCACCTACTCAGCACAGCTACACTCACAGCATGACTCAGGTCAGCTTGACACACCAAGCACTTTCCTGAAAACTCTGAGAAACTTTCCCTACAATTCCTGCCCAGACATGGGCTTGCTCACCTGAGTCCTTGGGACCTCAAACTCAACATCCCATCCTCAAGCCTCATCAGCTGCTGCATCCCAGAAAGGCATTTAGAGGACCATGTGATACAGAGCAACAGTAATGAGGAAAACATTTGCTGCAGCTCAGACTGTGATAGTAAACACCTGCACAGCTGGAAGTGTAGTTCAGCTGTGACACCGAGGGGTAGCCAGACATATCCATTGGCCAGAGCATGGGGGACAAGGTCAGGAACACCTGAAGGGACTGAGGAATAAATAGCTGGCCAGGAGGCTTCAAGCTACAGCTCAGAAATAATGCAAAGCAGAAGGAGGCAAAGAACAGCTTTCAGGTTACTGTTGGAGCAATCAGCAGTCAAAACTGGGCACTAGACTTGTGATGGAATACGTCAGGAAACTAGCAGCATGTAAAAACTAGTATTGTTTTCTGCTGGCCTACACAAAGAGTAAAAGGTCACATCCAGCACTGCAGGTGTTTCTGTCCCATACAAACACCCAACAGAGCATTAAGAGAGCTACCCAGGCACAAGAGCCCCAGGCACAGACTGGAGTACTTTCTCAGCCAGTCACTATTACCAGGTCTTGAGGGTGAGATCTGCTATCACAGCACCACACTGCAGACTCTGATGCTGGCATACCCTACAAATAAATCAAGAAAGAAGAAGAAACAACATTCCTAGTTCACATAGTTACATGCTAGCATCGAAAGTGTTTCCATCAACAGATTCTGACTGACAGCCAAAAATAACATTACACTTTCCTTACAAAAGTCTCACATCCAATAGACCAAGCATTAAGATGTCTGGAAATGAACCATTAAGGGACTCATCAGCTCCCTGCTCCTATTTAATACCTGATTATTACCTATAACTATAGTCAATTTATAGCACCCATCCAGGCTTTCATATTTCATTCTGAGGGGGAAATGTATTTACACAGAACAAGTATTCACATAACCACAAAGTAACAAATCTTTTTTAGTATGTAGAATAGTAAATGTGTAATAAAAACTTGTAAAGCAATGTTACTCCAGGGAACATATTTGAATGGATTTACTCCCAGAACTACTTCTTGGTGATAAAAAAACTCATTTAGCCTGTTACAGAATGACTGATAGCATTACGAAGAACACTGGCTACTATTTAAAGTTTAGGCAAAGGAAAAACTTCTGCATTTTGTGTAATTGTACTTGCTTTATAACTATTAGGGATTATTTGTATATAGGAGCTCTCTGTCAAAGAATGCATTGTGATGGGTTCCATATAGACACAGAACAAAAAGACCATGTTGCTTTATGCTAAATAACAAGTTGCAGGTGTGATGAATATAGTTTATAAAAAATAGAAACTTTAAACAGAACTCAGGATTTTGAGAATTCCTACATTACCATCTTTTAGTATCTGAATATTCAGTAAATTTCAAGATGTAAAATGAAAGTTTGTCTTTCATTGTAAATTAAATGAAAAAAAAGCAATGAAGTTTGCATGAAAGTTTAGAAACATCCAACCGACCCTTGAGTTCTAGCCTTTGCCCGCAGCTTTTCAACTTTTGGGACTCTAAAAAAGCCCTATTTAATATTTTTGGCTGGAATTGAGATTTTACACATTGCATACTTCAATCCAGTTGAACTGAATTTTTTTTCTGCAAGAAGTCTTTCTTTTCACAACACCTGAAAGATCCTAGGAGCTGTGGCGACATGGGTACCTGTCAGAGTCAGTCACAGAGTGTGGGGATAGAGAGGGTGGGAGGTTTTTGTGATGAGTATGGAAGCAGTATAAGAAGCTGGAACAGAGAAGGCCTTTAACCCCACTGAGAGCTTTAGTCCTTTCAATGCCTATCAAAGTTAATTCATGTATTTGGCATTTGCCTCACAGCCATTACATTTGGACACACTTTTGTTCAAGGCTAGAAAGCAAGCTCTCACGTCAGAGCCTTCATTGAGAACATCCAACCACTTCTCCTTCCCATTTATAAAATAAAAAAGTCCATCTTGAAATGTTTGTACTGACCTCAGCTGTGGCAGCACAATTGAAGGAACAAATGGCCTATTGCCTTTGGGGTGAAATATCACAAGACTGGCTTCTGCCTCCCTCCCCATTCCACCTGTTACACTACCATGAGTTGAACTGATGGAATTACTTAACAGTCCCTGCCTACCTTCCTTCCTGAGTTTCCACTCTCACCTTCACATAAGCATTTCTGTTTCAGCATCAGATTAGTTTCTCCCATGTGCAGGAGGCTGCCCACCTTTCTGATCCTACCCTACTCTCCAAACTACATTCCCTACCAAAAGCTGGCTCACATTGACCATATTAAAGGTTTTCCTGTTTATCACACTTTATCTGACATTTACAGGTGCTGTTTAATGCTATAATTACATATTCATTACTATGCACTATTTAATGCTACCCATCTGGGAAAAACATTAAGACAGATGCGGTGCAACATTCCTCATCCAGGAGGATCTGGTGACAGGGAAGACTTCATCCTGGCCAATTCAGTCTTTAGCTCTACTCCACAACTGCTACAAAATGCTCATATAGGAGACCCTCCTAAGTCCATTACATCACTGCAAATAGGCAGCCAAATACTACTGTGGGAGAAACAAATATGTCATTGACTGTACAATGAAATACATTACCAAAGTGGATTTTCACACAATTTCAATCTCCAGTGAACTCTGAAACAAAAGACTGAAACAAAAGGGTCCTATGATCTGAATAACAGTATCCTTATGTATATTGCTTTTTATTTCTAGAGAGCACAATGACAACTTATTTAACTAGTAAATGCTAAGGATGACTAATACTACAGATAAAATAAAAATCAAATAATATATCCTCCACTAAAGCAACAACAATCAATGAAAGGTTAAGCTTAGCTTACTTCAATGCTGCAACTCTTCTTACAGTATGCCAGTATCTATTAAAATCTGTTCCATTCACAGCTGTACAACAAATCAGAACGATTCTACCCAAGCACGATTTTAAATGAAATTACGGACAGAGTATTTTTAAAATCAGTTAGCTTTGAGTTAAAGGCAAAATATACTGAAAACCTGTAAATTGCTCCTTATGTTTCCCTTTTACATTAAGACTATCAGGTTTATTTTGGGTGGTATTTTTTATTTTATTCAACACTTTCTGGTGTATTTTTTTTAAAAAAATCCATAATAAAAAAAAGAACTTGAAGTCCAAAATATGCTAGTGTACTGTCAGCTAAATGACTAGGTTCATTTTCTGACTGAGCAACACTTCAATAATCATTTTCTCTACTGCATGAAAGAGTTATTTATTACAAAAGTCCATGCAGTCAGAAGATAATGTGAGGGACTCGTGCCAAAAAGAAAGGCAGCATCAAATCAGAGACTGGTCTTCAGAGCTTGTACCCCGTTTCAAACCACTCCTGTCTGGAGTCCTACAGCTGGAGTAAATAACCAGCCACTGACATTTGGGATGCTTTCTTTTTCTTTTTCTCTCCGAATTTCCAAAGTCTGTATATAAGACACACTTAAAACCTTGCAAACAACACTAGAGCATTGTGCTAAGGCATCTTGTTGTTTGTGTGAGTTGTCTTCTAGCCGTATCGTGTAGCTTTTGGGATTTCCATTGGAGCCAAGCAAGCCGGGGAAGGAGCGGAGCTGATGACAATGGCAATATCCGGCTCTGCCTCCCGCTGGAAAAAACAGCAACAACAGAAGGGGAAGGGAAGATTCCCTGACACTGGATGGTAATTGTCCTATTTTGGGGAGCTCAGGAAGAGGGCAGTCAATCTAACAGCTCCACTGGGTGACTTTTCCAAGAAAACTTCCGACGCTGTTTAGCAAGCGGGCGAGAGACGTCCTGCCGGTTCTCCTACCGTACTGCCAAGCCTCGCAGCGCCTGCTGTGCCTCCCTCAGCCCCGGCTAAGCCGCCTCACAGCGCTGACCCCGTCCCGGCTGGCGGCCCCGGCACTGCCCCTCGCAGCCGCCCCGGCCCTGCCCCGGCACTGCCTCTCTCAGCGGCCCCGGCACTGCCCCGGCACTGCCCCGACACTGCCCCTCGCAGACGCCCGGGCGCTGCCCCTCACAGCTGCCCCAGGCACTGCCCCTCACAGCCGCTCCGGCACTGCTCCGACACTGCCTCAGCAGTGGCCCTCGCAGCCGCCCCGACACTGCCCCTCGCAGTCGCCCCGGCACTGCCCCGACACTGCCCTTACACTGCCCCTCGCAGCCGCCCCGGCACTGCCCCGACACTGCCCTTAC
>JAOXXN010000065.1:26793391-26808098 GCA_026770055.1 Myrmophylax atrothorax | reverse complement strand
AGATAGGGAAATTAGGCATCTATTCTACAGACAACAGTAATACAATCCAAGACTTGTTCACTAACATAAAGGCACCAACTCCCTCACGGATTTGGCTCTTGCTGCATCAGAAAATAGTATCAATACTCTGCTAATACTCAAGCTTAGAGTCTCAGAAATTATTTCCTTGTTGGTATTCATTGCAATATTACAATTCTGATACACCAATCACAGCATTCTGTCAGCCAATGTGTTAATTTGTTGTTAAAGCTCAGGCAAGTCAAGAATATGGACTTGTAGTGGCAAGGGAGAAAAACATTCCAATGTTTGGAATGTTCAAATGCTACAAAGCAGGTTTGCACTGTGGAAGCAGAATAAGGGAACCACTTCAGTCTTCTGTTTCAGGAAGAAAATAACGTATACTTTGCTTTCAGAACTAGCAGCAAATAATCCTTCAAGTTAACCTGACATTTTTCAGAAGGGGAAAAGCTCATCCATTACCCATGTCTTCCTATGCAGATGGTAGTTCAAAGTTTACTATGCAACGTTCTTAAAAGCACTTCTTTGCTACTTTTGTTTTTAAGCACATAATCCTCATTTACTAATCAGGCAACTAGGTAACTTTTGAAATTCATTGGCTTTCCAACAATTACTGGAAGCTAGACATGAGCCAATCCACACTACTCAAGTATCTAATCTCCTAAAAATGACTTTACCTTATTCACATAAGGCAAACTGCCACTGGCCTATTTACTACATACAGCTGCTTCATCCTTTGGTCAGTTGTTTGGGTGTTTTTGTTTGGTTGGGTTTTTGTTGGTTGGGGGGATTTTTTGTGTGTGTGCGTGAGTGTGGTTGCTGGTTTTGGTTTTTTTCTTTAAATACCAAGTTGCCTTGGGAGTGAACTGAAAGTATACCAGTAATACTGACTGTATTTCTGCTAAAAAGAAAACAACACACTTAACACTGTTTAAACATTTCAATGGATTAGAGCCATCTCTAGCCCTGGGATTCAATGTTAGTGGCTAAAGGATACTTCTGGACTGTCATCCCAAAAGAACACCCCATAATGCTATTAGTTTTAATTATTCTTCCAATCAATTTGGTTTGAAGACTTTTGCCATCCAACACTGAGTATCACAGTTTAGTTCAAAGCATAATTTTCAACTTTAGAACTGGCATAGTATATTACTGGGTGGAGTTAAAATTACATAAGCCACTGGCAATTTAATTACTGTAAAGATTTAAAGAAAGTCCTGGAGCTAAATCTAATTTTATCACAGTAAAACCAAAATATTTTTCTTCATAGGAGAGAGCTGTACCTCACCTGGTCAAAAACTTCTCTATTCTGCAACAGACTATTTTACTTGCAAGCAACTTGAACACATAACATTTCCAACTGCCAGTCCCAATATCTGCAATAATAAACCAGTCAGGAATCTATTGAGAACTAGTTTATTTAGAACTAGCATACAGTTCATAAATAGCTACTGCTTCCTCCAGACTTGTGACAAAGAAGTTTCTTAATAAGCTTCTCTGGTTTTGGTAGGTTTAAGAAGTGCCCCCAAAGTCACTGAGAGCAAACTCTGCACTAGATCATTATTTTGCACTGGAGAAAGCCATAAACTGAACTCCAGGGAAAACTGGCCAAGAGATAATAAGATATGGGATTCAAGAGAGTTGCATGCTTTTCTACTAAGTTTCTCCCTGTTACAATGCATCACTCAAACACTCAAAAGTTAACTTTCAGATGAAGGGTGTAAAAAATTCCATCAAATAAATACTTTAGGGAGATAGTTTTATTTTCTTCATGTGTGCACAGGGTTTCAATCAGCCATATATACACACACAACAAATATAAGGACAATGCAGCATGATTTCCTAGTCATGGCCTCCAAAGTGATGCCAATTTACAGTAAAGAAATGGAAACCTTTATACTTATCCAGTTACCATGACCTTAAAGTTCGTGTGGTTAGGAAGTCTTTTAAAGCCCTCAACCCACAAGCTGTAATGGGCCTCTTCAATTCTGTGATCCATAAACTCAACTCCAAACCAATCATGTGGTTTGGATTGTAAAACTATGGTTAGCATGCTAGAGATACAAGTTAGACAATGTTCACCAAATCCCTATTTTAGTGAAGACACTCAACTTATGAGGTATTTCAAACAGTGCAAAGTGCCCTCTCCAACTTTCCACAACTGTGAACTCAGGTTACCCTGCTTGTTCAACTTCAATAAAAGGACTGTATTTTCAGTGCAGGAAAATAAAAATAATAAAAAGAATAGAGGAGGAGGAATAAAACATGCGAGAAGATTCTCAAAGCCCTAACACTTTCAGCCCTGAGCAGTATAAA
The DNA here is from genome assembly GCA_026770055.1 of Myrmophylax atrothorax. Taxonomy (NCBI): domain Eukaryota; kingdom Metazoa; phylum Chordata; class Aves; order Passeriformes; family Thamnophilidae; genus Myrmophylax; species Myrmophylax atrothorax. The sequence continues at coordinate 26,805,764 of JAOXXN010000065.1, read as the reverse complement.
GAAAGGGAAGGCAGATGAGTAGAAGGAAGTTGGCTGCTTTCTTTGAGTCAAGGCTATGTTTACATGAAGCATTAAGAGAAAATTAATTACTATAGAAAGTGAACTGCTTCATTTTTCCCAGCCCCTCTTATTAAAGAATAGAAGTTTCACAGATCCATATGGTGGTTTGCAGCTGGAGAGACAGTGTGTCACTGAACGATGACAGCAGGCTTTAATTGTCAATTAATTTCTTGGCTCTGACGTTGGCTTGCTCAATGCGATCCCTGTTTGTATCGGCCTGAAAGAGAGAAATTCATGGATCATTTGCAGACTCCGTGCAGAACACTTTAAAAATTCAAACTTACATGAGCTTCTGAGTTGAAAGGTATTATCACTGTAGTAGACATAAGGGAAGCCAGCATATGCTGTCAATTTTGACAGGAATAAAATCTGGAGAAATAGTTTTCACTCCGTAGTTGACTTTCAAAACCTAGCAGCTTGCCTCAGCTGGTCAGGAAGGATATTAACAAAACAAGGGGATAAAAATTCCATCTCACCAAGCTTTTAGGCATCTTAAAGACCTCTACAGAGCAACAAAGTTGCTCTGAACTAGAAGAAATAGTTGGAAGTGGACCTATGGCATGAAGTCATAATTATTTTGCTTAGTGCAAATCCCTGGTTCTCATTCATACACGCTCCAGTGTCATAAAAATAGGGCATTTGCAAGAAAAAGCTCTTAATTTTATTATTGTTTTACTGCCATAAAGCATGAAAAGCCAGCTCACAACATCTAGGTTGAGCAAGTGTCAAAATACATTTCTACTGAAAGGTATGATAAGGAGCTTTGAAATAATTCCCCAGTTATCCAACCTGCAGTGGGGAATGTCCTCACAAATGGAATTCCCAAGAAGTTCTACCTGTGCCAAGTATTAGAACTTTCACACCTTCATACTGCAAAGGCCTGGGAAGAAGACAGCTGCAGTTCAACTCCTTCCCTCCTGCTCTCACCTTCCAGCCTCCCGTTTTTCACCTTCAGGTCAAGGGGTCAGGCAAGAATCTACTATATAAAAGTAAGACTCTAACCTGTTAACAGCACTTTAGAACCACATTGATCTCACTACTAGATTTATTTCTAAGAAAAAGGCAGTAGCTTAAGTTTCATTACAGGTTCATTCAGACTAGGAGTCCTGCATAACATTGCAGACTAGCAGAAGTCACACAGTCCAGTCTGTGCGTTTCCCAGTTGAACCTAATATTTAAGTAATATAAAGCAATACAATTATATAAAAAAAGAAAGTTACAATGACTAACTTCACATGCAGAGGAGTGCAGACCATGTCCCTGTGCACCTACAAACCTCACTATTCCAAACTCTCCCCAGCCCCAATATTAATTTGGCCACAAGAATTAGGGCAATGAATTACCTGTGTTTTATTTTACATCTAATTGTTACAGAGATTTTTTTAGAAATTCCAGAAGAACCTTCCTGTTGTTAAAAATACCTATTCCCTACCACATAAAAGATTTCCTGGAAGCAATAACCCCCCAGTTATGCCTCCAGTAAATGTTTGTCCTTTTGAACCCATCAAGTTTGTTTTCAGAGTAAGTAGTAACCTGTGCTGTATATTTAGGTTTCCTGACACACTGAAGCATTTGAATTTTCAGCTACATATCTAAACATCAAGGAATATTTCACATTCAAGTCACCGCAACCCAGAGGACGATATAACCTTAGTGGATATTTACTGCAAATACCAACAGATAGGACATTCCTCATAACTTCAGTAACAATCTCTAAGCTGAAAGCAGAGAACACTTCTGACACTTACCTTTACATTTATCCGGTCTATTTGTTTATTCTGGGCATCAATCTCATTGCCCATATCCAAAGCCATGTTTTTCAAATTCCCAAGAATGTTTCCTACTTGAGCAAGGTTTTCATCCATTTCATCTTCTCTGGCATCATTTGTTATTCTGTTCAAATAATTAAGGCAATGTTTCAAGAATTGAGATCTCGCTTTTCTGTACTAGGACTTATTTGTTGCACTATGTATTCAGGCCAAGGTATGGTTTTCCCCTTTCAAAGCCCCCTGCATTCCAAGCAAGAATCCAGCAAAAGAAGGTGTTAAGCTAGCCACTATTACAAAAATAGGCTTAAAAATTGAAATAACAATGAACAGAGGAAGTTTAAGACGTGAGTTTATGTCAAATATATTTTATGACAGAGTCCCTGATATTTTTTACAGTCCCCTCAATAACTGAGCACTGTTTGATAATTCTCACTTCCAGAAACAGATGGATAATACCCACAGCATGAAAAAAACAAACAAAAAAAGAAAATGTAAGATGAACAGTACAATGCTGACAGCGTAGGTATCCACCATCTCCCCTCTAAGCAGTAACAACTCCTTCAACTTACTATTTAGCAACTTCACCTAATATTCATCTGAAAGAAGCTGACAACTGGTTAACTCAGTTTCTGTACTTGAGACTGAGCAATATGAACAAGCAAACCTTGTAATATATCCCCCACTCGGTCCTGCAGAAGTCTGAGGCTGCTGCCTGTTTATGCTTCTCGGCTGCATGGATATCACATGATCTGCAGAGTTCTCCGTTCCATCTCCCCAGGTTGCTCTGTATGCCTTGCTGGCCTCAAAGTTCTTCGTCCTGCTCCGGAAAAGGAAGACATCTGAGCCATTACCTCAGAAATATGGCTTCCTGAGGGAAATTCAGTACTAATCTAGGGTTTTCAGTAACATTTGTCTTGTGCCTTAAACAGATTTAGTTTTGTACAGATAAAGCCTTGTCTATATAACACAATTTCTTATATGTTGGTACTAAAAACGACTGAGTTACTCTAAGGACAGCGATTATTGTGGTCTTAAGCTTTAACAGAAGAACAGTAATTTCCTTAAAGTAATGTACTTCACCAGAAGACAGAAGCTTATCACAGTAACAGGAAGGCTTACATGTCGTAAGATAAAGTTGCACTTCCAGCAGGAGTTCGTATAGCCATGACTGGTTACTTTTCAGGAAGAAATGGGGATGAACGAAAATAACTCCCACAAACATAAATAGCTATACTATGCAAGAAAACCACTAATCACTATGGGTTTTTATCAAATACTTTCTGTTGCCAAATCTTTCTTTTTAATGTTTCTCAGGTTAATTTTGATTATGAAGTAACAGTAATCATGTTTAAATAGCTCCTTCATTCTGCAATTCAACTGTACTAACTTCATTAAATCAAAACAACATTACACTTCCTTCACATAATTCATGAAGGAAAAAAAATAAAAGCACACTGACACAAAGCAATCTCAAGAATCACAGAGCCACAAAAGCAAGAAGGGGAAAAAACATGACAGAATAATAACTGATGTAAATTGGGGTCAGTTCTCATGAACCCAGAAGAACATATTTTGAGGAAAATATTCTCATGTTCACCTTGTTTTCTGGCATTTTCAGGTTTAAGCTAGATAACCCAGACTCTACTGCCACTTTTCTGCTTCTTTAAAAGCCTGTGAAGGGAAGTCTGTAGTGTCTTTTATTACATCTAACTCTACAATTACAGGTAATAGATGCAATGCCTCTCAGTAGGTCAGATGTTTGACATGTGAAGAGTTGTGAAATTAGCTGCAATGACAAAATATTCCCCTCATTCTACGGGCAATTATGTATTTGAAATGGGAAATTGTATTTCATAGGTCAGATCCTACAAGAAGTAATCTAGAATGAATACACGAAGGGAAGAGATGGAGGAGTTTCTCAGTTCACAATAGAGATATTGCATGCAGCAAAACCCCAAAGAAACCTTTGCATGATTTGCTTCCGGATAAGCAAAGTCTTAAGTCTCAGAGGCAACTGTGAGGACTTTATTAACAGAAAACAAGTGGCACATCTGAAGAAGACAGCTAGAAAAAGAACTGTTCAAACCAAGCACGGTTAAGAACAAAACTTTCCACCATCTGTTTTTAAGAGCTGTTTTACAAATTACTATATGTTCACTTTTCTCATGTTTCATTTCTGTAAGACTAGGACAATTACAAAACTTGCCAAACCAGCAAGGGCTCAAGCAGTTGTTCACCATTTCCACAGCTCCTACCTCTATAGTAATGGACATTTTCCATTCACATCAGTATTACAATACATCACAGTACAAGGAGACCTGCATGCAGACAGACATCATGCACATGCAAGCAAAAATGCAACAGAAGCATCACTTCAGACAGCTGGTTAAACAGGCATCTGCATTACTATGACTGACCTTGTCCTAAAATCCACTTTCACCAGCTTAAGTGAATGCAGCTTCTTATCCTAGTCTTCATTTTTAGAAAGCAAGCATCAGTGTTAGGAGAGAATGGAGATGAAGAATAGGAAAGACCAACAAACAGGTAAATTGTTATTAGTATATAGATTGTATAACAGTACTGTCAGTATTCTGTCTTCTTTTCAAAAAGCTTTTATACATAATCTAAGCCTAGAATAAATTAAAAAAGCAGTATTTAATAATTCAGCAAGTGTTCTAATTTAGCTTTATGCTTTTATGAATAAAATGAAAAGCTTTGGAGATAACTGCCTGACAAATAATTCTGCCATTGACAGAAAGATTGATGTACCAGTAGACATATTAAAGACACTCACTGTTTCTTCTTCTTCACTGTCCTCTACTTTTCATCCATTAGATTTTTTTTCTGCACATTACTGCCCATTTGGTACACAACTCTATTTCTAGTCTTGTTACTTGTGTACTTGGAATGCCACGAGAATTCACAAATTCTGAGCTTGCTCCATGTAAATAAGCAGCTTAGCTTCAGTGAAATAAGACTATCAGCCACAGAACACAAAGACCAAGTGTGTCAAAATGCTCAAAGTCCACCAGCTTGATCCAACTAATACAAAGCAGCAAGCACTCCTGTTCGGAGGTCAGGACAGAACTATCTGTCTTTTTAAGGGCCTGAAGCTCTAAGATGTTCAGCCTTAGAAGCCATTCACATCTATCCTAAATGATTCTCAACGTGTTATTCTGTGGGATAAGCAGACTCAGCTACTCCAAGGAATTTTTATCTAAACTTCTGCTACCTCTCAGTTGAACAGTAAGATTTTAAAAAAAATTAGCTAAAGAGCACAAAAAACCAAATATACACACTATTCACTTCAATTACTGCACTCAAAATAATTTATTTCTCCATTTGGAAGAAATATGATCGCATCCAATTCACACAAAATAATTTGATACTTTGCTGCTAAAAGGTAAATCTAGCACATCTTCGAAAAATAATTCTGATCTCATTGTTCAGGCTGTTTCAGTGTTTAAAAGTACAAATCAAGTGCCATACAAGATAAGTTTACTCAACTGACTTAGATGTGGTAGCCATAACACTGATTTTATAAAGGTACTGTGACGTAGGTCAGCAAGAATTTATATAACCACTAGTGAAAGATTAGAGCTTTAACACCAATGTCTGGTCTGTTCTGCTCTCACCCTCCCTAAAGCATAAGTATTTTTTAAATGCCTAGAGATCCAGTATTACTTTCCTTTTCTAAAATCTAAGTTTTCTTGCTTTTAAGTTAGTACAAAAGTACTTTTGTGAAAAAATTATTTTTAGAGTCAAATTTCTCACAGACAGGCCCTTACATACAGCTATTTGCAGTCCTATTTAGTCTCATCTGCATGGACAGTATTCTACTAAATATAAGCTTTAAGGAGATTAAGGCAAAATTGTGTAGGATGTTAGACAGCATTTATATTTACAGTGAAAGGGGCACAATATATGATTCAATCAAAGTAAGCTTTAGTTACTCTTACACAATTTTAAAAGGGTGCAGCTTTACAAACCAAAACAATCAACTGTGTTAGCGTTTTTAATTAGTTGTTTTATTAGTGAGTATCTCTCAATACAGTGGCTATTGGGAATATTGTAGAACTTCAGACCCAAGTACCAATGTAACTGACCTGTTACAAGGACAGACACAGAGCCCACAACATTTGTTGAGCTCTGTCAGTGTCTTCTCAGCTTCCCTCATGTCCTTATTTATCTGGTCCATGCCTTCTTCTATGCGATTTAGTTGTTCTAGGAGAGAAACAAGTAACCTGAATAAACATGGATTGAAGGAACATAGAGGTGGGGAATATTAACATTTCTTTCAAGAAGGAACTTACAACTTGCAGTTCTATCTTTATAACAAGACTAAAGCCTTTTTGCTTTCTCATCTTTTAGGATTCTTTTATTTTAAGATTAATTTTGAAGCAGCAGTTCTGTCACTGCTTTTACCATAAATGCAGACAGTTACATTCATGGGATGGTTAAAAGAAGCAGCTTCTCTAGCAGAGGTGCATTACGTTATAACTAACATTATCTCTGAAGTACTTGAAAGCTTCTAAATACTACAAACATTTGGGAAAAAAACAACAAGCAGATCTTATTTTCATATAGATAGTCTTTAATAAGCCTTTAGTTTCAGCCAGAGCTCATGAATCATGATCTTTTTCTTACAGTCATAATAGTGATTCTTACTGTCAAAGGAGGAAGAAGGAAGAACTTACCTCCTTGCTCACCCAGCATGGTAATAGTTTTGACACCAACATCCTGGGACTGCAGAAAGAAATTTAGTTGCAGATGTAAAACCAGATTTCAATACAGCAGTGCAAAATCTGAAGGTCTTGATAGTAAATTGGATAATCCAGCCAAGTTTATAATAAAACACCATTCTAGAAATAACTTCTGTAGTTATAACTATTCTGAATTTCAAATTAGATCCTATGTTAGGCTGATAAGCATCTCGCCTGTTACAGTATCTCAATTAGTGGGCCTTTTGTGAGGGTTTGTTTTTTGAGAAGTGAAATTTGGTTCTTTCTTTATCCCTACATCCTTCAATAGGGCTTTAGCCCTGGAAGCCAGATAGAAGAAAGCAAAATGAAGCCTGCAAAACCGTTCTTGAGAATTCAGCACAAGAGATCAGGAAGAGAATATTTCACTGCTAGTGTTTTAGAACACAAAGCAAAAGAAATCAGCACTGAAGAATATACTCCAATACAGCATTTTGCTGGATCAAAGTCTTGATTCTAGCAAGCAAGTTGCATCCATGCTTTACTGTAAATTGGCAGCATAGAGTGAATCACCAAACTATGATACCAAGAGAAATTATCTTGGCTCATTACATGCACTCAGTGTTTGTGTTTGAGAGGTATTCATTAGGCTATGCTGATTCAAGTCCCTCTGATAACAGCAGCACCTTCAGCAAGCCATAACAGTGTGGGGGAATAGATTCCTCATGCAACCCCACTCAGAAGTAGCACCTGGAGATGAAGTCATTTTGTTTAAGAGGAAAACAGGTAAAAAGGACACTGACACTTTTGTGATCTGACATAATGTGAAATTCATGAAGTTTAGTCATTCCAACTCTACTACTGAATTAAGTCAGCACCTTCTACTGACATGTGTGTCTTGAGAAAGACAAAAAGCTCATTATGGTCACTTTGTGACAGTTAAAATGCTGCTTCTTATACTTAATAAATCCACAGAGAATTCTAAAGTTTTTCCTTACCTCAATGGCCAAGCCAAGAATCCTTCTTGTGCTCTCCAAAGACTAGAAAGAGAATTTTAAAACGAATGCATTAATGTGTGTGCATATATATATGTGTGTATATATATATATATATAAATCAGTGTTTGAAAGTCCTCTTTAACAGTTCATTGTAGTAAGGCTACTAATATACAAAAGTTCACCATCCTGTCTATATTAATACACATTACAATACAGTCATAGTAGCAGCACATTAAGGGGTTTTTTTGTTTTGTTTTGGGTTTTTCCCCCCTTATCCCACTGGAAGGTCATTATAAAATAAGATATATTCAAATCAATTTTAGTTAAATAAGAGTCAAAGAATCAATATGATTAACAATACTGTAGGTACCCAATCTCATTGTCTCAGTAATCAGGACTGTGTGGTCAGTACTCAGTCAAGTAGGTGACTTTACAATTCATAAGTTTAAACTGATTCTTATTTTCAGAAGTAGCCTTCACTCCAGTATTGGCCAAGTAAAGTGAAAATGTAAACCATTCAGCTACACCCCTGCAGAATCAGTACCCTGGTCTATTTTTAAAAGATATTCTAACCTTGTCAGACAAGTTTTGTAATCCCAGATATTTTGCTACAATATTTACCTCATCAGTGACCTGGTTGGCCCTCAGCTGAATTTCTTCAGGTGACAGCTCTTCCATGATGAGGTAATATCACTCGTAAGGGATCACGTTAAAGAGAATCTTCCCCTGTAATAAGAGATACCAGTTAAGCATCAGAAGCATCCTTTTATCAGTATTTAGAGAGCTGAAACTAGAAGACAGTTCAAAGAATGAAGGCCCATACATTTCATTCTGCTTAGTATAACACCTGGTTGGGACTAGAAGACACTAAAATAATTACTCAGCTGATATGACCCAAGTGAGATGCTAAGAGAAACTTGGGAACAACCAAGTAAATGTAATAATTTACTTTCCAAAATTTTGGTTCCTAAATATTTTTGGAAAATTGTATTGCTACTTTAAGGTAAAAAGAAAATCAGGAAATGAGGTCTTAAAATAACAAGCTTCCCCATGCTGGAAAAGTACAGGGTTTGCCCAGTAATCCAGAAATAAATTCATGAAGACATTCAAGTTACTGACATAAATGTTAAGTGTCCTTTCCATTCTCACTGAAAGATTTCAACAGTCATAAGAAGGGAAAACATTTTCACAGATAAAAACTGCTTAAAATGATTCCAGTAACACTCTAGAAGTAGTTTTTATGGTATGCTGAATCCTTCAAAAGCAAAAGGATTTTCAAAAATTTTAACTGGTATGTCTGTAACTGTAGCAAAGGATTACAAATCTATCTCTCATAATAAATATTATTTTCTTATTTTCATAACTGAAGTCGCAGCAAACCACAATTTAACTTTTGCTATAAACAGGAGAGATATGTTTTGCCCAAAGACAAAAGATGAAAATGCAAGTCTATCAATAAATGCATAGAAGCAAACTCAGTAGTACTCATAGTGACCTGTTGTCTCCTGACAATAGGCACATTAAAAACTTTGAGGGGGGGGGGAAAATAAAGCATTTGAATTGATAGACCTTCAAGACCCAAGTACTACTTTATGCAGCCAGCAACAACATAAATCATCTTTGCCACTCACCTTCCCAGACCACACGGTAAAAAATTGACATGAAAATTTTTTGTTGTCTCTCTCATTGGTCTGAGATCCTTCTCTACACCACTAAAGGTTTTTCTTACAAGTGTTTTCACTTTTATTCAGAAATACTTGCAAGCTATTTATGCCAACACATTCAGTTTTCAATGTATAAAAGTTCTAAAAGCCATTACAACAATGAGGCTGCAATGTTTTCCAGGGCTTTCCATACCAATAATCATCTGAAGCTTCTAAGATACCTCCAGGGTGATACAACCTACAGTAGGCAAACCACACGCTGTTTGAATATGCTTTTCCTCAGTGCTGGTCGAGAAGCAGTTCTAATGCTCATTAGCTCTAGGAAACAAGAAAACTCACTTCCTTTCTTTATGACAGTCATGGCACATTCAGGCTCTGCTATCCAAAGCAGTCACTGATCACAAAAGCACTTACTGATCTTTATGAATTTAAATGAACTGCAGGGCATCACAAGGCCTAACAAACTGCTTGTTCAACTCCAGTTACACAACCCACCTCTGTAAAAGGCCTTGGACAGGGAAAGGCTGTCAAAAGCGACAGGTTTTATTAAACCATACAGGTCTACTTGCACTAGACCAATAAATTGTTTTGATTGCTTGCACCAAACCCACCTTGAATAACATGATTTTTGTCCTGCATCTCTGGCTAAAGATCTGCAACAAGCAGTAGTTTTGTGCCTCTGACAGACCAAATGCCTTTCAGAAATTTCTCATATATCCATCACATTTGCTAAGTATCAAATTAATTCCTTACCATTTGAAGGTCTTCTATTTGAACCCGCCCCCTTTGCTATGAAGAGACCCTTCTAATCAATATCACAAACTTTTCTTCCTCCTTCATCAGTAACTGTAAATTAGAAGCTAAGCATGAATGTTTACTAATTGTTGTGGGTTTGGGTTTTTTTCTGCTGATGATATTTTGGTAACATCAATAACACACAGTAGACTGTGCCTTGGTTCTATAAATGGAGAATAATCAAGACATCCACAATTTTCTTGTGAGTAGGCAGTAAAGGGAGAGAAGAAACCCAACATAATAGTTTTGGCCACGGAAGACAATAGCTGTGAGAACTGACAGTTGGTATAAGATTATCTCTTTAATAGCAAAGCCATAAGGTTTATTAGGTTTGCCTTCTAAAATAAACTTCCTCTCTCTCTCAAAAGAGCTACTCCCAAGCTGTGAATGAGCCACACAAGTCCTTCGAAGTTTTCTAGCCAGAACCCATGCTTACATCTTCAGGTTGTCCTCTTCAAAATCTAGTGGTTTTTTGCAGTTAAGAGCTAAACGTAGCAGAGTGGAAAACTTTCATACATGCATGTCCAAGTTACTCATTTTTATAAAGTCATGATATGAATGAATCCCACCCTTTTTATTTCCAGATAACTATGTTTGACTACCTCTTCATTTCAGAAAAAAGAGAAAGCAATACTTGTACTTCACCCTTTTAACATAAGCCACCAGTAAGAATACACAAAAATGCTACAGTTTCCAGTTCACTAGTTCTTTCCTGGGATATTTCAAATACATACCAAGAAAAAAAAACGTTACTTCCCATTACATCTAAAAGTATGATTGAGAAATGCAGCCTATGCCTGTTTAGCACAAAGAGAGGAGCTGGGTGACGACACAACCCTGCTGCGACTGACTGAGAGCCAGTGTACCATGAGCTTGTATTTCCAGCCATCGGTGAATTGGTGCAGCTTCAGGTGATCATGGATGCTCTCAGGTGCTTCACTTCTAAAGTGAGCTCTTGCCTTCACCAAAAGACAAAAAAATTAATGAAATAATAGTCTTAGATACGTGAATGTTAATTATGAAATGTCTGTGCATACTTACAAAGATCAAAAAATAGACAGTTTACAAGTTAGATAGCTTTGTTGTTTAGAGTTGGAGGTTTTTGCTCCTTCAAATTCACCATATTGCTAATATAGGAGGAGTTGTTTTTTTGAAACTCTTGCTTAACAAAAGCAGCCACCCTACTTGTTAATTAGCTGAAATTCAGTCCAGACAATACAGGATGGCACACGGTATCAGCACCAGAATGTCCTCCTCCACATGATTATGCCTACAAGATAAACAAATAAAGCATCTGTGACCCTGGGGAAGAGGCCAGGGCCCAAGAACAGGACACTGCTCCGCATGCTTCCTGCTTTCTCTTATCAGCTTCCTGAACACACTGCAGGGAGGCGATAGCACAAAAACCAGGCGCTAGCAATGCCACCTCCTCTGGGCAGCGTGTTCAGTGCCACACTGTCCTCAACAATTCATTTTTGTCCCTGGGAAAGCCTCGTGAAACCTCCTCCAAATTAGTTACTGGCCAACAGAAATCAACCTTTGATCCACACTGAGACAGTAACAGATTCCACTTCTTCCAATGACACAAACTGTACTGTATAATAACCCATTTCAAAAACTGCAGAGGAGGTGGTCAGGCATTCCTTATTAGACTGTCAGTAAGCAATTAATTGCTTGATTCAATCAAGAAAGCATTGACAACATAGGAGGCTTTTCCTTTGTCTCCAGACACCTCCCTACATAGTTGCTCTCTTTACAGCAAAGAATCAGGTTTCTTTATGAAGGGGAAGTAAAGCAACGCCCTCAGTTCCGAACAGTGAGCATCTACTGCCCTTTGTAAGGAAGCAGAAAAGAGGAAGGTAAATAACCAGAGAAGTTGCATAAAGAAATTTCCAAAGTTTCTTCAGCTGGTTCACTTAGGTTTCCAAATCACGTGTGCTAAATTGATAATCTTCGTTGTGTGAAAGTGAAAGAAGCGGGAAAAAGTGAAAAATAAAGCTAACTCTCTATCAGATTCCCAGAAGAGCCAAAGGCATAGAGACGTACAGCTGAAGGAATCACTAAAGCACAGGTAACGTTCGATGCTTTTTGTTCACTACGTACCACAACAGCACCTTACCGCTGAGTCGGAAGGCAGCAAGACACAACACAGGTTTAAAAAGACAGAGCAAATGGTGGATTTTCTCCTGTACCCTATTAATAGCTCAATTCACGGGCCCTCGCCAAGCAAGTAAAAACCACCCGGACTCGGCGGTCCCGCCGGCGGCAGGAGAGCCCGCGGGGCCGCCCCGCACAGCCCTCGGCGGGGGCTCCGAGCGCCCGACCCACACCCGGGCCCGCCGCTTCCCCGCCACGCCCGTACCCCGCGCAGCCGAGACCAGGCGGCA
>JAOXXN010000065.1:26767093-26780931 GCA_026770055.1 Myrmophylax atrothorax | reverse complement strand
CAGCCTGGGCTGGTGGGAGGTGTCCCTGCCCAGGGCAGGGGTGGCACTGGGTGGGCTTTGAGGTCCTTCCAACCCAAGCCACTCCATGATTCCATGAACTACCTCATTTCATTTTAATGGCTTCAGAAAGGGAGGAATCTGCACCCCAGTGCAGTCCCCAGGACATTTGGATCTGAACTGGCTTGGGTCAGCCACACCTTCAGAGCAGCCACTGGATATTCCAATGTTCTTCTGGAACCCATTTCTGAAGTGCCACAAAGGTAAACTGATTTCACAATGCTCAGGCTCTCACCTGGAGACTTTAAGCTGTGCTGCTGCTGGTTCCTGTCTCACCTCCAGGGCCAGGAGACAAAGAGGGAGACAACCAACCCCTCCAGGAGGGCATTGCCCACCACAAAGTGTGGTCCCTACCAAATCAAATCCCTCCAGGAATGCACTGCCCAGCACAAAGTGTGGTCCCTTCTAAATCCAACCCCTCCAGGAGGGCATTGCCCACCTCAAAGTGTGGTCGCTATGAAGTCCAGCCATTCCCAGAGGAAGGTGGAGGGGACACAACCCCTGCTGTACCCCTGATCCTCAGAGAATGTGTCACTGTGCTCAGTAAATGAACATTTGGGGTCAATCTCTTGGTTTTAAATACCATCACTCCCATGCACTCAAGGGAAAAGAAAAGTACATTTTAGAAGAGCAAACTGCCCGTGCCCCGAGGGCCCCTGGGCTCAGCCTCACCTGCAGGATGCAGCTCATGATGTCCGAGGCGATCTTGGCGTGGGGGGCATCCCGCTGTGCCCCCTGTGCCCGCAGGCTGTGCTCCAGGCAGCACTCCCAGAGCGCCACGAGCGCCGGGCAGTGCCGCTCCAGCGCCGCCGGTGCCCGCAGCGCTGCCGTGACGCGGGTCACGCAGATCTCCACCACCGCCTGCGCGTTGGCATCGCCCCGGTAGTCCTGGCACAAAGCAAAGGGGGCAACTGGGTGTCAGGGACCTCACAAAGTCAACCTGAAGGCACAGAGTTCTGGTAACGGCCCAGAGTTTCCACTCCCACCTTTACAACAAACATTTAATGTGATTGAATACAGAAATTGTTTCGTACTGATTGGAGGGACTTATTGATTGGTAATGTTATTAATTGATACATCCATCATAGAACTTGCTTAATAGTTATTTGTTGGTACAGAAAAATCAGAGGTGAGCAATTCAGATCTATGTGGACCCTGTGAGACTGAAAGCAGCTGAGGAGAATCAAGGCCACAGCTGCTCATGTCCGGTAAAGGAGAAATCACTCCCCAGGAGTTCTCAGCAACTCCCCAGAAGTTTCTCATGAGAACTCCTCAGGTTTCCCACACGACACCGGAGATGTTCCTGAAAACAGTCAGGATGAGTTCACCAAAACATTGGACTTGTGAGATATGGATTATAACCAATTGGGATTTGCAATTAGATGGTGTGAGGTTCAATGTAGCCAATTGAATGTAGCCTTAACCCTGTATAAACCATGTGCAGTGTGTAATGAATGGCATTTGCTTGATCACACTGGTCTGATGCATGGTGTCCCTTTCCTCTGCGTTATTTATTGTTTACTTTACTACTATACTCACCTAATAACTCACCTAATAAAATCACGAGGCCACAATATCTCGTTTTCTGTCTCTACTTACTTATTAGCTTAAACTTTCCTTAACTGCTGTGTCAGCTGAAATATGGTTAAAACCAAGTTATGTTCTTAAATGGGCTTTTAAAATAATTTGTTCCAAAACGTGGTATTTCTCTATGCTGACCTTCCATGAAGCTGCTTTTGCACGCACACCACTGACACCAAGTGAGTCTATGTGGATGTTCTGTATGACCTAGGCTGGTGCAAAGTTCTGAATGATCTTACACCTTTGTTGGGGGTGATTTGTCTAAATAAACACCTGTTACTAATGGTTCAAATACATCAAGTGCCCATGTAATGAAGCTAAAGAGTGCATTTTTAAGCACTATCGGGTATTTTCACCAAGGTCAGGAATGGTGATTAGGGATTATAAGATGACTCAAATTTCCTACTATGTTTTAAGTGTGTTTGTTTTGGTATGATGATGTGGATTTTCTAGGGAGGAAACTTTTTCTGTTGTCTAAAGGTGAAAGGGCTATTGCAACTCTCAGTTCCTTCTCGTTTAAGCTGGAGAGATCCTGGTGCATACCTCAACTGTAAGTGGACATGCAGATCTGGAGGAAAAGAGTTCTTGTCAAAGAATTACATTTTGGATTTAGAGGGGTGTGGCTTTACTTGCTGATTTTTGTTTATTTGCAGTCAGACAGTATCACTGAATGTCAGAGCTGCTTTAACTCTTGGTAATCTGGATTTGGTAAAAATCCAGTTCTTGCCCTTTGCTCACAACTTCCAATTTGTACCAGATTTGGAGGTTTTGATGCCCCTGATACAGAAGTTCAATGTTAAATACTTAGAATTAACTTTGTGGGGTCAGCTGTGGAGCAGAGCTGTTGAAGAAGGCTCTGGCAGGTTAAGTTTGATGGTGTTAGCTAAGTTAGCTCTGAGGTTGCCTAATATAAGATAGCAAAACTTGAGAGGATTTGTATTTTTGTGTACAGATACAAAAATGCTTAGTAGTAAAAAGGTGCATTTCTTTCCAGTTTAGAGTGAGGAGCTGCCTGTGCCAAGTCAATGAAAAATTACAATAATGTTTGATCATTCTGCATTTTAGTGTATGTTAAGAGAAAGAAACAGTGAAAGATTATACCCTGTTACTTAAACAGATATGTCTGTTTTTGTATTGTAACTAAGACTGTTACAGACCTCTCTGATTTAATTGCTCTCCTTGTAAGTTAAGCATTATGATAAAATACATATGGCATTTAATTTGACCTGCTGCTTTTGTTTGCATATATGTAAGTCTTAAGTAGATCAGTGTTAAAATGATTAATATTCTGGTGCAAAGTTTTGAATAATCTTGTACTGTTGGGAAAATGAATAGGTTTTATTAATGATTCAAATACATGAGGTACCCATGCAGAGCATGATGTTAGAGAATGTATCTTAAAATGCTCTCTAAATTGAGTATTTCAGTACATTCATATGTGTGGTTCTTAGAGAAGCTAACGAGAAAAGTACTGAATTAAGTCACTTTATGGTGAATAAATGTATTAACAAGCCTTGAAGACTGGTAGTATTTGATATTGTGAATGGCCTTCATTTAATTTTCTTTAAGTATCTTCCTTGAGCCTTCCTCTGTACCAAAATAAAGAACTGAGTTTGCCCTGTTTGGTTTCCCCAATTCCATAACTCCTTGTAATCATCCTAGTTGAAAAATGTTTTCTTAATCTGATTTGAGAAGCTCAGAGGATTCCTACAGATCTCTGCTTGCAGGATGAGTGCTGTGTTTTGGAGGACAAGGAACAAAATGAAAGAAAGGGAAAGCTACTTTTTATTATAAATGTTTCAGATGACTATTCAAAACTACCTTTCTTTTTTTGAAGCATATTGACTGCTCAAGAGACATGTATTCTCTTAAAGAAGCTCAGCACAAGTGTTTTCAAGAATAGTAACTTCTTTTACTTTCCATAGTAGAATGGGTTAATAAAAAAAGTAATCCTGACTGTTGGTTACTTTTTGATTATCTTTATTTGCAGGTGTGGGATAAGATCTTTCCTGAGTAATAAGGATGGTTCGGCAACGAAAATGTGTATTATGTCACATTGTGTACAGCTCAAAAAAGGTAAATAATTAATGCTTTACATGTATCAGTACGTACTAATATGGAATGTGTGAGAAACACTTCCATTTTAAAATTGTGTAAAATACAGTTTCTGTCTACCAGATATATATTGCTGTAGGTTTATTGCAAAGAATATTTGTGCATGTGCTTTGTGGTATCTTTCTTGAGGACAGCTGTGCAAATGCATGATTCTGAATGCTAAAAATACTGAGGTCTTTGAGTTTTTTATATTACTTTATAAAGATACTAAGGTGAAAAGCACAGTCACTTGGCTCCAAATTGTGATATGTTAAGAATACTGTAATACACGATTTTTAAATTCCCTTTGGGAAGTCTGTGTTTCCACATGGAAGGACAAAGTGGAATTGTGTAGCACAACATGTATTTTCATGAGGATGCCAGTTTGGTGTGCATGTTCTGTGTACTGCATGTTATGCAAAGTCTGCATGGCAACCAATTGTTCCTTAAAGCACCATCATGTATTGCTCAGCCACCTGGCATGTGGAGATGGTGTAAATGCCAGTGAATTAATTCACACAACTTTTCAAGGCTGAAGCTGTTCCTTTCTGTTTGCAAGTGGGATTTCAAAGGCTAAAGAGGACAGTGATTAGTATCTGTTCTTTGAAGAATTTCCAAACACTTTGGGTCAAACACCTAAAGAAAGTGAAATCTTCTGAATTGCTTCCTTTTGCTGCATGATGAATGTTCTTGCTCTTCAGCAGCTCTGTTCAGCAGTTAATTATAACAGCACTGCAGTTCATGGATCAAGGTTGATGTAAACAACAAAGTGACCTATTTTGTATATCTCAGTTTCTGAGGTTCATGTAGCAGAGCAAAATAGTATGTGATGATGAAATTACAGCTGTATTATAATACAAATACAGAGAAATTGCTCAGATTGCAAAGGAAAACTGTTTTAAGTATTGCTATTCTGAAGAGTGGTATCAATGACACCTTTAGTTAACGTGACTATCAACAGTAATTTGTCAAAAATCAATCTAATACGCTTTGCTACATGCACTGTTATTTCTCCTTCTCCTGAATTCTGCTTCCCTTGAGTTGAATTTTAGTGACTCCTCTGTGTCCTTTCTCAGGAAGGGTGACACATAACTTCCTGAAGGTGTGCCTGCCTGTGCTTCCACAGTCACAGAAACAGGCATGGGAGCTGCTATAGCCCTGTAGGAGCAGAGGACACCTTTGTGCAAGGCAGGAGAGTTCTCAAAAGGGAGCTTTTCAGATACAGTATACTGTTCTGTTTTGACCAATTTTATTTTTTTCCCATGTTGAAGGAGATGAAAGAACACATGAGAAGCATGCTTCACCACAGAGAACTTGAAAACCTGAAGGGAAGGTATGAGAACAGTCTTGCATCCTTCCTCTCTGTGCATTTAGTGTGTCACTGTCTGGAAGAACTCATGACCTATTTCCCATAAAAGCTGAATTTCAGTATTTATTTTTATGCATCTCTTGGTAGCATGCCTTGTCAGAAAGCTGGCAGTGAACATGTTCTCTTAATGTCAGGAGCTGAGGAGGCAAACAGTGATGTGGAAGAAAGCTCCCCTGCATTTGTTGGACTGCAGTGAAATAAAATTACTTTATTCTTGGCAGTTTCATGCACAATGTAATACACCAGCTCTGAAAAATACAGACTAAATGTAGAAGCTACTGACCTTGTAAATGAAGTTTATCCAGATGTTAAATCTGAAATTAGTTAGGCTGCAACATACAAAATCATTGAATATAAAAGTTCTAATTTTGAATACTTAGTCTGTTTAAAATAAAGCCCTCTCTAGGTGCATGTGAATGATTGCTTTGGTTAAATATCTCAACTCTGTCAGTAGGAAAACCACTGATATCCAGGACAAATAAAACATAGCTGCTGGCACTTCATTAACCACTCCAGTTAGGATGTTAGCTTAATATCTGAGGATGCATCTTTTGATTTTTGCTCATTTTATTTTTAACTCTTCCCCCCAAAAAAAAGGATTCATGTTTGCCTTTTTCCTTTATGAATCCAGTTTTCTTGACCTCAGTCATGAGCTGTGTCAGTATTCTAATGCTTCTGTTCTAAGACTTCAGTCTCAAGTGTGCTGTGGACACATGCAGATCTGCTTTTATGAATTAACTGGCAGAATTGAAAAAAAAAACATTGTGGAGGCTTTCAGTGAGTCCTGACTTGGTCCTGCTGAGTGATTTGCAGTGGACTATGCTCTGATTCATTTTTTTTCTGATTTTTTTTAAGTGGTCAACATATTTTACTCGCTTAAGTTTATTATTAACAGCATATTTCCTTAACTTTGGAGTATTTAAAGGATTTCAGAAGAACAAATATGGTATTTTTAGAAATCTGAATTTCTTTAAAAGAAAAAAAAAAGGTAAAAAGATCTTGTAACCTTAATCCAGTATTCACTGAAACATGAGTAAAGCCATTTGTCTGACACAGCTGTCAACTTTCTCCAGCTGGAATAATTTCTGTATTTTTTAAGATAAGTCCTCTAAAGTGGAAAGCAGACCTCATGCACACTTGAACCAAATAAAGTACAGTGAACTGAAGACACCCTGCCATCACTCACTGTGCTGTGGAGTCTTTGGATTCCAGGCAGCAGGCTCAGCTGTCCCAGTTTAGGTTATGTTGTGTCAGGATTGGCTGTATCCATGTACTGCCTCCTCCCTTTTCTAAATTTCACTGGGGGAAGGCTCAAGGCAAGGATTAAATGTAGAAGCTGTCACCAGGCCTCCCCAGTGCAGCTGGCACCATGGATAGGCTTCAGAGCTCCTGCTAGCTCTGTAAGCCTTCCACTCTGCCCCCTCGCTCACTATGTTTCCTCTGAAAAGATTTTGAGTACAACAATTCAAGAAGAATTCCTCCTCCCAGTTAATGCAGTTTTATTACCAAGTGTTTTACCTCTTGATTGTTGGAAAAAAAATCTTTTAAAAATTGACCATCAGAAAACTAAACCTTGAAAGAAAAAGCCAGAGAATTCAAGTAACTGAAATACACTGAACAAAACCTAGTTGTCACGAACTCAAGGACATTCAGAGGAAACAAAGTAAGACCAGAGGTACCTGCCATGCCCGTTGGCAGAGCTGAAAGTCCACCCTCTGCCTCTCTTCCTAGGGGAAGCAACCATGAGTGCCGGGTGTGCCGGGTGACACTGGTGGGTTTGTCAGCATATGCCAAGCATATCTCCAGCCAGCTGCACAAAGACAATGTTAATGCCCAAGACAGGAAAGAGGAAGAGAAAGAAGAGGCAGAAGAGGAATACCTTGACAAAGAACTCATTCAACTAATCAAGCAGAAGAAGGAGCGGTGAGTTTTCCTTTCTCCTCGTAGGTCATAGAATTGCTTTTAACACTGTGAGGATACTCTCCTAAGGCTTAGGTGCTCATGAAATGTAAACTGCCTATAGCCAGTGTACCTTTTGTGAGAAAATCCAAGAGACCTGTGTGGATATTGTAGCTTCAACATGTAAATGTGATTCTGCTGAATGGTCTTGTTCTGTTGGTCTGCTAATAAAGAAATACTACCATTTTTCATTGTGGTTGAAAAGAGTCCTTGGTGTTGTATCTTGTGTTTTGAAAGCCCTAATGCTTTTAATATTTTACACTCTTTTGACTGAAAAGCTTAATAAATGTGACAGTAATGCTAGTATTGTTTAGGGTGTAGAGTGCCTATAGGAACCTGGCCTTCTGGAAACTGTTGCTGAACATGTTCTGTTATAAAACACTAATCTTTTTTTAAAATTAATTGGATTGTTCCGTCAATCCTTGAATGAAGTTTCTTACCTGTTTTACCTTGCCGCTTACCATGAGCTAAACATAGTCTAGTGGCTCACTATGAAATAGAAGGCTGTAGAGAGTAATAAGTATTGCCTTTTATTTTCCATGTGACCCTGCGCACGTGCATTGTTTGTATGCTGTTGCAGTTGGGAAGGTATTATTTGAGTAGGTTTATAACATGGCAATGGAATGAAAGGGGTGTATGATTTTTGAAAGAAGCTCTTTCTTGCTGTGGTTAGAAATTTGAATTAGTGTTTCCAAGTGCTGAAATATGTGGAGGTCATTTGGTTTTGACACTGCTCTGTCATACTGGTGTGTCCTTGTACTGCACAATGGAAATGGTTTCATATTGCCCAATGCAGACAGCAAAAATGTCACTTTTCCTGGTTTTATGGTAAAGGAGCAATGCTGGCAATACAGTGTCATTCTTAGGCAACTAAAGTCTTAGAAAATCTCTGTCTGCAGCGTGCTGCTTTGGAGAAGGGGAAAACCAGAAAGTACAGGGATTAAGTTACTAATTCAGCAAAATTGTTTCCATTAGATCATAATCTAGTTGAGTCAGCTCTTAAAATTTACTGTGTCACTGGGACACTGGTTTTTCTCTTAGAACTCAGGTTATTTTACACAGTAGACCATTTCCCATTAGAGAGTAATTGTTTAGTAATCCTTTGGCAGAACTGGAATGTATTCAAAACTTATAGATGATACAATATGAATTTTGAGTTTACTCAAATCAATTGGGTTTAAGCAGTTGTGGGAAAGTTTTCTGTCTTTCTTGTCCAGGGATCTAGAATGGATGTATTCCTGTAATGTCAGAATGAAATATTTCTGTAATCAGTTTCTGAAAAAAAAAACTTTTGGTAAAAACTCCTCATTTGGTAGAATAAATACTTTGACCGTTTAGACTACTGACCCTGGGAATGAATAGCTGTTGCTGTTAGGGCAGCATTTGACTTAAAATGTACATGTGATAGTTTGCCATGTGTTCATGGTAAGTTGCCAAGCATAAGTACTATCCCAAGGGCAGCAGATAGTGCTGCTGGGAGGCTCATACAGACTCATTACATGCCGTGGGCTTTTCTAGTCTCTTGGTTAAAACAAGGCAAAATATTTTTGTCTCTGAGGTACAAATTCTCTGAATGTTTTATATCTGTGTTTTAACTTAAGCTTTGTAACTGAGCCATCATTTCAGTTGTTCTGTCTGATGGGTAGAATAACTGTTTTTTCAGCCTAACTCTTCTGTTTTGTGTCAGTTCACTCTAGTTACACCATCTAACACCAGCAGAATAGTCTTCAGAAAAAATAATTATCTCACTGCTGATGAATTTTTCATTTATCAAGATTGTTCAAATTAAAAATAATATACAACAAGAAGAAGCTTTCTTTTTATTAATCTCTTATTAGTCCAATAACTGGTAATAAGGAAAGGACTGTTATCTTTCAAGTTAAAGAGAAATATTTAAGAATTAAGTCTGTTGAACTGTCTCTGTGCCAAATCAGTTGCTCTTGTAAGAGCAATTTTGAAATGACCATATTAAAGTAAAAGTACAACATTAGTATTGAAAGTCAAAGACTACAGAAACCTGAACAGCAAACTAGCTAAATAAGTCCTCTCTCTTTCTTTTTATATAATACATAATAGTAATAAAAATATTTTTGTCTCAGTGCAAATAAATTGCATGGGGCTTATGGGCTGTTGGATTTCGGTAGAATAGCATCAGAGTTTAGGTTTTTCTCAATTGTTTTGCAGGCAAGCTGAACCAAACTGTGCAAACCAAGAAGTAGAATGTGATGACAGGAGATTGCAGAGAAGGCGAGAAGAAAGAGCTACTTACAAAGAAAGAGAAGCTTATGATCAGCCACCGTGGCATCGTCATAATGTACCACAAAGGGACTGGCAGTGGGAAAAGGATGATTATATTAGTTCTAGACAAGGCACATTTTCACACCCTCAGTGGAACCTTAATATAAACAGACATTCAGGTGGCCCAAGGGGGCGCCTTGGGTGGCACCAAAATGTTTCAGGAAGCTCTTCAAATTGGCATAACTATGGGAATTCTGAAAATGTCTGGCATCCAAGCGGGAGGGGAGGAGGAACACCAAATTGGCATCACAGTGCCAGGGAAAGAAATTCTCCTTGGCAGCCAGGGGAAACAGGTAATTTTTCTGTCTGGAATTCCAAGAATTGTGGAGGAAACTGGAAACCAGGTCCTCATGGTACAAATGGCTGGAATTTTGGAAGCTCAGGAGAGCCATATTCATCAGAGCCAATTAAATACAGTAACGAACGGTATGCCTGGCAGCGGCCAGAGGACAATGCCCTGCCATACAGGAATCAAAGAAAAAGGGGCGAATTGCTCGATTTTACTAGTGATAATCTTCCTCCTGAGGGGGGGTTGCATTTTGGTATGTCGAAGCAACCAGAAAGCAAAACTTCCAGAGCCAGTGGAAAAAGTGTCAGTCCTTCCAGAGATAAAACATATCGCTGGACTCCCTATCCATCCCAGAAAGCTGCAGAGCAGCAATCAAGGTCCGAAGATAATGTTTCTAAAACTCCGGATAAAATGGATTCTGTACTTACAGCTTCTACTGATTCATCAATGAAAGGAAAACCTTGTGAAGACAATGTTAGCATTTTACAACTTAGAAAACAGGAAGCATCTTCATCTTCTAATGTAACCTCAGAACAACTTGATTCTTGCAAGGTAGTGAAAGACTGTTCCAATGGTGAAAAGCTTGACAAAGATGATAGCAGAAGTAATCACATGCCATCACTGAAATCCCCTCTTCTGAATATCGCAGATATGAAGTTATCCTTGGCAAAGCAGGACACAAACAGTCTCTTAAAAAATGTCAAGCTTCTTTTATCCTCAGCTGATGGTGAAGAGCATAATCATTTGGATGCCGTGAACTTGGAAACAAGCAGTTTATCTTCTTGTTCATTGAAGCTGCATGGTGCTTGTGCTGGTAACTTACAAGGCAATGAAGATGTACTTGGTAGCAATCTTGGAGAGCCTGTTGATAGCTTATGTAAAGGAGAACAAGATCCTAAAGATGTTCAGTCCAACCATTCCTTGCAAAATGCTCCCTTAAGCTCTTGCAAGGATACAAGTGACCAGAACAGGGTAGAAACTGAGAAAGCATTGCCAAAGGAGTTCAGATTAGATTCCGTAGAAGATGTGAGTGCTGATTTAATGGGAAATGAGAAGTCAGAAGCAAGTGTTGAAAAGTTGGGTTCTTCTGTTATTTCTTCTTTACCCTGTGACACTCCTGAAGGTAAACCTGCCACCCTTGAAAAGAAAGATGATGCAAAGCTGTCTGCTTCAAGGATTGCTTCTGCTGAGCTAAAAAATTTTACATTTCAAATAGAATCCACAGTTTCTCCATCAAGCAGTCAGGACCGTTTGCATATGGATTTGAAAACCTCACATGATGGAGAAGGGAATGAAGAGAGTGTCAAGTCACATGATCAGTTTGAAATGGAAGGTTTTGAAAATCCTTCAGACAATGAGCTTCCAAAAGGAGGAAGCCAGTCAGTAGGCCTCCTTCCTGATTTAAGCAAACTTGGGCTCCCTGCTTCTCTGCAAAGAGACCTGACACGGCATATTAGTCTGAAGAGCAAAGTTGGGACGCATCTCCCAGAGCCCAATCTCAATAACGCACGGCGCATTCGGAATGTGAGTGGCCATCGGAGAAGTGAGACTGAGAAGGAGTCGGGCCTTAAACCCACCCTCAGACAGATTCTTAGTGCTTCCCGGCGAAATGTGAACTGGGATCAGGTCATCCAGCAGGTAACCAAGAAGAAACAGGAACTTGGCAAAGGTTTACCAAGGTTGGTAACTTTCAGATCTAACCATCTCTCTCTGGGCATGTTGAGGGGAGAGGGTTGTTTCTTTCCATACCTGAAATAAACTCCCAAATCCTAAAACTAAGATTTCATAATGAAGCTTGCTATACCATGATCTTTTGCATATACAAGTAGTATAGCATGTTTATCATTGATTGCTGCTGTGTCTGTCCATAGATAAGTAATTGTAATCTGCTCAGGAAAGATTCTGATCAGTTCATAATGGTTTCTTTAATATCCACATATGGATGGTAGCAATACATTTGCTTTTCCAGTTGTAGCAGTGGGAAGAATGTAAAAATGCCATCAGCATGGGAGCAATGCTATGAGAGTTGCTTATTTCCTTTTTTTATTCAGGACTACAAGAAATGCTTGCATTGCTGTGGGCAGTATAAATGCTCCCTCTTCATTGCTTTATCTTTGATACACAGTTTGCTTTTGTATTTAGAGGAAGCAATTATATAATACTGCATTTTTGAAACCTTCTTTAAACCTGAAGCTTTTTGAAGCCTCTGCAACAAATGTCACATTTGGTTATTCCAAACCTGGCTCGGAATAGTCATAACAACATGATTTCTGATTTGAAAGTCAGGCTGTCAGCTCTTAGCCTCTAAATCTGGTTCTGTGGTACGCAAAAGATACTCCATTGCCAGCTGAGGTAGAAAGCACAGAATACCAGTGTAATGACTTGCCAGATTTCTTCCAGCACTACTGTGCCTGAGGGGATGGGGAGGCTTCTCTCTACATTTAGCTGGCTTGTAATGTGTGTATTTATTTTTCTTTTTATCTTTTGAAAGGTTTGGCATAGAAATGGTGCCTCTCGTCCAAAATGACCAAGAGGGTCTAGAATTCAATGAAGAATCTGATCTGTCTGCTCTAGAAGGATTCCACTGGGAAGAGATTTCCTTGGCAGTGTCTGGCTCAGCCAGAAAACGTAGCTTGTCTGAAAGCAGTGTCATAGCAGACAGAAATCCTTCTGCTTACAGCTTTTTCAGTGAACAAGCCAAAATAAAAGGAAGTGGGCAAAGACAAATAATTGCAGCCAGCCACTCACATCGTGTAACATCTGGATATGAGGCAAGCACTGACATTGAAGCTGACCTGAAACAGGAGACAGAGACATCATGTCTTGCTTTGTCACCTTTTATGTCTGAAAGAACTGAGAATAATGGAAGAAGTCATAGCCTACCGGCCACCTCTGAGATTACAGCCCTCATAAAACAAGACCAAGAGAGCCCAGAGAAGAGAACACCTCTTCTTGAAAAACAAAATGTACTAGAGATCTCAGAAGAAAATCGTCCAGCTTCAAATAGTGCTTCACTTCTTGCAGTGTCTAATAATATTGATGCAGCTACTGACAGTAGCTGCACATCTGGAACTGAACAGAATGACAGCCAAGGAATTGGAAAGAAGCGAAGAGCAACTGGAGTAAGTGTGCAATTCTGTCCAGCTTTGGTGCCCTAAAAATGTTTGTCCCTGTCAGTGGTGATTCAGCATTGGAATGATCTTTGCAAGGAGGACTTTCTCCATTTGATTGTCTTGTACATTGATAACAGCAAGCTAATTTGCTTGTTTGACTTAATTTTCTTTGAGAATCTTTACCATTCCGCTTCCTAGTGCAATACTTTCAATTTTTTAATTGGTAGGAATGACAAATGCTCTTTATTTAATTTGGTACCTGGCACTCTGTGCTGGTAAACAAGAGCTGTTAAAATATTTCTGTGGAAGTACTTGGTTTTCTAGCAAGAATCTCTGTGTTCCACAGTTTAAATGGAAGCTAGGTTGTAGTAGAAATTTGCTTTCCTTAGATGCTCCTACTTTTATGGCTAAGCAAGGAATGACAAACCTTTTTACAAAATTATATACTTAAAATAATATCCTTAAATCTGAATTTATTTCACAATCCTGTCTTGGACTTATTCAAAGGTAAAAAGAAATAATTCTGATGAAATTCTCAAAATGGTTTTGCTACATGCAGAAACCAATAATTTTAATTCCTCACTGTTAAATACTCTAGACCTTCAACTAAAACTGTAGAGCAGAAAATCTGACTGAAGTGTGGTCTTAAACATCTGAGTGAGAAGGCTGTTGGCTTATTTAATATTTGTTCCTAGTTGAGATGAAAATGTGGCACTACTTTGTTGTCTTCCCTCTTTTATGAGCAAGGCAAAAGATGATTTATACAGGAATGTGCAAAATAAATTGTGTTCTTGTCTGTGGGTACAAGTAATGGTTAAAAGACAACGGTTGTTTGACTTTTTGATTTAGACAAAATTGTTGTTGTAACTTAATATATGATTTTTATTTGCAGGAGGGATCATCTCCTGAAATTCCTAGTCTAGAAAGAAAGAATAAGAGAAGAAAAATCAAAGGTAAAAAAGGTGAGTGAATGTCACATGTGTATGCATCTGGTGTAGAGGTTACAAATACCCAGTGCTATTTTGACTAGGCTAAAGTAGCAGTTCCTTAATGTGACTTGGGTGATTCTTGGGCACTT
>JAOXXN010000065.1:26727938-26742203 GCA_026770055.1 Myrmophylax atrothorax | reverse complement strand
GTCCAGGCGCACGAAGCAGCAGATGAAGCTGTCAAAGTCAATGTTCATGTTCTTGTCTGCGTAGCGCATGGTGATGATGTCGTAGAGCTGGTTGTTCAGTCGAAACCCTGCAGAGGAACAAAACCAGGACACAGCTGGGCCACAGCCGAGGGAAGTGCTGGTCCAGCAGTGGTTTGGCCATAGGCACTTCCCAGGCCCAGCCAAGGCTCAGGCTGGAAGGTCCTGCTGCAGCTGCTAAACAAAATGAAATAAAGCTATAAGGAGCTTCACTGCGTCCAGCTGCTTTCTTGAAACAGGAGTAACATTTTGAAATTATGCTTTGGGAGGGTCAGTAGCACATGAGTTACCTCTGGCTGCAAGTATGAAAAGAAGAGCAGCAGACAGCAAAGAGCCTGCAGCTCAGGTGCTGCTGGTGAGAGCAAATCAACAAAAACTGGGTGACGGAAGCACAAGAGGAAGTTGCTGTGAGAACAAAATTACACAATGGTCAAAAAATAGACAAGGAGGGAACCCCTTGGTGTGGTGTGACTGAATTGTGACACTAAAGGCTGCAGCATGTGACTGTGCCTCAAAAGGGTCTGTCCCGATTTGGGTACAGTTGTTTGTTGGCTAAATGCAAGGTCATGCACAGCCTACATGCTGTAAGACACCAAAATGTTTATTGTAAAATGTCTTCCTAGTTGTAAAGTCAGGAGGTATTTAAATATTTTATCTTTTTACATGAACAACTTTCCTGGTAAGAACAGAAACCTGGAAAATAAAATGACCCATATTTCTACTGCAGCAGGAGTCCAAATCCAGTTGTAGCTTCGTCTTTAGCAGAGGATCAATGACTGATGTTTCATAAAGTACAAGGTAGCCATCTCTTCCTGTTCCTGGATATGCCAAAATACTACTGAAGACAAAGTGTCACTGAAATCATCCCATCTGGATTTATAATGATACTACAGATTTTGTGATTAAAGAGGTCATCTTGCTCCTTTAGAGACCTGGTAAAGACATTTGCAGGGGGAGGCTGGCTCTCCAGGGGAAGAAGCACACCAGTGTGTCTGAGACAAGCAAGACGAGTCAAGTCTCTCTTTACAGGACAAATTTCATTAACTTCAAGTTTTGCAAAAATACTTTCTTCTCATTGTGCAGGTAGAAGAGACTGAACCCACAGTGGCTCAGTACCTAAGAAACATTAGCATGACTCAAGAAATGCCTCTGATGCAAACTTGGACATCGACCTGCTCCATCTTGGTTTCAATGCCTGTACATTTGGGTTGAAAGTTTTCCACTGTTCTTTGTTACTTATACAAACAAAAGAATCCACAGCTTAAATGACAGCAAATGTCTTCAGCACTCCCTCATCTCCCTGAACAGCAGGATCCGACTAGGAGATCCTTAAGAGATCACACATTGGAAAGTTAAAGAGGGGCTGAAGAGATCTATTTGCCTAGCAAGACATACAAGTCTTGCCACTTGGATATTTTAAAAGCTCTGTTGGTGGAAAAAAAGTATTTTACAATTTCTCTAAGGTCTCTCTTTAAAAGGCAGCACTGTGTTTCTGATCTCACCCTGTGATACATCAAACAAAATAAGGTTTCTTCAGCTATGGACACTGGGAAAAGTACCTGCATCGTTGACTGCATTGCGCATCTCGTAGCTGTTAATGGTTCCTGAATGATCCGTGTCATAACGCTTGAAAATTTTCTGGAAGAAAAATACACAGTAGTAATAAAAACTTGTACTTCTCTTGAATGTACCCACTGACTGGAGATGGGATGTGTGTCTCAGGCATTTAGAGGCTTTGCCACATGCCTTATATTGCTGCTGCTGGGCAGTCTGGGTTGTTAGCACAGAGCTCTTCTCAGTCACAAAGTATAATTTAGATCCAACCTGTGGAAAGCAAAAACCTCTCCCCTAGAGACTCTCCTTGTTTGACTTGAGTTTATGCTGTTAATCCTCACTCTTGATTGTCCTAATTAAGCAATTTTCAAGGCCTGATTCTAGTTCCCATCATTCCCCTCCTTCAATTTGAAAGGTCTGTGCTAAGCCCAGGGGGGAAGTCTTCCCATGACTGCTGCAGCTTCAGAAATTCAGGCTATTAGCTTAGGCTGTGAAGTAGGGTGAGGAGAGACATTAGCTTTCATTTTAGAAGCTAATTCACAATTTGTTTTAGCTTTTCTTTTTGCTGTAGTGTATGTAGAGCTCTGGTTTTCCTACACAACTTTTGCACTGCAGAAGATGAGAGGAAGAGCAGTGTGAACACTAGCAATACCTGCCAGCTTTTAATCTTGTCCCAAAGATGACGAAATTCATCAAAGTTTATCTTCCCTGAGCCGTCAGTCTGTGATGCAAACATTCAGGTAAGAAACCCACATTATTTTAAAGATAAAATTAAATCTGCAACTATTGGTGAAAGGATGAACGTGAAACTGAGTTTGGGATTTCCTTAGCTTTAAGAGCTGGCTGAGCTATGCAGTAAAATATTTATAAACATCTTAGTTATTGCGGGTAGCACATTGTTTGAGGAGCATGAAGTGCTACTTGTACTTTGTGTAGAAGCAAACGTCTGATGCAGGAGACAGCCTTGCTCCTGGAGCTATTATAGAAGTACATGAATAGGATGTTTTAGTGAGGTCTTCTCAATTATGTTCAAATGTGAAGCTCACCCAATGATTTTAAGACAACTGAGCTTTACCCTGGAGTGAAGCTCTTCCTCCCTTTCTTTAAAATGAATTGAGAACTAAGCAAAATGTTGACTAAAGCTATTTGAAAAAATGTGTTTAGGCTCCAGGCATTATGGCTCTGCTCTGGCTTGTAGTTACAATTTTGTTCTGGTTACATTTGAGCACTTATGTCCTCTCAAAGTCATATGTTAGGTCAAACTGGAAAACTGAGTGATGTTGTAGCAGAGATAACCCCCATGTGGCATCTTGTAGTGTGTTTTATTACACTTGTTCCAAGACAATTTCTGTATGTATTGCATGCTGAGCATACAGTAGAATACATAATACATTATAAACTTAAAGAAATACAGTAAATTTGTTGGCAAGAATTATAGTAAAGTTGAGTTTGTTTAAAAAAAAAATCACAAAATCATGCTTTAGTACATAAGCTGGCCAGGCCCTGATACTTCAGGAAAAGTAGACTACTGACTGATTTATTCCATAGTGTTGTTTTGGGATATTTTTCCTCTGCCAAATACACTAGTGTTGAAGTAACTGGCATTCAAATGTGCCAAACAGGAATGCTGCATTATCTGACTACAGACTACAATATGCTGTTTTCTTCCCTGGCTTACTAAGTTTGTGTGTGTGTGTGTGGTGGTGAGAAATACTGGACTAGTGTGGTTTCAAGCACTCCTTTTTCACCAGAAAAGGATACATCCATTAAAGCAATCATGCTGCGGCAGGATTCCAATTCAAATCCTTCTGTCCTTAGGTCTTTATCTGAAATAAATGATCCCAGGTGAATAGAGATGATGCAAATCAGCAAGGGATTTTCCTCTCAGGTGCAACTCTAATCAAAATAAAAGCTGAACCTACTTCCTTCATCCAGTAAGAAATGAGTAATAAAGAAATCTGAAAAGCCTCTAAGTAATGTTACTGCCTGTGAATTAGAGATAACTTTTCTTGACTTGTTATATACAACAAAAACCTCTGGAAAACTCTAAACTAACTTCCATATTACTAAGCAAGTCCCGGGTCTGTAGGCTAAAGTTTGCTAAACAGGGAGAAAAGTTTGCCTCTCCATTAGAAATTCTTTTTAAAGGGCATTTGCAGACTGCTAGAAATGCTGTATTATTCTGTGTGGTACTTCCAATGAACATTTGCTCACTTCTGAATTATCAGTACTTGATCATATGTACAGATCATCTCTGTGAAAAGTTCAGCTTGCTAAAGTCTCGGATGCAAAGACCATGGAAGTGTAGGAGATTCTGAGTTTGAAAACTTAAATAATTTTTATTGGGAAACTCAGGGGTGGGGGATTATGCTATATCACAGATTTTTTGGTCCAGTTTTAGTAAAAAACATGCTAAAACTCACGTTTTTTTACAACGTTATTGAGAACATTCCTAAGTTCTTCAGCATTGATCTCCATGTCCTGTTGGAAATGTGAATATAATTGATTACAATGTTCCTTACTAAACAGATAATTTTATGGATGGATATGCTAAGAGGATGAAGTCTTTGGTCACTTTTCAGTATGGCATATACATGTTTCACACTAAGGAAGCATTCTAATTCATATAAACATTAGTCCAAATCTTTCCTGAGGCTGCAGTACAAGGTAGGTCTGAAGTTACTGCTTGCTGAACTACAGCTAGAAGAATGACCACTAATTTCAAGCCAGTGTATAAGTCAAATAACAAAATCCAAAAATCTTTGTATCTTATTTGCAGCCTCTTGATTTATGCATTCTTTCATCTGTTTTTAACTTTCCTCGTTAAGCATCTACCAGAGGGCATTCCATTTCTAACTTGTTTATACTTGCTGTGCAAAACAGCATCTTGTGGTGGGGTAAAAGAAAAAGGCTGAAGTTAGATGAGGCTCCCTCACACACAGTGGGAATAGCTTATACCTACATATGAAGATAGCTGTATACTTAAGGGTATTTTTATTTGATTTTCCTTCTCTTCAAATCTCAAAGAGAATTTGATGGAAGGAAATGCAAAGTCAGTTTTACTATTCAGTGCTTTGAATCCACGAAGCAGTTGATGTAGGTGCTGTTGTGGCTAGGCTGCTTTGATGGCAGAGACAGGGATTGGTTGCATACTCACATCCCCTGCAATCTGTCGGAAAATATTCCTGAACTGTTTTTGCTCTTCACTCTCCTCACGACCTTTTGCTGAAGGACGCTGAAAATAGACAAACAAAGAAGGGATACATCCTTAGCCCAGTGGGGAAGAGAAAAGGCCTGGATGACTCACTTGCCCTCACATGAGGGATCATCTAAATGAATCTGAAGCCCTTTGGAGGAATGTGTTGTCCTCCTGCTCCTTTTCCCATTTTTTGGTTAATTTTGTTACTTAAAATGCAAAGGCTTAACTTTGTACCATTGTTCTCTTTTCTATTTGAATGAGCCTAAATGATTACTTTCACTGGCAGTTATCTTCTAATTTTTTGTTTCAAAACATTGCAAACAAGTTTGGAGCAGAAGAAGCATGTCATAGAATCACAGAATGGTTTGGGTTGGAAGGGACCTTAAAGACTATCTAGTTCAAACTCCCCTGGGCTGGGCAGGGACACAGTATCTGCCTCATAGCCACCCTCTAGGTTATAAATGACCAGATGAGAGCTCTTTATGGTGTGGGGGGCCCCTTGCTGGAAGCACATAGCATGTGAGACAGAAGAAAACAATGAACATGAAACTTTCTCAGACACATGCAAGGGGCAAGCCAGAACTCTGAAGCTGATACTGAAAAAGGAAACTAGGAAATTATATGTAACAAAGTTAATTTCTTGGCTTAGTTCTTGTTTTTTTTGTCTAAGTGTAGAGGGAAGTTTAGATTGGTTCCCACTTTGCCACCTGCATGCTCTGGCTATCGTGCAGCAGAACAGCACCCTCCCTCTAGGCAGATGCTCCAGCCATGCCTCCAGATGCCACAAGCCTGAATGTGCGATCTGGCTGTTACATTTCTTGTCACTCACACAACTGCAGGCAGAAACTCTGAATTTGCTACTCTGCTTTCCTCCTCTGGTAGTGAGGGAGAAGAAGAGGGGTGCAGGAGTTCCTGGGTTTGCACATTCTTTATCCTCTGGCCAACAGGAACTAGGATAGGGGGGTGTAGTTTGTGGTGGGGAAAGGCTGTGATCGTTGCCAGGAGCATCTGAAGCCCCTCGGGTGCAGTTTATGCATGTGCCCTGTATAAAGCAGGTACCACATGGCAGGGGCTGAGCAGGAATGAATTGGACTTCACTGCTTGTGAGGAAGGGATCTCCCACAGCTGGAATCCTTGTAAGATGCAAGCATGAGAGCAACCAGATATTTTTAAGCAACTAAATCCTCCTGCAGAAGTGTTAAATAACCAAAGAGATAGTCTCTGTCTGCTCATGCTGATTAGGTCCTCATAAACCAGATGCAAGTTATGATAAGATTTATGAAAAGTTGTTTAGTATCTTAGGACACCTCTTCGACCCATTCCTGTGCTCTCCCCAGCCACTCTTTCATGCTAGCCAGACCAAGCTCTATTTCCCCCTTTGCCTTTTACTGCAGAAACCTTTTTCTCATCTACTTGGGTTTTTTCACCATCTTTGCCAGCATCTTCATCTGCTGTCAGTTCCTTATTGCTATTTGCTCTGTCAGAAACAAAGATGATAGGCTAGAAGAAAAAACAAGGAAGAGAGCAAAAGAGAAATAGAAATTACACAAGAAGTAGTGGAAAGGGAAATATTTGATGACAACCATTCTGTGGTAAAGTGCATGCAACAACAGCTCCCACTCCTGAGTACCAGATCTCAGAATGACAGAAAAGAAAGAAAGAAAAAAAAGTGAGGGAATCTCTGAAGTTACTGCTCTCCTCATGCTAAAAAAAGCTGCAAAAGTCTTTTTGCAAAATACTGCAATTTCTGGCTTCTAGTTTTTCTTTTCAGAAAGCCAGTTACCTTTTGAGCATGTGTGGGTTTTGTGGGGGTGGGTTGGTTGGTTGGTGTTTTGTTTTGTTTCATTTATGGGGGGTTTTCCCCCTGTCTTTAATTAAAATAAGCCTCCCAGATTCTCTATGAAGGACAGTAGCACTGAAAACAAACGAAAATGGGAATCTTAAACAGAAAAGGAATATTTTTGTAGGAGCTTGTTAGTTATGTGAATCATATGGGGGTTTTGCCTGTGTTGATTCTTGAAACATTCAGCTGTAAGCAGCCATGTAAAATTGCTCTCGTTTAGTGCACTTAAAACAAGGAAAACTGCTACAGGATGTGAATGTATTGTTCTAGAGTAATAATTACAATCAGCCTGTCTTGACATTAAAATGTCTGATTACATGTTCAGGGTCCTAAATTTGTTGAGTAGAATCAAAAATAGAATCCTGGACTTTGGTGAGCAGACACTTCAGCAAAATTGAGTAGCTGCATTAGGCAATGGAAAGCAAATGTGAGGGCACATGTCTAGAGAAGGGGTGCTTTCCACTATCAAGGGGTGTCAGGGTGTTTTTCCCTGTGAAGGGGCAGGAAGGAAGGGCAGTTCAAGCAACCCAGAGGATCAAGCTGATAAAGCTGAAAAGTTTCTGTTACCTTTTGCCACCCCTTTGAATGAGAAGGGTATATGATGCTGATGCTAATTCTATTTCATTAGAATCCATTGTAGGAAGAAAAAATCTTTGCTGCATGCAAATAGTTTTATATCTGGTGCCCATTATTAACCAGATCAGGTCCCAGATACAGAGAAATGATGATACCAAGGAACTCTGCTCCTGCTGCATGCATTGCACGTGCTCTTTGCCTTGCTGGCACTTACCACATTGTACAAGTACCTACCTTGCCCTTTTTCTTCTGTATGAAAAGAGACAAAATTAAAAAGGGTTTGATCAGACTATACAGAGCTGAGGGTAAAGTTTTTTTTTTTCTCTTTCCCTATCTCATATTTCTTTTTACCATTCCTATATTCATAAAAATTTTACCATTTCCTATGTTCATACAGCTTTCAAATCACCAAAAATGAGGGAACATGCACCCACCAAGAATGGCATTCTGAAGGACAGACATTGCAAAAAACATACCAAAACTGTGTCCCATCTCATCTGGGGCTTTGTCCACTCAAATAAAATCTCTGCTCTACCTTTAGCTCTGACTATTCCTTTTCCCAATGTGTCAGTGCAGTGGAGATTGACTTTTGCACCCGTAGACCAATGATATCTGAAGTGGCAATTAAAATCCCCCAGATCTTGACAGTTACTTTTTACTATGACAGCAAACACATGGGCAACATTTCTGAGCAAGGTTTGATGGAGCTCAATTCTGCGTAACAGCATTTTTGCTGAATTTTTTTCAGGACTAATTGTACTGTTAGCTGTAGTATATTCCCACAAAGATGTGTAAAAACCCAGGGTGAAGAGTAAGAACTTGACATGGATGTTAGTTTGAATCAGAGTACAATTAGGATTCCTTTTCAGAAAGCACATAGTCCAAAATAAGGTGGGGGTTTTTTATTAGATGAGATGCCAATTTCACAAACAAAATACCTCAGGGCACAGAGCTAGGCCTACCCTGCTAAATGAATAATCTCTGCTGATGGAGGCTTAGCATCCAACATTATGCCAGAGGCAGATTTCAAACGTGGAAAGACATTTTGGTCTGACCAAATCAGAAAGTAGTGTATACAAAGCAAGTGTCAATAGAAGTACCTTGATGAGAAAAAACATGGGAATTGGTGATAAAGGAGCTGTCATGTATCTGCAAATGATTTTCTGCTGTAGGTTTCCTTAGATGTCATGCTCTTCCTCTCCCTACCCCTATTCATACAAAAGAAGGCCAGGACAATACTTACCAATGGACGCTCTGCCTCAATCATGTTTTCAACCTCCCTAGTAGAAAGCAGAAAGTAAATAGATCAGGAAAGTGACTGTCCCCAACATTGCTTGTTTTTGTTTGTAAGGTGGTTTGTAAGCAGTCACTTGAACTTTCCAAACAGCCAGTGGTGTGGGCTGGCTTCCAGCATTACAGCTGCAGGCTCTAGGTGTAGCTTTTTCCCAATTTAAGCTGAACATCCCAAGTACCATTTCCAGGAGGGCTGCTGCCTGATTTATTCCTGTAAAGAGCCTTGATTACAGTGAACTGGAAGTAAAACAGAAGTTCTTTGGCCTTGTAAATGGCTAATGGATATCCTGCAAGTAACAAGGTTCTCCAGAGACAATTCAAAGCAGGTTCTTGTTAGACTATAGGGGAAAACAATATTATTTTTAAAAAAATAGTTACTTTTTTAAAAAAATAAATATATATATATATGTTAAAAGGGTAGCGAACTGGTAACATGACTTTAGCAGACTCACAAGCTGACCTCCACCTCTATGGCCAGATAAATGGATCTGCAACTTACTCTGAAAGACTTCTTTTCTCTGAGAAGACCCTCAGGATGAATTCTCCCTCCTGGTGGGGTTCGTATGTAGACGGGATGATGACATATTCACTGGGAGGTAGCCGGAAGCGCTCAGAGATTTCTCGCATGTTTATATAGGTCTTACTTCTTGCTTTGGAGGCATTGTAGAGGAAAAAATCCTTCTGCAAGTGGTGCTTAGTACCATGCATCTGCAGAAGAAATGAGCCAATTTATCTTTAAGGAAGTCTTGCCCATTTCCCAGGTGGCTTGCCATGTGAGCAGAGCATGGCTGGGAAGAAGACAAAGGAAGCAGCGCTTAGCAAGCAGGGAGCTGATGAGTGCCGATAGCTGATGGCAGACACAAAGTCTGTAACCTTTAAGTTGCTACTGACTGAGTCAGGCTGGCTTCTGAGGGCTGCTCCAGGGCCCACCTGCAGAGTGTGTGGCTGACTTCTGCCATGTAGGCATTTTCACCTGACTGTTTAGTTGGATGCTGAGTTGCGTTAAACCAAAGTTCAGCTACTTTTCTTGGAGAGTGGTATGGAAGGAATAGTGTATGCAAACTCCTACATGCAGAGTGGTAACGTGAAGGTGCTTTCACTGTAAATGTCTCCTAGTCCGGACAAAACGTGAATTCTGTATCTGCTAAACAAACATGACAACCAAACATTGCATTGGTTCAAATATGAAAGTTAAATTTAAGAACTGTGGCTAAGAACCCTTGCAGGTTATTTTCTGCAGAAATAACCATCTCTAAGATAGCCAGCAAAGACAACATTCAGATTGTCATTTTCATGTTTTCCAGGTAACATAGCCTTCCAGTTGAACTTGTTAGCAAAACTTGTGATGCCAATTATTCAGCTACTGTCAGGCTCAGAAAAAATGTAATCTGTGTACTTTTAATAAGCTTTCTTCAATGGCTGAAAATACCATTAATTTCCTAAACATTCTGAAACTGTAGAGAAAACACTGTGGCTGAGAATACAGGACATTGGCTTTATTTTTTGGAAGAGATGGAAGTGGTTTAGAGTGGTTCTGCATGGAGTGCAGAGGCAAAGTGGTTGCTGGCACTGCTTCCTGCAACATAGGCTCGCTGGCTGACTGTGCAAGCAAAGACCAGGTCTGTACAGAATAGAAAAGAAGAACTGAGGAAAAGGTGCAAGTGAAAATGGGGTGTGAGTGAGAAGGAACTCAAAATTACTTACAAAATATTACTAATAAACACTCAAAGCAGAAAGGTTAGCAGTTTCACTGCTGTTACATCCCTGAAAGCAAACTTGACTGGACAGTCTCCTGCTGACTTACAGATAGGCACTACAGTAACACTAGCTGTGAATATACACCAAGATGTCAATCTGCCTCCATTCTGCGCATACCTCTTTGGGCACCTTTGGGAGAAACAAAGAAAAGAAATAGTCAGAGCTGCTGGGTGAGTCCTCTTGTTTATAGATCATACAGAAGGGCACTCATATAGATTTCTGGGACATAGACAGTAAATAAAATGCCCCTAATTAGAGAGCAAATTTCCCTCTTCCATTCTAGGTTTCTTGGCATCTTACCTGAGATCAGCTAAGATCTGAACTAAGTATGTTTGGTAAGGGACTGAGTAAATTGACTTTTTCATCAGGTTGATAGGAGGGACAGGTTAATCTCTACATATGTATCTTGGGTATCTTTACATTTTTACACTCTTCTGCCAATGAAATGTTTAGTTTCAGAAAGGACGAAAGGGAGATTGAAGACTATATGGGAAAGCATATGTTAAAATCTGGCATTAGGTTATAAGAGCCTGAAGAGTAGATTTCTTAATAGATGAGGTAAACCCTGAGGTTGCTATGGTACAAACAGTTACAAAGACTTGAATTTCCTTCCTTAATTTCAGATTTTCCCTGACTTCCTTGCAAGGCAAAAATTGCAATTCTTGGAATCAGCCTGAATGATTCAGTGACTCTCTTGGTAAATGCATACTGTCAGGATTTGTGACCACAGTGCAAAGAACAAAATCTAGATCTGGTACCTCATAGATGGCAAAGCCAATGGTATACAGGTTGGCTCCCAGCTTGCGCTCTTTCCTCCTGTTCTTCTGCATCAGTGCAACAAGGAAGCTGCAGATAACCTCTTCATCCTCAGGATCATCATCTTCCTCCAGGAGCTTCAAGCGATACTGCGGATTGGTCCAAAATGTGTCTGTGAAATCCCACCAACAACCCAAAGAAAACATGTAAAGCTTCAGTTTTCTAATGATACTCATGATCAAAGAGCACTTTTAAGCTTCCTGCCTATGGCTCCTGAGGGAAAGGTTAAAACTGGGCTAAGACGTAGATGGGTTTTTTTTACATGTTACAGCTTTTACTTAGTTCTAAAAAAACTGGATAGCAAAGGAGGATATTTGAAGAACTGTTATCTGATAAACTTCCAAAGCCCCCAGAAGTATCACTAATCCACTAAAGTGGATTTCCCAAGTGAAATCTGTTAGACTGAAATTTATGTCTTTTACTTGGGGCATTGAGAAATATTTGAACAACGATTTATCTTTGCCAGTTCTGTCTTTTGGGTTTATGATGTTCTGTCACAACATAGTGATGGAAGTCACTTGCATGCCTTGTCCACTGAGGAAGCAAGGCTTTTCCCATGGCTGAGCACTGATAAGGCTGTAATATGACTTAGCCTTTAGGATCTAACATAGTCCCCATCAGAGGCTGTATCTCTCAAAACCCTTTTCTCACCTGGATAATTGCGGCAACCTCCAGCTGAGCAGCCTCTCACCCAGCGCCCTTCGTTGACTGACACAGTCCAGGTTTGGAATTTATCCACTTCAAGAGCATCAGGTGTGAGGTTACAGATCTCAAGCTTTGTGAAGTGCCTCATGAAATCTTGAAATGACATCCTGTAGGAATTCAGAGGAAATTGAACCCAAATGGATTTGCAGGATGGGCAGTTGTCAGAAAGACCCTTGTGAGGTGGGGGAGGCTGACCAACAGTACTGTCAATATTCAGACCAGTTTGCAGTGGCAGTGCCATGTTTTCCAAATGCATTTGTTATGCTGGTTGGTTAATTAAAACAGGTACAGCTCCAAAATCAGAGAAACTGAGCTAAGAGGATGGTACATAGGAAGAGTGATGGAGAGTTTGTGGAAGTGTAGCATAATGAGACTGTGCTGGTGGCATTAGACAATCCCTGGTGGAAGAATAATGGGAATATGAAGTGGAACAGGGATCACTGCGATGGTTTTAGCAGATTTGCAGTAGTGCAATGTGATTCATTCTTGCTATGGCTGCATATCTCCTAGAGAAGCAGA
Source organism: Myrmophylax atrothorax (assembly GCA_026770055.1). Classification (NCBI taxonomy): domain Eukaryota; kingdom Metazoa; phylum Chordata; class Aves; order Passeriformes; family Thamnophilidae; genus Myrmophylax; species Myrmophylax atrothorax. The sequence goes on along the minus strand of JAOXXN010000065.1, from coordinate 26,729,883 downwards.
GGTTTTTGACTGATATTCTCACCAGAACTCCCCATCCTCCACGACCTTGTGCTGCAAGCGGATCTTCTCTGCTTCATTAACAGAGTTCCACTCCTCTGACCTTCAAAGGAGTAAACAAGTTAGGTTTTGATTTGCAATACAGCTTTCATTAAAATTTCTTTACTGTAAACATCATAGAATGAAAAGCCAAGAGTCACCTTGCTACATCATTTTATTCTTTGTGAGCCTTGCAACCATTTGTTCTCAATACCACCCTCCTCTCCAAATGCCCAAATAAAAAGTGATTGTCTTACATCTCTCTGCCTTCTCTTCACACTTCCTCTTAGCAGCTCTCAAACACCTAAACTGTGTTAATTTTATTTACCTTATAGAAAAAGATGTTTGCAGACTATCATTGCTGAAGTAGCTATTGAAATTCCTTTTAGCAAAACACACTGACATCTTGCTTCATTCAGTTCTTTCATAATTGAAAAGATTTTTCTACTGTCACATCTTGTTTTAAAAGTGGACATTACTAAACTTGATAGACAGTAAAATCAGATTTGATGTCATTAAACTGCACTCTCTTAATTTCCATTTATTAAAGCCCCTCTTAACATCTTTCTAAGGTACTACTGGTTTTTTTTTCAGGTTCAGCTAAGTACTCAACTACAATCAACTTCAAAGTGCATGTGTCAAAATGACAAAAAAATTCAGATACTTCATCATTGAATGTTAGCCATGCACAAGCTCCATAAGGGCAAGTAAAGCTGCAACTTTTTGTTTCAAACCACATGAAGCTCTGTTTTACTCACTTGTCACTCCAAGGTCCATTCCATTCCACCTGCCCCCAGGGGTTTCTCAGCCTTACAAGACGTAGTTTTTCCCCTTTAAATACTGTCTAATTGAAAAAGAATGCAACAAGAATAGATTGAGAGTAGGTCCAAAAGGAAACGTTTTGCCTGTCAAATTGCTGATACCAACTTCTTCAGTGATGATGCTTTCCTGGGCCATAGCCCAGCCTGGCATGCTTGCAGCGTGTACAGGAAGGTAGTAAGACCCGGAGGTGGTTGGCTGTGTCCACCTTTGCCCAAGCAGTGGAATGTCCATTTCCCCAGAAAGCAAAAACTTGGACAGGTTTGTTTCTCCACAAAGCATTCACTTATTTGAATAAAAATTTTGTTTCCTTAGCTCAAAACCTGTTTTGCTTTTCACCCCTCTCATAGCTTTGCTGACATGCATGGCGCCAGGCCAGTGCAGATTGCAGTTTAGCATGGCCAGAGGACAGGGACAGTACGTACCTCTTCCACGGCTGTCACAGAGTAGGCATGACCTTTGACGAGCCCGCAAGACATCCGGGTTTCATACTGCATTGGCACTATGGTCTGTTAGACACAAGATAAAAACTTGTGGGAGTCATGTAAAGCTCAGTTGGCTGCTCTAAGGCAGATATTGCAACCCAGGCCTTTTGGAGGGAGGATGACACCATTCAGGTGACAGAACATTTTGATGCCTTCTCCTCTTTGTGTTTGTCAAGATGGCCAAGCTTAGTGCCCATAGAATTCATGTTGTTGATTAGAAAATAATGAACCATGAACTAAAAAAGGAAAAAGTTAATAATGTAATTTGGAAAGGACATTCTGCAGTTTATGATTTCCCTTTTCTGTAGGCTACTGCTTTTTGCATTCAGAACATGGTAGTAGTATATAGCATGCTTAATCAAAGTAATTAGAGTGTTCCATTAGTAGGACTATTCAGCCTCTTCTGGGATAGTGTGTTCTTGTATAGCTCAGTAAGGTTATGACACATGAACTGGAAACATCAGACAAATTAACATCTAGAACACTTTCCTCTTTACACATGGCTGCTATCTTATCACAATGACATTTAAACACCCTATTTAATACACTGTTCCTACTAAGTGACAGTATTTTTTTACTTCCTTTCTGTAACTGCTAAAATCCTC
>JAOXXN010000065.1:26703192-26725363 GCA_026770055.1 Myrmophylax atrothorax | reverse complement strand
CAGGCTGGCCGCTCATCTGTGCCCTGGTAGTCTGCAGTGGAGTGTGCCATCTGTGCGTTTTCTAGATTCTTCACCATGCGAGCAATGAGTTCCCCAATGTCACTCCAAGGAGCTGATCCGTATGAAAAGCCTAGGTTATCCTGGCACAGAGAATGGGGGGAAAGTATCATGCAGGAATAAAGGGATAGGGGAGAGAAATGATACAAGAAAGATGAGTGGTAAGATAGCCTAGATGACTTGTCCCTCATTATGTCCATACTTATTAGAGTGGTCAATAGCACTGTTTGTTCTCCCACATTTAGTGCAACATCACACTCCATAAATAAGTTTTTCTTTTAAATTTACCACAATAAATGAAGACAATCTGAGGCCACATTGGTAATAAAAGGTTAATTTCCTAAGAATTTGCACACGTAGCATTTTTGACATGAAGATTTGTGTCTTAACAGAGTTGCAGCACTCCCATACTAATCTCATTTAACTGGGCGAAGGCACTGAGGGGGGAAGGGGTGCTGGTTTTGCTGATTGCCCTTCTTCTCTGCGCTTCCATGTTCTGCTTCCGTTTATTTCCCTTTTGACACTCAAATACTATTTGCTAATGGTCTCTACTGGGGATTACTCCATCTCCAAAAAATGGATGTTTTCTATGTGGCCTAAGCCAAGCAGTTCCAAAACACATTTGGCATGTATTTGGTTATGAGTGGAGAGGTCCATTTCCTCTGCCATTTCTCATGGCTTACTGCAAAATTCATATGGACTTACATCAATGGAGCTGGCCATGAGGGATCCTCTGTCAATGGCATGTTTCATGATTTTATAGATATCTTTAGGGGCATCCTTTATCTCATAGAACTCTGTGACTCCTCCAGTGAAGTCCTCCATAGCTTCGGTGGTGTTGCCTCCCTTCAAAGCTTCATATGACCCATGGAGTCTTAGAAAGGGAAAAGAAAAAGATTCTCTTTTACACATATAAAAATACCTACCTATATATTAATATCTATCTTAAGTGTGTGGAACTACAGCTATGTAAACACATATACTATAAAACCCCACAAATATCTGTTTGGTAACTCACAAATTGAAAGTTTTAAAACATGCCACCTGCACACATACCAAAAAAAGATGTGCTGATAATCAAATGTAGATTTTTGAATGAGCAGCAAAACTTCCTAGAAAATATGCTTTAGCCCTTCCCTAATTCTGAGGCATGAGAACCTATAGACAAAGGCATTTAGAGACTCTCTATGTGCTGGTTGTAAATCCCGTATGCAGTGGTTTAACCCCCTCCCCAGCCAGAGCCTCGTGGGGGAACCCATCACAGTCCTGCAGTTTGCTTTACTTTGCATAAGCCTTTTCCAGGAGGGCGCTCCAGAACTCGTTGCGCTGGGAGGACTTGGTAAAGACCAGCTGATTGTTGTATGTGGGTAAGCAGTCATCGATGACGACATCCACCCAGTCTCCATAGCGCCAGAACTGAATGAAGGCAAACAGAAAAACACTCTGGATTGACTTGGTGCAGGGAGGGGGAGCCTGGATGAAAGGTCAGGCTGAGAGAGGAGAAATGTGGAAGCGAACTGCTCTTTAAAGGGGCTAAAACTGACGGGAGAAAGGCAGCTGTACTGAATTCCCCACGGCAATGCGTGCAGGTCAGTGAGAGATTCCTTACGAGAATCAAGGGAAATGTGGAAAGCAGTCAGTATTTTCTGACTAAGAAGTTCTTCGATAACTTGTTTTGGCAGACCAGCTGTTTATGGGCCTAAAAATAGATGCTCTCAGCAACTACCCAGATGTCTGTGCCGGCTGTAGTGCCACATCTGAAGCAAGGCAGGACTGGACACCTGTTGCTATTCCTTATGCACAGGACATGGCAATCTGCAAATGCTTCCTTGGTGGGTTAATGCTCCCTAATTGCTTGTATGGGCTGGCCCTTCTGTGACCACCCTAATGGAACAGGTTGGCGTGAGGCAATTCAATCCCTTTTCCTCCCTGCTCTCACTCACGCTTCCAAAGGGCAGAGAAGCTAGAAGGAAGAGCATGCCACAAGCTGCTCTCTGTCTTGGGTAAATGCATCTGCTTACCACTAGACCGAGGGACTCACCTGGAAGTGAAAGATGCCAGCATAGTTTTGTATAAAGGACTGGTCATGAGGTATGACTTTACAGAGTAGTTTTTTATTCAGTGTCAGGCAAGCAATGGCAGCCAGAAACCAGCAGTTACCTGTAAACAAGCAGAAGCAGCAGACAAAATGAAGGGACAAAGCAACTAGAATCAAAGAGAAAACCTTAGATACTGGAATGTGACATGTTAATTCTCAGTAGAGCATGATTCTCCATGTGTTCTCCTGTACTTTAACACTATCTGTGCTCTAGAAATGCTCGGGGGCATTGCTCATGGCTGGGTACACGCATGTTACATGGATGATGTTCCCCCTAACTTAGAAAAAGCCTAAAATCTGATGTGTAATGTTGCCTGTGTTAAGACTTCCATGTCCTATGTGAATGCCTGTCTGACTTCCTTCAATAATTCTCCTTTCAAGCTTAGACTAGCTGAGAGAGAACACTCTTGCAGGTGGAGCTCCCTAAAGCTGAGGTTCAGACTACTCTCATTTTCTGCTCTCAAGATAATACATTGTCCCAATCATCATTCTGTGGGGCCTCTTTCCAGCTCTTTTCCTCTCTTTAAATCTATGTTTGCACTGTTGAAAACACTGTTCCCTTTAATGATTTTCAGTTTCTCCTTCAGACTTTTGTACAGTTTGCTGACTCTGTAGGAGCTCTGGGAAAGTGGGTTTCTTCCATAGTACTTCTGTGTTCAGCAAAGGGTGCCTCAACCCTTACCTAAAACCTAGCTGTTGTTGTAAGAGAAGTTCTAGGGTAAGCTTGCCTGAGCAGTGTGAAATAGTAGAGTGAGACAATTATATGAGGTGAAGAAAACTAAACCTGATTCCAGGGAGTTGTAAAAGAACTTTATGAATCTGGTAGAGTGATAAGACATGCAGGAATACATAGATGTGTATATATTTTGGAAAGCCAATTCTATGCATATAGCAGTACTATATGGTAACTATTCTAAGTTACTTATTTCCCCTTATAAAGGATGGGGAACCACTTTGACCAGGAGTTTTCTAAACTATCCTGTGTTTGGCAGATGTCAAAAAAATAAACAATTCCATGGGCAGTCAGCAAAGGAACAGAAGACAAAAGAGAGAACATATGCAAATAAGTTCATTTGCATCCACACCTTGGCATCTGTGAAGTTCTGGTCACCTCAAAAAGAAAGGCAGTTTTAATCAAATTTAAAAAAGAAAAAGTACTAGGAAGATGGTGAGGTCAGTCACAAGTATAGAACACTTAAAATGGAGGTATAATACACATTAGGATGCGTTAGCTTAACATAAAGATCCAGGAGGAGTTATAAAACCATGAAAGACATAGGAAAGCTGAGTGGGCAATGACTTAACAAAGCAGTGCAGGTGAGCATTGTGTGAACGACTGCTGCAGAGGCATCACTTGTACCTAAGTAGTGCCTCTGTATAACAAAGTATCTTTGAGCATCTGAGCTTGAAGTCTTTAATGTAGTGGTTGTTCTTAACTACAATGCACGTCTAGCTGGAGGCCTTTAGAAGCCCTTATATGGAAATAACAGGAGTAACTATCTGAAAAGCCACAACATTAACTGATTAGATTTTTCTCTCAGTCAAATAACTCCTCTTTATTTCTTTTTCTTGTCTTAACTGTTTTTGTCCCTCTTCAAAGTCCAAAAGAAGGGCCAAATAGTGTTTTGAAACACACTCATGACATTAGTTCATGAAATGCAAAACACCCTGCAAAGCATCTTTCACTGAAAATTCTTGCCTAGATTGCTACTAAGCAGATATCAATGATTTGCTATAGAGAGAAGGAATCAGTAGATATGTAGTGGTACATTGAGACAGAAGATTTCAAATATCATCGTGAAAGAAAAGGAAAATTAGGTGAGAGTTAAAGTGTGTGGCAGACTTTAAAAAGCGCAGAGTTCAAGTAAGAATTTCATACCTAATTCTCCTTGGCAGATATCTGTTCTGTTGGCTCCTCCGATAATAAACCGCGGATTCTCACAGATTTCCTGCAAAATAGAAACAGGTGGATGAGCAGAAAAAGCATGTGTTATGATGCCTGTTTAGCATAGAAGTAAAGGCAGTTTTAGAACAAAGTTTTCCTGTAGGATAGCTTGTGGATATCAAAACCTCTTGCACAGTTTTCATCTACAGAGTTTCACTATGAAAATGTTTCGTAATCTGGATGTTCCAGACTTCAGAGTTTTTTTCATGTACCTGCAGGGTCTCATAGCTGGCCTGGGAGGCTCCCTCCGTACACAATACAAACACTTTAAAATGAGAAAAACAGGGAAAAATGTTTTTTTTCTGCATAGTAAGAAAAAACTAAAACACTGAAGGAGACAGAAGAGCAGGTAGCTGAACAAAAACAATCAGGGTTTTGACTAAATACCACTGGCAGTCCTCCTCCTTAAAATTTTCCCAGGATCAGATGTTTAATTACCAGAAATAATTAGTTGCTGGTTAAGAGATTTTATTCCTTTCCTATGTTGCAGTATTTAATTGACAATGCTGCATTCAAAAATGTCTTCAGATATCATCTGTCTCTGAGGACAGGAAAGTCTTCTCTTGTCCTGCACATAGCAAAATGTATTGGGGTTTGTCAGTATTTATACTTACAGAACAGGCACAAGATACTGTACAGACATAAATAATTACAAAATTTCTGTAGGGAGGGAAGGACTATGTAGGAACTATCAGCAAATGAGGTGGGACTACTGCAAGGTTACAAGGCCCTTTTCTATATGGGACAAAGAACTGCAGAGTATAGGAAAACCAAAGGAAGAAGTGGGTATAACCTGTCCTATAGAGAAACAAAAGAAGTCCCTGCTTTATCCCATCTCTCATGCTCAAATGCTTGATATGGAAAAGAACAAGACTCAAATTTTGACCCCATCTTTTATCAGGTAAGGAAAGAAAGATACTGCAACCTGAAGACCACTGCCCTGAACACCTACAAATGGGGAAGAAGAAAAAGTATAGTTCAAGAACCCAATCTGCTGAAAGACACTGGGACTAGACAGGAAGGAGAAACAACTGACAATTGCTTGTGTGGCAGCACAGGCAGCTGACACTACCTCTGCAGGCTAAAGCTTTTCACTCATGTCATCATGGTAGCCCTGGCTTTTCCCAGGCTCATGTTTCAGATCCAGTGGTTTCACTTGGCTTAAGCCCACTTTTTTTTCTTCTTCACAGTAATCAGCAGAGTTGCTTTGATGTAAATATTTGGATTAGTCATGTAACTGAATAGAGAGACTAACTTCCAGGTCATCTTATTCTTCTCGAGGGAGAGAATGTAGGGATTTTCCTGTTATTTTGGGCCTTGGTCAGCTGTCCTGGAAGCCGTTTCTGTCTGAGCAGCTGCCTGAGATGCCTTCATGCTTTTCTCCACCCCCATGCTTTGTTGAAAATATTTTTCTTCACATTGCTGTGGTGCTGTGCTGGAAACCAGCTGTGACATGCCAGGTTTTTGGTTTTTCAATTCTCTTATTGTATTTGGGCTTGATCCTGCTTCTATTATAGCAAGCTCTGAAATCCAGCATGCTGTGTTTTAGTTGAAAGTACTTAAATGGTGCCTGGGTGTTTCCAAAGATTAAATGTACAGTGGGGATTGTTACTCAGGGCCATTTATTGCATCTTGGGGTCCTTTGTTTTGTAGGATGGCTGATAAAGGAAAGCAAAACAAGGAATCATGCAATTGTCATATGGACTGGTTTAGCTGTAACAGAATTGCTTTTCTTGCATTTCTTTGTGGTGGCCTGGTGTGTTCAGTACACTGTGGGTATGATTTTAATATTGTATTTGTCTAGTTGATTTCCAGCTGTGCTAGTTGTGCTGAGTACAGCTGAAGTTGCAGAGACAGTTTCTAAGGTCTTCCAGGGATGAAACAACAGAGCAAGACAACCTGGTGTTCGAGATGCAGGTGGCAGATCTGTCCTTCCAGTCTACCTGGCTAAGCAAGGGATTGCTCTTCCTCTTTTAGGTCAAGTTATCACAGAGAATGCCAAACAGGCTGCACTTCATTGGTGCAATAATTCATTTGAAAGAGTCTCCTCTGATGTGAGAGCCTCAGACTACCTTAGTACTATCCAAAGGACCTTTGTGTTGCACTGGGTTCATCCAGATCATTACAGAGAGTCAAAGTTATAGCAAGTAAAACAAAGAATCCTAGGAAAAACCTATTAGTGGTGCATGCTGCTTTCTGGGCAGAGTGTACTAATGAGTCAGTTGGAAGGGAGCACTGGAAAATGCAAAGGCAACATGCAACTAAAAATGGCATTTGACCTTTGTTATATTTTCATTAGCTTTTCTTCTGTCAGGAAAAAAATCTGCCTGTCAGTTTATACTGTTGGAACAAAAGGCCTTAATTCCCTCAAAACCTGCTGTTAATAAACATAGCATTCTGAGTAAATTCCCTAAACTGATCCTATCAATTGAGGAAGCATTTTCTTTGGCCTACTTAGACAATTTGCAGCCTCATTCTTCTCACTTGGTCTCTTGTGGTCTAGACCATGCTGTTAAAAGGGGTGTGTTGCACACTTCAAGGCAGAGCTCAATGGTGTCAGACACCAAGCTGGTTTTAGAGCTTCCCAGTCGGATTACCCTCCTCTGAAAGTCCTGCCTTGGTGACACTCAATGCCATTTTTGCTTTGCAATACTACTTGCACAGGCCCACATTTTGTGATTACTAATTCAAACAGCTTCACATGTGTGTAGTAGACGATCTGACTGATTAATTTTCATTCTAAGCAAAATCCAAGTTTGTTGACTTAATTTGATTTGTATTCATTATGGAAAGCTCCTCCTGGTGATTTTCTTGGTTACGGAGTGGATCACCATAAGGAGGAAGTAATTGAATCTGGTGGTTAATGCTGTGACCTGGCTGTGAGAATGACAGGAGAATGACAGTGGTGTATTTGAAAGCACAGTGTCATGGCAGAGCCTTCCTATCAATGTCTTACAGTGTCATTAGATCCAAACATGACTGCAGCAGGACTTTGCAATACTATGTATTATAATACAGAATTTTTCTCAGCTCAGAAAGATTGGTAACCTCCTCCCTGCTCTCAGTTGTGAGAAATTCCCACAGGCAGCATAGTTGTGGGAGGCTGAGGCCTTTAAGAAAACTGAGCAGTCGTACACTGAGCTGGATATAACCTGGCACAGGTGAGAATGGTTCTATTTTGCCTCTATGTACCTAAACTATTCTCACGTATACTCTGAGCATAAACACTATAGAGATGGATCCTCCAGTTTTTACTCAGGGGAACTTTCAGGGCTGTCACTTGGCTTTTGCCTGAACTCAGGAGGTCTTCTCTATGCATTCATGTCGTGGCATGGCAGTCACTAGCCAGGTGGAATTACAGAGGCCTTCTTGCCACCCTCATGCCAAGGCTCACAGCTGCCCTGCGTGGCCTCTGTCCTTCTGGCAGTAAGGGACAAGACCACTCCTTGTGCACTCGCTGCCCTCACAGCAGCAGAGGCCAATCATTTTGGGAGGTGGCGGGAGAGGACTGGACCTCTGGGTAGCACTGACTGTGAAGAGAACAGTCTGTCTCAGATGCATGAGAACAAAGGACAGCTCTGGGGCTGGGGTGCTGGACACCTCTCACCATTCCAGTAAGGAATGGCAGGAGTCCCTAGGAAAAGGTTGAGTCACAGCACAGACACGGGCAGGGAAAGCAGAAAGAGCCCAGGTCCCTGCAGCCCACATGTGGGAGGGACAGTTGCTTACACTGGGCTCAATGGGCACCGCAGCTCATTTTTACTCAACTGTTGACCTGAATTTCAAAGTTATTAAAATTGCCACTTTATAAGACTATAGCTTTTAAGATAGCTACTTTCTTTGCTAAAAAAGAAAAAAAAGCCATTACAATTTAATAAGAACAGAAGTTGTCTGTATCTTTATAGACCATTACAAAACATGGCCTGTGGAACTGAGTTTTTACATGTGGTGCTTTACTGATTCCTTTCATGTCTTACCAAAATACTCTTTAGCCCACTATTACTACTTCATGTTCATTTGACTTTATGAAGTTCTATTAATGTGTACATCATGGCTATTTGTGGATATTTAATACTATCAGAGAAGTCCTCCTACCAGTGCAATATAAACTACAGTTTCAAATCCCAGGGTCAACCAGAGACGAACACCAATAAGTACAGGTCTTTTGCATGAGCACCCAGGACCAGTCTCACTTTGTGGCTGTGGTAGGAATCACAAGCTAGAGGACATATTTTAAAAGGAGAAAGCATTATAGTTGAGCGAATCTCTCCTCTTTGGGCACCTGCTGGGTACATGAATTACAGGGTTTGTTTTAAACACATTTGCTAGAGAAGGCACAAACATGTCTACAGATTAGGCCTGGTGTGTCCCCAGCAGAGACAGCTGTCTCTGTCAGGATCAGGACTGATTGGATCCATAATCTCACAGCATGCCAGTACTCTGCAGGCACAGACTACAGCTCTCCAGATTTCCTGCCTCTGCTCCACCTGCGACTAGTACCATGGATATGTCAGATGCCTGAATACTTGTGCCAAAAGAACACACATAGCTTTGTTTTTGATGTTTAGGTTGTATTTTAAGTCTTAAATGGACCCCAGTTTGTTGCTTCTATGTCAATGATAAGTATAGAGCTTCCAAGCTCCCTTGCTGATGAGTGACTTAAAGAGATGTCTTTGGGATAAACACCCTGATGTCTGAATATTCCCCATAACAAAGGCTTCACCTGTGCATGCACAATTATATTAGACAAGTCTAAAGTTATACTGTGGATTTTTTTTGTTGTTTTTGGTGTTTTCTGATATGCACACTTGCAGTCTGTCTGCTCCAGGGTGCTGGCACTCAGGCACTGCACTGCTGTATCGTTTCCCTCCCTAGAAATAGGGGAACTCCCACCCCTTTAGGATGATTGATGTGTGCCTGCATTTAACTCATTCACACACACTTCCAGGGGCTAATGCAGCTGTGGTGAGGATGAAGGAATGACAGGGCAGATATGCACAGGGCACAACAGATGGGGGGCTTGTTTTGGTCCCTGCACAGTGCTCACGTTGCAGTTGTGACCACAGCACATGACCTTCCTCCTCTGTAACAGCCACCCACAAGAGCTCTGGGTCTTTTGCTGTTTAGTTATGCTCCTGGGGTCAGTTTTATCTATTACCACTGACTTTGCCATTGAAGCACAGATTTGGCTGTAGGGGAAGTATGGCAGTTCTAGAAGATGTTGCCAAAAAATGCCAGGGAGAGGGAGCTGTGGTAGCTCCTCAGAACCATGCCCTCACAATCAGACAGGGGATGGCATGGGGCAAGGCAGTGTCCAAGTGGCTACCTCACTAGAGGGAAGCAGCTGCCCAGCAGATATGACAGGGAAAGAGTATAGGTAGGATGGGGAATCAATTAGGAATTGAGGAATTAGACCTCTGCCTGTGAGAGAGACAAGCAAAACAAAAAAAAAAAAAAAAGAAAAAGAAGAGGAAGGCTACCTGGGGAATACCCGCAAGATAGGAAAAATGAATGGGATTAGTAGCCAAAGTGGGTCTTCCTAGTGATTAGAACACCCACATTCATGGACAGTGGGTAATATGCTAACCAACCTTTGCAAGTTGGGTAAGCAATGCTTGGAACAACTGAATGAAAGCATGTTTCATATCATAACCTGTCCTTTTTATTTTCACATGTTAGGAAAACAGCAGACTGCTAAAATAAAGTTGTAAGTGAAACAAAGTAGTGTTAAAAAAAATTAAGCCTCAGCAAACCCAGTAACTTCTTGCAGAATGAGTTTTCCTTTGCTAGATTCAGACAACAAAATCCCAGGCAAACTATGCAAGAAGAAAATTAAATTTCCTATGTCTCTTTCTACATACTTCATTCCATCTCTTGGAAGTAGTTACTTCAATTTACAGAAAAAGGCACTCAGCAAACATGTTACTTACACGCGGTCTTTTCCATTCGAACTTGACAGGGCTTTTCTGGCTATAGAAGAGGGAGGACTCATTTGGAGGGAAATCAGGATCCTCATAGAGAATGTTTTTCTCCAGGCACTTCTTGTGAAGCTCTTCATAGGTCTTCTCCTTTACGCTGATAATGGGCTGGTTGCGACTTATAATGGCAGAATAAATTCCCCCTGTGCCCCCACCTGCCCCTTCAGTTGTAGTGCTAATAGTAGCGCTGGGATCTGACCCAGCAGCTGTTTGCTGAGCCACCACTGCATTTATGGCAGACGGCATGAGAATCAGGCTTACAGCAAATGTTGAAAGAAAGCAAGATCTTGCAAACTGGAAGGAAACTTCAGAAAAGAGGAAGTTGCTGTTTTGTCTGTTGAAAGTCTTCAAGTCAAATTTGCAAGCCAGAAAATTCCATGTGGTTTTTCATCCTCTCAAAAAATAGTAGTTTGTCATAAGAAATTGGAAATTATTCCTTGCTGTGGGGCAAGATAATCTGTTAGCCAAGTCCTGTGTCTGAGTTGTAGTATCTGCAGCATGTGTGTGTGTCTGCCGTGTGCGTGTAAGTGTCCAGAAGGGACAAGCTTTAACCCCTGAAATCTAAAAATAACTACAGGCGAAGAGAGAGGGAAAATGAGAAGGAGGAGGTTAGTGAGATGGTGTCAATCTCCTGTGCAGCTTGTGCCAAGGCCAGGCATATTCATGGGACAAGCCTTGTGTGTGGGCCAACTCCTGATGCAAGCAGTTCATATTTTCCTTAACTAGAGAGAACAGTGAAACTGGAAGCCACACTGCTGCTGGTTTGGGCACATTATTTATGAGGTCATCATGGATAGGCTTTGCAAACGAAGATTTGGGAAGGGCTCTACCCACACTTCCTGCAAGTGTGCTGGTGACTAAAAAGGCTGATGTGGGATAGGCAAGTCTGGTTGCAAAAGGACACCTGCCGTTTTGTCCCTTGCTTGTCATTGCAGGGCTTTGCAGTGTGGGTGAACCCTTTGAGCCTGCACAGTGGATTTTTTTGGTGAGGCACAGCATGCACAGAACTGGCCCCACCCTTTAATTCATCTGCCATGGTCGAGCGAGCTTGGACGATGAGGTGAAATCCTCAGGACATAGGTTTGGTTAGAGTATCCTTCTCTTAAATGGGCAGCCTTACAGGGCTAAGTGAGCTCCATCTGCCCGGGTTTGGAGTTAGAGTTGTCCTTCTCCTAGGATGGTTGTCAGAGGGCTAGCAAGCCCATCACACTTTGTCTGACCCTTCAGCTGAGACCTGTCTGTCATGGGAGACCCTACCGGAGGCACATACCACCACCAGCATAGCACACAACCTCATGAGGGCACGCAAGCTTCTCCCCCACGACAAGGGAGTGTCCATGGATTTATGAGGTACTACTGGGCAATAATCTAGTCCTGACACTATGGAAGGAATTCTTGTATTTGGCTTGTTTCTACCCTTTGCTGCAAAAAAGATACAGACAAATTTTTACTATTAGAGAGGATTATCTGAAGACACACTAGTGGTGAAAAAGGTGGTAATTTGATGCTACTGAGGTCAGGTCAATACCTGCCAGTTGGGTTTGGTTCCTCCAGAGAGCAGCTCAGCAGCACTAAAATTCATCTGATAAAAGCTACCTCCCATATAAAGGGCATCTTTTTGTGTAAGGGCAGAAATGTTTTTAAGGGGCCCAGTGTAGAAAGTGGGTAATTCTCTGTGTGTTAGGATACACCAAAGTTACAGGAGATATCTGATTCTGCGTATGTATTTTGTCATGCAACAGTGGGATGAGACAAAGTCAGCCTATGTAAGATAAAATCTAAACACGTTGCTTTTCTCTGTAACCCTGTTCTTTAAAAGATGACAATGCTTTTATGTCAAGAAAAGCACCTTAATGCCTTGATTTTTCTTTGATTGGGAAGTCTTCTATCACGCATTGAGATCAGTTTTATTTTTGTCCAGTGACACTTAACTCTGGCTCAAATGCACGTGTCTGACCTTCTGCCTTAGGGCTATGGCGTTTTCCACAGCACTGGTTATTTTTTGTTTGTTTGTTGGTCTCAGCCATTTGCTTGGCTTACACATTTCAAATCAACAGTACAATGGACAATCTCTACAGCTCATTAAAGAAGAATCCACTAGGGGAACCTTTAAAGAAGGTAATATAGTTGACAAGCATAACTAACCTCTAGAGATGTTAATCATCAGTCTTCTAATGGTGGCCTAAATCCTATTCTTTTCATCATGAACTCAAGCCTTCTTGCACCAACAGGGCAATTGAAAAAGACAGATTCAAGCATTTGTGAAAACAGGAATGCAATTGCTTCAGGGTGGGTTGTCCAGATGCAGAATTAATGACTTCATTACATTTAGATGCAAGTATTGCAGGTCTCATACTTGACATTACCTTGCAGGACAGCTTGGTAGAGCCACATGTCATTCTTTCAAGTGACGTATTCACATATTTCAAGGGCAATGCACGGAGTGAAATGCAAGGGCCTTTCACTGCACAGCTTTAGCAAAAATGCTCATTTTGCAGCCTGTGCATAGGTTTTTTCTTTCATATTCTCCCTTTCTGCCTAATATAACAATACATCTATTTATCTCATATATTTGAAATTTACTTCTTGAGATCTAAAACACAACTTCTAAGATTTTCAGCAACTAATTCCTACTGAAACCCGTAGAAATTAGGCACTTAATATTGCTGAAACTTGGACCCATGAGAACTTGCCATGGTGCAGACGTAATTTTGAGGGCCAGAGTATAAAAGTTAGTTACTTTAGCATTCACTTTAACCAGATAGCCCTGGAAGAAGCAGTGATTCTCAACAGCAGAAAGAAGGTTGGAAGGAGTCAGGTATGTAACTTGCTTCATTGTTGTTTTATTTCACTTTCCAAGCTGAGAAAGAGCAGTTAAAATATTTCATTAAAACGCTCCAGACAATAATTACATCCTGTCAGAAGCTCTGCTATTTTAAAACATAAAAGGAAATCATCAATTAAAGCTTAGAAGCTGATAGAAAAATAGGGTCTGTCTCTCTTTTCACAGATGTAGAAGATCTATTTGTTACTGTTCTACCTGGATTAACTCATCTGCATTAAGTAAAACATTTATCTTGCCAGTTCCTGGTGTGGAGGCTCACACTGCCTCCTAG
The DNA here is from genome assembly GCA_026770055.1 of Myrmophylax atrothorax. Classification (NCBI taxonomy): domain Eukaryota; kingdom Metazoa; phylum Chordata; class Aves; order Passeriformes; family Thamnophilidae; genus Myrmophylax; species Myrmophylax atrothorax. The sequence continues at coordinate 26,712,169 of JAOXXN010000065.1, read as the reverse complement.
AATGTGCTTGACAAATATCTCTGCAGAATGAAAAAGAAAGAACTTAAAGGTCTGGTGGGGAAAAATCTGTGCTTGAGTAGTCAAGAGTGGAGCACTCTGTTTGGTCTCATACTTCCTATTCCCAGAAATCTGCCCTGCAGAGGACAAACAGCAGCAGGTGGGAATGACTGACTAAGCACAAGGAACCTGAGTAATGTTATGTCACCTTTAGCTGGCAAAAATGGTGACTGTCCCTCTGTTTCCTATGAGTTAATTTACTAATGTTTTTAGAAAATACTCCTTTATCTTACTAAAAGGAATAAAGTAAACTATATCCTTTTATATTCAGAAACACAACTGATGGCACAGTCAGGTTTGACTCAAAGCAGAACTGGTTTTAAAATAATATAGTTGACAAGTGCAGCAAAGAGAAAGGGCAAACAACTTAAACTGTGGAGTGGTGGTAGCCTTGAAAAGAGGTGTCCAGTATGGAGAGACCTGAAGGAACCTTGTTTTGCAAGGGAAGCAAGAATCAGGACATACCAGTTCTGTTTGCAGAGATGGTGGGAAAGGGAGGCAAGGGAACATCAGGGTGAGTTGTAACACAATGTGAGAGAATAAGGACGAAGTGGGATGGCTAAATGTGGAATTAATCCCATTAACATGAAATTGTTCCATAAATACCTGTCTCAAATCTCAGCCAGATACTAAAAACTGACCAAGATATTACTAAAATGTGTAAAGGAAGCTAAACCTTGGCAGGAGCTGGAAGATGTGGAGAAGCATAGCTGCTTCACTGGGCGGGCTTTGATCAATGACACTCGATCATCAATGCCAATTCTTTCCTAACGAAAGGTTTATTTTTTTTTTCAAGTAGTACTTGCAGACAGGGGGAGCAGTAACATGGAAAATGTTTCTGTGGGAGTATAGCTGGTATTCTAAGCCAGTACTGCCCTTGGTGAGGATCTGTGGCTTTTCAAATCCAAGTTTCAAAGCCAGGTGCTGGAGAGCCTTCTGCACTGCCATGTTACTGTCTTCTACTATTGCACAACTGACTGGCACAACCTACTCAAACCTCACCTCCAGCGACCGAACTGTTCGGAGAGCTCGTTGTTTATGTTCCTGTGCAGACTGGCTAATTTTGCATGGTCGGAAGGACTGGAAAAGGGAAGTGTCTGTAATCACACTGGATGGCTCCTTCTGTGTTTGTTTTCAGAAGGCAGCTTGCAGGCAGAACTCTGGTGATAACATCTACGTCTAGCATATCTACTGACACTGGCTTGTCAAACTGGCCCAGATCTCAAGTGCTCCAGTCTCTAAACAATGTGATTTCCAAATACTTATGTTAAATCCTGTGTCAATGAGAGACAATCTCACACCATCAATTCATGATTTTTTAAGTGCAAGTGGAGGCAGAACTGAAGCTTAAAGCCTAACTAAAGCTAGTCTGGAGCAAATGGTGTTTAGCTTACTTGCCCAAAGATACAATCCTAGTGCTATTACTCTTGCTGAATAGAAAAGCCATCCAAGTTCAAATTAGTGCTTTAAGAGAAAAATTGTAGGAAATTTTAGTTTGAGGGGTGTCAGTGGGAAATATGTTTGTTGATTTGATTGGATTCAAGTGAACATTTTAAGTCCTCTGTTTATTTCTCCTCAACCTCTCAATGAATTGCTTCTCTGAAGAACTTACGTCTCCTTTCAGTTGATACGAATCTCCCAGTCAGCATCAACACGCAGAGCTAAGTTTCCCATTGTCAGCGCAGAGGTCTTCGTATCATATGTGAAACCCACTTCCTTTTCTTTCCCACCTGAACAGGACAAGAGAGTTTACTATTTTTCACCCTTCTGAAACACAGTTACATATGACTCTCTCCAGTTTCTAATTCTGACTGTCCCTGACACTGTTAGAATTGATTAAAAAGAAATAGAAGTCAAATCTGCCCAGCATACACATAAGAATGTGCAGCACACACATAAGAATGCAGCAGAAATGGAAAATAACTATTTCTTTTTTTCTGATCTTTCAAACTATTGTACATGAAACTATAGTACTATTAAAGGATTCTTCTGAAAAAAATAACCCTTGTTTCTGCATAGGTTTTCCTCCAAGCATCCTTGACAGGTACAGGCAGAAACTCAATTTCCGCATAACTCCCACAGTGAAGGGACATGCTTGGAAAGCAACCAGAAATTATAAGCCTTTTCTTGTAGATACTACTGCCTATCCATATGGGATCCCTCACAACTTCTAGAGATCCTCACAAAATCAAGAACTCCAGAGCTTTTGAAGGAGCAAGAAAACAGAAGAGTAAACTTAGTTTCATCTGAAGTTTCCTGTTCTAGGCTAGGCAGGTTTACATATCTGAACAAATGGGCTCTCTATGCTGTAACACTTCCATTATAGAGCTGTCAGTTTGACACCTCTAGTGAATGTCAGAAGAGCAAAGATATTTCAAAAAATTGTAGTAAAATAGCAGTCAGCTCATTACCCTTGGAATTGGCTGTCACAAAAGTGGGTTTCTTTCCAAACCCCAGAACTATCACCCGTTCAACCACACATGTAGTTTGGTATTGTCCACTTTTATCTGCACAGCTGAAAAAACAAAATTATTCCATGTTAGTTTCAGTCCATTGGTGAAAGTTCAGTATAATTCAGAGAAAGCACAACTTTGGTCTCACCCTGGAAGTTCCCTATACTGGTTTCCTTTCCTCTATTTTACCTTTCTCCTAACAGCAAGTAAAATTTCCTGTTATGGGTTTAGCTAGGCCAGCTGACAGCTGACTTCTATTGGCCAATGGTATTCCAGACCATATTCTGATGTCATCTCAAGTATAAATACAGTGTAGGGAGGTGCTTAGCTCAGTTTCCATCATGGCTGAAGCAGAGATAGGACATGCTGCTGCTGTTCCGCTCTGCTGGGCCTTGCTGCTGCCCCAACATTTTGTTTTAGTTTGGAGATGTAAACATTTTATTGTTATTCTCTCCCTTTTTCTTGCTAAGTGTCTCTTGGGAAGGGTTTGTGGGGTGATTTTTGTAGCCAGAATAGTGAAATTTGTGTTTGGAGGGGTTCAGTTTTCTGTTGAGTGGAGAAGTGACGGAATTATTTGTTATATCTAACTTGTGTGTGTGTGTGTTATACTGTAGTCTACTTTTAATTTTCCCCTTTTTTGTGTAAATATATACCCCAGTTTCTGTTTCAAGCTTAAATGTCCAGGTGTTTTTCTCCCTTTTCTCAGCTAAGGGGAGAAGGGAGCCTTTGCTGCTTTGGTTTACACTTGGTATTTTGCCAAAGTATTCAAACCAAAACACTTCCTCCCATTGTCACCTAATTTTTCACCACATATCAGATTTCATAAAGTTAGAAGTAAAAATGGTTGAGAAAATATTTTATGGCAAAAAGCATGGCTTTGACAAGCAGAAACACTATGGATTTTTGCAAAACTCCTAAGTATAAATGTAAAGCTAAATTCAACACTTTTTCAAGTAAGATGTTTCAATCTGAGACAAAATTATCTTTCCTTTTGTAGCTAACTTGATTTTTATGAAAAGCTCAAAAATCTCAAATAAAAATTAAACTTCTTGTAATGAACAGAATGTTTTATCATTAATCTCAAAATTACTTTTTTCCAACTTCTAGATTTGCTTGCAATGTAGCAACATTTTTATTTCTAATTCTGTATTTTTAAGTTTTTCAGATTTCATATTCCAGATAAAGAGATTTGAAGTATACTTCTGACTGCACTATCCAAACTGGATTACAGTTTTGCTCTGTGTTAAATTTTGTAGCTTTAGGATGACCTCCTGCATATTTTTGAACCCTGAAGGACTGAAGAATGCCTGTAGAAACACCATTTATGCACTGCACAGCCCCACTGGGAACATACTTCAATAGTAAAAGTGTTATAGTGACATATTCAATATCTCTTTTCTTACAAGCAGCTAAGGATCTCTTTGGCTTTTAGATTTTGTTGCTCAGACTTTGCAGGTTCTATCTGCTTGTGCCTCCTTTTAAGTGTTTTTCCTTATGCTAATACATGATGAAATATGTTGATTACTTTTGGAGACTACAATGGCGTATGTCTGTGATTCCTAGACAGAAGCATTAAATATCTAAAGTTGGAAGGGACATAGAAGATTCAAGCCCAACTCCCTGCTCCTTGCAGGACTACCTAAAATTAAATCATATGACTAAGAGCATTTTCCAGATGTGCCTTGAACTGTGATAGGCTTGATGCCTTGACTCCTTCCCTGGGGAACATGTTCCAGTGACCAACCACCTTCTCAATGCAGATTATGTTAGGAAAATACATCTTACAAAATACAAATACTCCAAGTGTTGCCTACTTGTAAATCTTTTGGTTTATCTTCTTTTGTCTCTCTGACCGACTTTATTCTTTCTAATTACTTTCTTTGTACTTCAGTAAATCTGCAGAATCTCTAATTTGATGAGACTGAAACAAAGTGAGACAACTCAGTATTTCACGTGTTGCTGCCTTTAGACTTATGCAGGACACTGTTTACCTCTGCAGTTTTATGACAGATTCTGCACCCTCTGGGACTTCACTAAGCAGTAGATGAGACTAATACTGTTGGTGGCTTTCGTCCATAATTGCTGTTACCTGGAAGAGAGAATGTTCTTGTGGAAAGTGAACTTCTGATACAGGAACTGCTTCTTGTGGAGATACTGAAATGAATGCCCATCATCTATGTAGAGCTCACCTATGGCACAGGCCTGTGAAACACACCAGATAGAGCACAAATTAACAACAGTTTCTAGTGCTGAACAATGAGATTAAAAATGTCTCACTATATTTTATGCTTCATATTGAAAGTGTGTGTTTCTTTAACAACTTGTATCCCTGGAAGACTCAGGCACTCCAGCTCTCAGAGTGCTGGATATCCTGGTTTTGTAAATGGATGCAGGTGTCAGGTGTCACCTCATTTATCAGAAAAGACAGTTGTAGGAAGTTCTCTCTCTGTGTCCAAGAAGTTTGTGGCCTGCTTGTTCTCTGCTCCTTCCTCCAATGGACTAGATGAGGGCTGAAAAAGGTCAGAAAAATGTTCTGCCTCTGCTATACTAAGATAGTCTCCCTTTGACGGAACGTGTAGGAGAGGTGGAAGCACTTCAACCAACAGAGGTGGAGAAGAGCCGCTGGGCATACAGATGTAGATACCATTGTGCTGGTCAAATAGGCAGCAAGGGCCTACAAAGGTCAGATGGAGTAGGAGACATCTTTGTGAAAAGGGAATGTTATTTCCAAGTACCTCTGTGTCCAAGGCCACATGAAGTTCATAAGAAGTATCTATCATCCATTCAGTGGATTTTCCAGCTGTGGTCTTCAGAGGTATCACAGTGCCCCCACGCTGGAATACAGGAATCTGAGGAAAAAACAAAGTCAGGGTAGAAAGTTCATATACTCTGATCATGTAATTTTAACATGGATCAGGGATAACTGAAGTTTGCTCTTATCAAAACTTAGAACTGAAACTTTTACCACAAATATATAAAGAAAATGGTTCAATTAACAATGGGAATAGTAGTAACCTTCTGTATGTGTATAAGCAAAATAATTTTGCTTGGAAGAGTCACTCTCGTATCACCTCACTTTACCACCAGGACACAGAAGTGTTCCATCTAACAATAAAGGAGATGGGACTTTTCTAAATAGCTATTTTAGGTTACATTTCTAGAAGAAAATTGAAATGTCACTTCTCTGATTCTGATTATCAATAAAACAAAAGCTTTTTTTCCCACTCAGTGGAAATAGCATTTTAAAAGGAAAACATACATTCTCTAGTGTTACTGGGATCTTCAGAGTGCCTGCATCTTCCATTCGTGTAAATTTTCTGAAATCATACCAAATCTAGAAAAAATGAAAAAAGAATGAGCATAACATCTATGGCAAGATTTGTTCCCTCTGCAGATGCAGTTACTCTCCTGCTTAACCTGTCACTATTCCTAACAACCTATTTGATGTGCAAGAAAAAGCATTTACTTTTTTAATTAAATGATCTTCTGAATGGAAAGAATAAATTCTCATTCCTGAAGCACAAAGATAATCTGATCTTTTCTACAGTTTGCATAACATCTTGTATGACTTAAAGTATCTGGAAGTGCAAAACAATGAAACAATTGTTGATTTTTTTAATCTAGTTCTTGAAAATGCATATTTATATTGAAGTGAAAATGAACAACAAAGTTGCTAATAATAATAGGTGACAAAAAAGAGCTGCACCTGAACTTTCTGTGCACCACATTTGTCAGCAGGTTTAACTGCTTTAAGTGTGCAAGCAGTTCAGTTCCTACAGAGATCTTGATAAAAACATTTTTCTTAATTTGTTTGGAGAGCCTAGTCTGTTTTTCTCCCTATACTGAGAAGAATTCTAGGTATCCTCAGGTGCTTCAGTGGGGTCACAAGGCTCTGCATGGTCTCACACACTCCCCTTTGCTGCTTACTCTCGTATAGAGTCTCAGGTTTTCTTTTAAGTACTATTTTCCCCAAATTAATTCTCTTCCATCACCTTCCAGCTGCTGTAGCCAAATGCTTTTTGTAGCAAGGGACTACTGTGCCATCCTGTGGATAAATACTTTAGCTTCAGAGAGGAACTGATCTCTCTACATGGCAGTGTTTGCTACATATGTCCCAGGCCACTGAGACTTGTATTTCCTTGGTAAAAGTTTCCCTCCCCACAGTTTCACTCTGATTGCCTTATGACCTATCTTCAAAGTTTCCTTTTTTCTATATAAAAAGTGAAGTTTAACCCAAAGAGAAGTACATGAAAAAAGGAAACTGACAACTCAGTGAAGCAGTTCTATGGTGTTCGAGGAGAAGCAGCAAGCCTTGAGGGAACATTTAAATTATAGGGGATATCAGATTTGTGCAGCAGCTCTTGGAAAAGCAAGAAAGTAGATTTCCTGGGAGCCAAGCATGCAAGGTGATGAGGTGGAAGAAAAGGTTCAGAGTGGCACAGAAGGGCTGGCCAGCACTTGATATGGCAACAGTTACAAGATGGGGAGCTGGAAGGTTCCTGCATAAAATCCTTCTTTGGACTGAACAGCTGAGCAGTTCATATTCATCCTTACCTCCTCTGATCCTGGAAGCAGAACACTCACTGTCTTGGCCTCTTTCTCTGTGACTGGATACACCAACAATGCATTTCCTAGAGAAAAACATAAACATGGCTGTGGTCCTCAAGGCTGCATCTCACCAGAGCAGAAACTGTGCTCTGGGCTTGTCAGCCTCCCATAGCCATTTTAGGAGCTTCCTTGGGCATGCCATAAGCTTAGGTTCGCTTCCTACTGGAAAAAAACCGGCAAGTGTAGGGAGCTGATGGCTGACTGACTTCAGCATCCAACTATATTGGAGTAAAAACAATCATGTTTGCGTGGTAGTTGTCTGCTACTGCCATTTCAGAAGCAGACTGTGGTCTTTGCTGCTACAGTGAACTTTCATGTTTCAGGTCAAAACCAACAAAGCTTTTTTAAAGTGCTGTTAAAACTAAGTCCCTTAAAGGGGTCTCAAGTTCTATATCCAATTACAATTTTTTTAAGTCTTAGGCAGAGTTTATATGTTTTCTTTTTGTCATGCAAGACTTCACCATTTCAAAAGCAACTCAAATTCCAGAGAATAAGGCACCTGCTTACCTAGCATGTACTCATTCTCTATGGCAAAAGTTTCTGTTTTCCCTGGAAACTCTACCCAGAGAGGCCTGTAGAAAGAAAGGTAGTGGAATTTAGTTACTTTTTCGTCTCCAATCAGCTTGTTTGAGTCCCTCTGGCATTTTCAGGCTCCATTTTCTCCCTCTTTTTACAAGGTACAGTTATAAAGAACTGAAGACAGGGCAAGGTTCTCTTCTGTGCATGGAGACTTGAAGGGGTTCTGAGACTCCCCAGTACAACATGCATTAAGACACTCCAACATACCTAGGATTTTACCTCCCACAGCCTCATTTTCTTCCTTCCTGCATTCTTCCTTACAAACTTGCACTACATCTACCTTCCTTCTAGCAAAGGAGAGATGAATGAGCCTTTCTATCACAGTCTACCGGCAATTCTGGCACCTGATGAGCTAGTCCCTGCAGCTCAGTCCTTCCTGTTTTCAACAGCTCACTGCTGCTTCTATAGCAAGTCTCCTCCTGGACACACTTGAAGAACCTGCACCAGAAGTTAATTTTCAATCCTTCTCAAAGAAGGGTAGTGTACTAACCATCTGATTACATAACAGGAGATGTATATTTAAAGTTTGAGAGATTATGACAATGATAGCTCATTGAGAGTCAGGGCCTGGGTCACATTCTTACTCACAGATATCCACTTGTTCACTGCAGCCTTGCTGCTCATGTGCTTGCTAACAAGACATATTTTGCACTCTGCTTGTCTCAGAGAGAAAAATATCATGTTTCCATTATAGTTCTGTACTTACTGCACCAAGTTTAACAAAATAGAAGTGTTATTTAATATTGTGGGCAGTTTACATGTCAACATAAGCTTCATCTCAAGAACGACAGAAACCCACTGTCTGTGTCAGTGCATTCAACAGGTGCATCTTGGCCTACATATGTACAGACAGATACACACTCTCTGTAATGCAAATCACCTTCAAAACCCAAACCACTCAATCCTTGCCAAAAACATCTTTATGTTTTTAAAACTTAGGACATGTATCTGCATAACAACAAGTAAAGGTAAATGTCGTGCAAAAAGAACAGTTCTAGGGCAACCTCAAAGACACAGAAATTAATACCAGGGAGATAATCAACATTCATCTCTTGCTGAAAGAATTGCTGGATTCAGTTCCACTGAGGCACATTCTTCGAGGTTAGAGAGCAGTGCAACAAAAAAATTTATTTTCTAGTTTGATTTCTCTTCTACATTATCAGAGAATCTGCTAAAAGAAACATTGTAAGGAAGGGAAGTTCTAGCCAGGTGTGGGTTGGTCTCTTCTCCCAGGCACTCAGCAATAGGACAAGGGGGCACGGGCTCAAGCTCTGCCAGGG
>JAOXXN010000065.1:26688844-26703092 GCA_026770055.1 Myrmophylax atrothorax | reverse complement strand
GCCATGATCTGGTAAACGGACTGGAGTTGGACCAAGGGTTGGACTTGATGATCTTGGAGGTCTTTTCCAACCCAATCGATTCCATGATTCTATTCTATGATTCTATAATTATAAGGAATACTGCAGTGAAGTAAGCTTTAATAACAATAATTATTAAGCAGTAACAAGTATTTTCATAAAGGACAAAATGGCATTTACATTTTTAGTTAGGAATTTCAGAGTCCATTAAGCACTTTTTTATGTACTGGCTGGACTACTTCATAATGTTCTTTATCATGAGGGGAAGTTCGAAGTCCACAGTATTTTAAAAACATGTTTAAAGACTGTGAAGTGTTTACTGATTTAGTGTATTCCAGGTGTCATTTGGAAAAAACCCCAAAATATAAAATTTTCCTCTGAGAACCTTAGCAAAGCTTGTAGAGTACAAGGAAATAGAATTCAGTATTGTAAGAATTTTTGTGTGTGTTTTCATTTTTTAATATTCAGTTAAGTAATCACAAAAGTAATTTAAGTTCCCTTCTCCAAGTAACTTCCTGAAGATAACCACTTAATCTCCTGACTTACGTTCTTACCTCATGACTGGTTCAGCCGCTGTGTGTGCCCGATAGAACAGTGTGTATAAATATGGCAGGAGGACGTAGCGCTCTCTAATGGCTTTCCTGATGATCTGGGTGTTCTTCTCCCCAAAGAGCCACGGTTCTCGCCGTTTGCTCTCCATGTTAGAATGACCTCTGAAGAAGGGCTGGTAGGCTCCAGCCTGATACCAGCGAACAAGTAATTCTGGTTCTGGATCTCCAATAAACCCTCCCACATCAGCTAGATATTGCGCAGACAAATAAAAATACACATTTTTGGAAATTGTTCTGAAAAAGGTGAAGCTCTCCTCTAGCAAACTTTCCACATTTGTAAATTCATTTGTAAATTTCACAGTGTCCTCACTGTTCTGCTGGGTGTAACAAGTTATCCTTTACAGAAAATTTCAAGAGAGGTTTTGAAGGCTGAGTGCCTTTCTCAGTGAAAGAGGACTGCCACAGTGATCCCACAGAACACCATCTGAGGACTCCTGCTCCAGAAGGGACAAGAACACCACATAAGAGTTAAGGAGAAATGATGGTGAGAGTCAGGTTTCAGGCTTCTGAAATGAGACTAATCTGTGGAAATGCCTGGAAATGCACTAGACTTTTGAGCTTTCCACCATCTGTAACGAAGTCTGTGTTGGGAATACAAGCTTGGTGGCACCATTTGTGCATAGTTAGAAACACATTACCTCCACAGAATGAAATTCCTGCCAAGCTGATGGTAAGAAGCATTGGAATCGATATTTTCAAGTAACTCCACTCTGCTGTGTTGTCTCCAGTCCACACTGCCCCTGGAAGTACTCAGTTTCAGAATTATGCAGAAAAACTGAGTGATTACTTCAATTTATGCTTGCAGTTAAGGAAAGAAGACAAGTATAGACATGAACTACTGGTGAATTACTGTACAATGCAACTGTTTTTTCTTTATACATACAAGCTCCTGAAATATGCAGTAAAAGTGGGCAGTGGTTTGTCATAGGACACAGGTTGTTATTCTGCCTTTAACTTCTACACACTGCCAGCCTTTCCTGATTTTTTTAATCACTTGCACTCTTATGAGCTCATCATGCCAGTATTTCTAAGACAGTTTCTGTACTCTCTAGACTATTAACCATCAAACTTAACAGAACAAAGCAGCAAGGAAGGCATCCAGCTAGTCCTTACCATATTTCTGTGATCCAGCAAAGAAAGATCGTGTGAGGACAAATGGTCTCTCTTTCCCTGAAGAACGTCTGATGAGTCCTTCTGCAGTTGCCATTTGCTGAAAATCATGAATATAAAATCAAGAAGACAAAGCCTTTAATTAGGGTATTTTTTAGACTGCCTCTTGAGCCCTTTCAAGTGAGGAAAATTAAGAGCCCATAAATAATACTTATTATTAAAGTAACAAATTCTTATTAGAATATACTTGAACAAAAAAAATTATTAATATTGTGTAGTCACAGCCAATATAATTTACATTGTTATGGTAGAAAGGCACAGATGTCACATTTTCTTGTGACCAATCAAAGCTGATTTCAAATATTGCAATATTCAGCACAACAGAGTCCTTGATGAAGGTTACAGAATACGCAGTACTGTGTAAAGTACTACATTAGACATACTCCATGAGAGTAACTGCTCTTTGTGTCTCCAGATACTCTACCTGGTAGAATCCATAGAGGTTGTGTACTTCCCGATGCTCCCAGTTATTGTAGTGCACAGCATCTTTCTGCATTGTTAGTTCTGCCCCTTTGAAGACTGAAGGCTCATTCATGTCATTCCATACAAAGAGGATATTAGTGGATCCCTGTGACATAGGGTTGCAATTAGGCCATTGCTATGACTTAGTGTGTTTATCTCTAGTGGATGTCAGACCAGCCTGGGGTGCTAGTAGAAACAGCAGCCGAAAAGCAAGACATGGTAATTACACTTCTGAGGTCCCTTGAAAGCTGCAAGTCATTGAACTAATCTTTCTTGAAGGCCCTTCTGGTCAGGGTAGCAGCCTGCAAACCCACTTGATTTTTGCAATTCTTACAAACTCAGTAGGAACTTGCTAATCCTGCCTTCTGGTGAGGGAAAAAGGCAGGGAAAAGAGAAATATTAAAGAGCAATGAGTTAAAACCAGGGAAGGCCAGAGGTGAAAAGCTGGAGAAGAAAATCAGCATGGGAAATATCTACTGTGCAAGTCTACTAGGAGAGTGGTTTCAACAACTCTACTGCAAATCAGAACTTTGGAGCAGGGTGTGGGAAACTGGAGGTTTTCAGCAGCGGTCACCCAGACACTTTGAGCACTAGGTAGGATGGTCAGAATAAAGTGACTGAGCTATAAGAGAGCACTCCCACATCACTCCTTGTGTGCAGCTGGTTTAGATTATGGGTCCTTAAACTGCCTAGTTTGTCCCTTCTACTGCTGCAACTAAGTGAGCACATTCACTAGTGGCATGTGGATTCCAACTGTCTTAGTGTAGACAAATCCATGGAGAAAATCCTTCTATGGTACTTCAGCATAGCAAGATATTTTTCTCTACATTACAGTAAGACAGCTACAAAACCCAACAACTTTCTTAGCCAGTATCTTCTGTCTCTTCATCATTTTCAGGCTTTCTGGGATACGTAGATCAGAGCAAATAAATACAAACCTTGTATGTTTTGAAGGCAAATTGATCTGCATACCATTTTCGCACTTCAGGATTGGTGAAATCCAGGTAGCAAGAGGAACCTGTGGATGTGGGAGAGTCCAATTATTTACCTGATTTTAAGAGCATTGTCTTTGCACCTAAATGCAGTAGCCTAAAGCTACAATGTTTTTCATGAGCAGCAATAATGTAGTCCCTATTGTTTCAAAAATAAAAGCTTAAGAGCAAATTCCAGCCTGACTTGGAACTCAGTACACCCCTTGCCATATCAACATAGGTAGATTCTGGAGGACTGAAGCTCAGCACCATTAAAGGATGACTGCTAACAGTCTGAAACTTGGTCAGATGTGAACAGGAAGCCAGGAAAAGACAACATCCCTGGTATTTTCAGGTCAAACAGGAAAGTGTCACTGAGAAACTGAATAACTACATCCTGCCATGCTACTAGAAGTTGTAATATGTCCTTGATTTTCCCCATAATCATTTATTTGCCAGGATTGTGAGCTTCCTGTCTGTAAAGGGGGACAACCTGCTTTGCCTCCACCCAGTGAGATCTCCTTATGAAAAATAAGATGTCAAATCACTATACTGTGATTGAATCAAAGGTTCGGAATCAGGGTTGACTTAATTTCATCCAGCCTAAATAACCTGTGCTCACTGCAATGGACCAGATTGCATTTCTGTATCCAAGACAAGTTCATAAGAGGAATAGCTGTTCTCATCAATAAATCCAATTTTTTGAGTTCTAGCCACTGGGACTATCTGCAGATTCAATAAATGTAACACAGGAAGTTATACAGCTGAGGCAATTAGAACATGGCTGTATCAAAGAAACCACAAGGTATTTGAGTTTATTAACATTTACAAAAAATGTAAGCAAGGTAAGAATTTAATTGTGCTTCCACACATCCCAATTAAAGTATTCTGAAAAATTTTTAAAATAGACAGCTAAAATGTAGAGACAGAGTTTTTTTTTACCTGGCCAACAGATGCCTTCAAAATCTTGCCCATTTCTGTCTTTCACAAAATATCCCTTGTCTTTTGCCTGTGAATACAGGGTGTATGTGGGATCAACCTTAATGTGTGGATCTACAATGACGACAAGCTGACAGGATAAGAAAATAAAATCATTATTAGCATCAACTGTGCTTAATAAAACAGTAAGAGTTCACTTTTGAAAAAAGGCAGAAAATGATTTTACCTCAAGTAAGAAAGAGAGCTGCGTCACTAATTTTAAAAAGCAGTTACCAGTTCTTGTATGTACAGTGCTAGACTTACGTATAGAAGCTGAATTTACAAGGAGGGCATGAACTCATGCTTACCCCTCTGAAATAAAGGACAAACCCCACTGTTTCAGGTAAAAGCAAGTATCCCAACCACTAAAAGCACTATGTTAAATTCACTGCTGTATTCTGTGAATGGGAAAATATCTGACTTCCACGTTCATGTGCCTGCTTAAAATCATATGTCTTAAGACACTGAAATACATTTGAGTTTGTGTAGCATACAACAGCAACAGATGTTGTATTTTGCAGTTACTTTCTGCTGCCATTAACTGCTTTGCTGCAGAGCTGAGAAAGTACTGTAGCTCCAGCTGAGAGATCATAAAACTTGAATGCTGTTTCAACACTTCTCCACTCCTTGACTTTTGGGAAAGATCAATAACTAAGCAATTCTACAACTTTATGATATTGTCTACATTTTAATACCTCTATAATTGTAAGGAAAATATTTTAGCTGTAAAAGCAGAAATACAGAAACACAGAGAAAAGCTGAAGCAAGCACAGCAACGACCAATGGTGAAAGCTCATGTTAGGAAGAAAAATTTTCTGTTGCATCCGTCAACAGCGCTGAGCTGCTTCTGTAAGATGGAGCTTCACATGAATCAAACTTAGCCTGACAGTCAGGATACACTACAAACTACAAAACAGTAAAATGGCATGAAGAACTGAATTAAACATGACAGCCTCCATGCTGCAAGCATCACCAGGTGGCAACAGAGCCTAATGCACTCTGTTGTAGTTAAGCTGTTTCCAGTATCCGAAGTACCTAGGTTACAGCTAGACTGGGTAGATTCACACTACAGAGAAGTATGTTCTTTCTTTCTGCTGTATTATTTACCTTGCGTTTTTTCTTCCTGAGATGTTCTTGCATCTTTCTGGGGTTCTGGAATTTCTTTTTGTCCCAGGTAAAATACCTCTTGCCATCTGTGTGTTCTATGTCCAGCCATATCACATCATAAGGAATGTCATGTGCATCAAAGCCAGCATCTACTACCTTGACATCTTGCTCATCCTCGTAATTCCACCTGCACTGATGGTAGCCCAGAGAAAAAAGGGGGGGCAGGGCTTGAGTGCCTAGGAAGAGTATATGAATGAAGATAAAACTGTTAATGTCCTTCAAGATTTTATCTAGAGACTCTACAAAAAGTTAACATGATTAATATGTGTCTGTGTGGAGACAGGGAATGCTGGCCCAAGTTCTTCATACCAAAGCAACTGAACTCTTGAAATAATAAGCGCTACCATGAGCTCAACAGTCAGAAAGAGCAGAGGGCTGTAATAATACACGAGTGAGAAGAAACTTGCTGTTCTCTGATGCTGAATCCAGTAACCAATATAATTGTATTCTGTTTTTTCTCTAATAAATAAGATTCCAGATTAGCTTATCTGTCATTAATGCAAACAATTACATAGATTTTAATCAGTAGAATGCAATTTCTGTGACTACTTGAGTAGTGTAAACAGGTCCATAGGTGCTGCAGTACAGGAACACCATGGAACTGAAATTGTTAGGAATTTTCAAAATCAGCAAATGTGCCTGTATGTATGCATACAGGAAAAGGAAGCTGGGAAACTTTCCTGAGCATGCACTTCTGCTTGGTGAGATCCTCTTGGAATCTGGCTACTTTTCTATTTCTGTTCAGCTGAACCACATTCTCTTCATAACATCTGTGCAGCAAACAATCATTGGTAACAGACTAAAGAACTACCAGGAGCGTTTTGGTGCTTTTAATTCTCTTAAGTACACAAAGAGTGTTTTCATAAATGTTAGTCCTCTTTTCTCCACTTTTTTCTCTCTTCCTGAGCCTTTTGTTTCTTTCCCGTATCTCTATGGGGATATGCTCCCTTCCCTAAGGGGACACTGGACAGTTACTTATCTTATTTCTCTAGTCACCAGGACACATTACTCCATAACTTCAGTCTTTTCATATTAGAAGGTGGCCTGTCTTGATGGCAGTTCTAGGCCCCTGTGCCTTCCCTCTTCTTCTAAGGGTGCAGTTTCAGATAGCAGTAATTATGCTGGCTTGTCTAGTGCAAAGTTTGACCAGCTGCAAGTGCTAGGGAAAACAAGGATGCAGGCCTGTCTTCACAGAGCACCAGCCTTTGTGTTACACACTGTAGCTTGGGAGCAAGTGCACACAAAGGGCTAGGTAAATATTAACCCACTCTTGGGTACAGCATGTTCCTCAAGAATCTCCCAGGTAAATATGCCATACTGACTCCAATTATGTGAGTTAGTACCTGTCAGTTGTGCAAACTGCTTGAAGATATCAAAGGCAGTGGGGCCCATCAGCAGGAAAACATCAATGATCCCACTTTCTGACATCCAGCGTACATCAGTGAGAGGCACTGCTCTCTGCTTAGCAGTCTCTGCAGCAGATCCTGATTGCATGTGCTTTGAAGGAAATCAAAGTAAAACTCAATCCCTCTCTCAAACTTTTATTCAATGAAGGAGCAAAGACAGAAACACACAAAATTCACTAACACGTACCTTGCAGATATTAGAAATACACACTGAATGTTTCTTACATGTCCTTCACAAATCCTTTACCTTGCATACTGCTTATACAAAGTAGAGTAATAGTTAATATGAAAAAATGGGTAATGAGGGGTAAAATAATGAAAGATTTTCTGTAATTAAAGATGATGTATTTTCTATAGGATCTCTGAGTCATATCTATATCATAAGTAAAAAGAAAATTAGTAATTTTAACCACATAATGCAGTGCTAGAATAAAGCAAGATTTTCTTTTTCCTTCTTTCAATTTTAACAGAATACATCTTTGTGTTTCAAGATTTTAACTGAGTTTCTTTCCCAAACACTTTATGTTTCTTGAAGGTCAATTACATTCCATGGAAGAATGAGCCACCTTAGCAGAAATGTGTGGCAATACCAAGAATTTAAAAACCCAGAAAAATTCCTCAAATCCTAGAGATTGTCAAGGTTTTTGTCCACCATTTTTTCCGCCTGCTGCATACACCTGTCTAGATTTTTTCTGCATATTCCCTCTCCACCTCCTCCTGTATACCTGTTAACATACAAGATCTGTAACTTAACTCTTGGAAGGAATCATATCTTCGCTCTTTTCAGTGTCTTAATACAACACATGTAGCAGTAGGGAGGACAGGCGAAAGAGACTGAAAACTCTTCATTAGGGAGCAAAAGAAAAATCTGCAATAATGTTGTTACATTCCTGTTGGCCCTGCCCTGAAGTGTTTTCTTTGGTTATCAAATTCTGAGGAAAGTGAATAACTCTCACCTCAGCTACTGCCTTTGTACTAATATCCACCAGCGTTTCTGAAGAGTTCAGCCAGAAGACCCCTGAAGTTCTGTTAGGCTTGTGTGCTAAAAGAAGGGGCACTGAACCATAAATTCCTATTTTGTCATGTATCTTGTGGCCGAAGATATCCAAATTATAAAGCCGGTAGGCATCACCATCACTAGGACAAACAAACAGATGTGCTTGTTACAGGTAAGCATCCTGCACTAGGCCAATTTTAACCGTATTGCCATTCCACTAAACTTGGTGAATACTCAGTAAGCATTCTGTATTATGGCCTTTTGTTTGGCATCCAGAGCTGAAATATGGACAGCCTAGATTACTGCTTCTTTGCTTTGGTCCTCTCTATCTGAATCAAACAAGATTTTTGCTGCCAGTGAGAATACTTTGTTTGCTCTAAATCCTAAAATGTGATTTCTGAACTCTCCCATCCTCCCATTCATTGAGTTGACCTTTTTATGAGTTCTGCTAAAACATGACCAAGTCCTGAAGTTCAGGAAAAACTGTATGGAAAGTTGAGGGAGAACAGAAGGGGCCATGTACGAAATTACAGAGTGGAAAGGTAAAGCAGAACAACTTACTCCACATGGACAGTAGCTACAATTCAGTTTGCTGTATCATTAAACTAAAATATACACTATATGATATACATATCTCAAGCTGTTGTCTACTTTAAATCATTAAGACAGTGTTATCTCTCCTCTACAAAAAAAAATCCCCCACTGCATTCACTAGCCATCTGACACATTCACCTGGTGTTTTTGAGAAGAAGTGTTTCTGTGTGTTGTGGTATTCCATAAACGTGGTCATACCCGTGTAACGAGAAGTCCACACCTACAGAACTGGGACCTGTGGAAATAACATTAAAAGAGAACACAAAGCTCCATTCTCAGACTTATCTGAAAGCAACAGAGCAGAGCAACCTAACTGGATAAAACAACTGAAAGTAGGTTTTAACGTTTCAATAATTAACTCTTTCATACTTCTTTTCAACTTCACTTGCATTATTACTTCTGTTCTGTAATGTTTTAAATAGATTTAATTGTATTTATTCTGATTTTGAACTTCTTAAGAAGATAAAAATGAATCACTTTAACAGAAAAAAAAATTCAACCAAATCCATGTAATCATGGGTCACTTCTTCATTGTGTAGTGAAATGGCTTGAAATTATCTCCTGTTTCTATCCCAGTACCGAAAAGCCAAACTTTGCAGCACAGTGGACTTCAGAGTCAAAGTTGTCTGCTTTCCACTGCTCTTCTCTTCAGCCTCAGCCAGGAGAGTAGCATGCACAAGAGTCCCTGCCAGAGATATCATCTTGTCACATTATGGAATCCAGGGCAACTTTTGGCAGTTGACCTGAGATCCTGTAGACTGACAGGCAGCGGCTTCAGGATCAGAACCTGACCACATGGACTTTATTCCTCCAACACAGAAAAAAACGTGATGGTGGCCTCATACATCAGATACAGCATGAACAACAAAGGCAACAGCTTCCTGCCCACTGTGTCTTGACTGTGAACTGAAGAAGTTTCTGTCAGCAAAAGGAATCGCTTTCAGACTTCCCTCTCCCTACTGCAGCTGCTGGGTAGTGCTGGTTACTATAGAAGTCTGCATGACAGTGGTAATGGACAAAGCTAAACAACTTAATTAATATAGAATACAACGAGACAGACAGCAGATGGTCATACATTTTGGTAATTGATAATTTAATTGTATTTGAGCTAACACTCTCATGTGTCTCTAACGTTCTCCTTATCTCTTAAGATTGCTCAGTATTTCCTTTTGTAGTCCCCACTTAGAAAAGGTTTTTTATGCCAAATACTAATGCTTAGATATCATGATTTCTGATATGTCATGAGAATAAACTACAGGTGAAATCAATGTTATGTACTAATACAAAAAAAAAAAGAACTTAAAAAGTATATAATGTATTATGTACATGTACAGTCAGACAACACAGATGGTGTTATACTGTGTCAGAAATGGCACATAATAAGTTAATGAAATGGATCACATTGAATGTGTTCCCTCCTGAACAGAAATCTAATGAATATTTGCAGTTCTTTTGTCAAATTTGTTCCCCATCACTGATTTCTGATTGAAACAAAATTGACAACTGAAAAGCAGGAGTGAGTGAGACATTGAAAAATATTAAGCAGATAAACAGAAAGCAGACAGATATATACAGATGTATGAATGAACACAGGTTTATACAAAGCAGTACAGCTGTTTTCAGAACTGTACTGAGACTTACCATGAGCTTTGATGTCTAAGAAATTGCCAAATTTCTCTTGCCAGAGACCTAGATCCTCTTGTTTTTCCTGAACAAACAGAAATAGCGAAGCCTAGCAAATGTGACTGCTCACATCATGTATTTCTAAGCCAAATATGCTTTTTCACATGAGATTTATAGATTGTTAACTGCTTTTTTGCCAAATATGGTTAATACAAATAAATCCAAAACACAATTCAGATTCTGCTGCACGAATTCACAGTGACAAACTGATGTGCACACATTGCACATATGCCACCTGCTACAGCATAGAAGTAATACCTGAGATCTTGGGTAGAATCATAGAACGATAGACTAGGACATTTTGGAAGGAGCCTCAAAAGATCTTCTAGTCCACCCTTTAATAGGAAAGAAAGCCTAGAGGAGATTATCTACCACCCTGTCCACATAAATCTTGAAAACCTCCTGTGATAGGGACTACACCATGTCCCTGGAGATGTTGTTCCAGTGAGTAATTATTCTCACTGTAAAAAATGCATTTCTTCTGGATGTTGAATACATTTATGAAATGAAAAACTTCATGGATAAAACCAACCAGGAAAATCCATACAAACAGAAACCAACCCAATCCCCCAAACAGTCAAGGTCAGACAACAAAAAAACCTCTCCAGATCCTCTGGAGTCCTATGTGAGTAACTGACACTTTTAGCCTCCTTGTATCCTGTCATTCATTGTTCAAGAATTTTCACTTTACTGTAGTTTTCTTTTCTACATTCATCCTAGAATAAGTAGACATGGCCTCTTGCAGCTATGTGACTTCCCTGGCAGAACTCAGAGCTCAGACATAGATACGCTGAAGGTACATAGCTCCTGCCATTTATAACAGGATAGTGGTATAAGCAGCCATCTGCTCTACAGAAGGCTAAAATTATATCATGGACATAACTCAGCCTCCTGGGAAAACTGCTATGTGCCTCTGTGCACTGCCAGGACCTGATCTTTTCTCAGAGAGAATCTTACTTCTGTATTAACATATGTGGAGGCGTATTTTCTGACTGTTACAAAAAGGGTCTTGTTCTTTTGAAACTCATTTTGCAATGAACAGGGAATTTGAAAATGACCAAACATCACCATAAAACTCCCTTTTATATATGTACTCCAAACTAAACAGAGAACAAATAGGAAAAAAAATATTAATAAAAAGGCAATAGAGAAAAACCTTTTTGTGCAAGATCTACCTGACTGATGCCTTCTACAGACTTGGTAGAACACATAAACCATAATTCAACTAAGAATTTGCAAAATATCTCAGTAGGTATACCAGGCTCGTTTTGAATTTCACTGGAAAGTGATGAGACTGTATTTGTTAACATAGTACTGGGTGAAGTGAACATATGATTTTAATTCTCTTTTTTACAAAATAATCATGCTGCAATTGCAGTAAGTAGGAATTACCTTGCAGTAATCACTTGCTGCCTCCTTATTTTGTGCTGTAGATTTTCTAGTGAAAACAAATAGATATAAATAATCAATTTATTGTTAATGTAAGCAAGGTTTTCAAGAAGAAAATTCGAATAGCACTATGCATTGCCTTATACATTATGTACGAGTTTTGGTGCTTGACTATTCTGAAAATCGATCTCATAGCTGAGAGCTCCAACTTGCAAAGCATTTTAATATTCAATACTTTAAAATAACCTTCACTCAATATTCAAGTTAGGTTCATTTCATGGCCTTTCATGTTTGTTTCTATGTGTGTCAGCATTTTACCCACCCAGAAGATCCTCACTTCTTTATCATTCTGTTAAGGGCTGTTAATTACAATTTTTGATATAATGCTCTCTAAGACATATGCTTGCTATGCTTTTTCTAGTTATGACATGTCCAGCACTGTGGTTTCTCATCCTTCCAGTACTTTGCAGTGTGATTGACTTGTAAAATCTTGCAGCTATATGGCACATAAGTTGAACAAAACTTGATTTCAAGAGCTTATAAAGTGAATAAAAGTTACCTAAAGAGTAAGTTAAGTGATAAAAAAGATGAAACTAATAACCTCATCATACTACCATCACTCATTCCGAAGAAATAGAAGGGATACTTCAGTGTTTTACAGAACTGGCCATTAAATTAGGTTTGCATTCTGCTGCAAGGGATTAAAAGTATGCACCTAGTCGATCTAGAATTTGTTTGTCAAAACTTCACCATGTACTTACTGTACTTATGAAGTAAAAGAAAAGACAGATTTCAATGTGTAAGAGCTTTCAAAAACTGCAATTTCATAGAAGTGTTTATCTTCAGCTACAGCACAAGCAGTACATATGATGATAAAATAGACAGATACTATACCTATCACTGGGAGGTGGCTGAAGGTGCTCAAAATATAACAACCCATTGGAATTCATGCTCATTACAG
Organism: Myrmophylax atrothorax; assembly: GCA_026770055.1. NCBI lineage: Eukaryota > Metazoa > Chordata > Aves > Passeriformes > Thamnophilidae > Myrmophylax > Myrmophylax atrothorax. The sequence continues at coordinate 26,690,685 of JAOXXN010000065.1, read as the reverse complement.
TCTCATCCTTGGACTGCAGCTCAAGCTGGAAGGGGTTTGCTTTGACTAGAAGTTTGTAGTTCTCATTAACACTTGACAGTGCCAAAATACCTGCCTCCTTGTGGGATATGAACAGTCTGGCAAATGAAAAGCAACGAGAGCAAAGTGTGAAATCCACTGTAACTAAGTAACAATTTGAAACAAAAGATGGACTAAGAGTATCTGCATACATTACACAAACATCAAGGCTAATTAATATTGAGGCAAAGAATGCCAGAAATACATGCTGTGATCAGGGTTCACTGCACAGTGCAACAAGTGGCTACAGAACTGCTGTGAAAACTATCCAGAGCGTGCATTCCTTTCTCATTAACAGGTAATGCCCTATGTAAAAACCAATGCATTGTAACAAGTAGGCTATTTTCTGATTGGGTCAAATAGCCTCAAGTTTCTTTTGTGTATGGAAAAACTTCCTCCTATGTATTAAACATGAATTTTTGAAAGTAAATTAGCCACATGCATTTTTGTTTTTAGTTCCTGTAAAAACTTTGTACTGTAGAGACAATGGTACTGTTGCATAAATGGGGGACAAAGGAAAACACTTGCAATTGAAGCTGTATAAACTACAAAGGTGCTAAATCATCTGGCCATCACTTACCTCTGGGTGGTAGGTTCCTTTATAAGAACATCAGGAACTTTGTATCTTGCTCTGAGTGGAGAAGCCTCATCAATTTTAAGCCTGAAAATATTGCCTTCTATTTCATAAATTTCTACTTGTAGAAGAACCTGGGAGCAAACAAACAGATAAACTGGTAGGGATAAAAAAATATCAACTTATTTTTCAACGCAACATCATCAAGCACTTACTGTCTGGAAAAAACCAAACCTACCTGCTTTCTGATTTAATGTTCTTTGGCACTGCTGAGTAAAAATCATCATCCATATGAATTTACACCAGCTAACTCTACTTCACCCCTTTGAAGAAGCCATGCTTCTTAAGTGGACTCTTTATCTTCAACTTAAAATGTGCCACACAGGTGCATTTTTGCAGCCTAGTCCCCACAAGCAGCATGGAAAACGGCAGTAGTGTACTCTAATCTCAAAGCTGATACAATTTCACTACTATGCTGTCAATGTAAGAGTGGTATAATCCTGAGATATGGACTCTGCAAAAATGCCAGTGCTCTGTCTTCACAAGTATGCACAGTGCTGACATGCATCAACTGTGTCAGAAAGTCACCTACAGAGAACGTGCTAATACAGCCCTACTCACTGTCACTTGCTATTTTATAGTCCAGGGATATGGGAAGTCATTGTGTTCTAGCTCATACAAAATTGCTCACTTTTCTTCCACAGAGGATCCTAACACCACAAGTCTGATTTTTTTCTGGTTTGTTTTCTTTTTTCTCCCACTTAATCTCTCCTCCTTGGAGACACAAAACTGGCTGAAGAATTTTAGCCTGGTATCTTTTCATGTGGAAGCCAATCAGCCCTGCTCTTTTCAAAGGCATGAAAGTGTGCAAAATCCATAAAATCAGAAAAGTAGCAAGAGAGAAAAGATTCATTTGGAGTTCCAGGCACTGCTCCCTAAGAAATACTTTATGCTATCGTTGTATAAACCCCCAGATAGTCTAGGAAGCCACATAGTCTTCAGTCTTTCATATTCCTTAAAATCTAAACAAAAAATAGGTTCCTTTTTCTGTGCTGACTGCAAAGAAGGTGAGGATTAACAAGAGAGGAAGAAAATACCTCTATGCAGAGTATTTATATTGATGCCGAAGGGGCTTTTGATTTCTGATTTTTCACATTTTGTAGATTTTAGAAGTACTTGTAGCTGTAGCAAATGTAGATTTAATGTGCTA
>JAOXXN010000065.1:26670752-26683815 GCA_026770055.1 Myrmophylax atrothorax | reverse complement strand
GTGGCAGGGGCGGGAAGACTTGTGCGGGGAATAGTCCGTCGGGCGGCAGAGGGAGCGCAGCCCCTGCGCGGGCCGTGGGAAGGGAGAGCAGAAAGCGAGGAAGGGTCCTCCCCGGCTGGTGCGCGGCCTCGGAGGGCCTGTGCGGAATGCACCCCGCGCCCCCCGTGCGGCCGGGCTGGATGCCGCAGCACCGGGCACCTCTGTGCCCTGGCGTCGGGACCGCCGGGCCCCGGCAGCGCTGGACCAGGAGAGGTGATGGTCTCGGGGAAGGTGAAGGGATTTCGGCACTTCTGACAACCCCTGTGTGCTTGAAGTTGTGCGGAGGAAAGCTGTTCGGCCTTGTATTAGATCTGCCTTTACCGGGTAGTGGGAGTAAATTTGAGTTTTCTGAGACTCTTGAGCTTCAGGAGCAAAATTGAAGGATCCCAGTGAATGATCCTGTTCCTTCTTAGAACAAACATTTTTATGTTGAATAGTCCAGATTGCTTTCATAAGCAAGAAAATGGTAATCGTTTCAACAATTGTCAGTGTGAAATTGATTCCGTTTTCAGAACAAAAAGGCCCAAGCCTCTCAAGCCATTTTTATGTTGAAGGGGTGGTGAAGCATGACTGGAAAGTCCAGTAAGTCTGGCTCCAGATTTGGCATTTGCTTTCGTTACTGTATTGACTTAAAACTCATAATGGAAGATTATGTTTACTTAAGCTCAGTGACATTAAGCTCATTAATATCTCTTGGTTTTTTGTGCCTTTACAGGGGAAGAAGTTTAATTTTGGGAAGATTCTCTTCAGCAACACCACCATTTTCCTAAGATGTAAGTGGTTAGAAGGGATCAACGTGCTGTCTCTGCTTTTTGACATCCCTTCTGCTTTTAATGTCTGGAGTTTAAAACACTGGGCACTGTGTTTTAAATCTGCACTGGCTGCCATGACAGCTGTATGAAAGCCATAGTTCTGATATGGCTGGATCTGTTAACAGCCGTGAAGCTTCCCAGTTGTGGTATGTTTAGGCTGTAGCAGAAATGAATGGCTGTTCAGCCCTCTGTGGAGAAGGCAAGATGGGTAATGGGAGCACCACTGCATTTCAGATAGTGAGTGTGTGATTTACTGAGTTCTGCCATGAGGTGTACTTTTCCTATTTAAGATTTGCCAAATTATTGTGACTGGGAGATCTAGTGCTGAGTGGGACAGCGACTGTTGGTATTCCAGGATGACTGATGCCAGTGTACAGTAGGCTGTGCTTTTTGAGGGCTTATTCATTTTTAGCTGAGTGCTTCTGGGAGTGGTAAGGGAATGTTGCACACTATGATAGAGCTCTCCTGAGAGGTGTTTTCTTCTGACCCCAGTGTGTGAGCTACAGAGCAAACATGTTAGCAGCCTTCCTGTTTGTTCTGTGTATTGCTCTGTGCTGATCTGGCCAGGTCATTGGGTTATGTAGGTAATAATGCTCAAAGGAGGGTTTCTGTGAAATACCCTCTTAACTGTGAACATGAGGACAGCATTTTAGTGTCAATAAGCTGTTGTAGGTGAGTTGTAGAGGTGACTAGCTGATTTAGAAAGGCTTGTAATCTTTGACTTGCACTTTGGGCAGTTTAAGGGGTTATTTACACCATGGAGGGGGAAGCTAGTCTGCGCCAGTTGGTACCGTGGGGGTGGGAGGAGGAAGCTGGTTACCGGCTGCTGATTGGGTGCTTATAGAGGTACACTGCCTGGGAATGCCCTTCTGCACCTGTGTCAAGTGAGGAAGTGAAAGTCCCTCTAGAGACCATGAGTGGAATCTCTGTCATGTCAAGACTTAGTTGCCACGGTGATTGTGCTTTTTAACTGAGAAAATTAAGGTGCCACAAGGATTATGTGATGCTTCTTGATGAAACTGCTCTGTTATGTTTAGTAGTTACCTTACTGTTTTTCAGGTTTAATGTCCTTCTTGGGACAGTGTTTCAGCTAGAATTTGTTGAGGTGCCTCCATTGATCCCTCATGAATCTGCAATAGGAGGCTGGTATTGGTGTGGGTTTTAGTGAAGGCTCATCATGTCAGGGTTAAGACTTTCCCACTTGTCAAGTGTAGCTCAAAACCTAAGGTTTGCTTCTTGCAGTGAGACAATAACAAGTTTAAGCTGCAGAATCAAAATGTAGAAATCTGCTGCTTGGGGACAAAGAGGGGAGTTCAAAAGAGGATTTGGAGCTTTGGTAGGTTTTAGGCTTTCTTTCCTGAAGTTTAATAGAAATAGTGTAGTAACATGGCATCTGAGATACGGGTCCCTGCAGTGAATTGTGTGGTAGGTCTGATCAGGCTTAAATAACCAAGAGAAGGAACTAAGGCATGGAAAAGATAAAATTGGTTTGTTAAAAGGCAGATTTGGCAGAGTTCGATCCCTTTGCTCCTGATGTGAACTTGATCTACACTGTGCTGTCAACCTTTAAACAGGCATTAAGCCTTAAAATGCTTTAGTGAAGACACCTGTTTTACATTGCAGTGTGATCAAAAGTTTTACATGAATTTGGGTAATGAATTACTGAAAAAGGAAGGAACTTACTCAGTTCCTCAGCCCAAATGACACTTAAACTGCATCAGGTACTAGGAAGTTTCAGCTTTGCATATTTTTTCTTTTTTGGCCATGTCTCTGTGGAAACTGGTCTCCTTTTGTTTGGTGTCTGCTGTGATGTTTGTGTGGACAGTATGACCCTTCTTGTCAAACATGATTGCTCATGGCTTGTTCATGGTTTTGGTGAGCGCCTGCATCTCCTTTTCCTCTGCCTTCTTTTTTTATTTTTTTTATTTTTTTATTTTTAATTTTTTTTTTGGTATGTGTGTAGTGTATTGGTGCCTGATGCTTTCTGCTTCTGGCTGGAAAGACTGCTGCTGTCTTTTAGTGTTGTCAATAATGAATTTATTTATAACTACTACTTTTTGGAAGTGCTGTTCTAGAAGGCATTTGGTTTCTGGTTTAGGATCGTTGTAGAAATCCCGCTCTCTGTAAATGAATACAAAGACTGCATTCAAGTTTAATGTTGCTGCCTTTTGTTTTAAGGCTGAGGAACTTAGATTTCCATGTTGCTGAACTCAGTAAATGCCATGGAAGCTTTTTCTGTCTTAGAGTGCTTCCTTTTCAAGGTTTCTGTAATTTTGATATTTGCAGATATTGCGAATATTTCTAGTCATGACCTGTTTTACCTTTAGTGGGTGGTACTGCTGAGTATGTAGTTGCTTAATTTTTTTTAATAGGTCAAAAGGTATTTAAAGGATATTTTTGAATTTCTCCTCTTTTTTGCTAGCACTTTGTTGCAAAGTTCCTCATTTGATCAATTTTATTGGAAGAGCCTTTGTCATCAAAGAATTTGTCACCTGCCCATGTCACTGCAATGCTTGCATTGCCTTTTAGTTTCTTTGTTGTGCCCTCTGCAGCATCTGTGGCTAGGAGGAACATGTATGCCTTGTTTTCATGTTTAGCAGAAGGTGTCGTAAGGAAACCCTTAATTTTTCAGTGATTTTGCTTAAATCTTTGGTGTTAGTAACTGGTGTTGAGTATTTAGCTTTATGTATACATGCTTTAGTAGGCATGAGGTTTGAAGTGGGATTAGTCAATTAACACTCCACGGTTGGCTCTTTCTTGTAATTACATTTTTTTACCTGCAGCAGTCAGTTTGGAAACACTCATTAAAAGTGTACATGTTAAAAGTCTCAGATGAATGTTGCCTGTGAAGTTGTGGGAATTTCTTAGCCACTGCAAACATGCAGTTAATTCAAAAGCGTTTTGACTGGGAAAATGCAAACATAATCATCTGTATGGCTCTTTCATGACTAAATAATTGCTGCTTGTTTTGTGTAAGGGTGAAACTTGCCTTAATGTCAACTTGTCTTCATTAGGCTCTAGTTTAAGAATGAGACTTTAAACTAAAAGAACATGCAGTTTTTCCTAACTAAGGGGAAATTCTCAGGTTTCACTTCTTGTGCATGTTGTTCTCTAATAAATCAAAAGTTGTCTTATTGCTGTTTTTAGGTAGCATTGCAGTTTTGACAGTGTGAGCTAATGTATGGATGGCTTGTTTGTCTTTTGAGGGCGTGGATGTTGACTTACAAAATCTTGTCTTTTTATTAATTTTCTTGTTGATGGTATTTATATATTTAAGTTGTATGTGCAAATTGCTCCTAGTATTATCCTGTTCCTAGCTTTCTCCACCTGGTGTGTGTTCCCCCTTTCTCTAAAAGGGAGGCCCTTTTTTTGTATTGGAATCACTGAGAGTCACTGCTGTTCTCCTCTGGTTTTTTATTTGCAGTTGCTGAAACATCCCTGATTGTCTTCAGAACAAAAAGTTTCCAAATTATCTTCAGCTCTTTAATAGAATTGTGTGATGTTATAATGGAATTCTGTGCTTTCTTTGTTTCACTGATCAGTAGTGCGTTACTTGAGGGAAATTTTTTTCTATTGTTTTGTTTTTGGTTTCATATGTAAAATGTAATTATGGTAGTTTTGCACAGATTGGGGGGAAAAGCATAGAAGGTAGATGGTGTCTTACATGTTCTTATCTGGTATTTTTTGTTTTTTTAGTTGAAGGCGATGAAAAAGCTTGTGAGCTCTCCCAAGGTTTCAATGTTACTTGGTACTTGAGATATTCTGACTGCTACAATGAAGTCTTCAACTTTGGGGTAAGAATTGCATGGAAAAACATAGGTTATGATTGTTTTTAGGGGTTAACAGATCTGGTGGGGAAGGGATTTGAGATGTTGCACCTGCATTCACATTGCGATTTGTGTCTAAAGGACACATTCTTCCATTAGAAGGTAACAAATTTCTGGAATGGAATTGCTAATTTTTTGTGGGTTTTGGGTAAGGTGGAAGTGTTTGTCAGAGTTGTTCGAAACCCAGGAGCATAAATAAACTCATTGACTAAACTAAAGTGTGTGAGTTTATGGTAGTTGAAAATATTTATGACAATGCTTAATGACAATGAATAGAAGAAATTGAGTATTTTCATGTTTAGTCTAAATTCTGCTCTTTATTGATGCACATTGTAAGTATTAGCAATTTGTACAAAATGTGTAGTGTTTCTGTCAAATATGATCGAACACAATTGTGCTTTATATAGTTTATACATATCCATGTTTGCTTAAAATATTATGACACTTGTAACTATAACCTAGCATGACTGAGTGTTTAATCTTTAATCTGATCATGTAGAGCTTGTTTGTGTAGACTAAAGTTTATGCTGGCTGCTTCACCTCCTGCTGTATTAATTCTTACTCAGAGCCTGTATGCCATCATTTTTATAGTCTTGTGTGGTCTTGATGGCCTTTTTCTACTAAATTTGGTTCAAGAGTGTGTGCAGGTGAAGCTGTGGAGCTCTCTGGGTCTTGCAGCTGCCTACTGAGATAAACCATTTGAAATACTGGATGCTAACCTAAGTTCACTCTCTGTTTGGCAGGATGAACAAGCAGATAACTATTTTGGGACTACAGCCGAAGAGCATCCGGGTTGGTCAGGGTACTATGCCACTGCTTCTCTCATCTTTCCAAACTGCTCTGAGCTCTTCAGGCCTCAGGTATGGGTAGAAATTTCAGTTTGCTCTGTTGTCTCATGCAACATAAAGAGAAGGTGGTAATTCCTGTTAGATGTGTTTGCATCCTATGTAAATATCACTGTAGGTTGAGAGATACTGCTTTTTATCTATTTATGACAACGAAGCTGTGATGATTGCTTAATTTTCCTTTTGGCTTGCTATTCAACATCTACCTCACTAGAGTGAAAAAGACCCCAACCAAACCACTGTAAAGTTTGGAGCTTTTTATTTGTGGTTTTGTGTTCTGAATCTGTTTCTTCATTTATAGGAGACTACTGCTAGCTGAGTAGAAGTGGCAGCACAGTAAAGATCCCACTAAATTTGGATCAATAAAGGACTGGCATCTGTTGCTCAGATAATGTTAATTTAGAATAATGGAAATGAGTGTTGAATAATGCATTGCTTAAGCAATGATAGTGAGTTAAAACTGAAAAATAGCAGTACTAGAATGTGTTTGTAACAATGTGGAAGCAGGAAGGCAATGTGAAATTAGCACAGGGAAGCAAAGTGCAGAAGTCAGCTCCACACTGGCTGTACATCAGCAGGCAAAGCTGTGCAGTCCTACTGATGACAGTGCCAGTGGAACATGCTGTCTGTCTTTAAGGATGTGCTTAAGAATTCAAGGCATATTGGGGAGTGTTGCGTCTGTGTTCAGCCATTCCTGATTTACACAAAAGTTTATGGATAGAGAATACTGGGAAATGTCTCATAACTATTAAACTTATTGCTGTGGGTTGTTTTTTAGTGGTTTTGGTTGTTGGAGTGTTTTTTGGTTTTTTTTTATAAGGAAAAAGATGTCTAAAGATGACTTGAAAAGGGTTTTTAATAATCTGTTTGCCTGCCTCTAATTCCTCTGATGTGCAAAGATGGCTTGAAGGGTTTTTAAAAAGAAAGAAAAAAACTATGCTGTTTGCTTTTTGTGTTTAATAATATAAGAAGTGTCAGTTCTACTTTTACTTGGTTTTGTAGAGGAGGTCTTGTGGGTTTAGCTTTGTAATATGAATTCGGGCATCTTAATGTTCAGGTTTATGAAACTGGAGGTTTCAAAGTCTTTACGTGAATTTTTATCCAATTCCTTTGAAAAGTCTACTGAATCTCAGGTACTAATTCCTGACATTTCACAGAAATTTCATCTTTTGGTTGTTCAGCTTTTTTCTTGTGGTACAGCAGTTTTGCTAGATTTCCAATCACCATAGTTCAGGAGAGTTGGCAAATTTGGATCTCTAATAAGCACTCACTCATCTAGGAACTTTTTACTGCATAGATTAAGGCAGAAATTTCAAAATCTTGTTTCTGTCTGTGTAGACTTCATTTAGTAATGGGGATACCCAACAGATTCATATTTGGAAAATAGAATTAACATTATTTCTGTCATGTCTGTGGATTCTAAAAATAGATAACCTGTTATTTGAGGGGAGGAAAAGCAACTCTCAAATGACAAAATATCAATCCAAGTATTGCAGACTCCCTGCACAAATGGACAGTTTTTTGATTTAGAGAAATGAAAGCTGTCTAATACAGCTGTTCCGAGAATAAACAAGTTACTGGAAGCTGTTCTGGTAATGTCATGTTAACATATCAAGTGTCTATAACTGCTATACCCTTCTTTCATATTGCAGATTTTCTATAAAGAATTTGTTCATCCAGAACCTCTTTCACCTGAGAAGCAAGAGGTAATTTTTCTTTCCTTTTATTGAGTGAGCATAGCACGGAAGATATAGTTTTGGCATATTGATTTACCCAATTCTCTGTGGGTTTTTTTTACCCCTTAGGGCTTGAAAGAGAAAAAGGAGAGCACAGGAAATCACACAATGGTGACAGATAAAACTGTATGTATTCTGAATTAAACATGGCTTATAATCCAACAATATTATTTTGTTTAGGTTTTGTTTTGGTTTTTTAAAAATTTGTATTTCCTTGTATACAAAGAAATGACTGGTACCATATTCTGTGGGGTTTTTTTGCACCTGGAACTTTTTACCTTGAAACTAGGTACTGCTGTGTGGAAAACCAGAAATCAGATTAACAGAAACAGGGTAACTGTATGTGAAATATAGAACTCATGATGATTCTTCTGGATTCACACAGCTGAATTTTAAATATTATATCTAGTAAATACATAAAAAATTTACATACCAAATATTTATTTATAAGTTTTAGGTCTCAAAAGAGATGAACTTCATATTTACATGGAAAATGTCACCCATATATGCCTAATTTAATTCTGTCTTTTTCTTGTCTTCTCATTGTGCACTGTTTACATTTAGATGTTTTATTTTCAGGCAATGAATGCTGTTATGAAAACTTGGCGAGATGGGCCATATATATTTATTGTGCAAATTGGAATTACAACTGCAAAGGATTCTATTACCAGAGTTAAAAGAATGGAGAGAACAACACCTTCCTCATATCAAAATAAGCTCTTTACAAGTAAGATAGGTGTTTATACAGAAATATGGAAATACAGCACCGTTTTATGTATTACCAGTCTGAGTGTATTCTAAGGTATTTTTACTATATCCTGGATGGTTCAATTTTGTAAGACACAGTCTTTCACTTTGCACAGATATTACTACAAGTATTACTACAGCTCTTTCTTTCTGTAAGAAAATAGATGCTTGCTAGTGTCTTGAAGATCCTAAGACTGTTGTTCTGTCAATTACTGATGGAAATGAGGAATCCCAAGCATTTCAGTTTTGAGGCTTTATGTTTTGTTTCAAAAATGTGCAGTCCATATAGTGGGTTATATTAATTAGCTAAAAACATAGAGAGTATAAAGATCATAATTGTCACCTTGAAATGATATTATAGTATATCTAACCATGCATTGATAACCTTCAAACTTCAGAGAAGTTTGAAAATCCCCTAAAAAGTTAACTTACATGTGTTTCTGAATTTTTCTTGTTACACTTGAATGTCCAGCAAAAATTACTTTTAAGTACTGCTGTGAGTTACTTGGTAATGGAGCATGTAATTTTAATTGCATTCTTTTAGCTGAGTGTGTTATGAGTCTTAACATTCTTTATTGAAGTGCAAGTTAGATTTAAAAGCTATGTGAAGATGTGTAATTTCTTTATGCTTGAGAGAAAAATCAGTCAAGTCTTGGCTTCCTTCTTTTGGTTCTTGTTCAGTTTGGTTATTCGATTGTCTTTTGACAGTGACAGTAGAACTGAAGGGGCCGTATGAGTATCTCTCGCTCGCAGACTATCCTCTGATGATTGTAAGTAAACCAGCTTTTCTTTGATCTATAAATTGTCAGTTGAATTGAATGTCATAAATACTCTCCTTTCAAACTCCAGGAAACACAGAGCCAGTGTCTCAGGAGAAAAAGTTACTTAAATGTTTTTGGCTTTGGTGGGGTTTTTATTTATTTGGTTTGAGTTTGTTTTGTTTTGTTTTGTTTGTTTTGGTTTGGTTTTTTGGTTGTTTGTTTTGTTGTTGTTGTTGTGGTTTCTTTTGGGGGTTTTGTTGTTTTTTGTTGGAGGGGTTGTTTGGTTGGTTTTTTTCTTTTTTTTTTTTTGTACTAAGTACAGAATAAGAAAAACAGACATGGATTTCGGGTGCTTGCACATGCCACTAATGTCTTTCTCTGGATTGTTTGAATTAATGAATGTTAATTTGTAGTTCCTGAAGTTACCGGTATCGTATGCTCTAAACTGATCAGTTTTTCTGACATTTATTCTCCTTTGCTCACACCTGACAGAATTTGCTATTCTATGCTTCTGTTTGCAGCTACCCTTTCATTTGTCACTGCTTTCTTTGTTCTTCTACAGCTTAATCTTCATTCCTCCACCAGCTGTCTTACACCCCATGAGGAGATCTTTAATACTGCCTAGTAGTGAAAGGATAATTGAGCTTCAAAGAGCTAATCCCCTTTTTATTCAATGGAGTTATTGACTTGTTTGCTAGTTTCCTCTGTTGAGAAGGCTGAAAAATAAAAGAACTTAAAATGTATGTGTAGTGAAGATAAACTTTAGCTGGGGATCAGTAACAAGTAAGGTCTCTGGCCTGACTATATTGGCAAGAACGGCCAACAGCATTTCTGAAACACACATTTTACTTCCTACTGAAGTAAAAGCCACCAGCAGCTCTATTGAAATGTAATTCACCAGTGTAGATATCCCATGTGACAGGTCCAGAAAAAGGTCTGTCTCTCTAAATGTTTCCATAATGGAGCATCTGCACGTGTACTATTACGCCAATGTCCTTACCATTTGAACTGCATGCATTAGTCAGATGTGAAAATCTGTAAGGGTCAGTAAGTTTGTGAAAGTTTCAATGATTGTGCAGCTAATTTCAGTGTCTGCTTGGTTTAAAAAAAATCTTCATTCTGGAAGAGGAAACTGCTTGATTATTGCTGTCGTGTACTTCCTGCTGTTTGTTTAACATCTTACTCTTCTTCTAATCCCTCCTAATCTTAGTGTACTTCTTGCAAATTTAACTTGGTGTGGTGTGATGCTGTCCTTTAGAAAATTTAGCACTGAGTAGCATTGTCAAGCATATTGTTCCTGTGGGAGACATACCATGAAAATTCTGCTCAAGCAAGTAACACTGGACCAAAAGAAAAACCAAAGAACCCACAAAATGTTAATGTTTAAATGAATATCTGGGTTTCTTCTTCAATTCCAGGTTTTTGACTGACCTAAAGCTTGGTCAAAAACTGAGTTTGCTGGAAATTCACTTTTGAGAAAAATGGTTGAACTATTTGAACAGAAGGCTTATGTGTGTTAGTTGCTTATCTCTGTTCTATGGAATGGTGGGTAAAAGCAACCTGTAAGTTTATTTGCAGAATACTGTAAATGTATGATGAAGTTATTAATGGAAAATATGTGAGAAGGAATAGAGTTTCTTGTATTTGATCGTTTGTTTGAGTTTTTGAAATCTAGTAGCACATGATATCTTGCTTAGAAAAACTGCATTTGAATAAATTGACAGACTACTGTTCAAGAGAGAAATTGCTTAGAAAAAGTCAGTTACTCTGATTCCCTTTGTTGGCAGTGAGAAATTAGACTGTCACTGTTAAAGAATCCAGAGAAGACAACTGAAACAGTCTATTTAAAAACTTCCAAAGTTTCTACACCTGGGACAAAATTCAGTTATCTTACAGCTTTGGGATGGAAACAAAGAAGTTATTTTTCTGTGTCTTAAGTTCCTATTTCTTATTTCTTTTTGTGTAATAGTTTTTCATGGTGATGTGTATTGTGTACGTATTCTTTGGAGTTCTTTGGCTTGCATGGTCAGCATGTTACTGGCGGGATCTCCTGAGGATCCAGTTCTGGATTGGTGCTGTTATCTTCCTGGGAATGCTTGAAAAAGCAGTTTTCTATGCAGAGTTCCAGAATATTCGCTACACAGGGGAATCTGGTAGGTGACAGCTTCATCTTCCAGTTTAATGGATGGGGCATAGCACTAAGGCTTATGCTAAATTGAGGTGATAGATGCATATTAAGTATATGATTACTTGAGGATTGTTTAAAACAAAGAACAGGGAACCACAGTTTCTGTGTTTTTTATATGTTGTAAACATGATGCTCTGAGTTATTCTAAAGCTAAAATGCTGTTTAGTCTGACTCCCCAGTGTAGTGTCTTAGGTATGTAGAATGCTAGATTCTGGAGAGTATACACTGTAGTGCTGGCTTGAAGTTTAAAACAGGACTTCCTAAGTGTAGTTTGTAATTAATTTCTGAAAATTGGTGTTGTCCTTGGAAAGACGCTTTGAAACTCCTTGTTCAACATGACAGCATTGTAGGTAACTCCTGGTATTCAGCCCATAGCCTGATAATGCATTTTAAGAGATTCCCTTCACATAAAACTGTGGTACTCTTGTTTTGAATTTTGAGGCTGGGTGCATACAAATGAAACTCTGCAAGTGAAATATCTTTGACTTTGGTAATTGGGCACACCCATGGTACAGATTGGCTGACTTGTGTGGAAGAGTATCCAAGCTGATGTTACTGATAAATGTTCTATGGATCATTTCCTCTCCACTTTCTGTGGATGTAAAATTTTTCAGTAGCTTTTTTTTAATGCCAAGAGACCCATCTTTTCTGAAAGCTTACGCCAGATGTAGGTAATAAAAAGATTATACACTAGTAGCCTACCTTCTATGCCTGCCATTGTACTACAATTGCATACAGTGGTTAACAAAACAGAAATTATATTTTAATAACCTAACTTCCTTCTCTTTGCTTTTGGTAGTTCAAGGAGCAGTAATACTGGCAGAACTTCTTTCTGCTGTGAAGCGCTCATTGGCTCGAACTTTGGTCATCATAGTCAGCCTGGGATATGGGATAGTCAAGTGAGTAATTCTGTTACAGGTTTGTTGTGTTCTACTTAAAAGGTTTTCACTGTTGGTTTTAGTAACTTAGGGCAGTATTTATCTCTCTGTACTTTGCTTGTTAAAAGGTATGTGCTTTAATTAAGTGCTGTAAGGGCCTGAACTTCTTCAATAGTAACAGAGACATACAGTTCCATATTGCTATTATTCCTCTTCCCATCTCTTTCTCTGTACTACTGTAGGGGGGGGTTCCTGAGTCATTGTTGAGATACTCCACTGAGTGAAATGGGAGCTTTATGGGCCTGCCCTCTGGGTGAGGGGGAGCTTCTAGAAATGGAGGAGGAGAAGAGTCACTGATGGGGGAGGAAATCTGCTTTAGGAAGCTTGTCTTGGTAGGATTGCTGCTCATCTGTACATCCCCAGCTGTATTCAATGCTAAAAAAACATGCTGTGTGGTACTGGAAGCTTTTGGTAAGTGGTATGCTGGGGGAACTGGTGAAGAAGTGGGATGTGACTACTTGAAATGGTTGTAAGAAGCTAGACAGGTTAACTAGGAAACAGGACTGTTACCAGTCTCTTCCTTGGTCACATCATGCCATAAGACAAAAATGAATAGTACACTTTGAGCAGCATAATAATCTTATTTCTGGATCCAGAAGTGGCTTGTCACAAGGACCTTTTACTCATGAGCTTCATACATTATATTAGGCTCAAGTTGACATGACTTCCCTTTTTGTTCCCCACTTAATTTCACTTTGTTTTCTTACAGGCCTCGCCTTGGAGTTACTCTTCACAAAGTAGTTATGGCTGGAGCCCTTTATCTATTATTTTCTGGCATGGAAGGTGTTCTTAGAGTCACAGGGGTCAGTAATAACCATTTGAGTTTTCCCATATGCCACAGACACTATTGGCTTTATTTACTTGTATGCTGAGAAAAAATCCTAAAGCTATGCTAAAAGGGACCACAGACAATGAAGTGGTTAAATTCTGAGGTTCTGGGGATGGATTATTGAGAGTTATTTCATGTTCAATGTCTTCTCTATTTACTAGGATATAATTCTGTATGTTTTGAAATAATTCTACTAGTTTTATTAGTCAGGTTTCTGCCTGGACCCTTGTGTCTAGTACTTTGGATTAGGTAGGGCGAGTTGCAGACACAAATGTGCAGCTTGGGTTACCTGGCCGCGAGTCAAAAAAACCCAGCCCAAGAATTAAAAAACAACTCCCCCC
>JAOXXN010000065.1:26659196-26670652 GCA_026770055.1 Myrmophylax atrothorax | reverse complement strand
TAACAACAAAATGTTTCTACTTCCCTGAAACTCAAACAAAATGCAAGTAGCAGCAGCTGGAGCAGGGCCTAGCACAGGGGGAGAGCTGCAAGTCGTTCTCCTCCTAGTTCAGCCATGATGGAACTGACTAAGACACCTCCCACTGCTACACACATATCTTACGTTTGCGTCATCTGGTATGAAATATTTCCTTGATTACCCAGTCAGGTGATAGCTGTCTCCCAATCCACATAGATTCTTTGAGCCTGCTAATTTGAGGCCTAGCTAAAACCACTACAGGGATGTAGATTTCTGTTGCTCTGTTTTTGGTATTTTGGGATAAGGTTTTTAACCTGTCACATATTTCGTACTTTTCCAGTTTTTCTATGACACTGTGGCTCTGATAGCAAACTTGGCCCTGTCCATGATTGATGCCTGTATTATTTTGTGGATATCCTTTTATAAACTGCTGAATGCTACAAGCTTATTCACAGCTTATTATTTCTGTCTTACACTTAAAAGGAATAAAAGGTGGTTTGCTTGTTTCTGTTAGGACTTCAATAGTTTTGATGTACACAAAGGGAAGTTTTGCCTCTATAGTCAAACTCAGAATTGTCAGTGGAGTTTTCAGTTTGTGCTTGGATAGTGTAAAAGATTTAATTAGTACAACTCTAACAAGCTGATTGCTAATTTTCTGTAATAGAAGTGGCCAGAGCAATTAATCACAGCAATTGTTTCAGCAGAGACTCCTTTTAACAGCACTAGATTGACTTAATCTGGAAAACTGCTAGCCTTGCTGGTGGAGAACTGGGAACTGACAACATGGTATTGTCAGTTCCTCTCTGTGCCTTGGGCTAAACTCTTGGTTCGAGCCCTCTGTTTCTGTAGCAAAACTCAGAAACACTGTGGTGGTGGCGTGTTTGTGGTTTCACGTAAAATAGCCTGACTTTCCTCACTTCTGTACCTTGTTTTCAGTTTGTTCTTATTGGCTCTCTCTTTGTCTCCAGGCCCAGAATGATCTTGCCTCCTTGGCTTTTATTCCCCTGGCTTTCCTGGATACTGCCCTGTGCTGGTGGATATCCTTCACTGTTTTACTTAGTTGGGTGTGTTTTCCTTTAAATTTGTTTTTTTTTCTGGGGGAGTCCTTTTGGCTGAACTTTTTGTTAAAAATAAGCTTCAAGTGTATGTTTTTTCCTACCTCTGGTAAAGGTCATAGAACTTCTGTAATTGAGTGTTCAGGTAAACTCCTGCTACCTACTGCTTACCTAGTTCTTGTTTGCACTGGGTGAATCTGTGTTAAAGCTGCTCTTGAATATAGTCTGTCGTATCAGTCTCTGTTGAGTATGAAAGTAATTTGTTCCAGTATAGCATGTCGTGGCACCAGAGAAGGAGAGCCTTTGGAGGACTGACTCAGTTTATGTTTTTATGACTCAGTTTAAAACTGCTTAGCAACATCAAACCTGAAAGTCTTTCTGTAAAGTTTGAAATTATCTTGAAGTAGGTGACAAAATGCAGCAGTTAATTTTTTTGTGTCTTTACAAGCAACCATAATCTTGTGTGACTTGAGCAACGGACATCAAATGCTGAACTTGTGTATAGCAAAGTCCCTATAAAGTGTTCTTAGTGAGAGTCAGTCACAAAAACTCTGTTTAAAATGAGAGTAGCTTGCTGCCCAATCATGAAAACCACAATTCTCCCCTACTGTGATGTCTCTTCTAAGCACTTGTTTTGTCACTGTGGGAATAAAATAGAAAGTATGAAGGCGTCTGTATGCATTAAATTGATTTTAACTAATTTCTAGTTCAGATTTGACTTTTGTTTTATGAGAAGTACAGCTGTCACTTTTCTGGAGGAATGGGCCATTGCCCAAAGTAGATGCTTGGATATATCTTTGTGTGACAAGAGTTACAGTAACATGAAAGGGATGGATTCTGCTCTTTGGTGCCTTTGCCATAGGATCAATCTTTCTGCTGAGAATGGTCTAACTTTTTGGAGGGCTGTTGTTTGGGGGAAAAGCTATTGATCGTAAGATCTGTGTCATCCTCATGCTAAGTGTGACCAGATTGACCCTGTAGAGGCTTTTCCTTGACTTTCCATACATATTTATCAGCCTAACTCAAACAATGAAGCTGCTAAAACTTCGAAGGAATGTTGTGAAACTCTCTTTGTATCGGCACTTCACCAACACACTCATCTTGGCAGTAGCAGGTAAGCAGAAAATTATGTCTATCAAATAAACTTTGCATTTTCATATATGGCTTAATTTGGTCACTAAAGCAAATCATTAAGTTTGGTGACCTTTCTGTAAATACAATCCAAGTTTTTGGTATTTCTAATACTTGACCCATTTCTAACAGTGGGCCTTTGCCAAGTGTTATGTTGATATTTCAGAGAGAGTGGATTATTAGTCCTAATGTTAATTAATCAGATCAGTAATAATGCAGCTCCTCTAACTACAAGCTGTTGGAGGCAAAAGTTGATAACTGAGTGCTGTTAACTTCACAGAGATACTTTTTGCCAAAATTGCACTATCACTGTATACTGTGGGATGTTTAAGATGTCTGAAGACCAGATAGTTGAAGTATCGGAGTGATTCTTGGAGAAACTATTTGTATTGTAACATAATGCCCTCTGTATTCTGGAAGAATACAGATTCAGTTTCTTTTTCCACTTACAGTAGTGATGAACTGAACTTCAAGAATAAATTTTGTGGTGCTTCCAGGTGCTCTGCTCTCAATACAATGAGCAGAAAACTTCTAAAGACTGTACTTTTTATTTAATCAATCAAGAAAAAAAAGCACATTCCTTTAATCAATATCTCTGACTGACATTCAGCACCTGGTTCTTAGTCAACTTAGAACACCTTAGTGGAGGGAAGTCTCTTCTAAAATTGTGGTACGTGCATAGTTTGATTGTTGGAACTGTTGCAGGTCAAGAGCTGAATGCTTAAGGCATTCAAGCAGTCCAGATTGGTTAGTAAGGTAAGCTTTATTTGTCAACTGATAATGAAACCATGATTTGGAGGCTAGATGAAAGTAAAGAATAATGAATAGAAGTGAGGAGTTGGCTAAATGAGTCATACTTGATTTATGCCTTGTGTCTCTGAAGAAACAAGAGCAAAATATACTGGTCTGTGCTTAAATTACTGTATAAGGTCAGAGCAATAAATCCATCTCTTGTTTTCCAAAACTATTAAATTGGGTTTCAAGATGTCACTGTTTAAGTCTTTGGTCTTTGTTTGAGAAACACAGTTCTTTGAGTGGGATATTTGAATTGGCATCTTTTGTAGTAATAAGCAGCTTGTTTGTTTTTGAATATTGCAGCATCTATTGTATTTATCATCTGGACCACCATGAAGTTCAGGCTGGTGGACTGTCAGTCGGTGAGTTTATATTGAATGCTTTGTACAATTGCTGCCTCTTGATAAGTTTACATTTGGCAGTGAGATTGCCACATAGCACAGCATGCTAAAATTCTCACTGTTGTGGGTAATGAGCCTGTTTGACAGATGCCTGTATTTCACCCTTGAAAAGAGATGAGAACATGGAATTTCTTGCCTCACAACACTTTCCATTTGTGCTGCTATATTTCTTGACAGGACTGGCAGGAGCTGTGGGTGGATGATGCCATCTGGCGTTTATTGTTTTCAATGATCCTTTTTGTCATCATGGTTCTGTGGAGACCATCTGCTAACAACCAAAGGTTCAGCTTTTTTTACCTCTTCCTATAAATACTGGGTTTGGGAATGCTTGTTTATTCAAAGAAGTACTGGTGGGTGATTTTTATTTACTGTGTACTGATCCATAAGGATACTAAGCAGTGTGTGTAGGGGCTTGAGGAAGAGTAAACAGAAGTCACATAGATAAAATCCAATCTCTTTCTGGTGCTGAACTTATTTAAAAAGAAGTGACTTGAACTTTTGATTATGTAGTTTAGCATTGATCTTAAAAACAACGGACTACTCAGAATAATCAAGTCATGTGAAAGTTGGTGTAATGGATCTCTTGGGACGCAAGAGATACAATTCTTAGATGCTTTCATTCTTTCACTCCTGAAGGTTTGCTTTCTCACCTCTGTCAGAGGAGGATGATGATGATGAGCAGAAAGAGCCAATGCTAAAGGAAAGCTTTGGTAAGAGAAAATTTTTTCCACCTAATTTCTGTGTTTCAGAGACACTTCTGTGGAGGAAAGTGTCTTGCTTTGGCAAAAAGTTCATTATTGTTGGAAAAGCAGAGTCAATTGCCATTGATACATCTAGTTGTAGGGGAAACATTGGCTTTATATTTAATATTTACGTTACCATTGTTTAATTCTGGGGTTTTCAGTTGACACTGAAAACACTGCTACTGCTGTGGTTGCTTTGCCATGTCCAGTGGACTTTGTTTAATTGAATATGTCTAGTTGTAGGTTTTAATTCTGTCATGATGACGAGGATCTTTTGGATATTGTTGCTAGGCAATGGTTTAGTGTACAGTTTTATTTTAAAATCCCGTTTAAGAATTTTCATTTATTGTGTGTTCTGTGAACTCTGCATTCTTCTTCATTTTCCATGTTAGGGCCTAGCATAGGAATGTCCAGCATAAACATAGAGATGAATATGTTAATTGTGAAATTTGCTATTGTAACACCTCTTTATAAACTGTGTAAGAGGTAGGGCCACATACCTACTGCTGCTGTCTGTCCACAAATCAGTTATGTTGGGATATATTAGTGCTGTTTGCCTTGTTTAGAAGCCGAGGAGGAGTGTGTACCATTAGGTGCATTTGGCAAATCAGCTGTATCTGTCTATCTGTCAGGCTGGGAGATGCATGCTGCTTTTCAGCCTGTAAGTCAACCAAGTGGCTGGTCAGCAGCCACTAGGTAAACTAAACTTTGGCAGTTGCCTGCATCTCACAGTGGTTAAGCCTGGAAGGGACCCTGCTCAAGCAGGGTTTCCTAGAACAGGTTGCCCCAGACCATGTCCAGATGGCTTTTGAGTATCTCCAAGGATGGAGATTCCACAGCCTCTCTGGACAGCTGTGTATGAGTTCTATGCTGATGGTGTCTGGCTTAAATAAAATGACTAGAAATTTGTATTTCCTTGGTAAAATTGCAAAATTCAGGAAAAACTAGGTATTCCACCTGTCAGGAAAAAATACTACAAGCCTTTCAAAGGGCAAGGAGTCTCTAATCATTAACTTGCCTATCTATTTGCATTTGATGAAGTATCCTGAATGAACACTCAACACTTTTCACTTACAGTCTATGAACAGTTCTAGTTCAGTTATCCCTATCTTTTTTCCTTCTTTTGTTTTCAGAGGGAATGAAAATGAGAAGTACAAAGCAAGAACCAAATGGGAATGTAAAAGCAAATAAAGCTGTGAGTATGCCCTCTCTACCTTGAAGAATACAGATTGATCTCCTCTTCATTTGCTCCCAGTAGTAGCTCACAAATATACAAAGTTTTGAGCTAATAAATGTGAGCTTTTTGGTTTGCTTCAGAGTGTGAGTGAGTCGAAGTATTGTAAGTTTACAGTACTTTTGAAAAGAAAGTGAATACAGGTTTTTCATCAGATTTCCTGTAAGTACAATGGAGACTTTAGAATTCGGTCTGTTCCTTAGGAATGTTTGTGCAATCCAGTATAAATAGAACTGTATAATGCAATATTCTGATAATGAGTAATACACTATTTTAACAAGTTGTTAGTCTAAAAGGGAGGCTGAGCCATATTTTAAATAAGTTGCTTTCTAGTTTTGAGATTCGTGATTCATTACTCAAATGGGGTGATATGGATATTGTTACGTACCTCCCTAAATACTTGGGGGTAACATGCATTTTTTCATGTGGCTTGTAAGCCACATTCAGCTAGGAGGTATAAAATATTGGAATCTTTTCATGGAATTTCTGCATAAATTTAGAAGTGGGAAGAACCTGTAGGAATTCATTATAATAGCATATAATAGTCATATTTTTATCCTTGACATTGTTTTCTCTCAAAGGTTGGTTGCAGCTGTATATTACTTACCTGAGGATAACGCAAAAATTAAGAGAGTGTTCACCAGATAGAAAAGAGAAATCCAGACAATATGGTTTAACTTACCTTTGATAAATCTAACTTGTGCTTTTTATATTTTTTCGTCTATTAACATCTTCTAAAAATAGTGTTCGTTGGTGGGAGACTAAAACTAGATTATGTAAATAACCAAAGTGTCCTGAGGGCCTGCTCTTCCTACTCACTGTTAGACTATTACAGAGTTCACAGCAGGTTATAGGAGGATTTTTCTTTATTCCTTTTTTTTCCTTTGAATGTGTTTTCTGTAATTCAGAAATCAAATTAAAGGTGTTTTTTGGTTTTGTTCAGGTTTTTGTTTAATTTTTTAAATGGTATTATAAATGCATTGTTTTTTGTTAAGTATGGTGAGAAGAACAGGCTTGCATGGGGGACAGCATTTTGGGACAACTGACTTTTATTTTCTGTTTAATTTCTGTGCTTGTAGCAGGAGGATGACCTGAAGTGGGTAGAAGAGAATGTTCCTTCATCAGTGACAGACGTGTGAGTATTTTTATAGTCAAAATAAAAGCAGATTCCTTGCCCGCAGGGATACAGATGCATAGAATGCCTTATAACTTGTATGCTGTGCTAACACTAGCAAAGACTGGGTCCCAGCTGGCACTGGCCTCTGACTTCTCAGTGGGATGACACTTGGCTCTATGCAGCCTGTCACACTTGGACATGCTGACTTACAGAGCACTGTGTCGAACTGTGAAACCACAGACTGCTTTGCACTTCACTGAAGTTCAAATCCAGAAGACAAAGAACAAACCAACCCTCTATCTGTTTAGTGCTCTGAAAAGACCCTCGAGTATGTTGCTGAATGTAAAGCATGGAATAATGTAATTTAGTTTTCAACTTTATTTGTAATGTCCTTAGTTGTTTTTACACTTCTGGTGATTTAGTTGGCTATGTATGCCATCTATTCTGCTTTTAATAATTTTTGCATCCTGAAAATGTCAGTGCCTGTGTCTACATTTATGTCTAAATTTATGTTGACAAATTTGAACAGGTATTTTTGGCAGAGGCTCTGGATTGAAATACAAAACTTTGCTTGAAGTTAGGTAAAGACAAATTAGATTAAGTTTCAAGAGGACGAAAAGGTGCATTTTCTTAGTTGAATTTGGTTTTTCCAGCTTTAATACTGCCTTTTAAAGACTGATAGGATTTCTTAAGAAAAAAAAAAGGCTAGACTCATGTAAGCTAGGAAAGGGCACTTTGAGGTAATCTGCTGCAGGGTTTTCCATTCCCGAGAATCTGATCAGGGTTGTGAAGAGACAAGATTCCCGTAGATGAGAGGTCTATTGTACCTGGAAAGGCTGGAGTACCAGTGGAACTTGTTTGATTTATGGGCCATGTTTTTACAATATGGTCCCATATTGTAAATGTCTTCAGTATAGTTCAGTAGTGTTCCTGTATGAATGATGTGACTTATTTGGAAACTTGGAAATTGTTCAGTTGGTAATGAGAAGCGTAGAAAAAAAGTGATTTTAAAACTGGGAAGGTCATTCAGGACCTTGTGCTCTTCCTTTTTTGTGTGTCTTTCCCTTAATTTTTGTTAAATTGAAAGGTCTGTCATCTTTTTTGCTCTTCTGTGCCCTAAAAAGCAACATAAGCTTGGAAATGTTTGTCAATAGTATGCTTTTAGTGTGTGCTCTAATTGTTTTAACTTGTTTTTTCCCCCCACCCACTGCAGTGCTCTTCCAGCTCTTCTGGATTCAGATGAGGTCAGTAAAGTCTTCAGTTCAAATTAGTCTTCTGACATGCCAAAGGAGTCATGAGACAGCTGATAAGGCCTTGCTTATTAGAACTGGACTCTGATCTTGTCAGTGCAGCAGTAAAATACTATGGGGGGCAAGGATAGTGGGGACAACCATGATACAACTTCTTAGAATACAAACATGCTTTCTAAATATGTATTCTAAAAATAAAGTGGTGTATCTGCTGTGTAAGTTGGACTCCTGACTTAAAATGTATATGAGTTTACATTTGTTGTGAATGTGCACATTCTGAATAAGGCAAACCTACTGGGGGAAATGACAACATTGTGTATTTTATTTTTCAGGAAAGAATGATTACACACTTTGAAAGGTCCAAAATGGAATGAAGGAGTAGCTTTTTGCTATTGGAAGTGGAGGCGCCTTTTTGAAAGTTGCTTGGTGGAGCAAGTGCATCCTGCTGATTTGTCTCTTGATCTCAGCCTTGAAAGTTTGATGCTTTACTGTCATGGAGGGTGTCTTGCTGTGGAAGAAGTTCACAAGGACATTATAAACCTTTTGGAAATTTGAATTTACAAAGTTGCTGCAAGTTTGGATTTTTAAGCAATTTACATATGTACTATTCCAGCACCTTCTGTAACTTTTCAAATATTTAATCTGTGAAACTAAAATTCCTAATGTCTGCTTGAGGAGTTTATATTTCAATGTTAAAATTGACACTTAGAGGTGAACTGACTGTACCTTGTTGTGGGGAGGGTGGGGACAGATAGAAATAAGCACTGAAGAAACAACAGACCTATTTTCTGGTAGATACAACTGCTGTTGTGTGTCATGTGCCCAATATGCACGAGAGGGTTTTAGAGAGAAGCTTCTGTTGATGAAGAAAATTAAGATGCCAGAGTGAAAATATTTGGAAAAGTTACAGTGATATGAGTTTTTAACAAAATCAAGTGCAATTTTATTCATAACACTGTGTATGAAAGATTTTCTATTTTAAATGCCATTGACCTATATGTAACAGCTGTCTAGAGCTAACATTTGCTTTGTGGCACATCTCATTGCCGGCAATGTGGTGGATGCCTGGAAAAATGATTTGCCCCTTCTTTTCATGTGTTGCATGATTTAATTTAAAACAACAAATAAACCAACAAAACCAAACATCACCAAACCCACTCCTGCAGCGCTCCAAAAGTGCTTGACCACACATGTTAAGCAGATACTAACTAGATGATTTAGCACAGCTCTCCTCCCTTTACATGTAACATCTCCCACCAAGAAGTTGGCATTCTTCTACAAGAAGATGGCATTGCTTTCTAGAGGGTGCAAGCACTGCCTGCCTTACTAAAAAGAGGCTTTAGGGGGAGTCCACAGTGCTGGGATAGTTCTGATCCCGGTGTCTGTTTAGAATTGCTTCCCATGTAAGTGATTTGATGATGAGCTTTCCTGTCCCAATTGGTCCCTGTGGCCAAGAGGCACTCCGAGATCACTGTGTTTCAGTTAAAATTGCAGACTTCTATATAACTGCATTTTGTTTCCCCTTTTGAAATGGGAAAGAGCATTTGTTCTTCTGTTTTGTTTTTTTTTGCTTCGCTGTGACAGCTACACTTGCAATAACTTTCTCATGGAAACCCATTGTGGACTCTGTGACAAAAGGTCTAATTTGGCTTCATAACCTTTACAACTGATGATTACCAGGCAAGCAGCAGCTGGACAGCTTGGGAGCAGATGTGGCTGCTGTTGGAATGGCATAGGGAGTCAGATTTTCCGGTTCTTCACTCATAGCTATGTCAGCAGAAATAAACATGTGCCTGTACTTCATTCATTCCACTGTAAGGTCTGGTAGCTTAGCTGTAGTTCATCTTTATCAGCAATTCAAGCTGAAATGTGGCACTTTACAGTAGAGGAGCTGAGGCACAAGGACATAGTATCTTCTGCTGGGTGTGCTGTGGGGTGGTGAACCCTCAGCAGATGGGCAAAGAAAAAAAAGCTGTGGCTGGAGCTCTTCAGTCTGCTTCTGCCAAGACTTGTTGGAGCTCTTCTGCCATCCTCTTTAGGCCAGAGGTAGAATCTTTACTTAAAAAACACTTCTAATTTGCTATGCTTAATTGATATAGATGAGAAAAAATGTTACCTCCATGTCCTTTTGGGGAGAAGAAATTTTGTGAAATAAAGCTACACAAAGCTTGCTATTTAATGGGGGGGAGGGGTTTGTTTTGATTTTTTTAAGTCCTATTGTTTTGGGTTGTTTGGGTTTTTTGAAACAAATAGGTAAAAATTTCTCTACTGGAAGCACAAAAGTTTGTATGTACTATTTAATAAAGGCTAGGCAAAGAGGAGAAAGGCTTATATTGTGTCCTTCCACTTTCTTACTCCTTGATGTCTTATAGGAGGAAGTGTTTCCATCTTCACAAAGCTCCTTGATTTTAGTTATTTATTGCTCAGTGTTTAAAATGCAGTTATTCCCAACAGTTCTTTTTCCCCCCCATGTTAAGCTTGACAATTGAGTGGAAGTCTAATTTGAAAAGCTAATACAGATAGAGCAACTCATAAAACAGGATCTAAACAGTTTCCTTAACTTTATTCATAGTTGAATTAATAAAGACTAAAATAAACATAGTAGCAGTGTGGTGCATTACAACCTCTGACTACAGTGGTAGGTCTTAGGCAATCCTTGCTGCCTTCTACCCCCATCCATCCTTGTACTCACTTGAAGCAGTATTGAAGTTGTCCTGAATTCCACAGGGGCTCGATGCTGCAGTTGAGCCATTTCTGGTTTTCTACTCGTTCAGCAGAGTTTCTGTATCCTTGGAAGGTGGCATCTGTTTCCGAGCATACAGCGAGTGTGTGCTGTGAGTTGTTTGCAGTCTTACAGAAAATCCCTGTGAGAGCCCAACTCCCCCAGCATTGTGTGGGTATGGCACGTGCACAGCTCTCCTGTAGCTGGGATTGCAGGAGACACGGCTAAAGCAGCGGCTGAGATGTGGGTGGGGAGCAAAGGGGGATGTGCCAGGGAGTTGCAGCAATGTGGCCTCCACCCCCAGCAGCGTGCTTGGGCAAGTATGTTGGTTCTACTGAGGGGATCTTTGCCTCTTCTGAAACCTGGTTGGCTCCATGGCTTGGAGAAGCTCAGGAAAGCTTCATCAGCAAGCCAGGTTGCTAGAATGCCAGAAACCAGAAACCCTACAGGTTGTTACTTTAATTATGTAGACTGGGAAGACAATGCAAATTTACACCCATTCTTTCAAAAGGGCATTGTAATTTTAAAACAAACTGTGCAAGCTATTCTGGAAGACTTGCTGAGCTGGAGGGAGAAAAGATCTACTCTTAGGTCTGAGATCTGCAAGAGTTTTAATTGACAAGAATGATGTGGAGAAGCTGAATTTTGGAAATTTGGCTGCTGACTTCAAATATCTTCAACAAGTTGTTCCAGAAAAAATAAATGTCTGACAGGAGTCTTTTAAAATTAAGAGTTCTTGTGTCTGTTTAGTTCTGTAGAGATTTGTTTATTTGTGAGAAGTAGCTGTGGTACTACTGTTGCAATTGTAGCATGCGCATACCACGCAGAGAACTGATAATATAGTGCAGAGGGTGATTTTGTTGACCAGCTTCCATTAGCGTAACAATCCTCCAGCTGCGAGCTCCGAAGGAGGGACTGAGTGAGAGGTCACATGTCCTGGCAGAGCCGTGACAGCCTCGGGGCCGGGGGCGGGCCCGGAACGGGCGGGGC
>JAOXXN010000065.1:26638280-26649258 GCA_026770055.1 Myrmophylax atrothorax | reverse complement strand
AGCTTCATTTCACTAAATAGGCAGAAAAAGTATACGTGTTTTTATGGTGTTGCTTTCTGCTGGCTAGCTGTTGATTCGTAAAATGTTTGAGCTGTAATGCAGGGGAAGCAGCAAGAATGTGTAGCTGGAATTGAAGGAGAAGGATTCTCTGTTTTGGTGGCAGTGAGTTGTTTTATCAGCTCATGAAACAGCAATTTTTTGTTCAGGCTCAGTTCTCAGGGCAGCATGTGGCCACAAAATGGGGGACTAGGGCGAGGGAAAAAGGTCAGGCACGTTGATAGGCTTTCAGTTTCATTTTTTTATGTGTCAGCACTCATTAATGCCATAACAAAACAGTGTTGAAGTTGTGGCCTAAGTTAAGTGTTTGGACACGTCAGCTGATGTTGCCACTGTGTTAGGCAATTTATAAACCTGTATGAAAGATGTGCTTGGCTACTGTTGTGGTAACAGGAATGCATCATTTCAGACACAAAAGTATTAATTCTTTATTCCCCAGTGATGTATAAGCAAGATAAATTATGATATGCAGAAAATGTTATTGCTTCTCTTTAAAACTGCGCTTGTCATTTTAGTTAAGATTAGTCTGGAATGTAAATCCCTCTAGGAGTTTTTGGCTTTAGTATTGTGCAGCTTTGAAATAAAAGTTGTTTTAAAAAAACCCCATGGTTTTATCTTCTTTATTACCCTAGGTGGATGGAAAAGGATCCATCAAAGAACTGTTTCCAACAGGGAAGCAGCTGGAACCATTGGTAGCTCCTGTAGCAGATGGAAAAGTTGCCGTTGGCCAAGATGATCTCACAGTTGTACTTAATGAAGAAGGGGTCTGTACTCAGAAATGTGCCTTGAATTGGACAGATATTCCTATAGCTATGGGTGAGAAGTAGCAGGTTGTTTGTTTTGTTTTTTTAATTCATTACTCTTTTATGTGATTAAAATCATTGTTTCTAGTATTTTGAAACTAGCTGGATTTGGAGTGTGACAGTTTCTACAGTGTTTGAAGTTGTACTCTGGAGAAGATTTCATGTATTTATTTTTGCATAGCCTTTGCTTACAGTCTATATGCCTTTCTGCTCATAAAATAGGCATATTGCTTATAAAGGGGCAAGATCTGAAACAGAAGGTAGTGTTTTAAAGCATTGTAGTTCACCTGGTCACCTGTGCCTCAGAATTTCTTTATATTGAAGGATGAGCAAAAGGCCTGGTAGTAGTCTATTAGGAAATTTCTGTCAGTCTTGGGCATTAAATTTTGTTTTAAATATCAAAACAGGGCACATTTCAAGGGGAAAAAAATTGAAAAGAAGCTTTACTTTGTCATGACTTGTTTCAAGTAATACTTGAGTGCAATGAACTTACATTTGTCGCTTATTTCATTAATAGAACACCAACCTCCCTACATCATTGCTGTTCTGCCAAGGTATGTGGAGATCCGCACTTTTGAACCCCGGCTGCTGGTACAGAGCATTGAGCTGCAGAGGCCACGCTTCATCACCTCTGGAGGGTATTGAATATAGCTGGTTCTAACTGTTGCCAGGCTGTCTGGGTGTATGGTAGTACTCTGAAGAACTGGGAGAAGAGCATCTCTTCTAGGTCTCTCAGCTTAAGAAGTAGCATTGAAACAGTCTGTTGGGAGTTTTATGAAGAGATTGGTGGAGGCCATACCTTGAATAGGAAATTACAGAGTTGAGTGTCTTCGGGAATTTGTGATCACTGGATGTATATTCTTCTCATTTCTGCTTTGCAATAATGCTCAAATTGCTCTTGTATTGGCTTGATCCCTGCATTAACCAGGGTTGTGGTTTTTTAGATAGGGTATTGCTTCTTTCTCAGCACTGGAATGTAGTAACTGACTACTTTTGTCTTGTTTACAGAACAAATATTATATATGTGGCAAGCAATCACTTTGTTTGGCGGCTCATTCCCGTGTCGATAGCCACACAGATCCAGCAGCTTCTGCAGGACAAACAGTTTGAGTTGGCCTTGCAGTTGGCAGTAAGTACTCAAAAACTGAGTTTGCAGCCGATGTAATTGTGCAAAAGTAAACAAAAGGATGTTTGTCATCTGCTTGACTATAGCAAGTCCACTAACCAATCAGTTAGTCAGAGTGTAGCCTCCCAACTGTCCACTTTGCACAAACTGATAACCTCTAGCCTTTTTGACTTGTTCTAGTTTTGTGGTGCCATTATTCCACATTGATCTGTTGTGGCTTAGATTTTGAGATATCATCTTGTGTGTCAAAGATTGTCTCTTAGCTGTTTAATTGGTTATGTTCTTTTAGATTCTGAAGTCAGGCTTCAAAGTCTTCAGACTGCTTGTAAACAGTTGTTTGGAGTTGTGTGTTTTGTCACTTGGATTTTTGGTTTTTTTGTAATATTACTGCTAAAAAAAATAGTATTTTAGAGATGCTGATGCAGTAGATTTAATTATACTGCTCTAGTGCTTTAGGATTTTTTGTTTCTGTAAACTTCCCTGGAATGACATTAAAATGAATTATTGCATTTTGCATTGTCAACTTGAAAAAAATTTTGAAAAGGCAAATGAATGAAGAGACAGTTGCTGTGACAGAGCAAGTAAATAGATAATCAAAGTTAGCTTTCAAACATTCCAGGTTATCTCAGTGACATAGTAAGCATAGCATCTGACAGGTGCCATCCAAGATGTTCACTTTGAAAGATTATCTTTTTTCTTCTTAATCTCTCCAAAGTATAATGCTCCTGTTATTTTTTAGAGCGTTTCCCTCTCATATGTGAGGCCCAAGAGCTTTTAATGTTTGTTAATTTGTACGTTTGTAGGAAATGAAAGATGATTCAGATAGTGAGAAGCGACAACAAATTCACCACATAAAGAACCTCTTTGCCTTCAACCTTTTCTGCCAGAAACGCTTTGATGAATCCATGCAAGTTTTTGCCAAGCTTGGTACAGGTAAATGCTGGGTCAGCTTTGAGGTACCTAGGTTAGAAGGAATAAAATGAAGCTCATGGTCTGTTGCGTGGGGTTTTTTTGTTTTTCTGTTTTGTTTTATATTGAAACAGTGGTGTCTTGTGCAGACCAGTCCCCTGTGAACAGCAAATGCCCTAGGCAGCTATGTAGTTGTTTTCTGGTGAAACTGGTTATGATACTTAATCAACTACACTAAGTAATCAACTTACAACTAAGTAAGTTAAGTGAAATCAAGAGTTTGCCCTGTGTGCAGAATATGTTTGTATTCTAGGCTATTTTACAGCATGCATAGCATGTACACAGACCCTTCAAGCTGAGTGCTTCAGCAGCTGCTAAAAGCCTACATGTGGCTTGGAATGAAAAATAAGGAACATCTGCAGATTTGCAAAATCATTTTAACTCAGACCAATCTGAGGACCCTTAACCCTTGGTTTAACCAAACTGCTGAAAACAGGAAACTTTTCTGGGCTTTTGGAAGTCAAAATAGTCTCTGATGCTACTCCTCTGATTTTTACTAGGCCTATTGAAAGAACACTTGAAGACTGAACTCTACCACAGAATAGTGCTTGACACTAAGATTCTTTTTATTGGTGATGGAACATCTCTTGCTCATTTAAACCTAGAACTAGTTTTGATGACGCATCATACTTATTTTGGTAAACTACAATGAAAGAAAAGGACTGGCAACTCAAAATACTTTGAATTTAAGTTACAGCATAGTAATCTTGAATTTGCTTGAACACGGATGTTCTTTAGTTACAGATGGTGCTATTCAGGTCTTGTTTCAAAGCACAGTAAATCTCCTCTTAGAACACTGCTTCTTCCTGGAAGTCCTGTCTTACTGTCAGTGTGCTTAATGCTAGGATTCTGCAAGACAAGCAGAAAGATGATTATAATAATGGATTGTCCTCCAGATGTGCCAGATGCACAGATTGGAACTTCTTGTGCTTGGACTTTGAAACAGTTTTTCTCTTGCTTCTTTTACCTTGTTTTAGCTTCTTTTCTGTTATCTAGAACCTTGTGGGTATACAAGCTGACTACCAACCACTTTGTTTAGAAAGCTAAGCTTACCCTTAAGAGTTTACAAAATATTATGAATGGTTACTAATACTAGTTATTTTTTGCTTAGATCCCACTCACGTGATGGGTCTGTATCCTGACCTCCTGCCCACAGATTACAGGAAACAGCTACAGTATCCCAACCCCCTGCCAGGGCTCTCTGGGGCAGAGCTGGAGAAGGCACATTTAGCTCTGATAGACTACCTAACTCAAGTGAGTGCTCCTCTACCTGTTTTTAAAGCAGGGTTATTCAGTTTTAGCGTGCTTTGTCGGTTAGTTTTGATGTGTAGAAAGCAGTACACCTACTCCAGCTCTGTCATGCTAGCCTTAGTGGGCTGTCTTCATGGTTGGAAACTGTGGCAGCATCTCCTGAGTAAGCAGGGGAAATAAAACACGTGAGATAACTCACAGTTATGTGCAAAACCTCCTATGTGACTGGAAAAAATTTACTTATGGATCAGATCTGAATATGAGTCCAGTATTTTATTACTAGTATTCTTCTGAAGAGGACTTCAGCACTCAATCATTTGTTTTTGTTTTGTGACTATTGTGGAGGGCACTCTGTCCAAGAGACAGGTCAAGAGCATGCATTAAAGTGTGGAACAGGAGAAAATGGGCACTGTAATTTCCTGTCTTCTTTATTTTGTCATAACTGGAACCTGAATTGCTTGGTTGCCATCCTTACTAGACTAAAAGGAAGCTTGTGTCTGAAGGAGGATAGTTTTTGGGCCTAGGAGTTCAAAATCGAAGTTGTTTCCCAAATGTATTATATGTTGCCTGAGTTCTCAAAAATGTCTCTACTCAGGATAACAGAATTTCCTTCTGACTATTTTCTCAAGACTCTGGGCGTTTTGCAGAACTATAGATTTGCAAAACAGATGCATACACCTGAATGTAGTTGCATGTGTTGAATAGTTAGTAATAATAAAAATTATTTTGGAAACAATTGAATAAATCAAGTTATTAAATTGGCTTAATTAAGTCTTTTTAGTTGGTGAGTTATATTTGCTGAGGTGAGGTGTGGAAATCCATGTCCTTTTCCTTTTAAAAATCTCATTTGATGTCCTGCAGAAAAGAAGTCAGCTAGTGAAGAAGCTAAATGATTCTGACCATCAATCCAGTACCTCACCACTCATGGAAGGAACACCCACCATCAAATCCAAAAAGAAGCTGCTACAAATCATTGATACCACCCTATTAAAGTGTTACCTGCATGTGAGTTTCTTTCTGACCTAGTGGCTTTTCCTTTGCCACATGAGCTCAGTTGGAATTTCAGACTGAAACATTCAAGAAGGAGGATAAGGAGCTATTTCATAAATTCTCACACAGCTGTGTATCTTTGGTCTAAAACTGATGTATAAAACTTGAGGTTAGCCAGTTTGCTCACTGGTTGGAAAGCAGTTTCATGAAATAAGCAGATGTGTCTGTTTCTGGCTGTCACATAGGTCTGTGAAAAGGTCATGGCCATGCCTGTGAGTTTTGAAGTTCTAGTGAATGCTTCTGTGGCCTTGTACCATTAAATACAGAAGGGTATGAGCTTTGCTGTTACAATGTTTTTCAAAGCTGACTTCTGTTCTTGAAGGGGAATAGCTTTGATACAGTTTTCTTTCTGTCCCAGAAATTATGGAAATGAACATGGGCCTTACTCTAAGATGTTAAACTGTAATTTCTTAGTTTCTTACATGATGATAAGGCTTCCCTCCCTCTGGGCTGCTGCTTCTAACTAGTGTTTTGTACTCTATGCTTAGAAGGTGTACTTCAGTGAAGTATGTTAAAGTGCTCCCTTTTTGCTTGCAGACAAATGTAGCACTGGTGGCACCATTGCTACGTCTGGAGAACAATCACTGCCATATTGAGGAGAGCGAGCATGTACTAAAGAAGGCACACAAATATAGTGAGCTGATAATACTGTATGAGAAAAAAGGTCTACATGAGAAAGGTAAGTATGTGGTTGGGAGAGGAGAAGGAATAGAAGCATGTATTCCTTGTATTGAGTTTTCACTTGTCTTCAGTGAGCAGGCAGTATTCTGAGGAGACTGTTAAATCACCAACTTGTGATTAAATCAGTCTTTGTTCCTTTTACAGTTTGGTCTGTAAGTTTAATGCAAAACTTTGTCTTCAGTAGCAGAACAGGAAAAATGCACTTTTTTGTGTTTTAAGTTGGGACTATTTTTTGTTCTGAAAGCATTACAGGTACTGGTGGATCAGTCAAAAAAAGCCAACTCGCCTTTGAAGGGTCATGAGCGGACAGTGCAGTATCTGCAGCATTTGGGTAAGCGTGAAGGAGAGCAGTATTTTTGTTACTCCTGTTTTGGCTTAGTGGTTATTCTTCCGTTTGGCAACTTTTTAGAGGCTATGAAGCTAAAGGATATTCTTGTCATCTTGTTTGGTTTCTTGGATAATGCAAACTTTAAGTACTAACTCATGGGTGTTTTGTTGAAACTTGAGTATCTTACTGGAAAACATTCCTTATTTCTGACTAAAATTTCCATTGGGAGAAAGTGGGCCATAGTCTTTTGAACTTTCTTACAGTGATAATTTATCATCATTGACAAAAGGAAAGTTTAACTTATGGCTAGGCTTTCCAGCTGAAAGTCTTAACTTCTAGTTGCTGATCTTGGTATTGTCTTTCGTGAGATGAAAAATCCTATATTAAGTTTTTGTTTCCTGTGTTTAGGTAGATCAAGGTAATAACAGTTGTAGTTGCTGTTCAAGCATGATGGTAGAAACTTGTTTGGTTGACTGTTCATTGTGAACTCTTCAGCCCTTTTTTGTATTAGCTACTTTTGAGAATAGTTTCTCCCATCCAATATTATTATTTCTAAATGCAAAACTATTCAAAAGTATTACACTGCTGCTTTGATAGTGGGTTTATCTCTTAGTCTTCTACTGTTGCCCAGGTTTGATGTTTTTTTTTCTATAATTACTTCTAAAAACTGCTGGCTTCAATTAGCAATATGTTTATTCAGTGATAATATATACTTAACAATGACATTGAGACCTTTCTCATTTGTGCCATGTCTCTCTTACATTTCTTGCTCATTGGTGTCCTTTGGTAATGTCACTCATGTTAGAGAAATGTTAGTTGTTCTATTCAGCACAGCTTTACAAAAGTAACTTCTAATCTTACTTAAAAACCAATTCTGTCATCTTGATAAATTCATCTCAATGGACTTATGTTACCTGTTCATTTGTTTTACCTGAGATTGGTGAAGGTTAAGACCTATAATTACCGAAGTTGTCTGTAATATTTTTTTTTAAATCTTGGCAACTTGCTATATTTTTTTTTAGACTGCTGGAGCCTCTCCGTTTCAGGACCTCCTGAAAATGGTGTTTTCTGTATTCTTCTTGCTCAGCTCTTTAAAACTGATACAGGGTGTTTACTTCAGAGTAATGAAATATAATGGAAACAACCTAGAAGGTTAACCCATCCTGAAAAAGGGAATGTTTTAACTAGTGTGACTTGCAGATATTTCCCCCCAAGGAAAAAACAGAAATGTAACACTATATCCGTGGTTATTTTAGCTGCACTGCCCATTCTGCCTTGATTGATCGATGAGTGTTATTTTGGGGAATCCTTTAACTAAGATGACAAAAGCAGATTTTTCCCTTTGCCCACCCCTTTGATGAGGCTTCTGTAGTCAAGATCTCCTAATCTAAGAAATAATTGATTTTTTTTTTGTTATTTTAATTATGCAGGATTTATTTTTAGTTTTTTTCACTTACATTCTCAGTGAAATACAAACTCTTCTTCAGTTGAGTATTTTCTATAGATTTTTGGGCATTTAATTAAATACCCTTAACTAGCTCTCATGTAATTGTAGAAAATTCCTCCAGTCTTGTAGCTGTGGGTTTTCATTGCATCAGAGCAAATATTAATTGTTAATTGTGTGATTTGCCATCAAAAATATACTTTATCAGGAGAATTATGTATTTGATTGGATGGTAGATAGTTTTCTGTATTGCACCATTCTTTATCTTTTAAAATAGTGTTATGCAGAACTTCTTCCTGCTGTAGCTCATATTTAAATTAAGGATTTGTTGCTGAGAAAGTTCAGAAATTTGGTGTCTGCTTTATTTCTGGAAGCACAAAAGATCTCTGCCCGTGACTGTCTGTGTGCATCCCCATGCAGCTGAATGTTGGGTGCTGAGGGAGCCAGTTGTTTTGTTTTATGGTGCAATGTGATGTTGGCCTTTAGTGTCCTGATCAATAATCTGGTAGTTAATTTAGTGAGTTCCTTCTCTCCTGACATCTTGAATGTTTTGAGTAGGTTGTAACTTCATGCTTGATTTGCTTGGGATTTCAACAAAGGCAGCTTGATCAGTGCTTTGGCAATGAGATATTCTATTTAATCTGACACTTCTTTATAAGGATTTAGGCTCTGTCTCTT
This sequence comes from Myrmophylax atrothorax, assembly GCA_026770055.1. Taxonomy (NCBI): domain Eukaryota; kingdom Metazoa; phylum Chordata; class Aves; order Passeriformes; family Thamnophilidae; genus Myrmophylax; species Myrmophylax atrothorax. Next base: position 26,640,871 of record JAOXXN010000065.1, on the reverse strand, counting down.
GTTCTACATGAGAACTTACTTCCATAACTTGCCCTGTCCTTTGTTAAAATTTTCTCAGGCTGGTACACCTATTACCATACCCTGTAAATTTAGAAAGTTAATTGATATTCAACAAAATTCAAACCCACAACTTTATTGCCATTTGCCAAGTCATTCTTGTTTCTGAAACTTTTAAATTGGCTCTTTTGGGTACTATTTCAATTGTTTGACTTTTTAGTACTCATCATCTGGGTTTTTTTTAATACTGCTACTGTGAGGGTGCTGCTTGTTTTAAGTATTGTGGGATAAAGAAAAGCAAACAATGGCCACCTTTTTATAGGGTTGATGTAAGTTTCTGTTTCCTGTATAGGTGTCTTCTTGCACATTTCAGGCAGTGAATTGCCTCAGTGATTCTAATCAGAAGAATGAAGGGAGCGTCATGTTTTCCTAGTGTGTTTTATTAGTTTTGTGAACCAAATGGTCCAAACAAAAGTATTTTTTCTAAAGGGGCAGGTCCTGCGTTTTCTTAAACGCTGAGAAGCTGTAAGCTGTCATTTAATTTCTATGCTAGTTGCTCAAGTACTATGATGCTTTACTGCTTGTTATGAAGTATTTCACCATTTGCTGTAGAAGTCATTAGACTGACAGGCTGAAAAATAACTGAAGGAAGTTATGTAAGTGAAGAGTGCAGTGCTTCCTCTACACTAATAGAAACAAGTTATGATGGAAGACTTGGAATGTGATTAAGGCAACGAATCTTGGTTTTGAGCTGAACTGTTTATATTTGGTGGCACTTAGCATTTGAGTTAATTTTTGTTTCTGTTTGAAATCAAGTGTGTGAGGTACTGAAATTGTGACTTTAACCTGAAACGCACAATTTGTTTGATTTGAGCAGGAGGAAAACCAAATTGGATTCTTCATGTAAATTAAGCTTTGCTGGCTCTGAAGGCATCTGCTTGTGTTGTGACTTGATAGATGTTTAGGATTTTAACATTGAGCAATGCTGCTTTTTATATTCCAGGCACAGAAAACTTGCACTTGGTATTTTCCTACTCTGTCTGGGTGCTTAGAGATTTTCCTGAAGATGGACTGAAGGTAAGTGTAGTTGAAACAGGCTCTTTGTCAGTGAGATTCTTAGTGCAGTATATGGAATTGGGATAACAATGTAACAAGCTGTGTATTAATGCTAAATCCAGTTAAATATATAGTTTGCATTTTCTGTGTTCACTACTGTGGTAATGTTAGCAGTAGACAGAGCAGGGCAATCTCACTTTTTCTTAGGCTTTTCCATTCTTGGAATACCTTACAACATTTAATGTTATTGTTGTCCCTGATTACTTAAATTTCAGATGTTGATTTGCCTTCCTTATTTTCTCTTTGATAAAAAATTGACTCTCTGTATTTGGGAGATGTTAGGCTCTATAAGAGAAGAATGTTCACTAAGGCAGAAGTGGGGATGTTAATCTTTTTAAATGCAAAATAACTTCTCAATGCCTGAATATACTGCTCAGATTTTTTTTTATACTTCTTGTGCTTACTTTTTGGACACATGTGATGCTATGCTGGACTTCAGTGCCTCAGAGAAAATAAATCTTTCTGTGAATAAAATTTTGTTTAACAGATATTTACGGAAGACCTCCCTGAAGTGGAAGCTTTGCCACGAGACAAAGTGCTCAGTTTCTTGATAGAAAATTTTAAAAGCTTGACTATTCCTTATCTGGTAAGAACTTAGTCTCTATTAATGCATTACATTCAGTACAAAATGTTACATGTGATACTTTAGTTCTCCAGGAGTTGGAGTCTGATGCTGTTTCACAGAATGCTGACTTTGCCCTAAGTTGTGCAAAGCCCATGAAATCCTGAAGTCAAGCTTGGTGAAGGCAAGCAGGGAACTGTTGCTTGCTTTTGATGAATTAGTTCCCAGAGGAAGTGTCTGTAACGTAACCTTAACGTGTATTTGCAGGAACACATCATTCACGTCTGGGAAGAAACTGGTGCAGACTTTCACAACTGTCTGATCCAGTTGTACTGTGAGAAAGTGCAGGGATTAATGAAAGAGTATCTCTGTTCTTTCCCTGCAGGTATGTTTAGCCTTTTCTGGTGGGAAGACCAGGGGTATGGGACAGCACAGGGGAGCCTTCATGTACCATATTGTTGTAAGCCTTCCCTGTTCATATCCAGAATAAGATAGCCTAAGTGACGAATGAACTGGAACAATAAGAGTTGTGGGTTTGTAGGGCAGTCTAGTTTATTGCCTCCCAAGGGATTGTAAGGGATCAAGTAACACTGTGTTAATTAAGTGGAATGGCAGGTACTGCTTCCTGACTTCTGCACATTAAGGGTAGGGGAAAGGGTGTTGAAAACTGAGTATTGTTTTATCCAGCCACTTGATGTGTTTAAGGAGCTGAAGTAATTTGGCAGGTACTGTGGGGTCCTAACCCATGTCACAGTTCTATCAACATTTAGTTCCTCTTCATAATAACTTGTTTGTTTGTCTTCTGTGTGCTAGTGTAGTATAATAATTGTAACAATTTAGCTTACGTTGTTTTCTTCCATATAGATAGAACTCCAGTGCCTGCTGGGGAGGAAGGAGGAGACTTGGGGGATTACCG
>JAOXXN010000065.1:26624370-26636537 GCA_026770055.1 Myrmophylax atrothorax | reverse complement strand
AGTTTTTGTATTTTACTTGACTTTTCTCTGTTCTAGCTACTGCCATAAACATTATGACAGAAACAAAGATGGCAATAAAGATGTAAGTACTTTTATCTTTGCAGTCTTCCTGTTCAGTAAGGATGTAGCAGGCTATTCATACCTTATTCAGGACTTGAAAGTTTTGGCTCTGCATAGAGTTTTTCAGGGTTTGTGTAGGGAACCTGTGTATAAGCTCTTGGAATTTGGGAATTACTAGATGATTGATTGGGGATTTTTGATTGTTTATTTTTTCTTTTTTTTTATTTTTTGTGGTGGAATTCAAAAGACAAATTACTGTGTGTGTTCCATATACATCTGCAGAAAAGACAGGGTTAAAAAGCAGTGAAGTATTGGTTTCTAAATGCTGTAATGGAGTTCTGAAAGATAAATAAGGGAGGCATTGTTAAAACTACTTTTATAGAAAACCTTCAGAATGCAAGTCTTGAAAGGCTTTGAATATCATTGGTACTTTTCAGGTTATGTAGTTTTAAGGTAAGAGCTGTTTAAATGAGCGCTTCAGAATTTTGAATGGCATGGGCACAACTTAGTAGTGCCATTGCTGAGTTCTCCTGGCACTGTCAGTTGTGGATACATGCAGTGGTTTCAGAACTTTCCTCTTGTGTGTAACAGGTCTATCTGTCACTGCTCCGGATGTATCTCTCCCCACCTAGTGTTCATTGTCTGGGACCAATCAAGATGGAAGTGCTGGAGCCTCAAGCCAATCTGCAGGCTGCTCTGCAGGTTTTGGAACTACATCACAGCAAACTGGATACCACTAAGGTAAGTACTCAGTTTGTACTGTTGGCAGCAGATTACAGAAGGTACTGGAGTAGGCAAATGAATGGATTGTAAATGTCAAGCTAAATGTGTCAATTTCTATTCTATTTTGGTCTCTATTCCTTTTTAATGTTTCCTAACTGAAGTATCCTTTTGTTCCAGGCAATAAACCTACTGCCAGCAAATACGCAGATTAGTGAGATTCGCGTCTTCTTAGAGAAAGTCCTTGAAGAAAATGCTCAGAAGAAAAGATTTAATCAAGTACTCAAGAATCTTCTCCATGCGGAGTTTCTGAGGGTAAGCACCCACCACCTATCATTTATTGGAATGGTCTTTTAAAGCATGTGCAATATGTGTGTCCTCTAGATGGTGCTGTAGTGCACCTGAAGTTAGATGTGACCCAAGTTGGTTTAACAAGCCCCAGCAGGAGATGGTGTCTACGTTCATTTTAGTTTGGAGGAGGTGTGTGTTTTTGCAGAAAGTCTCTGGACTCACTGTGCTGTGTTGTGCCCTGCAATATCATCTCAGACAACTTGGAGTGGATTTCTTTCAAGTAAAGTGAACCAGAGGAGGCAGTTCAATAGTTCATCTTAGCATCTCTTAGTGGTTAGAATGCCTTAGTCTTTGCACGAAGTTGAAAGTAAAATCCTGTAATTCATGTAATATGTCTATTGGGTGTTCAATACTACAGACCTGCTGCTGTTGTGCTGTACAGCTTGGTAGTGTGGATACTGAACGTGACTGTTTGCAGTTTCACCAGATTAGGAGGCAGCTGTGGTGTGACATTGCTCTTTGAGCAAGTTGGATTTTTTATCCTTCTTTAGGTCCAGGAGGAGCGGATCTTGCATCAGCAAGTGAAGTGCATTATTACGTAGGAGAAGGTGTGCACTGTTTGTAAAAAGAAGATAGGTAACAGGTGAGAGAGCTTGGTAAACTGAATCAAATATCAATCTGTACACTTAAACTAAAAATGTTGGAGAACTTAGAATGTGTGTATATAGCAAGAGAGAACAGCAGTATGAGGGAGCCATTTGGAGAGTGTCTGAATTACAAGGTGATTGGGAATACCTCAGAGCTTTAGTCTGTGAATTAACTGCAAGAGTTTAGTCCTGCTTTCAACAAAGGAGTGTAAAATCCTGTCAGAAACTCCTGAGAATTCTTATTTTACAACTCTGGAAGGTATAAAATCTCATCTCATACTGAATTTGGAAAAATTTTTAAGAACACTGTCTACTGCTTCTTAACTAGAATTAAGAAGAATGATATAAAGAATTTTAAACTAAGTTACATGTGTAGTTTTCATTATCTGATGGACTTGTTCTCTGATTTACATTTTGTAGCCTAATTATCATAGGGTGTTTAAAAATAGAACTAATTTATTTGATTACCTGGATTTCAATAACGTTTCTTCCTTGTAGATAATTATGAGTCAATATAGAATACAGATTTTACATGCACTTTTTCTTTTTCCTCTTTGAACTTGAGTGGAATGCCACATGACTAACTTGGTCATTGTTTCTCTTGTTGATGTGAACCCTTTTGAGATATCAGTAGCATTAACAAAGATAGGGGAAGGTTCTTTTTCCAAAATACCTTAGTAAACATAGGTCTAAATATTGCTGTGCATATTAAATTTTTTGCTCTTAATATGTAGCATGTAGCATCAGAATTTAAAAGTGCACATGCTGTATTGGTTTTTTAATAGAATTTTTCTAATGCTCTTAAATTGAACAAGATTTTGAAGTTGAAGCATCTCCCCCAGCCTTTAACAGGTTACCAGTGACTTTGAAATAAAGCATGCCTATAAAAATGAAAATAGATTAAAAAAAGAAGTCCACCTACAAAATTAATGTAATTCTTTTGGCTGATTTTCTCAAGAATGTATTCAGGCTGTAATTTAAAAAAGTGTCAGTTTCATGTAAGTGTCTCTTTCTGATTCTCTACAACTTGGATATTCTAGTTTGAATATGGAAAACTGTCTGTATTGACAGCTGATTTTTGTGTTTTGTTCTCTTTACAGTGCATTTGCTCGATACCCTAATGCAATAGTTGTGCATTATTTCTGCTCCAAAGAAGTCAACACACTCGACACCTGACCTTGTCCTGGTCAATAAACCCAACATTCATATGAAATTCAGTACTGATGACTTAAGAAGTTAATGTATCTGAGATTTTGAGGCTTGTTGCTAGGTTTGCTTACACTGGGTAGAAGTCATTTGTGTCTGTGGACTGACTGTACCTACCTGGCAATATTGATTTACTAGGAAATGACTTTAACCAAGTTATTATACTGCTGGCAACTGCACTGAACCTCTCAGTACTCAGATGGAGAATAGAAATTGATTTTTGTAGTGAGTTTTGTAATGCAGTCCTGGCTTGCAAGTGAACTGTTAGACAACTGCTGGTTGTTCACCACAAATCAAGTTTTACAATAAAACGTACATTCTTAGGGTGAAAATGATGTGATTTGGCCTTGTATGTAAATATTTATTCAAAAAAATAAAATGCCCTGAAAGTCTGTGCAGCTATATCAGTGTTGCATGGAATATCACAAGGTGTTTGGTATAGAGGAGGCTTCTGTATCTATTTCTAGACTTAAAAATTATAATTTTACTTTCATCTCGGTGACAGAAATGTTTAAGTGCTGGCCAAAGGTCTCTATTGATATTCAGTGTTATTGCCTGACCTTCAGCAAAAAGGTTGTTTCACAGGAGATAAACAAACAGTAGATACCACTAGTAAGCTTTTCCTTTTTGCTTTAGTTGGAGAGCTGTTAATTGAGTTAACTTGTGTGTTTGCTTGCACTGAATACATTCCCTCTTAGCTTTAGTGGAAGCTCAAATACAATTCAGAGTTCACATCTGCACTCATAGCAAAATGCAAAGAAACACTGTGTAAAGCAATTTCTGGAAGGAATGAACTCTAATTATTGCTTGAGCTTCTAGACTATGCTTGAGATTTGCCTATATAAATTCTTTAGTCTCTGGTTCACTTTCCAGCATTGAAATAAAATCCAGACTGTTTCAACATCTGTCTATTTTAAATGCTCTAGAACTGTGGTCTGCTCAGTCTGGTACAGTTCCTAAATTACCTTGGGCCAGAAGTCTTAACACAAGAGCTAGATTGTACTATACTCACTGAAGGCTGTAATATTTTTGTTTAACTTATTTTTTTCAGAAACATTAATTGATAGCAGATTGGTATGAGGGATATTAAAATGTTTGGGGCAGAAAGAATCTGTGGAGTGGTAATGAAAAGGCAGCAGTAGCAAATAACCCAGTGCAGTAGCTATTTGACTCCAAACATCCTGGTCGAGCAATACTTATAAATGTGTCATCATTAACAGTATAGAGCATGGCATGTAGCTACCAGATATCATATCTTAACAAATAAGTTGATGAATAAATTCTGCCCACCTAAGGTGTAGTCAGATCTCAGTCAACATTATAGGTTTACATAAGCCATTCTGTGAATGTCTTTCAGGAACAGATGTGCTGTAGCCTGACGAGAGTTCTAATTCACTTTCCTTTGCCAGTATTAGATTCCCTTTCATGTGTGTTTGTATTTATTGCTCATATAATGTTCATGAATTCCTATGGATTTCTTGGTCCAGTATTTTGCTACTTCTGAACTTGGATGTCTTTCTGCAGAGGCTGGGGTAGAGGGAATCTGTGGTGTGAATGTTTTTAAACTTGTATTTCTTCTATTTGAAGAAGAGAGCCTAAAAATACTTATACTGGATTTGCACATTCTCTATAGGTCTTTATATACTAGTTCAGGTACAGAGGAAAGATGGCTTGGAAGAGCTGTGTTTACAGGTAATTGAGAATGAAAGAAGGGTATTTAAAAAGATCCTGTATTCTTTGTATACAGATTTAACAATGCTACTCTGATTTTTACCGATCTTATGTTTAGTACTGTTAGTATGTTTTTTATTTAACCTTCATTATGTGTTGCCAGGAGAGCTGTACTCACATGTAAGGATCTTCTTGTGCTCTTACTTACAGGTCTAAGGTTGTGCCTCTGTTCATCTCCACTGTATACCTTTTACAGAAATGTAGTTTCTGTGTAATTTTTTTTGTTTTCTTGGTTCATGTAATGTGGTTTGGGTTTACTAACCATACAGCAGGTTTATCGAAAGCAATAGGTTATAATAAATATTGTGAACCAGTGTGTGTTTCAGTCATTGTGCAGTTAAGCTTCTCTGGGCTACTGTAGATTTTATTTTTTATTTATGTATTAGACCTCCCTTTCTCCTGGAAGTCAGACCCAATGCAGGGTTTCTCAGTATCCCTCCTGCTTTAATATGTGTAAATCAAATGTGGCCATGTCCATCAATTCTCAACTTAGGTTTTTAAATCTACAAGTTTGTATATTCTTGTGAATATTCTCAAAATCCTACTAAACCCACTTTTGTATTCTCTCTGTAAAAATGTTTTTGAAAGTCATATGCCATGAAATAGGTACTAATTAGAGAACACTGACAGGTTTTTTTTTTTGAGTAGTGATATGCTATTTTGGGCTGGAGAGGGATGTTGAGCTCTGTGTGACCAAATCAGGAAATGTTTAGATTCACAGGTTTGCAGTTGCTTGAACTGTAGGTCATAGAGTTGTCTAGTCTTGGAAGTAGAATATAGATCTTCAGTTTTCCTATTCTACAGAAATGGGAGATACCAGCACAGAGGAAGTCTTTTGTCTCCATGTTCACAGAATGAATCACAAAATGGGTGGGGTTGGAAGGGACCTCAGTGGGTCATCTGGTCCAATCTCCCTGCTCAAGCAGGGTTGTCCTAGAGCTCATTATACAGGATTGTGTCCAGATGGTTCTGAATGTCTCCAAAGGGAGGTGACCTTCAAACTCATAGGCCTATTCTATTTCACAAGTCTACATACCTATGGATAGATTTGTACCTGGATTTCAGTCTGGAATTGGATGTGAGTTGACTACAGCTCAAATACGTGCTGTGAAATGTTCCTCCTGTGCCTCGATGTAGATCCCATTTCCCCATCCTGCCCAGAAATACAGTTAGAGAGCACAATCGCACACTAGTGAAACTTGAATCATCTGAGGAAAAAGCAGAGTTCCCTGAATGTAGAAAATTTATTCTTCACTGCTGAACAGCTCTCGGTCTGGTCCACAATTTCCAAAGAAAATGAAACACAGGAGGACATAGCCCAAGTGCCAGGAGCTTACTCTGAGGCTGATCAGTGTCAGCTCAAATGAAAATGGTTTGTGAAATAAGAAAACCTAATCTAATCTTAAAAGCTTGTTTGTCTGCTGATGCATCACGTACAAAACTTCACAGGGCAATGTGATGTGCCCGCAGCCTGCCAGGTACGGTCCATCGTGGCAGCCACCCCGTCTTCCCCACTGCAACGAGGAGCCCCTCAGGAGTGACCGGCCAGAGCAGCAGCCCGGCCGTGCCGCGCTCCGGGAACCTCCTCCTGATCTCCGCGGGGCCTCCCGCTGACACCGGGGCTTGGGGGCATTTCCCTGGGGGCTCCCATTCGGGTGCGAGCACAGTCCCTGCCCCGCGGTCGGTGCTCCCGCCGGGCACAGACACCGAACCGTCCCGGCGGGATGGCATCAGCACCGGGCACAGCCGCTGCCCTGGGCAGGCCCGCCGTGCTGCCCCGGACCCCGAGGGGCTGCCAGGGCTGGGCAGGCCCGCCGTGCTGCCCCGGGCCTCGAGGGGCTGCCAGGGCTGGGCAGGCCCGCCGTGCTGCCCCGGGCCCCGAGGGGCTGCCAGGCCTCCTGTGCCTCCCTGCGGGGCTGCGGAGAGGGAGAATGGTGCGGGACAGCGCGGGCGACGCGGGCTCGCCGCTGGGGCCCGGCGGAGCACACTCGCGCCGATGGAACGCCACTCCCGGCTCCGGAACGCCCCGAGGGACTCGCTGCACCGCCTCCCGGGATACCCCAGCGCATCCTCCGGGAACGACGCTAGTCCAAACCTTCCTCACATCCCGAACAAACGCCTTTCTCAGGAGCAGCCCGCGGGGCTGCCGGCAGCCCGTCAGCGGTCCCCAGAGCGGGGAAGCCCCAATCCTGAGGCATTAACGAAACCTCGCAGTGGGCACTAGTGTGAACCTCCCCTTATTCTCAAACAAACGCCTTTCCCGGGAGCGCTAACCCGGCTCCGCTCCGCTACCATGCCATGCCATGCCATGCCATCCCCTCCGCGCTCCGCTCCGCCTCCCCCCTCCGCACCTCCCCCCCCGCTCCCTGCGCACTCAGCCGAGCCCTCCGCGCCAATCCGCTCAGAGCCCGCCCCTCTGCTCGCCCTGCCATTGGTTGTCCTCGCTGTCTGTCCTGCAGCCCAGCTTTGGAGTGTGTCCATGTCCTTTTCTTTTCTGTGGGTTTATTTTGCATAGACTGTGACATTTTGGTCGTTGTGGTGTTTCTGACTCTTTGTGCCTTTCCTTTTGTGTTTGTCTCTGCCTTCCCTCAGTTTGCAGCGGGGCCTCGACCTGCCCATCACCAGGTACAGTAATGCCCCTTCATTATCCCTGCACTAATTGCCTGGGGCTGGGGGGAGGGCACTCACCCACTAACCCGAGTGGAGGAACCCCCTGTAGTGGTTACAACCCTGCCTAACCCTCTAACTGCTTTGGCCAGCTGGGCCACTGCTCCATTAACACCCCAGTGCCTGGGGCAGCAGAACCTGCAGGGATCCCTGCCAGCTGTTTGGGAGGGTTTTTTGCCTTCTCCAAACACTGGAACCTTCTTCTGGCTGTTCCCCACACTCCTCAGTGGATTGAGTTGCCTGAAGGTGCCAGCTGAGAAAATGCTGCTTTTCCAACCAGGATCAAAGGGAACAGCCCTCCCCTCCCTGTTTGTGCCACTCCTGGTTTTCTGTGATCCTTGCACTGCTTGGTGTTGTTTTCACTTGGCCCATGGAAGTCAGAATTGTAGGAATCTTCCAGTGTTCCTGTTGCATGGCCTGGACTTTGTGAGGAACCATCAGAGGGACTGTGGGGAGCAGCTCTGGCTGGTGGAGCTCAGGGGTGGCAGGAGCACCCAAGGACCTCCCTGGAGTCAGGACAGACCCAGGTCCCTCTGTCCTCCCAAATTAACTTTCCCATCAGCTCCTGAATCCATCTTTGCCAACCCCCTTCCCACTGGGAAGAGATGTTGCTGCTTCCTGTGGCTTTGGAGGGGGCAGAGGGTGGGAAAGAGGAGCAGGGGCGTGACAGGAGCGGGAAAGCTGTCCCAGACTGGGCTGTTTCCAGGACACTCTTGGCTTGGAAGGAGCAGGTTGTTTCCACCAGGTTAACAGGAACCAAAATCCCATTAACCCCAGTGGTGTTGGGACAGGGCCTTGAGCCAAGGAGGTTGTTCCTGGGGGATCCTTTTGTTCTGTTTTGCTCCTGTTGCTGAGCAGTTGGACTGGGGGGCTGAGCAGTGTGGGGATGGTTCTGTCTCAGGAGAGCAGGTGAGTGTTAGGTGGGCACAGACACCCCAAAAACCTCCTCATCCTTGTTCCTTCCACCTCCTGGAGCCTCTTGGGGGCTGTGGGAGCCATCCAGGGCAGGGGAGAACGGGCTGAAAGGGTAAAATGGGGCATTTCCAGTGGCTTGCTGCCAGGCAGAGGCCCTGTGAGAGCAGGGCAGGATGACACAGGCTGCAAGATGTTTGCAGGGTGCCTGGGCACTGTGGGCAGTGACAGCACTGGCATCTTGTTTAGATACTCCTGTTCTGACCTTCACCTCAGGGCTGTGTTTCCATTTGGGGTGCTGGAAATGCAGCCCTGCTCTGGCACCCTCAGCTCTGCCCCAGCTGTTCTGAGGGCACAGCCTGAGCCAGGGGATGTTCTGCTGGAACTGTCTGAGCTCCCTGGAGCAGCTTTTGGCCCAGCATGGCCTTGGAGGAAACATTTCAGTGACCAGTGGCTTTACTGGTGGGACTCTGCCACCAGTTTGTCAGGATTTGATCTAAGACTTGCCTTTGGACCCGGTTCTGCCCCTCCCTGCAGGGCAAAACTGGGAATTTCCAAGCATTTTGGGGATTTTATCACAGATTTTTGACTCTGTTACACTTGAATGTGCTTACAATTATCTGCAAGGAGCTGTCACTGCTAGAAACACATTCCAGGCTTTAGTCCCAGTTACATCTCTCATGTGCTGGATGGGACAGGCCCAGAGAAACCTGGGCTGGGGTTATTTATTTCCTTCAATCCAGAACTCTCCACCCCTGGCGTGGATTGGGGGTGGCCAGAGGGGTTTTGGCCACCACCCTGTGCAGGAGGGGCAGGACTTCATCCCAAACCCAACTCAGAGGGTGCTCAAGACCAACATTTAAACATGTTTAAACTCTGTACCATAAGCAGAGGGGCCCAGACTGAGTTTTGTAACCTAAAAAGGGCTCCAGAAGTAAAGTGGCCACTGCAAAGTTAATATTTTTTGCAACTCGAAGTGCCCTTGGAAGGGCACCAGGAGGTTTTCAATTCCCCGTGTCCCTCCCAGTGGGATTTTATTAACATGTTTCTCCGGTGATTCTGGGTCTCTTCCAGGCAAACCACAGAGTGTTCTTTGATGTTGTTGCCTGTAATTAGCAAATCGTTGAAGTTCTCAAATGAGAACGATTTAAGCACCTGAAGTTGAATGGCATCTTCATAAGCAGGTCTTTTTTCCAGTGGGAATTCCTGTCCTGGTGTTGGATGGTCATAGTTGGTGGAGCCACTCAGTGCTGGAGAAAGTGTGACCCCACTGGGAGAAAACAGTGGGGACTGAGGGGGTGGGAGTGGCTGAATGGAAAGGGAAGCAGTTCTGATCCAGAGTTCAAGGTGCATCAGCAATCCCTGATCCCCAATCCCACTGTGAGGATCTGCTGGAAAACCTCACTTTGAGGAGCAGGAAACCAGACCCTGTGAGGTGTTTGGGGCAGCATTTCTAAAACCTCTTCTCCTGGAGTGGCCTCAGCTCCTGCCTGGCATTGCTGCTCCGTTCCCCACGTTGGGCATGGAGCTTCCCTGGTTTGAATTCCTCTCTGAGGCTCTGGAGTCACTTTGTTGCTTCAGATCCTCACAAAGCCCAGTTTAAAATTGCAGTTTTCTTCCAATCTGCGCCCCAAAACGCAGGTTTTTGTTACGTTTGGCTCTGCTGATAAACCCCTTCATGTAAGAAGCGACCTGGGGAGGGTCTGGGTGGCTTTAAAAGGGGGTGCTCAGCAGAGTTCAGTGGAACTAAAACCAGGGATCAGAAGTATAAACTCAAATGGCCTCATTTCCTTCTTGACTTCTGTGGTTGAGCTGAGTTTGCTGCTCGTGGCAGACTCGTCTCACTCGGGCTCGTGGTGCCCTTTGGTCCTGTCTCAGCTCAGGGTTCCTCAGTTCCTTTGGGTGTGACTTGTGCAGCAGAGCAGGGGCTGGGCTGGTGCTCCAGGGCTTTGGAGAGTTGGGAATTCCCTCCCTGACTGACTCCACAGAGCATTGTGGAGCTTTTGGGGGCATTTCGAGTCAGGAGATGGTGGGGAGGCACTTCCCAGTCTGTCCCCAGAGTGTGGAGCAGCTCCAGTTCTGAGCCACACAGCGGGCACAGAAGGGGCTTCTCCTCTCCCAAATTAATCATTTAATAAGTAACAACACTGGGAGGGTCTGAGGGGGCTGACAAGTGTTGCCCTGTGCCCACAGGGCTGCACTGAGGGCAGGTGGGCCTGGGGGCTGTGCTGCAGCTCCTGCTCCAGGTGAGGAGTGGGGAAACACCTGAGGCTGTGCCAGGGCAGGTTTGATTGGATATTCTGGGAAATTCCTGCCTGGAAAGGGTGGGCAGGCATTGGAAGAGGCTGCCCAGGGCAGGGGTGGAGCCCCATCCTGGGGGGATGGAACACAACCCCTGGCAGTGCTGGGGGCTGGTTGGGCTCACTGATCTTGGAGGGCTTTTCCAGCCCGAATAATTCCATGATTTTACGGTGTCTCCAGGCTGCAGCTCCTGAGCTGGGCCCAGTGCCAGCGCTGAGTCTGAAGGGTCAGATCTCCTGTGCCAACACCCATCCTAAGGCAGGGGGTTCCTGCTGCCCTGCCTGGGCAGCCACCAGGCCCAGGGGGTGCCATCAGGCCCAGGGGGTGCCACCAGGCCCAGGGATGCCACCAGGCCCAGGGATGCCACCAGGCTCAGGGGGTGCCACCAGGCCCAGGGGGTGCCACCAGACCCAGGGATGCCACCAGGCTCAGGGGGTGCCACCAGGCCCAGGGGATGCCACCAGGCTCAGGGGGTACCACCAGGCCCAGGGGATGCCACCAGGCTCAGGGGATGCCACCAGGCTCAGGGGGTGCCACCAGGCTCAGGGGGTGCCACCAGACCCAGGGGTGCCACCAGGCTCAGGGGGTGCCACCAGGCCCAGGGGATGCCACCAGGCCCAGGGGGTGCCACCAGGCTCAGGGGGTGCCACCAGCCTTCCTGGTGGCACCAGAGGGACTGAAAATCAGTAACAGGGGTAAGAGAAGCTTAACTGAAGTGCAGAGCGTTGGTGAGACTTTCCTTTCCCCACAACCTTCCTCAGGGCTCCCTGGACCCATCACAACACCAGCCTTGACCCAGACGAGAGGGGAACAGCTGAGTGCCCATGTTGGCCGGGCTGAGCTTGGCACGGGTTTGGGTTTGGTGCCCTCACCCCCAGTGTGGGCCCAGGGGGAGCCCTGACAGGCCCTGGAGGGACAGGATCAATGGCAGGGCAGTGACAGTGGGCAGGGGGTGGGCACATTGGGGCTCTCATTGATTACTGATTGTTCCAGATGGCAGCCCCTCACCTGGCTGCCCTCAGTGTCTCACCTGGCTGCCCTCAGTGCCTCACCTGGCTGCCCTCAGTGTCTCACCTGGCTGCCCTCAGCCCCTCACCTGGCAGCCCTCAGTGTCCCACCTGGCTGCCCTCAGTGTCTCACCTGGCTGCCCTCAGTGTCTCACCTGGCAGCCCTCAGCCCCTCACCTGGCAGCCCTCAGTGTCTCACCTGGCTGCCCTCAGTGTCTCACCTGGCAGCCCTCAGCCCCTCACCTGGCTGCCCTCAGCCCCTCACCTGGCAGCCCTCAGTGTCCCACCTGGCTGCCCTCAGTGTCTCACCTGGCAGCCCTCAGTGTCCCACCTGGCTGCCCTCAGTGTCTCACCTGGCTGCCCTCAGTGTCCCACCTGGCTGCCCTCAGTGTCTCACCTGGCTGCCCTCAGTGTCCCACCTGGCTGCCCTCAGGGTCTCACCTGGCTGCCCTCAGTGTCCCACCTGGCTGCCCTCAGTGCCTCACCTGGCTGCCCTCAGCCTCGGGGTGGGGTGGGAAGAAGATGAAGGTGCTGGGTAATGATCAGATATTGGGGGGGTGTCAAAACAGCGCCTGGAGGATGGGCAGGAGTGAGGAGGGTGGGCAGGAGTGAAGAGGATGGGCAG
>JAOXXN010000065.1:26585337-26612169 GCA_026770055.1 Myrmophylax atrothorax | reverse complement strand
GATTTGTGGTCATTGAAAGAAGCTTAGGAACTCCCTTGTTTTCACTAACTCTATCCATTTGGTAAATGCTTAAATAATTTTGATCTCTAATTATGGAACTGGAAGTTTCACCTTTAGTATAGAAAAGTATTCAAATTGGCTTCCATTTGGTTGTTTTAAAAGCCGCATTAGGTCTGGTATCAAACATTTACTGTGTGCTGTGGTAGGAGAAAAGATGGCTGGATCAAAGCCTGTGGAAGACAAAGACAGCAATGAGCTGAGAATGCAAACTGCTGAAATAATAAATGAGAGAAAGCACAAAGCCTCATGTAGAAACTGCAAGAGATGGTGCTGCAGTGGAGCCAGAGGAGGGATTTTTTTCTCATTAGCAGAGTAATGGACCTGAGAGCTCGCTCTCACTTGTATGCACTTGTGTCTTCAGACATGTGTGTATCTGGTCATATAGGACATGGTCAGGAGGAGAGGAATGTTTAAAGAACAACAGTAACTAAAGGCATAAATTTAAACATTTCAAAATTAACGGGAACTTTTATAAAAGCAGTTACTGTAACAAAGTTACTATAAGGATGTAACAGGAAGAAAGGTTAATCTCTTGGAAAAATGTCTCAGATATTTAAGATCAAGGCTCACTAGTGTCCAACTTTTATTTTCAAAGGCTAATGAAGAGCTGGATGTAGAGTTTTACTTGGAGAAATGGTGAGTCTTACCTGAAGAGCTGAATGAAATGGCGCTTTGCAGATATGTTGTCTTAATTACCTTTTCTGTGCAGGGACAGTCTTGCCCATGAAAAGGCTAATGCTTTGTAGTTCCCTGTGGTGTTTGAGTTGATTCAGTAATGGCTGAACACAAATATCCTTAATGCTCCATTTGCCCAAATTTTTGTGGTACCAAAAAAATAAATAAAATTTTGCTGGACTTCATGAGAGATAAATGAACACTTTGTGGATTAGAACTTGGGGGAAAAAACTTTCACAGTTCACCATGCAAAACACACAAAGGAGTATTTTATTTATCTGATAGTCTATCTAAACTCAACTTTTCTCTAGGTTATCAAAATAATTGAGATGGGGAGACCTTATAGCACATGCTTATAGTTGTAGTTCTTTGATACTTCCCAACTGCCATTGTTCTGTGAAGGTGTTTGCACAGATCTCCCACAATAAAAGCATTCTTACCCCACTTCTTATCCAGGTAGTTAGTTTGTAAAGTAGGATGAAGAAAATTATAAACAGAACTCATTTACATTAAATCTCTTACTTTCACAGCTCAGATGCCCCTACAGAGATATTGACCAATGGAGTTCTTGTGGTGAGTACGTGAAGTCAGAATAATATCTATTGTGATTTATTCCTGGTGCTAAGTTTTTAGTAATTCTACACCTAAAATGGTAGATGGATTAAATGTCAACAAAGAAGTGAACTAAAACTTGTATAAACAGAGCTGGTTTCTTCTTTTCATAGGTTCGTCCTTGCTTATCTCTGCAAGGCACAGTCAACAAAGAGGAAAACACAGAAGAGAAACAGCAAGGTAGGGCTACATGTAGAGTGTAAGTCAGCACTACTTTTCAATACATTTATTCCTTGGAAGAGAGGGGAGACTTCTCTATCTGTGCAGTTCATTTTAATTTACTGACTACAAAATTTTTAATACTTAATAATATTGTGTCTCTTCTGCTGGGTACCACACAATGGAGTTTTTGCTTGTGTTTTCATAGTCTCAGCTACACTTAACAAGTACTTGATTTTCAACATTTTTTTAAATGCCTCCTGTGGTCTAAACTTGTTTTTCTAATGCACAGGATGTTGTGAGGTTAAGGTGTCTGTCCCAGGGGCATATCAAAAGCAATTGTGTATTCCTTGGACACCAGATAATGAAAAGGATTATGGAACCTCATTTGTTTTTCATGTGGATAAAGAAATGTGTCCAGAATTGCAAGTGGAGCTGCAGCAAACCATATCTGTCCTACAGGTAGGCATCTGTGCTGACTGCTACAAAGTTTACCACCCACTTTTTAATAAATCCATTCCAAAACTGATGTCTTTATTTCCATGGAAAGCTCCTTAAATATAAACTGAATGGCCTTGATTTGATCATAAGAAGGCCGGAGACAACTTCTGATGTTCAAGGGTGTCAGGTTTTGGTTTTCATTCAGGTACGTGGGGATGTTAAAAGCTTGGATTAAAAGGAAGTCTCTTCTGAAGTAAAATATTTATGTGGTACTAGGAACAGCTATTATAAAGGCTACTAGTAACTTCCAGATATACCTTTTTGATCCAACTTTGTAATGTAACTGCTCAGAACAAAATTTTCTATGCTAGAAGGTAGCCTTGAATGAATGTGGGTTTTTTTCTGGTCATGTATTAGGAATTGATGGGCAGAGAGATAAGTTTTTATCTATTATTGTTTTTTATGCACTACTGGTTTTTTTTGTTTGTTTTCAAAATGTCATACTTGGATTGTATCTTTGACATTGTATAAAGAGGTGAAATTGTCTTAAAAATATACACTCTCAAACAATTTAAAATATGTTGAAACTCAGGGACTAAAACAATTTAACTCTGCACATGCTTGCTGCGTAAAGACATCTTTACTTTCATCTGTTGAGATGCTCTGTAGGAAGTATTTTCTCTTGGGAACTTGTAGATCAGTTGCCTTTGGGAAGGTTTATTTAGCTTTGCCTGTTACTTCACAGTTTCTACAGGTACCCCATGCACTTGGTATCCCATTGGAGTGGTTGAATATTCATTGTGAACACTGTTGCCACCAAAAATGAGAGCAAGGAAACTCAATTCTATAATGTTTTCATCCCCACAAGCAGTAGGGCAGTATGATTGCAAATGTTGATCTTGACTTGGCACACAGATTCTGTATTCTGTATTGAAAGCTTACCACTTGCTACATGAGAGAAAACTCAAAGATTCCCTAGAAAACTTTATTTGCTCTGCTTTTAAAACTTATTAGATTTTTTTAATTGCATGCTGCCACTTGTCTGTAGAGCAATTACATTTTCCCTATTTTGTAGCATTTTTTATGTATGTCTAACGCTGTTGCCTTATTGATATCTTTTCCAAATCCTGCTTTGAAGACAGAATACAAGTTTGATTGTGAGCTTTCTGACATGTCAGAACACAATTATTTTTGGAGGAAGTCTTGTACTTGCAGATTTTTGCTTATGCCACACAGGCATATTAAATAAAGCATACAACAGCAAATAACCCCCCTCAAAATAAACAAAGAAACCTACCTATCTGAGTGAAAAAAAATCTCCTGACAAAGTTCTGTCAAACAGAAAGCAGGATGCTCTTGAAAAGCCTGAGACCTTTGGGAAAGATTTAACTGTAGTGATATTAAGAACTGTTTGCTGTTTTGACATATGAAAGTCATACCTTTAACAGTTTTTCTGCAGAGCTCAATTCACATTTTGGTTTTTATTAGGATGGTGTGAACCCCGATGTTGAAAAGCATACTACAGTTCTGGGATCGGGAACTGTACCAGTTAATTCCCTTCCTATTGGAGAAAAAGTTGATAGAACCGTTTCTTTGGGAGAGGTAATGTCAATATTTTGCACTTGTTTTAGTATGCATGGGATGACTTTTTCCTCCAGTGCCTTTAGACATTTGGAAAGTTAGGCTACATGTGATTCTCAGGAGTGCTTTTGGACATCTAGAATGAAATAATGAGATTACTCAGTGCAGTTCTTCTAAAAATATTTTCATGGTGGAATCTTGCAAAATAAATATAAAATTCATCACTTTCCAGAGGAAAAAAGTCTGTCAGGGTGTGAAAGAAAATTATCAAAGGAGGGATAAAAGCAAGATGCTTGCAGAACAAATAATTTTTTCCACACTGCTCTCTGAGAATGTTTTTGCTTTCTGTGGAGGCTTAAAAGTGTCTAAAATAGGTGCAAGGGAAAGGTGTTCCAGAGATGTCATTTTATGGGTGATATTGCTGTTCTGGTTAGTATCTGCTGACCCTGTGGATGTCATAGCCTCTGTTTAGTAGTTCCACCTGTGTAATTACTGTCAGTTGCAAGATGTGTTCTCCCTTTTCACAGGGACAAAGTTTGGATATGAGTTTGAAAACTGAAGAGAGGTGAGTGGGAACCTCAAAGTCCTTTAAAAACCAGGAAAGGCCTTTATTGTCATAGTAAAGGAACAGAGTGACTCTCCTTGAAGTTCTGGGAATGTCTGTTCTCTCCACTGATCTTTTGGGATATAATAAAGAGAAATATCTTCAACTATTTTCTTTGCTTAGGGCTCTGACTCTTCACTTTGCAGATGCTATCTGTTGGACTGGTGTTAGTCCTGCTGAGATCTGTACAAATTTTGTACTCCTAATACCTAAATGTAAAACAGCTGGTAGTGTAAATATTATGTAGTTTTGCTAGGTACAGATACTTCCCAAAATACATTCAGTGCTGTACTGACAAGTAGGAAAGGACACCTCTGTTTGTGAAGAGCTTGAACTATAAAATAGATGCGGGGTGCAAGAAAGGAGTAAAAAGAGTAATAGAAATACAGAATAACAGAAAACCAAGCAGCTGGCTAGGAGGTTGATAGGGTCTTTTAATATACTGTCAACAAGGGAAGATCCTAGTCCCCTTGTATAAATTCATATCAAGTTAATTGGTGTTCACTTGCCCCCTTCTGCCTCTTAAGTTCAGAAACTTCTGTTTTAAAATTGCTCTTCTCCCCATTTCACCATTCATGCCAGTACACTGATGTCAGTTGCTCCTCATACAATCTGCTTCACCTACCAAGTATATTTTCTTCCTTTTTGAAATTCCTGGAGCATAATCTGAATATTGTTCAACACAAGCTTTGAATTTAAACATTAAGGGAGAAATACAATATGAAGAAGTTTAATTCCAAAAGCTGTTGTACGAAATAGCTGGTGTATACATTGCAATTTCATCTAATAGTTTGATCCAGTAATTCAGATCAGCACCTTCTTTTCTGTTCACAAAAATTGCTCTTCCATTCAAATTACAAATCCTTCAAATTTTGAGGGTTCTTGTCTTGACTTCTATTTCAGCACTTGGGATCTTGATATACGTCTGGGTTTTGACCTCTGTAAAGAGGAAAGAGAATTTTTGGACAAAAGGAAGAAAGTAGTTTCTGAGGCACTGAGAAAGAGTCTTCGCTTAAAAGAGTCTCCTCCAAAAGATGAGGTATTGAGCACAGTGCTGTAGTGAGACTGGTAAAATCCTTTATGCTTGCTTGCTTATTAGGTGGTGTAAGAATCCTTGCCTGTAACAGAAAATATGTTCTTCTTTCACTGTGGTGTGATCCTTGGTACATTTCAGGTCTGAAGTCTCAAATGTTGTTATATTTCTTAAATTTTGAGGGTGTGTGTGTGTTTTGGAACACAAAACACTGAAATTTCAGAATGTATTTACTTTCTTTAGTTGAACTCTTGTATCTTGCATTTTGGGCTTGGAATTGTCATGGAAAAGTCTGTTTCAGAGTGTTTAAATTGAAGCTCAGACCGCAGGAATAACTTCCTAATTGGTTATTTGAGATCACTGTTACATGTACATAGCCTGATGCCTTGCTTGGTGGTATTTGGCTGATGTTATAAGAATAGTTGTCTTTTTGTTCTTATTGTATGAAAGTAAATGTGTGATAATTTACATAACAATTTCAGTAAGTGACTGTCCCTAACTGACCCTGCTATGTTTTATAGTAAACAATGTATTTCAATTACAAAATAGAGAAAGTTCTGCTTGAAATCAAACGTGAAATTCCTTGAAAAGTAAATAGAAATGGTGATTTTTATCTCTTATTTTTTTATTTGAATGAGACTTGAATGGGAGTAGTTGTATAGTTTACTGGCAATCAAAAGTTTGTGATTGTAACTCCTGAGTTTTCTGTCTGCAGGTTCCAGTCATAGCGGTACTGGGCTCCGGAGGTGGGATCAGAGCGTTGACATCATTCTATGGCAGTCTTGCTGGGCTCCAGCAGCTGGGCCTTTTGGATGCTGCAATGTACCTGTGTGGCATTTCTGGCTCTACTTGGTAAGCTATATGCAGTGTTGATTCCAGAAACTTAGTATTGATGCAAAATAAGGCCAAAACTGCATTTGTGCCATCTGTAGACAGGCAGCAAAGTCAAATATTGTATCACTTTTCACCTGTGAGACTCCTGAAGAGTCTAAGGGATTCATTATCATGTCCAACTCATACAGTTGCTCTTTATGCTGATGAATCTGTTGCTTGTGCAAGTCTGATAGTTGAATATTAGAATGTATTATGTGAATAAAACTGCTCAGGGCACTGACTTAAGAAACCTTCATCACTTCCCTACTCTTGCCAAGAAGAGGTGGTGCAAGTCACTGGAAACGGGTCCATATAGCCACTATGTCATCACCTTCCAAAATGGCGCAAGCAGCTGAAGAGTGACGCAGCACCGTCCTGCCTCTTGGTGGAAGGAGCAAGGTGCTGAAATGTTAAGACATGGCTAGAATGTTTCAGTAGCTCAGTTCCTGGAGTTTGCAATGAAGTCATCCCTTTTAAGTATGTTGTTTTTGTGAAATGATTTCACTGAGGAGTAGTGCAACCTGACAGTGCAACCTCCCCTTCCAGTCCTCTGTGTGTTAACTTAACTCCTATGTACCTAGTTCTCTTCCACTGACCTTGGGAATCTGGCCTGCTCCTTTTGATTCAGAGATGCTTCCAAACAAATGTAGTCATCTGTTTATATGGATAGCCAACAGTCCAAAATAAGTTTCTTCTTTAATCAGACTTGTGTTCTGGTGAAAACAATGGCCTCTATTGCTGCATGCCATAGCACCCCTCCCATCAGCCAGTCTGTCAAGGTTTTTATGGTCTGGAGTTAGCACAGGTTTGTGAACTGGTTTATGTGTGCTAGCATATGATGCTTGGAACATCCTTGGAAGGCAGGTTAGGATGAAGTTGTCCTGTAGGTGTCAGGATTTCCAGCACGTTTTAGAGTTCAGAGAGCCTTTATTTATGGACTCTTTACTCTTGACAACGTTTTGTCTTTTAGCTAGACTTCTCAAGTGCTCTAGCACTGATTATAACTAGCTAAAATCATTCTTTACAGAAGGGTCTTTATTACTGATGACATTAATATAAGCATTTTCAGGTGTTTATCAACACTGTATCAAGACCCTGACTGGTCACAGAAAGACCTTCAAGATGCAATCAGAAGAGCTCAGGTTACTGTGTCCAGCAGCAAAGCAGGGGCATTTTCCCCAGAACGACTGAAATACTATTTCCAGGAGCTGAATGCAATGGAGATTAGTGGACGGAAAGTTTCCTTTACAGATTTGTGGGGCCTTATTGTGGAATATTTCCTACAACAGAAGGTAAAAGAGGTTAT
Organism: Myrmophylax atrothorax; assembly: GCA_026770055.1. Classification (NCBI taxonomy): domain Eukaryota; kingdom Metazoa; phylum Chordata; class Aves; order Passeriformes; family Thamnophilidae; genus Myrmophylax; species Myrmophylax atrothorax. The sequence continues at coordinate 26,604,825 of JAOXXN010000065.1, read as the reverse complement.
GTTTGGTGGTATGCTGCTTTTTGTCTTCCAGGTGGGAACTCTACCTACCCATGTGTTTAGTGTCAAGAAACCAAATACTCTCCACTTTTGTGAGCTGTTCTGACTTACTATGCTTATTCCACAACACTGTCTATCTTCTTCAGTAAAAAAATTTGAATTTGTATAGGTCAGTGCTATAGAAAAATGCAGTGTTTATTTGGAATGACTGTTATTAAATTAATAGCTTTTGTACTGGGCAGGTTAAGCCTGGGAGAATGATGTTGGTTTTGCAGAATGACATTACTGTGCATTATTTTCTTTGTAAACTGTACTGGAAATCAGAGAGATAACGAGTTTATTAATAACACTAGACATTCTAAGTATGCAACTGCAGAAGTATTTTGCCCAAATCTAACCTTATACTTGGACAGTGGGAAGAAAAGAGGCTTTGAATTGGTGATATAGTTAATCAGAAATGCTAAGCAACAGCTTCCAATTATCAAAGTATGGGTACAGAACTTTACTAAAGTGTGCTTCTCCTTCCTTGCTTGTAACCAGGAAGACTCATCAAAGCTGTCTGATCAGCAAGAAGCGGTGAAATGGGCCCAGAACCCTTATCCTATCTATGCAGCTGTCAATGTGAGACCCAATATGAGCAGTGGTGACTTTGCAGGTATATAGAAATTTATTTTTGTTTGCTAAACCATTAAATTCTTTTCACCTCTCTGGTTCCTTGGATAGTGAGCAGCTGACAACAGGAAATGTGGCTCAAACAGCAGCTGGTAGTGCAAGAGGCAGTAGGATACTGATTGGCAGAATGTTATCATCCTGATAGCAAATGTCATCATGGCTAAAATGGAGAAGTGAGATTGGCCACTCCACATGTTTTGCTAGAAACTGCCTGCAATTTTCAGGAGCTGAGGATTGCTATAATGCATGTGCCTGTGTCTCAATCGGAGATTTAGGAGTCCTTGGTAATTAGGTGATCACTTTCTTTTATAGTGTCAGATAAATAAATAATTTGTGTAGGATTCATGTAAAATGATGGATTGGCCACCTTGTAGTTTACATCATCAGAATTGTGGGTTTTAGCAGTTTGAGTTCTTACAGTAACAAAATGAAGGCCAGTCCTTTGCTGAAACTTTAAACATGATGTAACAAGTGGGGATAGATACAGTGAGACAGGAACACAAATGCTTGTGTCCATCTGTGTACGACTATGGGACTTCTTTGTTTTATTCTGGAGGAGTGTGTCTGTATAGCAATGAATTTGATTTGATCAAGCCTGCCAGAGTTCAAGAAGCATTTGGATAATGCTTTCAGACACATGCTGTGTTTTTTGGTTGTTCTGTGCAGGGCCAGGACTTGGACTCAATGATCTTTCTGGTTACCTTTCAACTATTTGTGGAAATATTTTAAGCACAAGGGGACACTTTGACAGGCAGACAAAGAAGGCTGACACAGTGGGTCAATTGAATTCTTGTCAGTACTGTAGTAGTTTCTGATAAATGGTACGTAGTGTGAAGAAAAGCTGAGAAAAATGAAGTAGCTTCCATTTGGGATGGAAAAGTGGGCCATCAAAATGGTTTAAAGTAAAAATAAAATAGACAGCTTGTTTCCTTAATGACAAACTCAAGAATGGAGCAAGATGGGATGAAAGCCTGTACAAGAGTTTTTGTTAAAAATATGTAGATAGAGGCTACTGAGAAGAGGGTCAGAGAAATCCATAGTGATCATGAGAGTGGAGGAGAACTCCCTTCTGTCTCCCATGTATGAACAGATATCAGATGAATATTTTCACGTATGTTTCCTCTGAGTTAGTATCTTGCTGGCTTGTTCTTAGAATGGTGCGAGTTCACTCCCTATGAAGTTGGATTTCGGAAATATGGAGCTTTTGTCCGAACAGAGGACTTTGACAGTGAGTTCTTCATGGGACGACTTGTCCAGAAACATCCAGAGCCCAGGATTTGTTTTCTACAAGGTATGATCTTATGATAGTGATTAAAGTGAGGAGATGGAAAGGAACTATGCTGCATTCAGGACTCATGAACTCAAGTCTTTGCCTTTTTGTCCTTTCCTAAAGAACTTAAAGTAAAAAATGTCAAGTCTCCCTCCAGAGTTTTAGGTGTTGGTTCATAGTATTACAGTCTGATGTCTCGAGTCTGCAAGATCAATCTATTATGAGCTGCTTGTCAAAAATGTCTGCTGTAGGTCTTTCTGTTCCATTGGTGTCTTTTCCATTTTGTCCTCTAGGAAAAATTCTGCATTATATTATTCCATCATAATTTGTCTCATGGTTAATTCAAAGGTTTTAACTGAAACATCACCTGTTAGAATAGTAGGGATCAAGTGACAGCCCTCTCTCATGATAAATGGCAGCTGAATTATAGGCCTTTTGGTTACACTGTGAAAAGCATTTTAAGTACTAAATTCTTCCACATTTCTCTTGCAGGAATGTGGGGCAGTGCTTTTGCTGCAAGCTTGGATGATATCTGCCTGAAAGTGGTTGGTATAGGACTGAGCTTTCTAGATAATTTCAAAGATGTTGTCAAAGTTGTAGGTAAGAACATACATGAAAATAGCTGGATTTTTTCAAAAGATAGTTAGTTTTGGAATGATCACAAATAATATGACTCAAAAATGTACTGTGTGTAATTTTCAAGAGTAGCATTAAGGATGGATTTGGACAGATCTTTCTTTTACCATGTGTTATTCCCTTTGATCACACATATAACGAAGAGAGGACTTATACTTTTTAAGTGCGTTCTCTCTTCTTTCTTTTTAAAAAAAATGTATCTGACTTTGACTATAAATTTAGGCTAGTTCTGGGAGCTGTCTTAAACACATATGGCAGAGCAGGACTCTTAAGTGTGAGAAGAGGAAGAATAGAAGCTGGACTGCTAAGCAGGAGGTGGAGAATAGGCTTTCAGTTTCCCTCTTGGCCTGCTTTTAGTAATTTTGAATAAGCTGTTTATATGTTTACGCATCGATCTCCATTTTCATGTTGCCCCCCCAGCAGTGAAAAGGAAGTGTTTTAAAGGCTAAAAGTCATTCATGTACATAGTTATAGCCTTATAGTAACTGGTGAAAGAACAGATTTTTTTTCTTCTCTGCCTCTACAGCCCTAGTTTGCCCCCCACCCAAGCCTTTTTGTTGTTGTGTAACTATAAATGCTACTGTGTGTGGTTAACTGATGTCTTATGTGACAGAAGTGGTTGTCCCTTGGTAACAAGGATTTCTTTGGGTGGGTTTGAAGTTAATATGGGCAATGATTTATGAGTAGTGCTATTCTCATTTAATGGCTAGTAAATATGTGACTGTGGAATATATAGCTCATTTAAATTTTGTTACAATACTCTTATTGGAGGACAAATATCGGCTTTAGGACAACTGGTTAAATATTGTAAAAAGAAAAAGATCTGATTGAAATATTGGAGCTGGACAAGCATTTCTGTGTTCTGCGTCCTTCTGTGACTTCTGCAGATGACTGCCGAAGGTTCCATTTCCGAGACCCAACACTGCTGAAGACTCGCTTGGTTATACCTGGGGGCCCTTTGTTACAAATTTTTCAGGATTTCTTCAAGTCCCGGGTCACATGTGGGGAAACCTTCAACTTCATGAAAGGACTGTATCTTCATAAAGACTATGTTAACATCAAGAAATTTGTGACTTGGAGAGGTAAATGAGTCTGTATGTATCTGGGATATTAAATAGTGTGTTAATACTTTGTAATAGTCCATGTTACAGAACATAAGTGAGCTTGACCTTGTTCCACTGAAGTCAGAGAGTATAGCCCTTCTTACACCATAGCAAAAAAATTGGATCCCCTATGTTTGTTCTCTCATATGAGACATGCTCATTATCAGATTTCACAGGTCAATCTCAGATGAAGGTGCATGTTGGAATGTCTTTTTTCTTCTTATAAGACTAGCATAAGCTTTGTTTGTTGCTTGTATTGAGAAATGTGTAATGAATCAATATAGTTACTTGTCTTACTTGTAATGTCTTACAGGTACTCATCTGGATGCATTTCCCAACCAGCTGACCCCCATGGAAGAGAGCTTGTATTTAGTGGATGGCGGCTTTTCTATCAACTCTCCCTTTCCTTTAGTACTTCAGCCAGAGAGGGATGTGGATGTTATCTTGTCATTTAATTTTTCTTGGGAAGCTCCATTTGAGGTGAGAGGTGTAGCTGAGCATTATTACATGAACATAAAAGCACAGAATCATATTCATAATGGCAGCAGATCAGCTGATGCTGAATACCCACACTAATTAATGAATACATTAAAATAATCCTTATGTCTTTCATGGAGTCATAGAATGGGCTGGAAGGGACCTTAAAGATTATCTAGCTCTATCCCCTTTGCCATGCACAGTGACACCTTCCTTTGGGCCAGGTGGCTTAAAGCCCAATCCAGCCTAGTCTTGAACACCTTCCAGGGATGGTGAGTCCACAGCCTCTCTGGGCAACCTGTTCCAGTGTCTCGCCACCTTCTGTGTAAAGAATTTCTTCCTAATATCTAGACTTATACTCTTTCAGTTTAAAGCCATTCCCCTTTGTCCTGTCACTACTTGCCCTTGTGAAAAGCCCCTCTCCAGCCGCCTTGTAAGCTCCCTTTAGCACTGGAGGGTACTATAAGGTGTCCTCAGAGCCTTCTGTTCTTCAGGCTGAACAGCCCCAAGTCTCTCAGCTTGTCTTCATAGAAGAAAACATTTCAAACGTTGCTTTTTCCTATGAAGGTCATGAAGAGATAGAAAGTTGACAACTGTAATGAGATTAAAAAAATTTCCGAAGCCTGAATAGATTGTTATGTAAAATAAGAGTATTTGTTTGGCTCATAAGATCCTTGTAGTTAAACAAAAAATTCAGCTGCAAACTGTTGACGTTTGGTAGCAGTTCTCAATTCTGGTCTTCATTCTTATTTATCAGCAGTCAGAGAAATTGTTTCTGCTGGTTTGATGCTGAGTTTGTCACTTTTTTTTGCGCAAGTCTCTTTCCCTTCGAAGATTGTAGTTAGATGATCTTAGAGGTGTTACTGGTATTCTATTGCAATTATTTTTCTTCTTTGAAAATAGGTTTTAGAGCTGACTCAGAAATATTGTGAGGAGCAGGAAATTCCTTTTCCAAAAATCAAATTTAGTGAGGAAGATGAAAAGAAGCCAAAAGAGTGTTACTTGTTTGTGGATGATAATAACCCAAAGGCTCCAATTGTACTCCATTTCCCATTAGTGAATGACACCTTCCAGAAATACAAGGCTCCAGGTAAGGGAGCTGTATCTTAAATAGCTCTTCTAACAGTCTTTTGGGTGTGTTGGTGAGGAAAATGAATTATTAAATTGTTACTTACATTTAAGGCAGAATCGGTTTCCGCAAATTTTTTGATTGGGAGAGTGGGAGAAGAGGCTGATAAAAAATGAAATCTAAAGGCTACATTTTTTCCTTCTTTCTGAACCTTTCTGCCCGGATACTATTACTTCTAGTTGCTCTGAAAGGACTATTAATCAGATTAAATAAGGAGTTAATTTGTTTATTGAATAGAAATATATCTCTAAGTAGCAAAGTGTTGGGGACCAATCTGTGTGTCAGATCATGCAACAGTGTTAAGTGGCCTTTGCCTTTGTAGTGTGAGGTCAGGTGATAAGTGATCCTTTCTTCATTTAATATGATTTTTGTAGGCTGTAAGGCCCACATCAGTCTATCAGTCAAGAGCACTGGGGTGAAACATAGAGCTATTCCTTTAAAAAGAGACAGGAAAAAAATCAATGTCCTTTTTCTCCTATGTGGGGAGGAAAGAGCATCCTGAAGAAAACTGTTGGAATACATAGCAAATAGCATGCATAACTGGTGCAGGCAAGGGGGATGTAAGGCATGTTGTTAATGCTACCTGTATTAACACTATAATGATTGCCAGGCCCTGACTGCATTTCCTCATCAATGATGAAGAGTTTCAAAGTGTTAGACTTGAATGTGATTCAAGACTGTTATTTCTATAACAGCAACAAGCAAAAATGTTTTTAGCAAACTCCTTTAATACTCACCTTTCAAGATGGTATTTAAATTTAAGTGGCAAGGTGTTAAAAAATGAGTTACCATATTTTGAAGAGTTTATACTAACATCCTAAGGTCAGTTGAACTCATAGAACAGTATTTCCAAGAAGAATCGAGCTTTATGTTTCCTATTTTGAGCATGATAATCATGGATGAACTAAACAATGTATCACAATGATAATTTTAGTACTGTAGTTTGGAGCCGAGTGGAAATAAGGTAATAGCACTTTACCTTCAGCTTCCAAATACTTTGGAAGGAGCTGAAATCTATTTGGAGGAGCTTTGGAGAAAAAATTAAGGTTCAGCAGAATTATCAGTGATACCCTCCTAGGAAAATTGAACTAAAATGAGTCTATCTCAGCTGTGGTGTTTTTTTGTGATTTTTTTTTTCTTTCTTTCTTCGTGCAGGAATTGAACGTGAATCAGAAGAGGAGAAATCCTTTGGTGACTTCATCATTGAGTCAAAGGATTCTCCTTATCGTACACTAAATTTCACCTTTGAGCCATATGATTTCAGCAGGTTAGTGGAATTGAACTGCTACAATGTTCTGAACAGCAAAGACACTCTCTTCAAAACTCTAAACTTAGCGCTGCAAAGGAGAAAGTTGAAGAAAGTCATCAGTAAGTCCAATACATGAGCAGCTTCCAGAGCTGAGGATACAGAAAGACTGCAGTGTACAGAAGCCATGAATTTCAAGACAAAATACTGAAAATGAACAGATGGAAACTATCTTCTTGGGAAGGGAGTCATACATGTGACACTGAAAATTCATTCCAGACAATGTACTCTGATGAAAACTCAAAGGATGTACAGTACAACATGGATTTTTCTTCCTTGTGTGGGGAAGAGTAAGAAATTACCTAGCCCAGTATCTCAATTTATGGTGGGTGATGCCAGATGATGAGAGGGATCTATTCAAACAATTCAAGCATCTGGAGAATGATCTTCCAAACTCCACTGAATGATGCACCTGTTTTTGGCAAAGGCATGTTGGTGTTTGGGGAAACACTGATTCCTTCTGTACTTTTATCTTTCTTGATTTTCAACTTCCCTTCATAGATACACACACACACACAGTCACAGAGGAAATGTGTCCTTTTGCTTTCAACTTGCTACTGGCTGTTGCCTGTGTACTTTCAAGACTGAACAGTCATTTCTTGCTTTCCATTTTTGCCATTTATGTTTTCAAAGATCTTTGTGATATTTCCTTCCTACACTTCTCAGGGATTTTAATGTCTTTTAGTCTCCCAAAAATTCAATATTGAGTACCTTATTTTCATAAACAATTTATTTTTGAGGAAATAAATGTTCTCTTTTTTATATTTAACAATTAAAAACATGTTGAGATTGTGCTGCTTTTTCCTACAGTGTGATCATCATGAGATGATGAAACTATCATGAAAATGCCCTAAGTCTCCTCTTTCTGTGTAAGAGAAAGGAAGGCTCCTTCAAAGTGTTTGAATTTGATATTTTTTGCCTTACACTTCAGTGTGCAATTCAGCAAGATCTTTGTTGAAGGAATTTGCGTGTCTATATACTTCAGAAACCTCAATAGTCAAGGTAGGCACACCTTATGAATGTGAATGAATAAAACAATTTTGGATGCTGGAGTGCTGTGGGATGGAGTTCACCGCACTTTGCATAAAGCTCAGAGAAAAGTACTTGAATTATGCAGTTGGAAAACACATGATACAAAACAGTGGTAAACAAGCACCATTTACTTTTGTGACATTTATATTCAGCTGAATGTATCAATTCTGTATTTGAAAACTGGAGACAGGAGATTCGTTTTATGAATGAATGTAAAGGCTTATAGAGGGGTATGATTCTTGATAAATTTTTAATGTGTTTCTCTTTTAATAAATACTAGTTTTTCTCACATGCTTTTCACAGTTTTTCTTATAAATATTTGGCTAAGTATGTTTTTCCTTATTTCAATAAAATGTAAGCAGCACAGTCAATGTAATACTATATTGCATAGTTTCTTTTATCGCATCAGGATACCTGACAGTGGGATGATGAATCACCAAGTCCATGTCAGACTGGTGTTACTCAGCAGTAGAAAGTAATCTTTTCATTGTGAAACCTGTATCCTTTATGTCCTTAGCACTTATTTACTTAAGCTGGAATAAGAGAAACAGCAATCTAATACTATTATTTTTCTTTATAATTGGTGCTGAATGGCTACCCCCTCTATAGAATTTGGATATCTGTTGTATTTGCTGAGTGACCTCTCTGTATTTTTTCCACATAAGGTTATAAGTATTCTTGTCTCAGATGCCTTTCAGTCTGCCATGTCTTTGGATGTTTGTTTGTAGTAAAGTAGTATTTCCTTTGCTCCTCACAAGTTATTTTTTTTCTTCTTTTTTTCGTGATGTGAATCTGAGTTGAACTGCATGGTTTGATTTATTTGTACATTTTTGTTTTTGGGGTTCTTTCCTACTTGGAGAGGTTTGGATGCTGTGGAGATACAGGTATTTAGATACTACCCAAGAGATGGGAAGGTGAAATGTTTTTCTCCAAAATTTCTACTCAAAATGTACATTTACATTGGAGACACAGCTTCTCTATAAGGTTTTCCACAGTGGCAGAGCTTCTTTGTTGAAACAAGATATGGGGTCCTAATAGTTAATTTTAATTTTCTAAAGTTGTGTATAAGTAGCCACCTCATTTGAAACTATTGACTCTTGTGCTTTTTTATCCATGGTTGCAGTTAAGCTCGACTGTATGTGTGGTGTTTAGTTATGGTTCTTGGTTGTTTTTTTTTGTTTTTTTTTTTCCTTTTTTGTTTGTTTCTTCGTTTGGGGTTTATTGAATTTTATTTTATTTTTATTTTTTTCTTTCTGAATTTTTTATTGGGTTGCTGACCATCACAGTTAAGTCAGCTCAGGTCTGCTGAGTTGTATGATGTCCTATAAACCAGAAATTGTGTTAAGAATTCCACAGAGGCTATGATTCATGCCTCATGTGTTTTCAGCCAAGAGTGTTGATGTAAGTATCAGGCTGATTTTACCTTAGGGGTAAACACATAAAGCTGCAAAGCTTGATTAACTAGGTATGATAATTCAGAGGAGACTAAAAGCTGATCAGGAAATTATGGACAAAAATTCAAATTATTTTCTCTTAAAAAAAATAAAAGTCCTGCAATAGCATAGGTAATTAAATTTTACATGCAACCTTCAGTTCTAAAACAAACAAACAAATCATTACATAACCACAGTAGGGGAAAAATTATAATTAAGGTTACTGTCCCTGCCCAATTTGACCATCACAAGCATTTCCTTTTGCTTTGTAACAAGTAGAAATTAAAGTAGGTGTCTGCAGCATTGCTGTGAGATTAACCAATCGCTGTACCTTTGCTATACATCCTTTTCCATCTCCGGTGTAAGGGTTCTTATTGAAAAGGGGCTACTTGCATCTAAATCTAAACTGTAACGCAACCACTGTACAACTGTAGCACTGTTATGCCCTAGTCAGTCAGTAGACTCATTGAAGGTATATCCATGATTTAAATGTAGGGTGTGGGGATATTTTTGCGTTCCACCACAGAGCCAATAATGTAGTAGAGCAATAGAGCTTCACTGCTGTTTTTTTTGCCGATTATTTCCCAACTTAACTTTGTGTGTATGTGTGTGTGTGTGTGATTTTTGGTTGGTTGGTTGGTTTTTCCTGTTAGAAAATTGGGGAAGTTGTAAAGAGGAGTTGAAAAGAAGCTTGACAGGGAAGTAGCTTCAGAGTGGATGGGACTGTATTTTTCATGAATGCTTTGTGTGCAGAAGTTAACACGTGTTTTGTAATGAGGTGCACTAGAAAATGGCTTTTGGACAGCTGCATTCATTACTCCATTGTGAAACATGGCAAGTTTAAGCATGTTTTATCTGCAAATTTCACTTTGGACTTTACTGTGGAACTATTACTGGAATCTGCATAAAGGTGCATGTGATGCTTTGAGGAAAATATTACACCATAGGTTCATTTTTAATGTGCCAACAGTATTAAAACAGTGTGTCAGGAAGAAATGAGGGGGGAAAAATAAATCAGAAAAACATGTTCTGGTTCAACCTAAGTCATTCTAGGATTCTGTGATACCTGGAGGTACATGTGGAGGTCCCTGTGGAGTTCACAGTACACATCAGGAAATGGAAGTGAGCTCTGTTTGCTGTCTATGTTATCTATGAGCCTTGTGGGCTATTTATTATTTCGTTGATATCTAAATTTTTTTTTTATTTTTTAATTTTTATAGATTTTAGAAATAGTAGTAATGGTAGTAAAATGTAGATTTTTAGTGTGTTAGTATTTCTAGCAGCTTAAGTTCAATATTTGTACATACCAACCCCTACCCCATATCAATCCCTCAAAATTCCTTCAGCTGTTTAGACCTCTTTTCAAGGCAGAGGGCTGAATAACACCTCAAAACCTGCTCCATGGGACATAAGCATGGGCACACTCACCTCGAAGCCAGAACACTGGAAGGCCTCCAAGAATCCCTGTGTGATGTGAGGAAGATGAAGAATGATGACCAGAGGGTCCCAGAGACCCCCAGACTCAAATTCTGGACAGGGTGTGCTGGGGGCAGGACCAAGGGAAAGGTAAACAGGGATTAGATGGACATTATTATAAAAACCATAAACCCAGGGTTCGGGGCACATGCATTGATATGTATTCCTGAAGGCCTTAGGCCTGGAGATCAAAGGACCTTCCCTTTTTATCTTATCTAATATACTAACTTGGCTCGGAGTCCTGTGTTCTGTGGTCTCTCAAGGCATCATGGTTACCATTCCAAAATGCTGGTGAATTCACTGATTTTCACTTTTTTCCCAGACTAATGATCATGAAATTACCTCATGAATTATTTAAGTAATTCACTGGGATTTCTGAGGCTCATGTAAATCCCTGTTGTTTCTGTGTGCTCTTCCTACCCTCAGCCCTTAGGTGGCACTGGAGATGCTGCTTTTGGCTTGGAGGTCTGACACTTCTGCATGTCCGAAGCGTCTAATTGAGATGCTCCTCCTATGACAAACACAATTTTTAGCCTCCTTCAGTTCTGTAAAGCTGAAGCATTCAGGGATCAAAGAGGCAGAGGTTTGCACTTCCAAGAATTACTAAGAACCAGAAATACAGTTAATGAGATGTTACATTGCGACTTGATTAAGTAAATTCTGGTTGATCTGGGACCTGAAGTGTGATAATCCTTTAACAAATGAAGAAAATAGGCACTTTCATAATTGGATGAGTTCATTGGTCTAGTATGTCACTCTTTAAACTATATAGAAAAGGTAAAATGACATTATCTGTTATGACCCCACAAGAACTTATGAATATACTAAACACTTACTATTGTTTAGTGGAATCATGGGAAAAACTGTGATAGTTTGGAAATTCTCCATGGCTTTTATGTTTTTTGCAAGGGAGAATTTTTAGACTGCCAGAGTCTATCTGAGTATCTGAATTTTTTTTCTGTAAGTCCTCCTTTTATGGCACCTATTCCAGTGGTAAATTTAAATGGGTCTAATAAGTCAAAGCCTCTTTTTCACTCTAAGGAAGTATTCCAAGATGGGGTAAAAGGACAGTGATGGAGACAGACATTCCTGGTTCCCTGTGTCTGGAGGGCTGAAATCTCTTGCACAAGGAAGATAGATACAGACCAACACCTGAATACTCAGCTGGTGAGTGACTGCTTTCCTGACTGACAGCTGGACTTGCTCCCTGATCAACTGATACCAGCAGAAGACAACTCTGCCTTAAAGTTGCTATATATTTCATCCACAACCATAATTCCCTGCTCCTGAAGGACATAAGCATGAGAATCTTCTTGTCCTTTTGATTTTGTTGGGCATGTGTGGACATAAGGAGTGATATCTCTCACTGGCAGCTGCTCTTTGTCTAAGGAGATGAATATGATGCACTGTAAGGATAATTTTGACAAACTATTTCTTATAAGTACAATATCCAGAATAACCAGATACTGCAGGCTTTTTGCATGGCCTTCGAATGGCCATGATAGGGAAGCAGGTCTACATATGAATGGAAGATACTGAAATCAGTACTGTAACACTTGAATTTTCCTGAGTGATGTATTTTCTTCATTGTGACCTAAAGCGGAAGGATTTGGGGGATGTGATATATCATTTCACTGCAGATGTGGCTAAAACACTTCTCTAGTCTAAAACTGTATTTTTCTCTATTTTTCATTGGATAGCTATGGTTGGTTTTAGCAAGCCAAAACATTATTGATGTTTATTACTTCAGAGCAGTTTTCTTTTTGTTAGATATCTTACATAGATCTTATCTGGATTGCTCTAACTGTTGTCACCTGGAAAATTCTTCAATGTTGGGAGCCATCTGTTCTCAAGTTCAATGGATAACCTGACTCTTCAAGTGTGTCAAGACACTCTCTGGTCTTCAGGTCTGTCTTTGCTTGAGAGTGGAGCATTCCAAGGTAGTTGTTGCTCTGAGACTGCTGGTCACCACTCTGCTTGTGGGAGATTGTTACGGGTGAGAATGGGGCTTTAGACAAAATTTATTAGCGAAGCCCTTCCGCTGAGACATGATGTGCAGAGAGGACCCCCTTGCTTTCTAAACGTCTTCTCAGAGAGGACCCTGGATGTGGCTGGATCCAATCTTAGGCCCAGACTTTGTCAATGGTTTAAAGTATAGCTTTGTCCCACAGGGTTAAAGATGACAAACCAGGGATATTTATATAAAATGAATTATTTGTTATGACAAATGATCAGACAAAAGGTATTAATCAGAATTATTTACAACACAATATAAAAGCTAAAAACTACTAGTAGTGTACAGTGTAGTGCACTATATCAAAACAATTATATTAAAGCAATTATATTAAAGTTAGCAAAAAGAAACAATTTTTAACTAGAGAGTTGATGTCACCATACCAATGCTTGTGGGCAGATTTTTTTCTCTTGACCTCAAGGGGTATCCTTGCAGGGGTGCCCCCACTTCAAGGGAGAATCTCCACACGCTCATAGAAGAGTACGTTAGAAGAGTCAGATCCTATGAGAGTGAACTGAACTTTTCTAGTATAAAGTGATTGACTCTCAGTCACCTGTTTCCAGGTCAGCCTAGCAGCTTGTCTGCCAAATCTTTGTCTCACTACCAGTATATTGATTTGAAGTTGATGAGCCAGGCTGGTTTTTGCATAATTTAATATCAAAAGCAGCACCTAGGCCCCCTCTCAGCCCACTACTGATAGATTTCCAAGTAGGGCATTGTCCTTTGGCATGGCTTGACCACTTTCCAGGATGAAGAGCTGGCTCCAGAGATGGTAAGTGTGTGCCTTTTCACCACTTGTTTCTCTTCCTCTTTCCTTCACTTATTAAATTGTTTTTATTTCAGCCCAGGAATTTTCATGATTTTACTCTTTGTATTCTCTCACCTGTACTACTTCTGGGAGGAGAGTGAGTGAGCAGTTGTGTAGACCTGGAGTCAACCCATCCACAGTGCAACAGGTCACTTAATTATAGTTATGTTGATGTATCCTTTTACTTCATTTATTTGTAAAGTTAGATAAGAGTAACAATTCCATAGACCACAGACTAAGCTTTGTCTAGTGCTTAATTTTTGTTGGGATTTATCTCTGGCAGTCTAAATGTTCCAAGCCCTAATTTTCTCTGCTGGAGGCAATGACCAATCATGGTGGAGTTCAAGTGTTAGGCCTGCCTGAATACTGCTGCTAGATTCAGAGTCTTGCTTGCAAGGTCAGCTGGCTAAAGACCCTGTAGAAAAACATAATCATTGAGGATGGAAAAGACTCTTTAAGAACATGCAATTCAACCCTTAGGGTAACTCTTCCAAGTTCACCACTAAACCATGTCCCTAAGCACAGTGTCTTTAAAAATACCTCCAGGGATGGTTACTCAACCCACTTCTCTGGCAGTCTGTTCCAGTGCTTGACAACCCTTTCAGTGTAAATTTTTTCCTCACATCCATTCTAAACCTGCCCTGGAGCAACTTGAGGCCGTTTCATCTTTCCTTGTTGCTTGTTCCTTGGGAGAAAAGACTGATCCTCACCTTATTACAACCTCCTCTCAGGCATTTGAAGAGAGTGATGTGGTCCCCTTTGAGCCTCCTTTTCTCCAGGATAAACAAACCCAGATCCCTCAGCCGCTCCTCATGAGACTTGTGTTCCAGACCCTTCCTCAGCTTCATTGCCCTCCTCTGGGCACGCTCCAGCACCTCAATGTCTTTCTTGTAGTGAGGGCCCCAAAACTCAAGGTGTGGTCTTGCCAGTGCTGAGTACAGGGGGATGATCAATTCCCTGATCTGCTGGCCATGCTATTTCTGATACAAGCCAGGATGCCACTGGCCTTTCTGGCTACCTGGACTCATTGCCAACCATGCATAAAGAAAAGTCCAGATACAGTGTATGAATAGTTAGGACACTGTGCACATTGTTAATGGGCATTTTTAAATACTCCATAGACTTACTAGCTGCCTTTCTTGCTGCACTGTGTACAAGTGCTTTCCAAAAAGAAAAAAAAAGAAGAAAAAACAGGAAGGAATCAAGCTTTTAGCTGTAGGTAAATATCTAAAGTGTCTGAGTGGTGTAGAATGATAATCATAGTCACTGAAGAGAGCAGTTCTAAAAAGCAGTTCACTCCTACCAGAGATCATTTTCCTGTTCTACCAGAGCCTGTTTCTTTTCGTTAACCAAGGATGGCAACTCAGCTGCTATTATAAACTCATACTCAATTATTACTTCTGTTTTCCCTTATCTTTGAAGGAAAACCCCACAACTGTAATTAAAAAAAGTTGTAACAGTGAGTGCCGATAAAGAACAAGCACTGAAGATGTCTTGAGGTCTTTTCTTCTTTTGCTTTAGGAAATGATAAATTCCACTGTCTGGAAGTTGTTAACCCCTGCACACAGTCACAGGTTTGGCTGGTGGTGTAGATCTAACTTTAGAGCCTTTAATGTGGGACCACCCTGTCTCCCATAAGTCAGTGCTAAATAGGTGGTATCTCCTGGCCTGAGCTGAACATGGCGGTGGTTTCTGGGTGCTGTGACTGGACATTCCCTCAGCAGTGACTGGGGGCACCCCAGTAGTGCTGTTTGAGAGGAAAGTGCTCTCAAGTAATTCAGTCCTTGGGAGTTGTCTCCTCAGTAGTAACACTCAGCAGCTTGTGCATTTGCTGTTGTCATTTGTGTCAACTCACCTCAGATTGTGTTGACATACTTATGAAATGCCTGAAAAAGTTGGTGCAACTACTTTGTAAATAAGGCCTAAATTTGCAATGTGACGGTGGTTATTTTTTTCTGGCCGTACTGAATCATGTGTTGGAAGAAAACTTTAACAGGATATGAGTACAGTTGTGCAACTTGTGTAGCAGACAATATTAAATCAAAGATTTTATTTGTTATTGTCCCACAAGTAAGATGTTTCCTGTGGAATTTTCTGCATTATCAAAGCAGGATATGCAGCTTAATGTCTCTTGTTCTCCCTTTTACCCCAATGCCTTGCAGTGAAAATTGCATGAAGACCTAATTTCTTTTGGGTTTTAATCACTCTTGCTTCAGATTGTGTTAAAATCTAGGTCAAAAGGATTATGAGTTATTCAGTTTTGGGATGGCTCATTTGGGTCATATAAATGAAGCCTGATACTTAGAGATGGTGCCCAACAGCTTCTGTTTAGAGGGTTGTGAAGAACAAAATTACTAGTATTTCTAGAAATGAAGTTGGATCCTGTGTGACTGTGTTGGAGTATCAGAGCTCAGACCAAGAGGTCTCTGCCTTTTTATCACAGCACCTTTCTCTCAGAAGTTAGCAGTCTTGTGAGGCTTTCGGGCCAGACTCTGAAGGCTTTTCCTCCTTTGCCTTATATTTGATGTTAAATATTGGATGTCAAATAGCGATATGTTAGAATATGTGAGAATTTGGAGAAATCATTGACTGTCAGTCTCAGATTTCTGGGAGAGAAAAGTGATTCTGAGCCTGTGTCGAAATTGATCTGGGATCTTGGTGGTAAATGGGCTCTCGCAGCTGCCTCTCCAGAGGCTGCAGATCCTATGCTGGTTCTGCTGTGAGCTCTCTGCTCCTCTGCCACCCCAGGCACTCTGCTGCAAGTTATGTGGGCTGGTTCAAGAGTCTCTGTGTCTCCAGACCTCATATCACCATACAGCTAGCATTCCTGAGGGCTTCTGTTGTTATACTGGTATTGGTGAAATGCTATATTGTCTTCTGTGGCTTCCTGACTGACTCACATGCACCATGGTTTGTGATGCACAAGATCTTATTATCAAGTAATTTCCTACTATTGCTGGGCTATGTCTGCTTTTGGATGGAAGAGCAGTTTAGCTGGATTTCTTTTTTCTCATAGGTTGCAGAATAAGCATGTGTGGTGTAGTAACATAGTGGCTTCAGCAGATAATACTGCTTAATTTAATTTATGAAATCATAAAAGCCCCAAATATGGATACTGTGGAAAGGGTGCAAGTCGAGTGGGGAGCATGGCATATTGTCTAAAGAGATGGCTGACTTTTGTTCTGAGGAGCTAAAGAGAATCCACTATCATCAAACACAGAATGACTTCTCAGCCTGAGTTAAGTGATGTGATGGCTATTATGTTCAGTCTCTTGTAAACCCGTGAGCTGAATTGCTTGTTTCAAATTAGAAAATGTTACTTTAAAAACATTTCTAAACACATGTTTTCTAAAAACATTTCACTTGGATTATCATATAACAAAAGCTTATTTTGGCTCTGCTGACCCCATAACATCCCATGTGTAACAGAAATAAGAGATAAGAAGAGCTGGAAGATGTTTTTGTTAGCTATTTGCCACTGCCTGTGAGAGCCAGCCTCCACACTGTGGCTGAAATTTGTAGTGAAATTGGTGAAAACCCTTGTAGTGGTGTATCTGACTGGAGAAGTGGGTGGGAGCTGGAATGCTGCTGTTTGGATGTTCAGACTGCTCCACTTCATGCTGCCAAAGTGCAGGTATGGATTTTAGGACTATAAAAAGCAGCAGTGGGTATCAGTAGTTGTTCTTTTAGGTTGTCTCTAGTTTGTGAGGGTTGCAACTGCCCCAGGATATTCCTCTGTGTGTGGTTGTTCAGACCATACGGTGTTACTTTATTTTGGGATAAGCCTATGATACAATGTTTGACCAAACTCCTTCTTTTCCCCTAATTACTGTGTTGTTAAAAAAACCCCCAAACAAAACCCCCTAAAATCTTCATGTGGCACAGAACAAGTGCATCATTTGTGCTTTTGAAATCAGTGGGAGGTGGAGCTGTGACTCAATCTATACTGCTCTTCTTCCTGGCCACAGTTGGAAAATACTGTGGTCCAGGAGCACCTACCAGTTGGGAGACATATGGACTAGTGCATTGTAGTGTTGCCTTTTATGAAGGAAAGAAGATGGGATCATCGGCCTATTCCCCTTTGGTAAGAGAAAATCAGTGGTGGGGCAGGAGGATCTGTTAGTTTGTCTTGGGTGAGATTCATGAATAGCAAAAGTTTGGGGAATTTCGATCGTTAAACATCAAATGCATCTACAGTGGTCAGATTTATTAGTAAAAACAGCAGAGAGATGATCTTGGTGAGATGGAGATGAATCCTATCATGAAGAGTAGAAATGGTAGGGCCCCCTGATGCTGCCATGGTGAATCTGAGTAGAAGCTGAAAATGACTGACTGCTGGGTTTTATCACTGGCCCCTCTCTTGGCTTTTTGTCCCCAGGATCGATTCATCAGAGCAAACCCACACAGGAAGATTGGAATCAGGAGGAAGAACCATGAAAAACCATACAGCACTGAAGATGAGGTACTGTATAAAAGGCAACTTCTGGGTTGCAGAGAGAAAGCCCCAAGGTATAAATGATGCTTGTGCTACCTGCAATCTTCCACTAGCCTTTCCTGCCTCTCCCTAAGTATAACTCTTATTGTGAGAGGTGATATTTTTTTATTGGTTAAGGGAATACTTGTTTCTTCTGTGAGTATGCTCTCCAGAGTGCAAAACATTCACTGTGACTTAGGACTTGGGAAAGTGATGAACTTGTGTTTTAAATGCTGGGAGAGGAACTGGGAGAGCTGGATTTCAGTCTTGGTTTACTGTGGCATCATTACATGATGGTAGTCATATCTCATAATGCCCAAGGCTTAGTCTTTAAATCATTTTTCCTTTACTTTATGGAGGCAGATCAGCAGATAAAGTGGATTATTTTAGTGTCTCCCACTTTTCTGAGCTAATTTTTATGAAGATAAACTGGTAAAAGTAGTTGGAAGGTACTGAATATGTTACATACTGGATATATTAGAAGCCATTCAGTATTCAGAGTAATGTCTGGATGAAAAGTATTTAATAACTTAATATAAAAAAATTCCCTGAATTTCCTGAAAATAAAAGTTTCCTGAATCTGCTCACCTGCTGCATTCAGTGCAAAAGTAGGGGGCTAACTCTTTGCTACATCTGGGAGGACAGCAAATTCACTAAATGCTAGCACTATAGAATGACAATTGGGTTTGTGTCTGTGTATTGGCTTAGAACTTAAGCCATCTCATGATTGAGTTTTCTCCAAACTTCTGGATATGAGTGGTCCTAAAGATGAGGATGAAAAATGAAACCTCTGTATTTGGGATAAAAAGTTGATCTTTGATCAATTTGGATTGTATATTCTTTTCATTCTGTCTCCAGAAACACTGCTGCCAAAAATTCTGCTGAAGCTGATGTGTTTCTTCAAAAATTTCTGGTTTTTTCTTCTTTTTTCAAATGACACTTTTTGAGAGAAAATTATTTGGTTAGGAATCTTTCCGGTAGGCTGTAAATAGCATTTGGCCTGGTGACTTACTGCTTTCCAGAAGGTTAATCTGCCTCTGTTAGGACACTGGTGTATCAAAATAAGAGGTACACAAAGAGGTTCTAAAGAGGCAGTTTCTCAGAAATCATGATTCTTTGGAGATTTAATTGCTGCTTTCTATTTAATTAATGGAGCTACTGCTTCTGTATGTAGTATTTTACTTCTGATGTTCTTCAAGATTTTCTTGTTTTTGCTGTACCCAAGTATAGGGTTGTGTGTAGCTGGGAGGGTAGTAGAGGGAGAACAGAAAGAAAGGACAGGGTTGTGGAGTCCTCAAGCTATTCCCCTGTAGAACCCTACACTATAGGGTGTCAGTATATTGCTACACCTCAATGCTTCTGTGTGGTAAATGAGGCTGGTCAGTCTAGGTTTGTTCTGATTAAGGCAAGGAATTCTGAATCACCTGTTTGAGTCTTTCTTTCTTTTTTTTTCTTTCTTTTTTTTTTTTTAATTTTTGGTGTATAGGCATTAACACACAATTGTAGCTTTTCTTCTTTGTGTTTAATTGCATAATCTAACACACTGGCAATTTTACTCTCATCCTTTTGATTTGCATTTGCAGCTTTCCATTTTCTGAAACTGTTCAGAGCCTTAGTGATTCCCGCTTCCTTCAGTTCTGGTTTTCTAACAAACCCTGGTT
>JAOXXN010000065.1:26567863-26585237 GCA_026770055.1 Myrmophylax atrothorax | reverse complement strand
TTTTCTAACAAACCCTGGTTCATGTACATATATCAGTTCTGCATGTTGTGTTAACGTGGTTTCATTTTGATTAATGAAGGCCCTAGCTAGGAGTGACAGGTTACCTTTACTCAGTGTCACACAGAGCTAAAAAAGAGTAAACAATACATCTTCTTCAGTCTTATGTCATTTCAAATTTTCACTCAAATGCTAGAGCTGTCCTATAGGGAGCTGGTCCTATGTCTGAACTGGAGGAAGCCTCTGATTTCAGCCTGTGTTGTGCTGGTGTTCCTGAAGAGCTCTGGAATCCTATACCAGACTGTTCACTTCTAGAACCATTCTTGCCCTCTTTTAGTCCTTTGTTTCCTTTAAAGGGTCAGGTGTTTTGGTGTGGTGAAGAATGTTATGGTGTTATATATCCCAGTTACCAGATTGGCCAGTAGCAGTGGTATCTTGTCTAGGGCATTCTGATATGAAAGGTGCCTTGTCCTGTTCTGCAGAACTGTTATGGGGGAGATGGACAGCAGTCCCTGCCAGAAGAAGGAAGGCATCCCATGGTCCCCAAGCTGGCACATCAGGCAGTGCTTTGCTGTAATCTATTGCACTTAGCCTGAAATTCAAGTAGCAAACCCTATAGTTCAAAAGCAACAAGGTTTTACATGGGCAATTATGGAATGACTCGTTTGGTGAAAACCATCTTGTGGTACTTCTACTCCTTGCATGAAAGCTTAACATCCAAAACTGAAATCTTTAGAAAACTGACTCTTAAACATAACTGGAATCTGGCATGGTATGATGTCAAATTACAAGGAATTATTTGTTCTCAAAAAATTTCTCGAAAAGTTAAAATGAAAACATATTCACTGCATTAATGAGAGAATGGTCTTTGTGATGATATAAGGCAGGCTATGTTATTTGTATCTGAGTTATTTGCTGATATTGCTAATAATTAAGGCACTTTTTCAATTGTTCTGCAGGCAGAAGTGCCTCAGTTGTGCTGGCTTACTGTAAAAATTATAAGCATGAGAAATGTCCGCAAAGCAGATCTGTGTAAGTATCACTGATGGTATGCTTATAGGTTAGCATCTGGTTTTAATGCTCTTTTACACCTGTTGCCTGGATTGCAGTAGTAGCTCTTTTTTTTTTTCTGAAGAAATTTTATCTGTTTTAATTTTCATTTAAACTCAAAATAATATAGAAATCAGTTAACAACAGGAATAAAATAGAACAGAAATTCTGTGTTGGGAAAGAGGTTTTCCTTCCCTTTAGTGGTTGCTCTGTGATATTTCCCATTCTCCTAACTCTTCAGTGCCTCTTTATCCATAGGTTGCCCATTTCTATTCTGAAAGGGGAGTCCTTCTGAAAGATACAGAAAAAAATCAGTAGTTGTGTTGGATGCTGCTGTGTTTGTGTCTTCACTGCTGTATTGCTGTGGATGACTTGTGCATTACAATTAGAACCAGGTCCAAAAATCTCCCAAACTGAATTCTTCATTTTACTTTAAAGAGAGACATTTCAGGAGGTGAAGTTGTATATAGATACATTTTTTTAAACCTGGCAAATATATGAAAATAGGAATAAAATATTCACAAGAGCCAGAAGACTTAGTTCAGTACTGTTGAAATTAAGTGTTTTGGCTTTTGTTATCAAAAAGAATCAGTGGTTTAAAATTGGCTTCTATTCGGAACTGACATAAATATAAATAGAAAATTTAAATAATTCTAAACCCAGAATATTTTCCTTTGGGTCTATTAAGGACTTCTCAGAGGTCAATCTTTTCTCTTCCTGACTGGGCAAAAGAAATGATAACAAAGTACTGCTGTACTAATCAAGCAACTTTTTGTTAACACAGGGAGCCAAAGTGATTGCTATGTCAAGCTGTGGCTGCCAACAGCTTCATGTCAGGAAGCCCGGACCAGGACTGCACGCAACTGCAGAAACCCTGTCTGGAATGAAACTTTCCACTTCATGATACAAAGTGAAGTAAAGGTGGGTTCTGTGGCTGTGGTGATGAGCAGGTGCTTTCTAAAGGGGACATCTTCACCTGCTGCATGCAGACTCCATGAGAGCCCTGAGGCTCACACAGCTTGAATTTAGTTAAGCTGAGGAATAGGGTGGTAACAGAAAGAATGAGTGTAAACTCAGAAGGTTATGAAACATTTGGAATAAAGTTGAATGCCTCTTTCTGTCCCAGAACATTTGTAAAAAATCTGTTAAAATGACTGTGGAGTTGGCAGAAATAGGTGAGGAGTCAGAGTGCAAGTGATACAAGGCACAAACACAGGGTCAGCTTCTTGTGGTATAATCATGCTGCATCTCGAGCTGCTATGGGTAATCTGAGCCCTGAGGAAGTGCAAGGGGAAATAGCTGCAATTCAAATCCAGTTAGAAGAGTTTGTTATATGCTTTAACTTCCGCTTGCAAAAGGTTAGGGGTTTTCCCTTTATTATTACTTTCTGCTGAAAGGTCAGAATTTCTCAAGGTGGTAATTTTGAATTCAAAAAGAATCTGATAAGCAGCATGTATTGCTCTGTCCAGTGCATGTTACCATCATGTATGTCACTTATGCTGCCTGGCTTCTGAGCTCTCGTTCATTGCCAAATCTGATGACTTACCTCTTCTAAGGTAAGTCCCTGACTTTGCGGTCTGGGCCACAGGGACTGTGAGCTGAACTCCATGCTGTCTCAAGAGTCTGTCCATGTTGAACAACGTGAGGGCTGCATGTTAGCTGTTTCTGGAGCTTACTTTTGGGTTCAGTAGTTCCAGAATACATAATTTACATCCTTCTTTGCCTCTCTTCTCAGAACGTCTTGGAACTGACAGTCTGTGATGAGGATACTTTTACACCAGATGACCAGCTTATGACTGTCCGCTTTGATATAGCTAAAATCCAACCTGGAGAAAAAATTCACCTGAATTTTCAGTTGAATACAGATGTAAGTGGATAGCTAAAATAATACTTTTGCTCAGAATTTTGTCCCATGAAAGTTGTTCTTACACACAGAGACTTTGTTAAAAAGGACTTTGTTAAAAGGATTTAAATACAAAGTTAAATACTTGGGTTTTAGGAGACATGTCAGAAAACAAGCCCCTGTTGTGGTTGCAATTAGATGCAAAAAGGTTTTTATATTCTGATTTTTTTCTTTTTTTTTTGAGATTTCAAAATATCTTTCAAAATATCTTTCTAAAAAACAGAGGGAGCAAAAAATGAAGAAGCTGATGGTTAGGGATCTCATCACTTGTAGAAGACTGACAGGGGTGGGAACAAAGCTGACCCCTTGTCAGGGGGCTTGGGGCTATTTCCTTTCAGCTTCTACAAGAGTTTCTTTCTGTTCTTTCAGACGTGCTTGGTAATGCAACATTTCATTCTCATTATAATATCATCAGTTTTTTCTTCTTTCTGATAAAAAACCTCAAGAAAAAATATCTCAGCAAGTCTGTTTATGCTCTTTTGTTATAGATTTACAAATTTCTTTTAGGAGGGCTGAGCCAGCACAGGCCTTGATGAGTGAGAATCTCATCAGTATTTTATTTTTTTATTCTAGATCAGTGTCTGACTTAAGAGTTTTACTTGCTGTGGGTGTCTTGAATATTGTGTGTGGTTGTATTAAAGAGGAGATAAAGAGTATGAAATGTTTGGTGGGTGAAGTTTCTGAGAGGACAGGTGAAGAAACCAAACTCTTCTTTTAAGAAAGGAGAATATGTACTCAGATTACTTTCTGCAGAATCTAACACCTTCTCTGTTTGGAGGGTGTGTAGTAACGGAACCTCAGGGCTTTTTCACTCTTCTGACAAAGTTTACAGTTCCTAGGAATTGGTGTGCTCCATTTAATTCTCAACTAATGTGTCAGGCTCTTTGAAAAAACCTCTTGCCTGTTTCTTATATTACTATTGCTTTGAAGAGTGTTTATTAACTACTCTGCTAGAAGGTCAATCCTTACTAAAGATCACACAATAAATCTGTTCCAGCTGGCTACAGCCTTCTGTGAAAAAGCCTCATGTGACTACCACCATTTGAGGTGTGATTCAACACGTGAGTTTGCTCTGAGGCATGTGCAGAGTTGTCTTGCTTAGCAAGGTGGATGTGGGGAAGGTCAGACAAGGTGAGCTCTGTCTCAGGAATGTTTTGGTCAAGATGTCTTTCTTCAGATCATGTTGCATCAGGTGCCCATGAAATATCACAGATTATGGTCTGTGCATGGATTTTTGGAAGGCTTAGGGTTATTTTATTTTTTTAAAGTGATGTAGTAATGGAACTGGCCAGGAAACCTTAATAATAGGCTGTACTGCCACCTCTGCCCATAATGATTTCTTTCATCTATCAAGGTATCCCAGAGGAAGGGCTGCAGAGGTCAGACAGGTAATGTCAGAACAGCAGGGTTGCTTTGCTGTGCCTCTTGCTCACTGTGGCCTAACAAGTCTTTCCATTGTTATGCTTGGGGTTTTTCACCCACAAAAGTGTGACTGGGACTTAATAGCAATATAATTTGTGTGAGTGTGTGTAAAACAGCCTAAAAAGGATAGGAACTTAAAGAAAGCACAATTAGGCAGGTGCTGTGAGCCAGGGTCCTCTGAACCTTGCTCGTGCTGTTCTTTGGACAAAATTGGAACAGACTCTCTGTGAATTTTGATAGTACAGACTGGTCACAACCTGCTCTTGATACAGTCTCTTGCTTATGTGCAAGGTGACTGCTTTCTAAAATCTGTGCCCCAGCTTCCTGTTACAGACTGCAAACGCTCTAGTTCTCATGAAACAGAGGCTTTGGGGGAAATTAGCAAGCAGAGCTACCCACTGCTGCATTGCATGCCACAGATCCTGCCCTCAGAGAAGACATCAGAGATGTTTCATTTACTGATATGAACTAGTAAATACAAATTTACTCTTCACCTTTACTGTAGTGATGATTTTACCATGTCAGCTGCATTATCAGACTTGCCATAGTTTTCACAGTAAGTTCACAAGTTTGAAGTATGTTGTGCAGCCAGACAAAAGCAATATTTGACAGTACAGTAATTGTTAGTTGTTCTGCACATGAATGAAAAAGTGTTACCATCACTTGTAAGAAAGCGTTTTATATCTTCCAATAATTAGTGTTTTCCTCCCTGTGGGTTATACAGAATATCTCTGATGCACGTTTTTTGTGTGGTATTTCCTAGACTGGCTGTATCCCACATAGTAACAAATGGCTGGAGTAAAGTAATACAGTTATTCAATTCTTCTAATGTTGTTGATGTGTTACTTTCTCTCTCTCTATTCTTGCTCTTATACTATTCTCTCTTTTTACTCTTGATTTTTCTCTCATGACCTCTTTCCCTGATTCCCCTTCACAGCTTCAGTCATCTCTCTTCTTCCCTTTATGCTGGCAGTTTTTATTTTCCGACTTGGTCCCTTCTCCCACCTTCTTAAAAAATGTTTTCAATATTTTTAATGTTTAATCACTATACTCTGCAAATTTCTTTGTTTTAACCCAGACATACTGCCCATTTATTCACCATACTAAGTCCATTAATTCTTAAATGTATTCTCCCACGTAATTAACCTGTTATACCTCCCTTCCTTGGCATGATTGACCTATGTCTTACACTACTAATAAATGCATTACGGGACCTTCATTTTCTATTCCATGATACTTACTTCTCTTCCTCTTGTGGGGATGACTGGTTTGTTAAGAGTAGAGCCTTTGAGAGACATGAAATGAAAGGGTGGCCACAGAAGACTCCATCCATTACCTTATGATGTAGGAATATGTGGGAATAACAAAACCTTCACAGAGAGGGCTATAAAAAAATCATCGGAGCTCTATCAAAGGAAAACATTTTTTCGTTGATTTTCTTTAAATTAAAAATAAATCTTATTTTCAGAACCGGGAAGAACTAGAAGTGGAATTTTTACTGGAAAACATGTGAGTAAAGACTAAATGTTACAAAAGTTGTCATCAGAAAACTGCCTTTTAGAGAGAGTGGTAATGCAGCATTGGGGAAGTAGCTCCATGTACCTATGCTCATACATCCCAAGTCAGCATCTTCCCCATGGTTGCTTTTCTCTTCTAAATTTAGTGAAATCCCTTCTAGAGTGATAGCTTCATTTACTGTTTATAACTGAGAGTGAGTGTTCATTTTGCAATTCAGCCTAAGGAGAGATGATACTGATCCAGGGAGGTAAGAAAAAAGGAGTGTCCTTGGGAGGTATGGGACTGTGACCTGACAGTGACCATGAGATGGAGAAGAAAGAAGTGCTGATAGCACCTGCCAGCTAGAAAAACTGAACTCGGAGAACTATTTGCTTTTAAATCTTATTGTTTATG
This sequence comes from Myrmophylax atrothorax, assembly GCA_026770055.1. Taxonomy (NCBI): domain Eukaryota; kingdom Metazoa; phylum Chordata; class Aves; order Passeriformes; family Thamnophilidae; genus Myrmophylax; species Myrmophylax atrothorax. Next base: position 26,578,954 of record JAOXXN010000065.1, on the reverse strand, counting down.
TGCTCACTTTTAAATAAACCTTTTTGCTTTTCAGTCCAGGTGTATCTGAGAAGATCATTACTAATGGCGTACTAGTGGTAATTATTTCTTTAATGCTAATGTTCTATGGCAGGACAGAACTGAAGGATGTAGTTGGAAGAATTATGCCATTAGGCATAGACTTGATTCTTTTTCAGATAAGACAGAGGTGTAGTTGTGAAGTTTTGAATTTGGTTATGATTGTAGCACGTTCTGTGTTGGGAGAGACTCGGACCAGCACTCTGCCACAATGCCAGTGAGCTGCTCACTGTTGAAATGGCAGTAGACAAGGAAACTTGGGAAGGGAGTGAACCAATGTGACTGGAAGTTGATTACTGAATGTCTGCCCTAGAGTCAAAGGCTCTATTCACACCATGTCCAAGTACTGTATGATGCTCTTTTTCTGCTTCCTCCTGCGCAACAGCCTCTTCATCTGAAAGGTATTAAAGTACAGGCCCAGCAGTCCCGTTTTTCTACAGAGCTGTAGATATTCTTTAGCTCACTCTTCTGTAGACAAAAGTTAAAGCATGGCTTAGATGGGGACAAAAATTCCTTGTGTTAACTCTTGGAGGTTGAATGGTATTTAAATGTAAAGGGAAAGATCCCTGGTTGTCTTGGCTCCCTTGACCGTAGTGTTGCTTGCAAAATTTATACAAGACAATCAGCTTCTGCAATTTTTTTTATGCCCACAGACCATCACGGCAGAATGTGGTGTGTTTATAGGAACCCTAGGTCCTCAGTGAGAATCCTGAACTGCTTCTGTGACCAGTGATTTTATTGCTTATCTCTTCCAGTCTCGCGAGATTTCCTGTTTGGAAGTACATGTGAATGAAACAAAAATGAAGAGTTCTTACACAAGTGAGGTTACTGATTTAAATTTCTTGTCACTGCTTTTTATGCTATGGGAAATGCAGCTGAATCTAGTTAGATATTTGATCAGTTTTTATATCTGTTTGTATCAGAGCTGCTTGGGGATTGAGGTGTTTCCTGAATTACCTACTTGGTAATAGTGAAAATCCTCTGAAGATAGCGTGACTATGTAGCTTAAGGGAAATGGTGAGGGTGACCTGGGAGACCTGGAAATGTCACTGAAGTGTGATGGAACTGAAACTGTGCTGATAACAGAAAGTAAAAGAAGGGAGACACAACTCTCAGGAAGGGAAAGACTACAGTGGTAACTCGGGTGGTGCAAATGCTGCTAGTGGCATCCAATAGTTTAACTTATGCTCTGTGTCACTTGGCAGGGTGTCAAAAATGAGTGGTTTAGATTGCTTAAAGAATCATTGGCAAAAGTATCAGCTAAAGCAGGTTTAATATAAATTTGCAAAAGTGTGAGAGAATTTGATTGCAAGGTTCACTCTATTGCTTACTACATATATGAAATACTCAAAGGAAACTCAGAAAAGAACCAGTCTAAAATTATTTATGTGGAGACTGGGGATGTAAAAAGCTAAAGATGAAAAAGTGTGAAGATGCCAAGGAGTCAGGGAGTCAGGGAGACCCTTCCACTGAGTCACAAGGTTCAGAGTGGACCTCCTTGCCAAACTTAGTCTCAGACTTGATCACGGCTTATGTCTAAAGGATTTAGTGCCACTTAATTGTTGTCTAATTTAACATTTACAGAATGATTCAATAGGATTTGCTGTAAGCACTTATGTAGGTAACTTAATTATGAATGTAAGATGGTAACATTCATACTACACTTGCTATGGAGTATTTAAATCAGTTCACACATGCATACACAAAAAGAAGTGTGGACAAAGGTACATGTTAAAAATTCCCCTTGAGGGCAGTGAAACACTCTCAATCAGATGCCTTTGCATCTCTCACTGGGTAAATAGTCCAGTAACAATATTCTTCTACCTGGTCTATGATTCAGACAAAGCTAGGGTTCCAAGGCTGCTCAATAGGCAACAGCAATTCACTAGGTGACAGAAGTTCCTGAGAGCAGACATTGTTTCTGATTAGCTCAAGGTGAGCTTAGCTGCTCTAGAGCCATTCATCAAGGCCAAGAATTCCTGAGGCTCCAGGAGATGGGAGTGAAGGTGTGGGATGCACCCCCAGTACCCAGGGAAGAAGCTGAATGTGTGCTATGTGATGCAATGCTGCACTGGCCTCCTGCTGCTTCATCAGTCTGGCCCTTGCACACACTGGTTATAGGGGAGGAAAAACATTGCAGTATAAATTAGTTCTTACAGCACTAAGACTGAAACTTTACTTGGGGCATTTTTATTTGCTATTTTTCAGGGCTAGGTGCAGTTAATATCTCTCTGTGGTTTGCTTCTTGCTCTCAGGGAGAGATTTCATGTTCACGATGAAAGGATCCTATGAAGAAACCCAGGATGTTTCCATAGGTCCTCGCTCCAGACGGGAAAGCAGTGAAACCGCCAGGTTCCACTACATCAAGCACAGTCAACCCAGACTGCTCATGACACTGCCAAAGGAGCATTTTTTTTGTTGTGTATGTTTTGCTTGTGGATGGTGATAACATTTAAAGTAACTTTTGGGAGAAGCACCATGAGTTAACCCTTCTCTGGTATTTTTGTATCTATGGTTTATAAATAATTTTCTCCTAATAACTGTTTTTCCCACTCGTTATTTCAGCATGGCTCAGCTAGGAGGCAAATCGGTGCAAGTAGTCCCCTGGCTGTGCCTCTGCATTCTCTGGACCTGGGAAAGAAAGTGACAGTGATGAGAGTGAGTATTGTTTGACAGCATTTGGAATTCTTTCAACAAGTGTAACCTATATATGTTGTATCTGGTTGGGTATTAATTTTGTTATAACTAGCTGAGTTATATGTATGCTCAGCTCTGCATACACTTGGAAATGAAATTATTATTCTGGGAAAAAATAGGCTAGTCAGAATTGCTGGTTGCTTTAAAAGTATTTTAAAAGCAGGATCCTAGTGATGGCTGTGTGCTGAAGACCTAAGAAAAGACTAAAGATTTATCATTAGACTATATATATGTATGAATAATTGCTATATACAGTAAAACTTGCTTTTGAAAAATTTCAGTTCTATTTAATATTTATGGTGTGCTCATTCTTGATTTTCAGGGGGAATCTTATGAGGTGTCTGTGAATGAAGAAAATAGGTAAATCTTTTGTCTCTTGAATGATTATTTAGGACATCTCCTATCCTTTCATAACATCATCTTTAGATGAAAGGAAGTTACAGGTAAATTCAATTCCTGCATGAGCAGTTCAGTGAAGAGTTGGACTTGATGATCCTTGAGTCCCTTCCAACTTAGAATACTCTGTGAGATCCCTGGTCTTAAAGTAGCTCATTTCAAAACTAGGAATATAGAGTATTTGGTTAAAGGTTGCTAAAATGCAGGGAAGGGTTAATAAAATGATACAGGCTTTTAAATTGGTACATAAGAGTTTAGAATAGCATAGGTGGTAGCTGCTCATGGGGTATAACCACTTACAGTGTTTTTCTTAACATTAATGCTTTGTAATTTTGATACTTAAGAATCCCTCTATCTGGTAACCTTTATCTATAATACATACACCTTTATGTGTACCCAATTTCTAATACTTTTTAAACACAGCTATGCATTTAGCAGTCCTCATCAGGTCACTTTTAACGAAACACATGGACGCTAATTAATTTATTGACTGACTTGCGGAGATTTTCTGAAGGGCAACATTACCCTCTAGTGATGAGTTAGCTACATTGCAAGCCTTAGTTGCAGGTAGATGATAAACAAGAGGTCTTACTGAATAATAATTCAGAGAAGAGACAAAATAACCTTTTGCCTGAAAAAATCCCTGAAACAGTAGCCCCGTGAAAATGTAAGTTATATAATTAATGATGGGGCACATGATATTCATAATAATGTATGCATATGAAGGCATATGCTCAAGGGACATGTTTTGGCTGAAGTAGTTACAGCACAAGTTATTAGGGTACTTTTGACTAAAGTGTGTTAAGTTTAAATAACTGCTTAGGCTCTCTGTGTGCATCAGAAAATACACACATAACAAGAAAATGTGAAGAGGTGTCCAAATATCAGTGCTCAATGGGAAATAGCTTGAATTCAGTTAATTTCCTTGTTTCAATAAGTAGATAATTTTATTTATATAACTTCCTTATGATTGTGTGAATAGTTCGTAATTCTGGGCTGAATTCTCCACAGGAAGGCAGAAGAAATACAGGGTCTACAACATCCATATACCTGCCTTTGTTTGTATAGGAGAACCTTCATGTTTATTGTTGTTGCTGATTTTGCTTCATGTCTCAAGCAGTGGCTCTAGAAATGGCCAACAGATAACGTCTTGTACTGCTCTTATGCTCTAGTTGCAAGAATTTAGATTTGCGGTTGGGCTTTGGTCTATGTGCAGAAGAGCAGGATTTCATCTGTAAAAGGAAGAAAGTGGTTGCTGCTGCTCTGAAAAATGTTCTTCATCTAGATGAAGACCTGCAGGAGGATGAGGTGTGTGGAACAGCATACTGGGAACTTGAAGTATTGTGGTCCACTTTGAAAGAAGTGGATATCATCTACTTGCATGACAACCCATATAGCTCTTCCACATATTACAGACCACATTGTGTAGGCCAGATTGTCACTTGCACCTAAGACCATATCCAAGAATTTTTGGCACAGAGGATGAAAGAGGAACTGTAAGGAGCCTGGTTATAGCTCCTTTATTCTCTGCCAATCTTCATCCTCACTCAGGGGCACCCAAAGACTGTATTTCTTGACATAAAGGTATGTATAACCAAGCTTGGTGCAATTTGATTGCTTAGACTGAAACCATTCCTCCTGTTTGGCACTTCTCTGCTGCCACACAAGGCTCACAGAGGAAGGCTGCAACTCTCCTGGACCACACTGGCACAGTAGCATCTGTCTCATGTGTTTTTTCAATGTATTACCTCTTGCTTCCTCCTCTCCTGGGGATCCCCAAACTCGGAGGTAGCTGCTCTGTTACTGTTCAGTACAGATTACTGAAACTGTTACTTGTTTCAGTAATCTGCCTAGAGGGCTGTGGTGCTTGAGCAAGAGTATGGGAGAATGTGCCTGTGTGGTATCTCCTCCACTGCTCTGTTCAGCTTCCAGCACATCCAACCCTTGATTCTGTGTGCAGGACAGCATTTGTCAACCAAGTCAAAGTGCTCATGAACTTAAATAACAAATAGAATAGTACTTATTATTAAATGAGAATAAAGGATTATTGGGTCATAATAAAAAACCCCAAAACAACAAAACCCCCAAGCAGATGGTAAAACACAATGAACGTGAGACTAAAGGTAGTTGCATTATATGATCCTAAAACTGAGTATTTCTTGTCTCAGTTTTCATTAAGTGCCATCTATAGGGAAAAGGGAGGATGGCTAAGAGGATTGCTGCATTCCTGAGGAAAGTAAGACCAAATTACATATGATATTGATATCAAGGAAGGTGAGTTAGAAAGAGGGTCTTAAGATCTGGGTTAGGAAGAGGGGCTTAAAGTCCATAAAGCTTGGGGCCATCTGCCTGGAGAATAGCAAATGTATATATATACACTTAGAGGAAGAAAAAAATTATGCAGGTAGCTTTTGCTCTGCTCCTCTGACTTCAGTTATACTCAGTGTTTTAAAATGTGTTTTGAGGCAAAGAGGGGAGGAAAAATTTAAAACATGGAGAAAATCTGAAAATATATTATGCAATACAGGAACCATACTTAGGGCTTGTGACTCACTAAAGCATCACTGATCATGAAAATGCTTTCAGCATACTTAAGTCCCACTAAAGTTTAACCAACACAAATACACACCTAGGCACTGTCATGGAGAGGGTGAATTAAATCAAAATCTGCCTGACTTGGATGTTGCTGTTAGTTTTTCTGATGGCCATTACTTCCCTATTTCATCTGGTGAGGAATGACTCTGTGCCTTTGTGTGTTGGGCAGGTGCCAGTGGTAGCAGTGGTTACGGCAGCAGGGGGAGTGCGGTCCATGACAGCTATGTTTGGCAGTCTTCTTGCTCTCCAGGAGTTAGGTGTTTTGGACTGTGTCTCATACATCAGTGGTTTATCTGCCACAACGTGGTAAGGAAAGATGGGCTTGCACTTGCTTTTTGTGTTAGCAAAGTGATAACCTGGTAAAACATTTTGCCTTACTGATGAATTAACACAGCATGATGCTTGGCTTCCTGTTGACACTCATTTCATGGGACTGCTTATTGTTGTAGCCCTTATTTCTTCTAGCTACAAGAAACAAATTGAATGAGAACTAAAGTATTTCTATAATTGCACTGAAGTGTTTACAGAAACTAAAAGAAAAGAGCACAACCTGTAAACTGGGTTATCTAGTAGCATGTAATACTTCAGAAATTCTCTTGTAGTATTTATCAACTCCTATACATCTCTGAAAAGAAGACTTTAAAAGAAAAGTCCTGAGAAATATGGAATGTCATGTGGTGAATCACAGGAATGGTCAGCGGTGACTGTCTTGCACAAGTAGGAGGGGTCAAGGGATTTAAAACATTTTGCGTCTGGAGGGCTGTTCTAAAAAGATACATGAGACGGAACTAGAACAAGTGGTGGGGAGATGAGAGGATGACTGGAATCCGCTTGAGCTCTATGAACTGACAACTCAAGCCTGGCCTTATGTGTGCCAAGAGTCTGAGGTGACCCACCTGCTGCATACCCAAGGAGGGGGGTTCTCGTACTGGCCAGGGCAATATTCACTGCCAAACTCCAGCTTGACCTTTTGCATAGCATCTGACACAGCTGAGGGAACTGGGCTTAGACAGAATCTGTGGCTTGAACCTGAACAGTCAATGGCTCAATCTAGCTTGTGTTAAGTTATTAGTGTTGCTTTATTACCCTTTTGATTCTGATAAGAAACAACCTAGGATGATTTTTAATGTAATGCAGCAAAAAGAAATCGTTGTCTAGTTTAAATTCTCCTGAGCTTTGAACTGCTCTTCCAAGGTGAAAGCTGGAGGGCAAGAGACTTGTCTATCCTGAAAAAAACACTTACATGTGATACAAGCCCAATGAATTGTCATGTAGCCTGTGATGACCCACAGTATCTTTCTTTTAACCAGGACCATGTCAAAGTTATATGAAGATGCAAATTGGTCTCAGAAGGATCTCAGAGGGCCAATTAGTGATATCAGGAAACACGTGATCAAGAGCAAGCTGCACTGTTTCTCCTTGGATCATATGAAATACTATGAACGTGAGCTTTGTGAGAGAAAGCAAGAGGGGCACAAGCTGTCTTTTACAGATTTGTGGGGACTCTTCATTGATCGTATGCTACATTATCAGGTATATTGTATCTATTTATCTATCTTACATAATCCAGAGGATTTCTAACTTTCCATGTCTAAGGTTCTGGATTCAGTTACAGGAAAGATTTTGAAGACTTCTGAGGGGCTCATTCTTTGGCTTTTTAGAAGAAAAATAACGCAGTAACCCTAAAATATAAACATCTAGGGTAGATGTCTGAGCGTCTTAAAAATTCAAGGTGTTGAGGAAACTGACTTTTCATCTTTAATTTTGGGTCAAGTGATCATTCTAGTAACACACAAAGGAGAGATGGCTCTGATAGAGCTAAGTTCAGGCATGGCAACATAAACACATACGAGCAAAGCTGTGTTGAAGGAAACTGGTCCTGGGTGACATTTTCTGCAGCACCTCCAAGACAGCTAAATAGCTTTCTTTCCTTAAGTCATATCCTAGTGACTGCGCAGACAAGTTTCTTGCATTTTTGCCCTGTCCTATCCTATGCTGAAATTCCCATAAGCATCAGTGATAATGCTTGGGTGAAGGCTTATGGCAAATAACACATGCACACATTTGTGTGGCCAAACAGCTTAAGTACACAGAACAAAATCTGCTGGGGTTTGGCAGATATTTCATTGACAGTACAATGCATGCTTACATACTCTGTTAGGGCCATGCATGATGCTCATCTTTTACAGTGACTTCTGTTCTTTGTAAACAGGAAGGTACTCAAAAACTCTCGGATCAGCAACTAGCAGTAAATCAGGGGCAGAATCCGCTGCCCATATACTTGTCCCTCAATGTCAAGGATAACTTCAGCACTTTGGATTTTAAAGGTAAAGATTATCATACACCCTTCTATACCTCTAAGAGGTTTCGTTTTAAGGTTGATTGGATGCCAACAGCTTTTACTCTAAGTTCATGCCAATAAATCTTTTAAATAATTTCTTTTTCCCCTGTCTTCATACCTGGTTTTTCACTTGGATGAAAAACATGCATCATAATACTATGGAAGGAAGATGTCTTTTGCTGGCAGCCTTGAGAACCACCACTGCTGCTCTTTTTCTCTCTTGCCCTTGTCTACTCCTCGCAGCCCCTTTCAGCTGCTGGGTCTTCTGCCTAGGCAGCAGTAGTCCAAGAGAGCTGTGAAGAGGGAGGACAAGGGAAGATGTGGAGAGGGATGAAAGCAGGAGGCAGCAGCCAGAAAGGGATCTGAGAAGAGGCAGAACTCTGTGCCTTGATCAGTGATCCTGATCAGTATTCCCACTGTGTTTTCTGGCCAAGTGAAGAATGAAGTCCTGCAAGTGAACATGATCGTCTGCTTCTAGGCACATCTGCAGTCCTACTGCAGCCAAGTTTTGAGGTTTGATCAGAGATTTTTTAGCTTCACAGGCAGTGATTATGAGAGTCTTAAGAATGAATGGTAGCTGGTGTCATTGCTGACTCAGAGGATTTAAAAATGGCATGTCTTGTACAGGACATTAGAATCGGTGGACTTTCAGCCCCAGTTTTTGCGCCCTAGTGCAGAAATGAGCCTGAACCCCAAGATGAATGGATTTTCAGTGTTAGTGGAGGAGAGGAATTTAGCTTTTGCATTCATGTATTTAACATGAGTATGTTGAAGGTTACCTGTTTGTTTCAAAACATGGTGATTTGAACTGTCAGTCACCACCATGATGAAGCTATAGGCCTTGATCTTCCAGATTTTGATTCTCTAAACTGATTTTTACATGTGTTCATGTGGCTGTAATAAATCAGTTTCTATACCTTATTTGCAGAGTGGGTGGAGTTCACACCTTATGAGGTGGGTCTCCTAAAATATGGGGCCTTTGTTCGTTCAGAGGATTTTGGTAGTGAGTTCTTCATGGGTTACCGGATGAAGAAAATCCCAGAATCCCACATCTGCTTCTTGGAAGGTAATTCAGTGTCTCAGAAAAACATCACTGTTATAGTTGGCTACACAGAGGTCATCTGGATATAGCAATACTAGTACACCAGATAATGTATCTGACATAATTTCAATCTCAAATGAACCAGTCAAAAGTTCCAAAAAAGGAAACAAATTCTTGTGACAAATGTGATTAATTTGCCAGACATATTAGATCAGACCAAACCAGAACACATGCACACACTCTAATGCATGCATGTACACACATACACACACACAAAAATATGAACTAATCATCTGACCTAAAATCACAGCCTGACTTTTATAGATGGCCAAGTTTCTAAAATGGCCTGGTAATAAGCCAGACATTACAGGGAATGTCATGACATTTGATATTGTATGAAAATTTATAATATTTAATAACTAAACTAGAGACTGAATCCAAGTAGATTGTCCTAGCTGTGCTCAAAAAATTCAAACCAGTATTAAGTATGGCACTTTTTGACTTTTATTTTTTTTTTAAATTTTCAAGGCACATGGAGTAATATATTTTCCCAGAATTTTATGGATGCTGTCTACCTCTCGGGTCATTCAGACGACTTCTGGCACAGATGGACCCGAGACACTGAGCATGATATTGGTTAGTCATTTAGGTTTCTCTTGCATCTGCATGGTCTTCTTCACACCTCTCTGAAATGTGAAACCTAACATTTGTTAAAGGGTTTGTTTCTGTGTCCTATTTCTGGGTTAGGAGACACCAAGCCCTTGGGAATGAAGGAAAAGCACAAGAGAAACAGTTGTGCTGGAAAACAGGAAAAAACATTGTGCTGTTCACTGTGCAACATCTCTGGGAAGTTTTGTTAGTCATGAGAGGGTTACCACGAGCCCTTTAGGGAGGGAGAGGCCTGGCAGGGAACAACAAGATGATGGTGTGACACTGAACCCCCTTCTGCCCAGAACACTCTGCATGTTGGTGCCTGCGCTCAGTCATGGATGGGGCTGGGGGCAACGGTGGTTTGGATGCCCAGCATCCTTTTCTTTGTTGTTATTATTATTATTGTTAGTACCAGAGAAACCCTTTAAACAAAGGTAGGCATATATCCTCCTCTTCTTTTTCTTCCAGAGGAACACCCTGCTCTGCCCAAGAAGCCTCATGAACAGACAACTTGTTTGTCCATTCCCAAAGGTTACCTTTCTAATACGCTTCGAGAAATGATGACCGGACGACCAGTGGTTTCAACTTACCATAATTTCCTCAAGGGCTTGCAGCTACATAACAAGTATTTAGAGAATGAGAGCTTTTGCATGTGGAAAGGTAATAGTAAATTGTTTTAGATGCATTTTGAAGGTGATTTGAGTGCTGATACTTGCTGAGGACAGACATTTGACAAGTTTTATCATAAAAGCAAGTTTTGATTAATATTATTTGATTAACATGTTTGCTGAAAAAGCAGCACAATGTATCACTTCAGATGAATCTGAGTCTCTAAACTGCTCCCTCTTACTGTTCTCAGAGTTGAGCTATAGATGCTAAAATTGTGTCAAAGACAAATGTTTACCTGTGGGCTTTATGTCAAAGACTAATATAGATGGACTGTCTGTTCTTTCTCCTTTTGTTAAGCTAATTGGGAAAATAAAAATGGGCTTGGTCTTGCAGTAATTAATATACACGTTTTTGGCTTTCAGATACAGTGCTGGATTCTTCACCCAACCAGCTAAATGAAATGGATGACTACCTCAAACTGATAGATACAGCTTTCTTCATCAATACCAGTTGCCCACCCATCCTAAGGCCAGAGAGAAAAGTGGATGTCATTCTGCATTTAAATTACAGTGGAGGATCACAGACTCTGGTGATGTTTTTAAGCAGTGACTCTTTATCTGTGTGATGCCAGCAGCTGAATTACCACCACAGTGCTCCCTCGTGGTCTCTCCCTCTCTCCCTCTCTCCCTCTCTCCCTCTCTCC
>JAOXXN010000065.1:26542843-26558665 GCA_026770055.1 Myrmophylax atrothorax | reverse complement strand
CACACCCACGTGGGGGAGAGTCCTTCCCAAATCTTCGTTAGCGAAGTTTGGCCATACATACATACATACATACACATTCTGCTGACTCAGTTGAGGTGCTCTAATAGGCTGCAGGAAGCAGGGAGGGGACTACCTAATGACTGGAAATAATGAAGGGGTGGGGCCGGAGAGCCTCATCATAAAATGCCTATTCCTCCAGCCCTAACCTGCATGAGGAGTTCCTGCCAGCCGTACGACTCAGTAACTTTTAATATTGGACTTACATGCAACTGAAGCTGCAATGGGATCAAATTTAAGTTCAAATGAGGTAAGTAAAAGAAGCTGATAGCAAGCATAAAGTGGGTAAAATTTTCCAATATTCCAGTGAAGTTGATCACAGAGGAGAACAAGTGGTTTAAATTGTGTGGGCGACCCAGGGAAATCGAGTTTGCTGTTCCTCAGATGTTTTTGCAAAGATGGCTCTCCTTGCGTGGCCATTCACAGAACCTGACGGCACACCAGCACTTTCAAGCTATGTTTTAGGGCTAACAGTTCTGCTTATTGTGCTTCTCTAAAACATAAAAATCTTCATGGCAAGGAAATAAGAAGCTGGAAGAAAGTTGTGATGGTATGGTGGTGGTCGGTAAAGCAGCTGAGTGTTGTTAATGAGCGTAGCTCTAATTATGGCTTTGAATGTGAGATATTTTGAAATGTCAGTCTAAACTAAGCATTTAGCATATAGTTCAGTTGTCTTAACTTTGCCTTGTGTTATTTTTCCTAGACTTTTACGGGCACGTCAGCACCAGCGGTGAGAACGGTAGGTAGCAATTAGCTGGCCCTTCATTAAAAGCTGTCCAGTGCTGAATGTAGATCACCAGAAAAAATGTTAGGAATTCAATGGCTCGGGGCAAACCTGTGCTGCAATTTTGAGTGAGCTCTGAAAAGCTGAGCTGCAGTTTCAGCTTTGTAGATGAAATTTTGCCTTGGCTTTCTGTAAGCTCTAAATAGTCTGGCCTCTGTTGGTGTCTGATGCTTAAGATGTTGGTGTTGCACTTTATCTGGCCTGATTTGTACTTCACCTAGATTAATTTTTTAATTTCTCCCTTTTTTTGTGTGTTTTGATTTCTTTGGCTGAAACACCACGTTTTCTTATACTTTATTCCTTCATAGGAAGACCTTTCAAATGGGGCTCTCAGTATTTTTTAGTGCTCTGGTATTCCTTGTAGTCCTTCTTTGCAGTGTAATGATCATTGTAGAGCTTGCTATTCTCTGTACAACATGGTGTTTAAAAACAGCATCAGACCAGGTGGAACTGCAGAATAAATGAGTTGTGTTCAGACTCCTGACAAGCCTGATCTCATCAGCCTGGCAAGAGTAGAAGCAGTGCCCAAACTTCTCTGAATGCGGAAAAAAGAGCAAAGGGTGTTTTGAAAAGGCTGAATTGAGGGTGAATTCTTTGCCCAGGCTAAGGAAAACTCCCTGGGCAATTAGCAGACATTTATGTTAACAGGTATTAGCATAAAGGAAAATAGATAAGCTGCTATGAGCCAGCAAAGGGGAACAATGGCAGTGGCAACAGGATGGGCCTGTTTTCTGACACTTGCAGTAGATTGGGAGCCACCAGTATCAGTTGCAACTCTCTGGGGATCTGTAGTTGGAAAGATAGACTCTTGCCCCTGCTTCAGTGACCTGGGGGTTTCCGAGCCTGGTTTGTTTTGGGCTTTAATTCCACCTGGGGGATTCAGAGTGATACAGAAATTTTCTTTAATAGTGGTGAATTTAGTGTGCCTTGTGAAGGTTTGCTGTTATTAATAGTATCTGATGCCTGATTGTGCCCGAGAGCCTTCTCTCTTCAAAATGAAATGGTGCAATAAAGCAAAAACTTTGCAGAGTTTCTTCAAAAACTAGCTTTTAAAATGATAGGTAGGCCTCTGTGTACAGTCTCACAGTCCTAAGAAATATGCCAGAATCATAAAAATTGTTGCTTTTAGTCCTATAAAGTTAGCCTGTGTTTAGAGGATTTTTTAGCCTTAGTTTAGCCTGTTTCTTTTTTAGCCTTAGTGCTTTTTGCATTGTTAGTGGGTGTGAGACCTATACAGTTCTGTGGCTTTTGATTGTGCCTCTTATCTTTAGGGTATTCAGGGTGGCAGAACTGACCTGAATATGGTACATACAGTTTAGAGTAGGACCCAGACACCTTTCTTGCCGCCCTGAATCTCTGAGGCTCTGAGGTAAAAATCAGCAACAATCTGAACTTTTTTTTCTTTTTTTTTCTTTCTGCCCCCACCCCTCTGTCCCTCTGCCATGGAAACTGATGTTGTGATAAGTATATAAGCCTTGTCTACTTGAGTTGGTTTTTGTTACTCCTTGGCTCAGGTAGGGAAATGAGTTTTCATTTTCAAAGCCAGTATTCAGGGCAACTCGTGGTATTTATGTGATTTCAATTTGAGTGATTGTATAAATTAAAGGGAATACATAAAATATTTGGTGAGAAAACTTTGGTTGTGCCCTTATGCTGACAGTCAAAAAAGTAACACTTTTTAGATCACCCAAATTACTATGCCATACCAAATTAATAAAGGCTACTGTGGTCTTGAGAAAAAAAGCACATCAAACTGGAAATGCTTGACTTGACTTCTCTTCTAAGTTCTGGATTTATTCTAACATGTAATTCCAGCACTGGAGCTGCAAACAGGAAGAGAAGGAAAAAAAAAACCCACATGAAAATTGCAGTCTGAAACTGCAGAAGTTTTGCATAGCTCTTCGAAAGAAGCAGTCATTGAGTCACTGTTGCTCCATTTGTTTTTATTCTGGAACAACCTCAGCAAGTTCTACTGACCTAATAAGACCTAGATATGGGATATTTTAAAATGGTTGAAATAAATACAAAATATGCAGTACAAGCAAAAGAATTTCTTATGCACTTGACCTTGCATGAGGTGGTAGTCATAGTAATGTAATGAAATCCTGCCTGCCTTTAAGGCTCCAAAACTCTTTGAAGTTAAAAGGTGTCGCATACCTGACCCAGGTCAGAAGCAAGGCAGTGACCTGTGTTTTAAAGCCCTGCCACTTTTTCTGACAGGATGAGTGATTTCCTCATTGGTCTTCAGAGTTTTTAAAGCAGTGATGAGATTTCTATTCTTTTTGATGAGAAAGTTAAGGGAAGAGTGCTCTGCTCCAAACAGATGTACACTTTAATAACTGCCTTTTTCTCTTGATGTAACTTGGAAATGTTGTATGAGTTTCACTCTGGTCTCCTATGGAGAAAAAAATCCATGAAAAACTTTAAAGCTTGGAATTTTACGGAAATAGAGCAGTGCTAGAGCCCAGTTATGTAACTCATTCATATGGATGAGCACTCACATATGTGAGCACTCCTATTGACTTCTCTGGGACTAGATATGTAAGGATTGCACAAGTGTGCCACAGCACTTAATTGAGTTTTTATCTGACGTAGGATACTGTGACGAAGGCTCGCATTTGCAACCTCATATATTTAAGTAGTTTCAAAAGTGATTATTAAAATGCCTGGCTTGTGTTTCCGGTTTATGAGGTAAGAATCGTGTCACTGATGAAATAAATATAGAAGCTGAAAGTTGAGGTGTATATAATAACTGACCTGGGAGACTTCTGGCCCCAGCCTGTGATATGGACATCATCACTTTAAAGGGAAAGATGTTGAAGTCCTTGCTAATTACTAGCAGATTATCCAGTTCAAGATACGTCTCTCTAGTTTTCCTGTGTGACTTTGAGCAAATCTCTGACTGCTAGATATGACAACGCATTCAAGCACCTAAAAAACAGGAGGTATAAGGTCTGGCTTCCAAGATTCCAGTATGGGAACAAACTCCACAGTGCAAAGTGAAACACTGAGAATTTCTTCCTAAAGTTTAGAGGGCAAGATACACCAGAATGGGAACTGTAATAGCTGAGCGGGCAACTCCATAAATAGGTATATCCAGGTAACAGAGACTGCTGAGAACAGAAACACCTTTCGTACTTCCCAGCTCTGTGTGCCACTTGGCTGCAGGCAGATACCACTGTCCACTTGAGATTCACAAAATAAAGCTCTAGATGCTTGTTTCCAAAAAGCTGAGCAAAGATTATTGCTTTAAAATGGTGCGAAGACTAGCCATTAATAGCAGTCCCTGGGATGGGGAACTTCTGTTCAAATCCATTCTTCCAGAGTCAAGAGTTTCAAGCCTTACCCCTTCTGAATACGAGATATGCTCTGCCTCTTCTACTGAAAAACCACTTCTGAGGACAAAAACATTTACAATTTATTGGGTGGGAAAGCAGGGACTGAGCATAAATGTGGCAAACATCAATAGACTTGGCATGGGTAAACAAACCTTGGCTGTTGGTCCCTGTGCCCAGGAATGCTTCTGTGCTTTACCCTGTCCTATTTAATGCATACAGAAAAGTAGTTCTGTCGTTTCAACTATATAGTCTGGGCATGGTGTCTTTTGGTTCCTTTTGATGGCAAAGTGTAATCTTTTCCCCAAAATAACTCACTTTTTTCTTTCAAGGTGTGTCTACCCAAGTTATTCTTTGTGGCCATGTTTAGGATAATGGAGCACATAATGGTGTGATATATTTTTTGAGACAGCTGAAATGTTCCTCAACTGACAATTCAAGGACTTGCAAACTGTACATCATAAAACTGTGCCCTGTGTTAGAATCTGGTCAGGTCAGACAAGGTAGAATGAAGATGCCAATATCAGTGACTGCTCTGAACTTTCTGCTCCTGTCTCACTGTCCTTCAACTCCACATCTTTGTGCCTCTTGTCAGTCCAAAGGGAGGTGCAAGAAGATATGCTAGGGATTACCCAGGCTATTTCTTGGAGGCTGCTCTTCATCACTGCTGCCTTTTCAGAGGTGCTGAGGTTCTCATTGGTGAGGACAAGGCCCTGCTTCATTAAATTGTATCAGTGTCATGTCATGGTCCCAGTTGCTTGACATTTTGTCAAATCATTATGAAATGCTTCAGGATAAATATTGTGATATTTCTGGAAAGACAAATGGTTTGGCAAGACATATGGGATTTATGAAGAGGATAATAGTAGAATGAATTTTATTAGTTAACATCATTTTTACTTTTGCTGCTTATGATTAGTACAGGCACTCCTGATTCCTGCATCAAGTAATAAAACCATTGAGTTTGTGTAAAGACACTGTATTAACTTTACTAGTGTATGAATATTTCTATGAATGCAAGAGTGAGAGAGTTTATGGGTAGAGTTAATACCTGTTCTTACCAACTGGTACAGATAGAAAGATAATTTTTTGGGTACAATAAAGCTTATTTCTGTTCTACAACAGAATCAGTAAATGTAAAGCTAAATACCAATTTCAGCAAGTGTTGAGAGAAATTATATCTGTGCATACATTGGTTTTAAAAGGAAAGATGGTATATATGAAATAGAGGAGATGTTAGTGTGGGGAAGAGAAAGCTGTTATCTTCAAGGCAAAATGGGAAGAGTTAATTTATAGCCTGGGGTATATGAAGGCACATTAGTATGAGCTGTGGAAGTTATGCGTTGTTATAGATGCCATATGCCTGAGCCCAAGGTGTCTGATATCTAGTGGAGTTGTGAGTTAAGCACAAAGATCATCTCTGGGATGATTTCGTAGCTTTCTGCTGGGGATCAGGGCTGAAGATCAGAGGTGGGGCAGAGTCTTTGTGAGAAGTATCTCATCACTCAGCTGTGTTTCTGGCATTTTAGGCTTTGTGTGGAGCTTGTGCTGGTGCATGGTAGTCACTTAGCTCTATTTGCACAGCTACTGTGACAGTGTTTGGTGTCCCAGAGACAATCTGCCCCAATGTAGGCAGTGCTGTGTAAGAGGTGGGGGCACCCATGCATGTACTGTAGGGGTGTTTATTGTGGTAATAATGGAGTGATAGAAAGAAGTGATCGTTATCAAATCAAACTCTCAGCACCTATTCTCAAAGCATATGTGACTTTGAAATCTGTCGCTTCTGTCTTAAACCTGAAGAGAAATCTGTGCCAAAAATTTTTACAGTTTTCCAGCTGTTACAATTGCTTTGTGAAATTGCATTGGCTCATCCTTAGAAACCTTGTTTTATCTACATCCTGAGGACGTCAGTGTTATCGTAGTCTGTGACCATGGACTATAATAATAGTTGTCTTTTCTTTTTTCTTTTTTTTTTTGGATTTTGGTGTAGGCACCAGTATCTCCTTTCAACTTGCTCACTGTGAAAATACTAAGAGTGAGGAATGTCCGGAAAGCAGACTTTCGTGAGTACTTCTGCTATTGTTGGATGTTTCTCATAACTCTTTGAAGAAAATATTTGGGCAATGGTGTTGTTCTCAAATTGTGTAGGAGTAAAAAGATGCATTGCTCCAAGTTTGCCAGAATTATTTTTATATTACTGCAGTGTTGCTTTCTGTTCTTCAGTTTAAAGAGACTGACACAAGCAAAGTGAGGGATTTTTATGTCTTTTTTTCATACCTCGCTGTTTGAGATGTAATTCCTACCCTTCTGACATCACACTTAGGTGCTGATCAGAGGCCTGCTCAGTAAACAGTGAAAATTCTTGTGTTTTAAAATAAGAAACCTGAGTATCTTCTATGGAATTTCTGGACAGAAGAAAGAAGAGAACTGGTGATGCAAAAAGCCTATGAAAATAACAGAAGTACGAGCAAAAACCTTTTATTGCTTCTGCAGAACTTATAAATATGCAAGAACCAACAATAAAATCAAGTGTGCCTGGGAATTTATTTAACCTAGAGAATGGAGCAGTTTAAAAAAAAAAATTGAAGAGAGCACAACTGTGAGGGGGAGCGAGGGGAAGTGAGAAAGGGTATCTAGAATAGAGACTATAAGAGAAAAACATCTCAGCCAGATCACAGAGCAAGAGTTAATAGTGAGAAGAGGCCAGGACAGATGAAATCTCTGCAGTAGGGAAGTCTAGAGATTTTGGTGACATCCAGCTGAGGAAAGCCCCTATAATGATTCACTGTCTCTGCTCTGCAGACTGTTGGGCTTCAGCTTGTTGAACCAGAGTCTGTGGCAGCAAATTTAAAACAAAGAAACAACTCAGTGAGGAAATGACACTTGCAAATGATGGAAAGGATAGCTTGTTTGCTGTCCAGTTCTGACACTGACTCACCCAGGAGAGGGTCTGGCTTAATTCTGAATTTTCCAAATTATTAAAGATCTTCAACACGCTACCATTTCACAGATGTGGGTTCTCAATAACTCACTCTTCTAGGTGCACTGAGACTTGCTCAGATGATTTTCCAGATAAAATTGTATCACTGAATCACTTACATGAAGAAACGTGAATGTCGAAACATCTGTTTAAAGAGGTTTGAAAGACATGAAAGAAAAACCTGAAATAAAGACAAAGAGAATAAGCAAACTCAAATCCTAAAGAGCACAAGAATAAAACCAAAATATGTAATACAGGAAGAAAAAGTCCACCATATATTCCATGAAAGCTCGTTGACCGTGCCTCAGAATCAATTTTGGTACCCTCAGAATTTCATGCAACATATCATAGTTTCTAAGAAAACCAGCTGTAAATTTTAGTTAACCTACTTTATATTTTGAGATTTTAACTTGTGTGATGGGTCATGAAATGAGAGTAAATTTATCAGAGCTTGAATTGGGTGGTTTCTGGGAGGAGGGATATGGTTAGAGGACATGGAAGTTGTGCCTAAACCCAGTATTTTTCAATAGCTGACTACCATCAGGAAACAAATCTCTGCTGCACTTACTTGTGGTATACTGGATTACTTCCTCATGTGTCTTCTACTGTGTAATACTACTCTACTTATTTATATTTTCCCTTTGGTTCATTAGACAAGATGAGAGCATCTTATAATACGTAAAGGTCTGTGTTTCTTAGAGATTCAAGACCTATTTTTATGTACAGAAGCACACACTCCGTGAGCTTATGGTTGTGTGCATAACTTTTTATTTAACAAAATCCAGGTGTTCAGATGCCTAAATAGTGTTTTGCACCAACAAATATGGGATCTGCTGAGGCCAGCACTGCCATTGCACCTGCAAAACTGCAAGCACAATTGCTTGTGCATTTGTGTACTCCAGTAGGTCACCTGCTTATGCTTCAGTCCCTCTTGGCTGTCCTTCTCAGGAACAACTTGCTCACAGTCACTTGTTACCACAGTGAATCATGTGGTCTTTTTTCATTAAACCTGTTGCCAGCTCTGCCCTGCTGTATTGCTTTAGTACTTTGTATTCTGGACTCAAGAACAGAAAAATATCGTATCTTTTCCTTCTTGATATGTCGCAAATTCAGAATTCTTGGGCATCCCAAGAACTTGTTTAATGTGTATCTGGCAGAGAGATTTGTAAGATTTTTCAGGAAGAGTATTTTATCAACAGAAAATTTGTTGCCTGAAGAAACTCACATTATTGTGAAAAACCTGTCCATTTTCTTGTCTGCAGTGGGAAGGATGTTTAAGGCAGTCTTTACCTTTTCTGAGGCATTAAAAAAGCAAATATTTCAGCTAGTTTTCTTTGAAACCTTACTATTTTCAACTATGGGGAAATGTCCCTTTTCTACATGTTTTTTAACAATAACAGTATGCTGCTTGTTACAATTCTGACTTAGCATTTATTTCCTCCACTTTACTTTTCTGTTTTATCTAGTTAAATCTTGGTGTTCCCTATATTAATTTACTTTTATGTTCCTATTTACTTCATCAGTGAAAAATAATATGTTTTAAAAGTATTTCTCCTTACTGCTGCTCCAGAAAAAGATGATTTTAATACATTTGCATATGGGCCTGAAAATCTAGATCCTGACACTGACTGCATTTTGGGATCTTGGGCAAATCATAGAATGGTTTTGATTGGAAAGGACCTTAAAGATCATCTAATTCCAAATCCCCTCCCATGGGCAGGGACAACTTCCACTAGACCAGGTTGCTCAAAGCCCCATCCAACCTGATCTTGAACACTTCCAAGAAATTCAGGTTTTCTCAATGTACTTAATTGCATAATCCTTTTAATTGCTACTGTGAAGTAATTCGTCAGTGTGTCTCAAGCCCTTAGAAAATGGAAACTGTAGCTTTAATTCACCATTAAATATTTACGTCTTCATCTGCCTGCACTTGTGCCTCTGCTGAGCATCTGATCAGTCACACTCTTTTGATCAGGTGTGATTAAGGCCACTTTCTGGAAACCCTTTCATTCCCACAGTCATTATCAAGATTTTGCTAATAGTGATAGCATGGTTAACTACACAATAAAGGCACAGCTTGACTGGTAGAAAAACCTAAATCTGTAGTTGTTACTGAAAGATAAAGAGGAAATACATAAAGTAATTGTTCTGAATAAGATGTAATAACAGTGTTACACATTTCAAACACAATGCAGGGATTGACTATGGGTTGAATTATTTGGCCTCTACTGACTCACCTGGTTGCCGTAAGAACCAGGTGACTGGTTGAGCATTGCTAATGTGAAATAGGGAGATTGCATTACAGGTATGAGAGAAAGGCCATCAGTGCCTGTGTCATGCTTCTGCAAGCCTCACTCCCTGGAATTCTCCTTCCAAACCTAAGGACTTAGAATACAGGAGAAGCTGATGTCTATGGTGGTGCTCATGGCTTCCTTCCCCATACATGAGTGATGGCAGAATCTCTCCAGTGTGCAGATAAAATACTAGAAAGGAATTGAAAAAAATATTAATTTAATTGCAATGATGAAACTGATTTTTTTTTCCAAAAGACTTGCTGAGAAATACCTAACTTTTGAAAACTTGGTCAAATATATGAATGGAGGTGGAATTGGCAAATTCTGATTCATGGTATGCAAATCAAACTCTTCAGCTTTGATAGGAGAACACTTAAATTTTTTGGCAAAAAATATCCATTGTTCTTCATTTAAGCCAGCACTTTAGTAAAGGCTTCGATTTAGTCAAGGAAATTCTTCATTCTCCAATGAGGTTCTCCCCAAATCTGCATAAGAAATGATAGAAAACAAGTCTTTCTACAGCCCAAATTAAAGGTTGTGAGGTGTGTTTCCTGTCAAGATATTTGGAAAGTCATGAATATAAAGATAAATGCAGTGTTGATAGGTAAGCATGTACTGTATGTGGAGCACAGCACTATTTCAAGTATAAACTAATATTTAAAAAAAAATCTGACTAAAACTGAAAAGGTAGAAATGAGCAGGGCAAATGAGTGAGGATGTCTGTTTTCCTGTAAGTGCCTCATTGTGTTACTTGCTCTTACCCTGTATATTTTAGGAAGAATACCCCAACTGTGCTTTGTCTTATTAGGGTTAATTGTGCATTGTGCAGTAACTCTTTCTCTGGATACCTTTCAACTCTGCTCATCTTCTCCCTGTACAGTCACCCTTTCAGACTGTTACGTGACACTGTGGCTGCCTACTGCCTCAGCTGAGAAGGTTCGGACCAGAACCATCAGGAACAGCAAAAACCCTGTTTGGAATGAAGCTTTCTGCTATAAGATCGACCGTCGCGTCAAGGTAATGAACATAAACGGGTCTTGTCATTTGGTGTCTGCAGAGAGTCAGTAGATTACACAAAAGCACAATAAACTAATACACATATAGCTAGTTTCCAAGTGCTGAAGATGCTAAGATTCCTCAGAAAAAACTTTCTGTTGCTTACATCTTCCTTGGCTTTGTTCTATTGCAGCTATTTTGTACTTAAAATGCCTACTATACTGAAGGAGTAAGAAGGAATTAAATGCCCTGTAGAATACAGCCTTACTAACCCATTCCCAACCTTGACATATACAAGTGAAACCCCAGATAAAGACCATGTAAAAATAATAGTAAAATCAGTTAGTTCTAGATATGGTGGAAAAGAAATCCTTTAAACCTTAATGTACATTTGCCTGTTTTGCACACTTAAACTCAAAGGCCATAAGGGAAATGTAGAAATATTTAATGAAGTTATTTAGCACAAAAACATGAATATTCTGCTTGACCTGCTTATCTTGTCTGCCTGGGGAAGTGAAACAAGCCTCTTTGTGTGTGTAGAGTTATCACTAGTATGAAGTCTAATAGTGTCAAATCTCTTCCCATTTCCTGTTTCCCTTCCCCTTTTTCCTTCTTCCCCTAAGACTGGAGGGGCAATGGAAGAAAACCTAGGCTTCAGATTTGCCTGCTTTATGGAGCCCTTAGATATTGCAGTAACTCCATGGTATTTTTAACCTCCGTGCAGAATGTGCTGGAGCTAAAGCTCTGTGATGAAGACACGGTCACCAGGGATGATGAACTCTGCACAGTTCTCTTTGACATAGATAAACTCACTGTAGGACGTACTGTTCGAGTGAAGTTTCAGCTGAATCCACAGGTGAGCACTGAAGTAGGTGAGACCAAAAGTAAAGTAAATTCTTTCCTTCCGTCTAAATATATCTTTTTACAGTGTTTTATTATAGGAAACATCTACCTATACAGTATTTTGTTGTTATCATGAGGAAGACTTGAAGTCCCTTATGAGTGCTCCATGCTAGTTTTTGTTAAGAACAAATCTTTACACTAAAAATCAAGGATGAAAAGAGCTGGAACTAGTTATCCAGAGTATGAATTCTGAATATGTCTAGCCTGTTTGTTGGCCCTTGGTATAAGTTCTGAATTTTGAGCCCATTTAAGCTGTAAGAATATTTAAACAGCTGATTCTTTTTTGTGTTGGGAGTTAAATCTGAAAAATCATTGTTTTAGCAGAATAGAAGTTCCTACATCTGCATGCCCATATAGCATTTAGATTTCAAGAAACTAGATTTAGCAACTGCTTTTTCAGTATCTTAAAATTCAACACCTGCAGTTAACACTACATTCTGTGAATTTTCCTAAGTGCTATTCTAAATACATATTTTAAAAATTTTATGTGACTAGTATAAGGAAAGCTGTGAAGAAAAATAAGGAATCTCTCTTTCTTTCTTTCCCCTCTCTGTAGGCACGAGAGGAGCTGGAGGTGGAGTTCACATTGCAGAACACGTGAGTAAAGTCCTAAATTCTACATAAAGTGTTGTATTTAGTGAAAAAACAGCCTGAAAAGCTGGTTCATATGTGACAGTGCTTCTTAAGCCTAGAGTCTCTGGAAGCAGTATCTAGATGCTTTCATTCAAGTCCAGTAAAATAGGAATTCAGGATATGTATTTATAGATTTTAAATATCTGAAATGTTATTTTTGCTCTTTTTGACTTCAATTTTCTTTTTTGTCATTGCATCAATACACAAGCAAGTAGGAGGACAATGACAATATTCAGTAAGTTTTGACCCCTAAAATAAGGAGTGTCAAGCCTAACTGTCTTAACTAACCCCCTTCTTGAGGAATCTGGCTTTTCAAATTCACAACATTCTGAAACACACTTCTGTAAACTGATCTATTCAATTCATATTGCTACACATGGGGAGCGGTGGCAGAGAAGGGAGCTAAATATTCTGCATAAATTAATGACCAAAGGTCCCTGTGGGAATCTGAGAACTGAGGAACCAGGAAATATGGAGAAACAACAGTAGCTTCACTTAGTAGACTTGAAAGCTTTTGGTGGAGTTTGACTGTTTGGAAGATGTATTTGTTTCAGGTAATTCATGCTGTGGAGAAAACTGGGAACCCATCACTCTAATTGGAGAGGGAGTCTGTTACAGGATCATGGGTATTCTAGTCTGTCTTCAAAATATGCTTCATGACTCTGACGAAGTTATGTGGAACAATTTCTGTTACCAGTTTGATCCATGTTATTGTACTGAAAGTGTTGTTCAAACAGCCTTAGAGAGGGGATGAAATTTCTGGGACCTTCTCAAGGCTTTTGGAGCACTACAGTAGGTCTAGCAGGATGATATGCTGTAGACATTTTGAGTAATGTATTTATTCCTGACAGCAGGTGAAATAAGAACTTGCTGATGAGATGGCAATAGTTCAGTGTTAAGAATGGAGAAGGAAAGATCTCACAGCGTTCACAAGCGAAAAAGCAGTCCCAGAATTTCCTGTAACAACTCATGGAGACTCATCAGAATGGATTGTTTGTTGTTTACTGTGCACCAAAACTGGCAGAAGGCCCAGTAGCATCAAGACAAATGGTGCCTGTCACCCCTCAGGAGTGTCATGACATCAGTAGTGGGAACTGGGAAGACAGTGGTAGACAACCCAATGTCCCAAAAGGCTTGTCTAGGACCCTTCTTCTTTTGCAAGTTAGAGGATGGAGTTGGTATGTCGAATAATACTCTTGATATTGACGGGGAAGGTCCAGATAGGTTGTCTGCCTTGGATGGTGTGCACATGTGGGTTTGTATATGGGGTCAGAGGCTGGAATTTGCCTTGGAGCATCTGTGCCACCAGCTCTGTGTCAAAGTCTTCTGCTGGAGATTGCAGCAAATTGCCTTTTCCTGGAGTCATATTCAATAAAGTCAGAAACATAAATTCTGCAAGTGATGTCTGATTAGGTTGGAAGGTGATGGTCGGGACCTTACAAAAAGGACCCTTGGCAGTCTCAAGGAAGAGCTTTAAGAGAGTGGCAGTTATGGTTCAGTTGCTACAGCAAGAAGAAATCTGATCTACCTTTTTCATTCAGAGCATGGTTGCTGAGTGACCAGTGTAATGATTGCGGCCTGAAGAACTCCACTTACAAAGGGAAGAAATTGCTACATTATAAGTGAGGAATATGTGTGAGGTCTCAGCAGGACTAAGAAAATATCCTTCCTGTTGGAAGACATTTTTTTCCAATGCTGTCCTGCCCATCAGTTGAGTCTGGAATAAAGGTCTAAGCATATCTGAATTGATTAAATATTGTGATCTTGGTAGAATATTGAGAGGGTTTATCTTTCCCTCAGCATTGGAAAGTGTGATATCAGGAATAATTAATGAAAGGATTTGTCTACTTGAAGTTGGAGGTGTTGAATAGCATTATCTATGATAAATGAGGAGTCCTGAAAAGGTCTGAAAAAGTCAAGTATCTGAGATGGGTCACTAGAAAGCTATGGACAAAACTGAGCTCTCCTGTGCTGAACAAGCTCAGCAGGTTTTGTCAATTTTTTTTGTCGTTGCTTGATGAGATAAGTGTTGACAGAAACTAGAGAAAATTTTCAGAGGGAGAGAGACCTTTGGTAACAAGAAGTACAAATAGCCATGTGGAGTAGTTTTTAAAAATGTTATATTGTGATGGGAACAATGAGAGCATACATTTGGGAGGTAAATATGGCAGTTTATCTCTGAAATTGATAATTATTCCCACCAGAAATTTTTCCAGATGCCATTTATCTGTAGTTTTTAATTTCTTCTCCAGCTTAATTCCAGACTTCACTAATTGCAAAATTTACTATATTAGCGTGTTCTTTCTTTCCAGCATGTCAGATGAATAATATCACTCATGAAGTGTAACCCCAGGCCAAGAAAGTTTCCTGGGTTGCACCTATGATAGTGGCTTTGCCACTCCTATTTTTGTTGCCTATACCCTCACTACAAAGATTGTGTTTTGTGTTACTTTTACCAAAAAGAACATAGTAAAAACTCCCTCACAATACCTTGATATGGGCTGTATGGAATATGTTCCTGCATTCATTCAGATTTTGTTTTATTTAAAATGGAAGAAAACCTTCATTTTGGTAGCTGGGCTCTCACAACTGCGAGATGAATACCCTCTCTAGTTTTGCCTCACTCTTATGCCACTCCTGCAGTATCAGCAGATGCCCACCTCTCTGCTGCAGAGTGGCAGGCACTGAGAGCCAGATGCTTGATCCTAACAACACAGAGAGGAAGGCATGCTCCTTCCTCCAATTGCCTTTTCACCAGCAACCAAGCCAAGGGATTGCAAACGCCTGCCCAGTGTTTTATGGGCCCATAACACAAGCCCAGCTGGCATGAGAGCTGCTGCACTCGAGCAGCAGCAACAGAAAAGGTAAGGTCATTGTACACAGGTTGTGGATTTGCATACTTTAGTGCTTTTTGTGTTATTTTCTGGTGACCATCAATGGTAACGTGGGCTTTATCCCCTGTGTTTCCACTGGTAGGGTCCAGCATGAGAATGAGCCTATACGGGTTGCTACAGGGACAGGGTCACGCTGGACTAGGTGGCTTCGGTCGCTCAACATTCCCCTCCCGTCCGACTTCTACTGAAGCCCTCATCTCATACTGAGGGGCCACAAAGAGGCTTCTGATGAACTAAAAGGTACTTTGAGTTTCCAAGGAGAGGTCTGAGAGCCCCATGGTATTTGCTGTATCCACTGATCTTCTTCTTACCCTCTTTCTACCTTTCAGATGTCCCAAAGTGAGGAAGTGCATCTCAAACAACTCTTAGAAGAATGAAGGACCACTCTTACACAACCTTACAACTCAGCTCCCTCTCCCTTTTTTTTCAAATGTGAAAAGCTATGTTTCAAACAAAGCCCAATTAACATAAATAAATGTAAATAGGTGTACAAAAAGCTGTATAAAAGTTAAATATTAATTACTGAAATATGGCAAAAGCATGATTTTTAGAAAATAAAAGTCTTTTTCTTTCTGTAGTTCTACTGTATTATTTTGAGAAATTCTCTCTATGTGTGGGAGTCATGCTAGCCATTTGGTTTGGGCGCTGCCAACAAAACCCTCAGGCTGCCTCCAGCCATCAGGAACCAAATGAACTGTTCATATTTGTGTTTGAAGGACCACTGAAAGCAAAAGTCTGAAGTTGAGAAAGATGACAACCAAAAAACATTTGAGGTGAATACAACTTTCTTTAGTGAAACAGTACCATCCCACATACTTCTCTTGAGCTGTCAGAAAATGCAGGAAAGTAGACTGCATTATTATGGAAGCTACTAAAAGGAGGGGAAGCTGGATTTGACATGAAATAACTCAAATTTTGTAGATAGGTATCAAAATTCCAGATTTTC
>JAOXXN010000065.1:26485184-26539640 GCA_026770055.1 Myrmophylax atrothorax | reverse complement strand
TAATAATCTGTTGTGCACATTACTCTGGCTGTGTCACATAATACTTAGTTTTGCCATGCCCCACCTGGCAGAAGGATTGTATCTCTCAAAATTCAAGTTAGTCAAGAATTTAGTTAGGAGGTAAATCTTAAACTGAGGTAAAAACAGAGCTACATATACTAGAATGAAAAACTTGGAAAAGTTATGTTAGTTCTCTTTGTTTATTTCTTGTTCAAACTGAATTTTTCTAACCAAGTTGGATCTTCTTTTGAAATTACCTTCTAATTAATTTAATATGTAGAAATCTTATCCTTTATGTTTGAGTATGTATGAAATTTATGCACATTTAGAGTTCTGAAAGAGACTTTTTTCTTTGTCAAAAATAATAAACTTAATCTCTTAAAGCTTAAATGTAAAGTTGTATCAAAGGCATCTGCCCAAAATGCAGGAAAATACTCTGCCACCACACAAGCACTGAAATAGGACTTTTTCTGTACAATTCAGCACTACTAAATATAGCAGGATTCTTCACTAGTCTTTAAATCCATTAAAATAAACAGTGGCTAATGTAAAGCTGCCTATGGGGAAAAACTCAAAAAACCCCATGTCTGTTTTGAGTTAATTCATGAATGGAAAATTGACCTTTATGAAGAAAATTGTAGCAATTACTGAGTTGCATTATAAGAAGTTTCAGGCTGAAGAGTAACATGGTGAGGAAAGCTTAGTAACCTAAAATGATGTGCTCCTTGGCCCTGATCTTGCAAGAGAACAGCATATGATCTCTCTGTAAGTGTAAAGGCTTTTCTGTACAAGAAACACAGCCTTTGACATATTGTTTCAGTTTTGGGGACATGAGGACACATGCCAAGTAGTCGGCTTGATTTTTGGGTCTATAGAATAGTTTGTCTGTTGTAGGCTTAATAATAAAATACAATAAATATAATGATATAATAAATAATACAATAAAATCTACACAATGAACCAGAACAGATTGACTTCCAATAAATGATTCTCTTATTCAACATGAATAGTGCAAAATGCCTTTACACTGGCACTCCTTTAAATCTAATTCTTGAGTTTATTTATACATGTAAAGTACCTGCCAAATAGCAAGCTAAGGTATTGCAAAAATCTGTGATTTCTCTATATTAATGATTTATACAGGTTCACCAAGATATTTTGTGCTAGTTCTCAGTCTGTTGCAGCCATCAAAATCTACTTAGTCATCGTGGCGTAAAGAAAATCAGACAAAAGGAGTGCAGAGTAGAAGCAGATTGTTTTTTCTTTTTTATTGATCATGTGTGTTTGCTTGGAATAGTTGAAATTCTCTTTATTCCCTGCCTCTCTGTTTAGACCAGGAGATTACATTTACAGTGAAAGGATCACATGAAGGAAGCCAGAAGATTTTGCTGGACTCTGGCCCCAGCCTTCATATCATCACATTTCACTGCATCATAAATGACCAGACAAGACTGGAGATCATATTACCAGAAGAGGTAAGTTCTCCTTCTGTCTGCTATCATTAACCTCTGAAATTAGAACAAGAAATTAATGGCACCAGTGAACTGAATTAGCCCTCTTAGTAGAAGTTCTAGAGGTGACAAACCTGTCCTGTCTGCATACCCAACTGCTTTTTACATTTTTTCAGCTGGCTGATGGAAATGAAACAGAGAAGCTTGGGGTCCTTTCTTTCTCTCTGAATTCACTCCCTTTGCAGAAGGAAGTAATGCTAGAAGAGGTTAGTGCTGTGAACCTTCCAAAATATTTATTTTTAAAATATGCTTAATATGGTCCTGCTAGAAATAAAGTAAATAAAAACACTCTGTAAAATTGTAGAGCTATTAATTATAAATGTTATAAATTGTCATATTCACTTTTAAGGAGATGGGTCGTAACAATAATTTTAATAATATGAAAATCATTGTAAACCTGCATTCCACAGTTAGAATTAAGTGGTTTCAGGGAAAAAAAGTGACTGTCTTATGCACATGCATTCAAAAAATTCTGTTTTGATATTGGAGTAATTCTAGAATGACTAATAATTGAAAAAAAAGAGATTATTAGGTTAATTCAGATTTTAATTTGTGTTAATATTGATAGTGGGAATGTTTTTGTATGTATTTTTTATTTGAGTTTAAGAAGGTGATTAGTCTCATTCTTACTGCCTTTTCTAAGTGTGCACATGGGGAACTGGTGTGACATGTAACCTTGTGGCACACTACCTGCCCCAACAAGCTTATTAGAGAAAAGAGAAAGTTTGACTTTGGTTAATTGTATCAAAAAAATGCCCTTAGCCTTATTATTTATTATCTGAGAACCAGCTCTCTTAGTCAATGGATATTGCCTGAGCTTGAAGGAAAGAAATGTTTTAAAATTTGGTGGTAATTAGCTTTATTTTCTCAATTTCTAGGATAATTCATTTCATTTGTGCTTGACAGCAAGGAAATGGTAAGATAGCCTCTTTTTGTCCTATCATCCAGGACTACTGTAAACTAGTTATGTAGGTTTTTTCTGTGCTAGATGGAGAGATGAACACACACTGCATGAGTGCTTTGTCTTGTGCTCACGTGGTGCCTGCGGTAAGTGCAAGTCTGCTGAACTTACAGGATCGTGCAGTTCAATATGGGTTTGTGAACCTTCATAGGTTTCTTCAGAGTAAATTAGTTTGATTTATGATTATGATTCTTATAAATGAGTAAAACTGTACTCCTCACACATTAATTTTATTTCCCATTTATGTCCACAGTCAGATATATGACTTAAATAAACTCTATCCATCTTTAACTTTGCAAAATCACCATAACAAATATAAGGTAGCCTGTCTTCTGCCCCTTCTCCTGCTTCACCAAGCAGAATGGGAGCTGAGACCTGACCAGACACACCTCTGCCAACCCACTTACAGGGACAGAATTGCGGTAGTGACAGGTGAAATAGAAGACAATGATGTCTTATGGTACAGCTGAAAACTTCATATGGTTTACAGCATCCCTGCTATTGGGTGATATACAGAAGGGAAGCAAGGTGGATTTTGACAGCATGGGAACCCTCTGTGTAAACCTGTTCAACCTCAGCCCATAACAAATTATATCGTAATGAAAATCTGAAAGACAGATTTTTGGAGAGAGCAAGAGAAATTTTAATCTATCACTAAATGAGTTGTTTGCTTTTGTAGGGTAAACCAGTTGAACTTGTTCTGTTTTCAAAATTCCACTGTGTGATAAACCAAATTTGTTGGAGAACAGCGATGAGGAGCATTAATCCTTGAAACATTCAAATTTGTGAAATATTGGTGAAAATAATGTTCGGGACAGAGTTTACAGCCACCAGAGGGTGATGTGACCCAGAAGATTTGGTCAATATTTAGTGCTTCTCTCAGTAACAGATGTATTTGTGTTGTTGAAGAAGCATTACCTTAACTGTCATTTGATTGAGTTTGTACCTATTTTTCTGTTTGTTGTTTTTTTTTTTTTTTGCTTGTGCATCACATTTCTCAAGGGACAAAGTTCCAAGTGTCTGCACATGTGGAAAAAAAAAAGATGGATATTCTTGTATATTTGCAGGATGAAGCTTGCAAATGCTTGCCTAGATATCTGTTCAGGACACAGGTGAAAGGCTGGATTTCCCAAGACAGAGGCTGCGCAGGGGGTGATGCTTGCCCTGCAGTTCAAGCTCCATCACATAACTGATTAGGACCATCACTTTAAATGCTGTTAGTGGGCTGTCGAAACCTGAGCACAAGTGATGATGGCATCACTTGAATTTTTCAGGATGTCATGGTGACAAACAGGAATGGGTACAGAAAAAAATACTCCTGAAATTATTCCTTTTTGTGATCTTTCCCTGACTTGTGTGTATTATCTTTGTCTCCATGTTCACAAGAAATCTAAAGTACCTTGGAAACTCCTCTCCATCCTCACTCCTACTCATTGCTGGTAGCAGAAATGCTTGTTTTTCTTCTTTCCTTGATCAGTATGCAGACTTGGAAATAATTTCTTTTACAGATGATGTATTTTTTTATTACCTGCCCTACAGATATTGAAATCAGCTATAAACAACATTGTGTTGATTTGTCCTATTGTGTATTCTAGCTCAGGAAATCTGGATGTGCGCTTGGGGTTTAGCCTGTGCATGGAAGAGCAGAACTTCCTACGGAAAAGGAAGAAATATGTTGCTGCTGCTCTGAAAAAGATTCTTAATTTGGAGGAGGATCTGAAAGAGCATGAGGCAAGCCCATACAGTCCCTGGTAGCAACTCCTCTCCTGGAATCAAGGCCTGGATCACAAATTCAAACCACAAATAAAAACCTAGCTTAATTAATCCTACTATTGTGGGCGAGGCTTGGCCACCTAGGGCAAAGGATGAGCAAGAAAAAGCAGTGGCCTGTGAAAGAAGCAGAGCTGGAGAGACAGAATAATGTCTTCACAGATCTGAAAATTTCTCAACAGCTCCTCTATTCTTGTTTATTCTTGGTACTGCTCATGGGTCTCAGGAGGAAAATTTGTAGGGAGCAGACATGGAACAGCTCGGGGATGCTGTCTGAGAAAGAGTGTGCCTTCTCTCAGTGACAGACACAGGGTAGTGGGCACGGCACATGCAAGAGTTTTGAGATGAAGAAGCAAAAATTTTCACATAGGTATCTGAATAAAAATTCCTGGGGGCAGTTCTACAGCAAAAAGGCTTCTATCAGTTCTTTACTCCAGCAGATAGAATAAAACCTTCAAGCTGGAAGAGTGGATCTTACATCATTGAGTTGTAGGTGAAATAGCTTATTGTAAGTTTAGCTGTATCATTGTAGCCCCTGCTCCTGACTCCATTACTGAGTCATTAATTTTCTAACTGCTTATGCCTAGCTGGGTTGCTGACAATCAGAAAAGTAAACATACCAACACCAAGAATACTCTATAGCTTTTTAGGAAAAATCCCCTCTACCTTGTTAACTGACTTACATTTGAACTGAAAAAAAAAATCATTAGAGTTTTAATTCATAATTAAAAAGGTTAGAAAATGTAAAACTTGGAACATAATTTTTGGAATTTATTCTGATTTTAGTTAAGATTATGAGATTTTTCTTCATTTTCTGGATTTAAGCTCTTAAGGAATTTAGGGTACAAAGAACATCTGTTTTTATGGGTTTTCTGTGATTTTGGTGTTCAGTTTGGTTTTGTTGGTTTTTTTTTTTAGAATGGGAGAATTATTTTCTTCATGCTCTGCTCATTGAATTTAGAATAACAGGTTCCTTTATGAAATTAGAAGCTAATATTTGAAAGGTATAAATAGATGTTTTCCATAGGGTGTATAAACTTCCACACAACTCTAGATGCTAACGGAAGCAAAGGGTGTACTAGATCAGGAAAAGATTAAGAGAAGAATAGTCTGTCTCTTCAATTACACTTGGACTGTGGAGGGGGAAACCCTATCAATGTCTGTGCTTCAGGACATAAAGTAATTAGTGGCCTGCAGCCAGGAAGGCTTCAGCTATTGTGTGATTTGGCTGATTACAGGGTGCTGTGCATTCTTCTGCAATGCTGATCATTGTTAGAGGCAGAATCATGGATCCTTAAGCTGCTCCAGTGTGGTAAATCCCGTATTTTCTATGACAGCTTCTAATAATACACTTTGAGAAAAATTCCAGGGCGATGAGGTTGATTTCCAGTTCCATATTAAGTAAACACCCTCCTGTCTGCTCCATCTGAGGGGATAAGACATAAGCCTTCCTTCTCACATCAGTCAGTGGTGGCCAACAGAAGTCTTTTGCAACAATCACATCCTTTTCATATGAAGCAACATCACTGCTTCTATCAGTGCCTGCAATGTGTTATCTGATTTCCACAGTAAAGACTGTTTGTCTCTAATACCTGCATGGCTTTTGTTGCTTCTGCCTTGCTGTGTTGAACAGGTGCCGGTGGTGGCCATTACAACAACGGGGGGAGGAACGAGGTCGCTCACTGCGATGTATGGCAGCCTGCTGGGTCTGCAGAAACTCAACCTCTTAGACTGCATTACCTACATCGGTGGTTTATCGGGTACCACATGGTGAGAATGACCCAAGCAAGGTTTATGTTTTCTCTGTTCAATACTGTTGACTCTTTGTACAACACTATTGGCTTATGTGGCACTTAGAACAAAAGCATTTCTATTTTCCTCACAATCTCCTCCCTGTCCACCCGGAACAAAGAAACAAAACATGCTGATTAGGAGATCAACCATCACATTTGTGAGCTACCTTTGTCACCACACTGACTCAGTCTATGCCTGATATTTTCATGTAAATGCTCTATTCCCTTTTCATATTTTATCAATTATACCTTAGACTAAATGCAACAAATTTGTCTTTAGACTGGAAGTTGAAGAAAGATGAGAAGAAGAATTTATGCCTGCCATTTGCTGGTTATTCTCACTTCCATTTTGTACTTACAGTGCATCTCCCTCTGGTAAAAGATGTATTTGGGGCGACTGGAACTAATATTGTCACTAAAAGTCCATCAAATGACAAGTTACTCACCTTGGAGAAACTGCAATTATGGTTGTTCATTATAAGGTGCTCTCTTCTCCTAGTGGGCATACAGCAGATGATGCCATACTTAAAATAACAAAGGCATTTAATCAAGTAGGTTCTAGGTACCTTCCCTTTTCTACACCTGTTTGGAAGTGGAGAACTGTATTTCACTGAATTGTGAATTGTTAGTCCTTTATATAAGATCAAAACTTAATGGTAGGTTTTTCTAAATATTTGCCAAAATTCTTTTAACTTCTCTGTATGTATGTGGTCTGAATGTACCTGTGTGTGTTACGATTTCAAGGAGATGAGTGAGAACGGCCATATGAGGACATGTCTAAGAACTGCCCAGTTTTCTTGCAGGCACAAGACCTTAGCAGATACATTGGACCAAGTGTGAGACTAGAGCAAACTAGCAGTGACTACTCTTTAGAACACTCCCCAACTTTCAAGAAATGGATTTTATGAGGGCTTGTGGAGCTTTTGCATTTAACAGTCTTGGATCTTGTTTTTACTAATCCCTTGAATTTGGAGATAATTTTTGAGCACACAGAAACTTTTATCATCACCAAACCAGGAAAGCTTGGAGGTTTTTCTTGCTCTTGAAATGAGAATATTTTAAATGTGTTTAATTTTTATTTGTGATTCCATAAGAATTAAGAAAAAGCCAAACAGGTTTCACAACAGTTTTCTGAAGGTAAGCCACAGCATTACTCCTCTTTTATTATTTTCTTCTAATGTTTTTTTCAGGACTATGGCAAACTTATATGAAGATGCTAACTGGTCACAAAAATATCTGGAGGATGCAATCAAGGAAGCTCGCAAGCAAGTAACTAAATCCAAGATCTGCTGTTTTTCTTTGGACTGTCTGAAGTACTATTATAATGACCTGATGGAGAGGACTAAAGAAGGACATAACACATCTTTCATAGACCTTTGGGGGCTTGTCATTGAATCTATGCTACATGATAAGGTATTACTCCTTTTCTTGCACAAACCTGATGAACTTCTATAGCTCCAATGGAGAAGAAAATCAATCCTGGGATGCTATTCAGTACTATTATTGCAAATGATTAGTTTAGCAGTTGATTAAATATTATATATTCAGAGTAAAGCACTACTTTTGATTTAAAGAGAGGTGGACCTCAAACTTAAGAAGCCATGGCATAGCAATCGAAGGTGTTCTTTCTCCTTAAAGAAAGAAGATTCCTGAGAAAAAAATATTTTCAATTGCAAACAAATCACTTTGGACATTAAATATTCTTAATAACAGAGGCACCTGAAAATTTGAAATAATTTGCTTCTCTAGCATAAATGAAGATATGCATTTATAAAGTGGCCTAGTATGTGACATATGGAGATGATTCAAATGGTGGGAAAGACCTTTCTCTAAATATGATAACAAGTTTTAAGAAAGAGTGATAGAAATAGTGTTACCTTAAAAATAGTGTATCTTAAATAGTTTCTTCTGGTTGTTGTTTATACAAGGAAGTTTTAAATTGTCATGTGCAAGAGAATATATTCTTACATATGCATATACTTGCAAAATACCTTAAAATATGATAAATTCTTTGCTAAGACCCAGCCAAGGGAATAATGTTACCTTCCACTTGGCTGGAATATACTTTTCTTGGGAATATACCTTTTTCCCTTGCTGAATCTACAGTCAACCTTTCTGCATATCTCAAAATGGGATACTTGCCCAGTTTGGAATATCCCATGGCAGGTATTTCTGAACAATCCAGTCAACTGGGAATGGGAATGGGGAACCTGGATAAAGCTGATAATTCACATTATATTATTTCAAGCACAAATTGTTTTTCTGCCTCATTCCATTAATCATTTTTAATCAAAACCAGAAAGATGAGCACAGACTCTCAGACCAACGGCAGGCAGTGAATAACGGTCAGAACCCATTGCCCATCTATGTGGCCATCAACCTCAAGTCCAACTACAGTGCCCAGGCATTCAGAGGTAATGAGTATGATTTAAATTTCTTAACAACTTTATAATTTAAGTAATCAAAACTAAGATAATATGCATATAATCAGCTTTAATAATACAATAGTCCTTTCATTCTAATTGAACCCCCCTGCCCCAACCCCAAAAAACTATTAAAATTTCAAATAATAATGACTAAAACTACAAAAAAAAAAATAAAATCCAAACCTGTTTAGTGTTTAGCATTTGAGTTCTTTATGTTGCAAGAAGTGAAAGCATAGTTATACCACAGAAGATGTCAGTCACAATTTATCCTGTCACAAAAACCTTGTAATGAACCATTCTTATGATGGTTCCATATAGTCTTATTTTGCACAATTAAAGAGAAAACTTTGAGGTTTTGGGTCCAGTGCCAGGAAAATCTCTATCTCCTTTACTATTAATTTTCACAGTGTTTGTTTAATATGATCATCAGTACATGATACCAAATGAGTTCTAAGCTCTCTGTCACTAGAGCCCTAACGAGAACAAGTTGTACATGAGCAATACATACTTTCAGATCAGATTAACTGCTTTATGGGAATGTTTGTGGTTGCATTCAGATCAGGACTTTTCTGATGGTTATTGCTGTATCACAGCCTGGGACTGCCTTCCCATAAGAGCCTTAGGCATCAGTACTGCAGGCAATGCAGACACAGCTATAGCTGGTGAATGGCATTTGCTTTCTAGTATTCCTCTGTTTAGCAATAGTTAATGCATTATTGCTTTTTCATGGTCTATCTGCTCTTGCCATAGAGTGGCTGGAGTTCACTCCTTATGAAGTGGCTTTCCTGAAGTATGGAGCATCTATTCCCGCAGAACATTTTGGAAGTGAATTCTTTATGGGAAGGCTGGTGAAGAGGCTCTCAGAGACTCGGATCTGCTATATGCAAGGTGACTATTGCCTGGGGGAAAAGGTGGTCTACTTTAGAGGCACCTGGCACGAGTGAGTGCATGGTCTGTGGTGGACAGCATCAGGAAGACAACAGCAAACAGGTTGAGCAGGTGTGAGTTTACATTAGCAAAGACATACTTAGGAAATATGCCCACAAATGTATCCATACAGACAAATAGGAAGTATCCAAGGGAAAGAACTGAAGGTATGTAATAATTAAAATTCTTCCAAGGCTACTCCATCAGTCAGCTTCTATTCACTCTTTCATGTTACAGGTATGTGGAGTAGTATATTTTCCATAGATGTGATGTATGTCTGGAATTTGGCAGCTGATTCAGAGGACTTCTGGTGCAGATGGACCAGAGACAGAGTAAAAGATATTGGTAAGATTTAAAAATTTTTTTTCGCCACCAGTATATATTGCTTGTATTCTGTGAAGAAGCCTAATGCATAAAGAAATGCTGTCAGAGAGAAAAAAATGAAGAAAGCAAGACAGAGATATCAACTAAGAATTCTTTTCTGCCTGATTTAGAACTAAATCATGCTTCTTTGGCAAAGCTGTACATTTTTCTGAAGGGCATACAGACATAAAAAATCTCCAAGAGACACATAGAAGTCATGTTGTATTAAAAACACATGTTAAGATTGTTAAATATGTTTCTCCTTGGCCATTAATAATGTGTGTAGTGAAAGTAGCTCTTGCAGAGGGCTGTTTTCTGAGCTAAACTGCCCATGGAGAAGGCATGCTCTTGCTGTTAATTGCACAGGGACCCTGGAATGACTGGTCTTCTAACTTAGCTGATACTGCAGCTGAGTGATATTCACATTCCGAAGGTGTCTTGTTCAAAGGCCAGTGTTGTACTCCCGTGTGTTTTGGGACTCATCTCTCCCTTTCATCACACACTATAGGACAGAGGTGGGCGTCCTTTGAGGTAGCCTAGGGTTGGAGGTGGTGCTTACTGCCTGGCAGTCTGCTGCCTGCAACTATCTGTCATTTATTTCATTGTCTAATACTGAGTTTTATTTGGTAGCAGAGGCATTAAAGGCTTATAACTATGATGCTTTACATTTGGGGTGGAGAAAGGTGATAACTGTTGGTATTAGTCACTCAGTTTTTAAAAATATTGATAATTTCAGAAAACTGTCCTAAATGTAAAATTTCTTTCCATCTTGCAGCAGAAGAACCCTTTCTGTCCATGAATCCCTATGAAGTGGACACATGTCTATTCACTCCCTCGAGTGTTCTCTCCTCTACTCTGCGAGATGTCTTAACGGGACGCCCAACCATTGCACAGTATCCCAATTTTATCAGAGGCTTCCAGCTGCATAATAAGTACCTGGAGAGTGAAGGATTTTCTACCTGGAAAGGTATAGTAACACATTGTGGGTTTTAGTAGTGTTCCAAGGAGGTTTAAGTTTCAGAATTCATTCAGGATTTCCAATGAAGAGGAAGAGATGAGACTGACTTCTGAAATTCTGCTTCTTCCTTCTACAATTAAAAACCAGGGAAGCCAGAATTAAATAGCATTTCAGTTTTGGGGTGTGTGTGAAATTGTATCTGATTGTTGGGGGATTGTGTTCCTGTGGGCAAGGTGAGCTTAGCTTCAGCAGGTAGGAGTGATCTCCCCTTTAGGGCCAAAGCACCTTGTGGTGCCCAGGAAGGAAAAGAGGAAAAAGCAGTGGTGTGTAACTCCTGTAAATCAGTGCTGCTAGAGTCAGAGGAAGGCAGAGACAAGGTGGGACAAAATTGCCCATTCCTCTCTCTTTAACTTCCTTTGGAGGAGCAGTCAATCTTGTGTTTTATTTGTCTTACTGAGAAATATTTATGTTTCAGACACAGTGATAGATTCCTTCCCAAATAAATTGATGGAAACAGCAGATGATGAGCTCTCCCTGGTTGATACCGGCTTTTTCATTAATACCAGCTACCCACCGCTTTTGAGATCAAAGAGGGAGGTGGATGTCCTCCTGCATTTGAATTACAGTGGAGGGTCCCAGACACTGGTAAGGAGAGCCATGATATCTGAGATATTCATGGTGATTTGGTCTCTAGCAGTTGTCAGATAAAACAACTTTTCAGTAGTGGAATGGGAATTAGATCATTAATATCTGATTTATTACTTAGATCATTAGGTGATTTATTGCTCAGTAACCAAGAAATATATTAGAAGACAGTAATAGATTATAGGTATTTTAAAATCATCAAGGTCTTCATTGCAGTGGATCCAAGAGTTCTGAAGAGCTAATGGAGGAGTGTTCTGGAACTCTGATAGTGATTTTTGTTATCATTGTACTGAAAAAGTTACAAACTCAATGGAAAGTCCTGACAATATTTTAACAAATTAAATGAGAAAAACTATGTGTCTTGGCCTCTTTACCTAATATCAGTCTTAGG
The DNA here is from genome assembly GCA_026770055.1 of Myrmophylax atrothorax. NCBI lineage: Eukaryota > Metazoa > Chordata > Aves > Passeriformes > Thamnophilidae > Myrmophylax > Myrmophylax atrothorax. Next base: position 26,527,895 of record JAOXXN010000065.1, on the reverse strand, counting down.
GAAATGTACTGACTGAAGCCAGACTTGATTAATAATTACAAATAATATAGTTAGTGTTGCATATATAATGAGAATAATACAAAAATAAACATAGGTTTATAGTCAATATAGCTGTTAAAGTGTTTGTTTGTTTTGTTTTGTTTTCCACGAGGTATGCTGATAAGTGTTTAGTAGGGAGTCATTATCAAGCAATCACCGGTTATGCACAGGACAGAAAGATTGGGAAAGTGGTAAATAATGAAGAAGTCAAGACAATGATGCAGAATAATCTGGACTGATGTGTTTCTTTTCCATTCTTGCAGTTTTTTAGTCTTTCCCTTCTAAGCCTGTTTCATTGGAATTATAAAATTAGTCCTGTGACTTTTGGCTTAATTTTCAAGTTCAAAGAAAGTGACTGTTGTCTTCTTTTGCCTAAAGCAATGTGGAAAATATGACAAGCTGCAATGTCTGGTGTGGTTATGGCTATTTCCATCTTCCCAGAGGATAGAATATTCCTGTTAGCTGCTGGATTTTAAAATATCCAGGTCTCTGGATCAATTTTGATTCTTCATTTTAATTTTATTTGTTTTATTCATTCATCCAGCCTCTGGATCAAATTGCGAAGTACTTCTTGGGGCAAGGAATTCCATTCCCCAACATTGAGATAAGTCAGGAAGACAGGGAAAACTTGAAGGAGTGCTATGTGTTTGAAGATGCTGATAGCCCACAAGCTCCAACAGTGCTTTTTTTCCCTCTAGTAAATGACACCTTCGAGAAATATAAAGCTCCTGGTGAGTCATCTGTGGTAGCAATTTTAATAAAAAGTGATTTTCCTTGTCAGTCCTCTCCATTTCATATCTAACGCCTCACTGTCATCTTTGACTTTTCCAATGCCAGCATTATCAGTCTCATAACTGAATAAAACCCCAAACCTGGTCTGTGTCAATATGTCTGAACTATGTGAACTCCATAAGCTTTTCTTAATAGATTTGAGGTGAATATAGGCATTTATTTCACAGAAAATACTAGAGAGAGTATGAAGGAAAAAATCCCAAAATATATCTATGATGGGTGTTAGGTCCTCAACACAAGCTATTTTATTCTACAGACATAGACTTGTTATGCACTGCTGCTTGCAAACAAAGATGAGGCAAAACCTTCCAGTGGTTTTAGGGGTAAGCCCATTTATTTGGGCTTTGTTCATGTATTTAAAAATAATGTCCTGGATTGAGGACTGAGTGGACAGAGATCTTCAGTTTTAATTTGTATGATGTCCTCTGCCTGAGTGCAGTAATTTCTCCTGAACTTTCAATGAGAGAGTTGTTATTTTATCCAGTACAGGAGTATCTTGTTTTCTTTTTGCTTATGCTTTTCTGATTTTGATACCAAAGGCTATGATGTCCAAGCAGTGCTCTAGCATTGCTACTGGTAATGTTCTAATTCCCATGTGTTTAGGTGCTGTAAATGTCAAATGATGTAAAATTAAATCTGGATACAGGCTTGATCCAGATGCTAAAGAATACAGTGCTACTATGTTACTTTTACATCCATCTGGCAAATTATATGTGTCCTTCCAAATCTCTCTTTTCTACCTATAATTTTGTAAATTACTGATAGGAGCCACATGCTGCAGGAAAACTTTACTGGTGCTTCTCCTTGTGTTTTGTCCCTCAGGCATGGAAAGGAGTCCTGAAGAGATGGCTGAAGGCAAAGTTGATGTCTCCAGCATCCTCTCCCCATTTACAACAAGGGAGGTGTGTTTCAGTGAAGAGAATTTTGACAAACTGGTGAAACTGACTGATTACAATGTCCTGAACAACGAGAAGCAGATTATCCAGGCCTTGCGCTTGGCAGTGGCACGGAGGAGGCAGCGGAATTATTAGCTACCACACATTGGCTTCAGCTTACCATGTGATATTTCTATGTTGTCTGTGGTTTGGTGAGATCAAGATGTTTGTCAGTTACACTTGCAGTAGAAATCACATCACCCTAAGGACATGCTGGACTCCACCCTATTTACATGGCTGCTCAGACCAACCAGTGGTTTAATCCAAAACAAACTTCAAAGCAGCAAATTTGTTTTTAGTTTTGTTACTTTGTTACTTTACCAACTGTTATATATAGTCCATATAATATATTATAATGTTGTGTAAGATAATGAAATATGTGAAACATTAAAATGGGTATCAAAACAATATTTATATGGTGGGTTTTCTGTTTGTCAGAACAACGATACATAGAACTGGAATTTCTTTGGTAAATAACTAATCCATTGTGCTGGTTTTGCTTATCTGTGAGCCACTATGAGGTTTTTATTTAACTTTCTTTGATAATCCTTGAAAATAAATTTCTGAACTTACTATTACAGTTGTAAAAATCTGTAAAGTTTTCACCACCAATAAAAAAATACCCCTGAATTAGGTCATTTTTGTTTCAGGAGATAAACAGCTGAGCTGTTATTCACAGAACCACTTAAATTCAGCCTAAGCAGTAGACATATCGCCCAACTTTTCTTCAGTTTTCTCCTGGAGTTTTTGCTAACTATTCTGCTTCACTCATCTTTACTTGCCTTGACTGTTCTTGAAGGATGACCTTGCAATTTCTCCCAAGGTTTTGCAAGATGGGAAGTGGCTGCTAGCTGTTTGCATGGAACAGGCAAATGCGAGAGTGCTTTTTAAGATCCCTTCCAGACATATTTTTTACTCCTGTTCAACACTTAATGGGCAAATGATCTTTACAGGGATTGTACTGAAAAAGTGGTTTCTCATCATCCAAAATCCTAGAGGTCCTGGGAAAGGTAGACTTACAGCTCTGCAACAGGTAGATCATGAGCTCAGCCTTTCACAGCAGCAGCCCTGCACTGTGGAGCTGTGATTCATGAAGAGATTAGTCACAGCAGGTTAGAAAGAGTTTTGGATTATCCTCCTTTTGCTAATAAAAGGCTCCCACTGTTGCAATGAACTTCAAAGTCACAGGGCAGAATTAGTGTTGAGATTAGGAAAGTCTTGGCTATGCTCAGAAGTGAGAGATTTGTTTTTATGGAATGAAGTCCTAGGTGACGGCTTGGAGAAAAAATCCCTTTCTATGAAAAGAACCCAGCTGATGGTGTATCTTAGAGAAAATTGAGTGTACGAGGAGAATGCATGGGCAATGTTTGTCCCTTACAAGCATGTTCACTCCTGAAAAAACTTGAAAGGGCATGGTGTAACCTTGTTTTTAGGTACAGTATTGTATGTTTAAATCTAAGTTATTATCCCTTCATGCATGAGGCAGCTGGAGTTGTGGTTCTTCTCCAATACACCAGAATATCAACTCATGAAATCCCTCTGGGTCCTTTCTAGAGATATCTTTGGGTTTAGTGTCATGGTTTCCAAGACCTTTTTACTGGAAATGAAATAAAGCGGAAAGGAGTATGTTTCAGTCTGTTTTACAGGGGATGCTTATTGAAAAATAGGATGGAAAAAAGTCAGGTAGGTGCAGGATGCAGCCTGAAACTGATTAATATTGCTTTTCATTGTGTCCTGCTGGCTAATATGAAACCTGCCTTTGCCTCTTTGAGAGAGTTCCTCTTGCACTCAGGATCATTCTGTGGCTCTTCATTTTCTCAGTGTTTCAATATCTTCTTTTTGAAGCAGGGTGCCAATAGTGACTTCTTTATGTATATATATGAATTTTTTTTAAATTTCAAGATCATTGATAAAAGCATGTAGGCTTATAACTGAGCTTTTGCCATCTCTCTATGACTGTTTTCTTTTTGGGTTACCCTCCTTTGACTATTTCTTTTTGTAATCTCTTAGTTATCCATCCTTAATATGTTCAAAGTTTGGGTGATAATTTTTTGGATCTAGTTCTTAAGATAGAATGCCTTAAAGTGCCAAATGTTTTAGGAAATTAAAATTCTATCATGTCTGTAAAATTGCCTTTATCAATCAGTTCTCAATTAATTGCAAAGTGAAATGAGATTGTTTTGAAATTGATTTCATTGTTAATTTTCATAATAGCAAGGATTATTTTAAAAAGACAAAAACAAAACCCCAATTCCCACTTTGTGTACTCCCTCACTGAGACAGGGAGCACCTCACATGGTGTGTAGTGTCCTGAACGGGAAAGTCTTATAAATTTGAAGACATAAAGAATACGTGACAACATGAAGAATAATTGACATTAATTTCAAATTTAATTTCACTGCCTGAAATGTGTCCTCTTGGAGATCATTCACTGAGCACCTTAATTCAGATGCACAAAGTAATGAAATTTTTGAGAAAATGAGTGAGCTTTTAAAGCTTTTTCTTTACAAGGGAAATTCTGTTACAGTTTCAACAGATGGCTTAGGAATTGTTTCACAAGATATTTGTCACTGCAATATGTGCTTGGCTGAAAGACAGTTTACTGCATGAATTTAGTAAAATGGAATGTGGGATGGGGACAATAAAAGTTCTTTCTGGTATGCCTTTAAGCAAAGACCCACCTACTCTCTATAGGCAATAAAAGCCACAAAAAGTCTTCTGTTTGAACATCAATTTGTTCAGATGTTCTTGACCAAAGAAGTCCTTGTTGCCCAGTCCTGGGCAGCCAGATGGAATGTGGCTGGTGCCTGTTACCTTTCCACAAGAGGCTGCAGTTTGACAGCTGTCCTGTGTGTCAAAAGGTGATGAGGGTGCTTAAAAGTAACATATGAAGTGCCTATAACTGTGAAGGGAAGATGCCTTTTCAATCTCTATTTCCCTCTAATTAGAGCTGCAAAGACCCTCCTTCTGCGGTGCCAGAGCCTGGATATCTGCGCATCGGTGCAGGTGCGGCTTGCACTCACCTTCCGGGGCTCTGAGGAGTAGGAGGAGTAGGGAGAGGAGGAGGAGTTGAGGATTGCTCAAGTGGTGGTGGCGGGGTGAGGCTGTGCTGAGTCAAGCACTAACACACCTGCCTGCCTGCTCCCAGCAGCCTAAAGCACAAGAAGTTCTTCTGTACCCATCCACCTACACCTTTCACAGCTGGTTCAGGCACAGAAAAGACCACGATGGGGCTGTTCTACAGCAAGAGCGAGGTAAGAAAAAGCAAGAGGAGGCTCTGCAATGAGCTGAGCAGGCTGCCCCTTGGTGGGACAGGGGACCTGCTTTAGGAGGTGGTGTTTCACCTTCTGTATCTTCAGCTCTGAGAATTATTCTTCAGCACCAAAGTTGAGAGCAAAGCAGAACTTCTGTCTGGGTTTGTGACTACTTTGTGTTTTGGCTGTCAGGAATGCAAAGGCTTCAATGATTCAGTAATTTAACTATTTTGAAAATCCCCAATTAAAAAAAAGGATACCTTTTCACTTCCACTTGATGGGGCTAGGCAAAACAACCCACTGAGGAAAAATAAGAAGTTATCACTAATCTCAAAGAGTGCATAGGACAAGTCAGGAAAATAATATAATGTGAGGTGTTAAATATAGCTCTCTTAAAAATTGTGGCCATTTGGGGGCATGAGGGAATGAATGGTAACACATTGTTATATATTGACCTATGCATTTGTTACAGTGGTACTCGCTGCTCTTAGAGGTAGTGTGCATGAACTGTCTCTTATACGTGTGTGTTGCATTGCTACTTAGTTTTGCTTTTTCGTTTTTGCTCCTCTTAGTGTTTGATGTGGTTTTATTGGTGATTTTATGGGGTTTATCTGATTGTTGTTTTGGAGGTTTTTTGTCATTTAGATCATAAAATGTGCAGTTTTTCCTCCTTTTATTCCTTTAAGAAGGCTACTTAAGTAGGTAATAAGGTACCTCACTTTCAGCCCGTCTATATTCATTATTATTGTCTGATCCTTGCTTAGGATGAGAGAGAATGACAAAATCAATCCAGTTTCCTTGGAGGTTTGTTAAATGTCTTTTGGTAACCACTTAGGTTTATGTGGTTTTCTAAAATCATAGAATGGTATAATGGCTTGGGTTGGAAGGAACCTTAAAAATCATCTAGGTCCAACCCCCTCGCTATGGGCAGGGATGCCACCCACGAGACAAAGTTGCACAGGGCCCCATCCAAGCTGGTCTTGAACACTTCCAGGGATGGGGCATCCACAACTTCTCTGGGCAACCTGTCCTAGTGCCTCACCATCCTCCAGGGAAAGAATTTTTTCCTAATTTCTGATCTAAATACCTTCTTTCTTAGTTTAAGACCATTTAAGACCATTTTCCCTCATCCTATCACTATCTGTGTAAAAAGTCACTATCCCTTTTTTATAAGCCCCTTGAAGTACTGGAAGGCCACAAATATTTCCTTTGATACTTTCCTGAGAGTTTTGCTTAGAGGAAGATTGGGTGAGCTGAATTAGTCAGAGAGAAATAATTGCAGAATTGTGGCTTTAACTCACCCCAACTGAGAAGTTTGGGATGGGTCTCTGGAAGGCACTTTTGAGGTTCTCATAGTTTAAAAGCCAGCACTGCTCCACATTAAACATAAGAATGGAATTATGTAGCTATAAATCAACTGATGAGTGGCATCATTACACCATGATATCGTTATTAATCTGTGCCCTGTTAGATTGTTTGCTGTTTGTTATGTAACATAGTGGATGTATATGACATCCTGTGAATTTTCACAGATCAAGATGTGTGTCAGTTGTGTTATTAACACAGCAAGGTTCTCTATCACATGTTTCTATGAGATTTGGTTGTGTAAGAGTCAGACACCACAAGTTGAGGTTTACCTCAAGTTTCCTCAGATTGGAAAATGGAGGACATCAGAGATTTGATCTGCAGTTGTACATTTTGTGTTTGTGGCCACACCTGGTTACAAACCCTCTGGGAAGAGGAAAATACAAAAAGAAGAACCTCAGTTTAGAAATGTTTCTGTTGATTAGAACTGAAACACTTAATTCAATATTATCTCTGAATGTGCTTCTGTTTCCGCTTTCTGCATGCTCATCCTATGCATTTTGTATGCTTTTCAACAGACAGAACCCTCTCCATGCAACTTGCTTACCGTAAAAATCATACAGATGAAAAATGCCAGGAAAGCAGACTTGTGTGAGTATCTTTGTGAAGCATCCTCATGCTTGTAAAGCTACTCTGAATATAACCAAGTGGCACAAACACTACAGACTATTTATAAAATGAGAGAGATAGAAGATGTGTGATCGTGGTATGCTGAAGATGAGGTAGCACAGTTGGAGGATATTATTTTTTCTCACATATTTGCCAGTGCAGCTCTGAAGTCTAGCCACCAGTTGTAAGGCAAAACATGTTTGCACAGAATTGATAAAGTGTTTCACATCTGAATCTGTAAATAAATGTTCTTTTGTTCATGGGAAAGACTGCAATAAGAACTTCCTTTCTGTGGTTCCTTCCTACAGTAGTGCCCACTCTGTAACTCTGGGCCTATCACAGAATATTTTATGTGAGCTCAGGACTGGATACTTGACCTCTCACAGACTGTCAAATTTGATTCAGCTATAGGCACAGCCACGTTTCAAAACTTAATTGAGGGCTCAGAGTTAGCTTTTTCTATTCTTAATTATTTTTACAAAATGTCCAGGAATTATGTAAATGTTTATTAATGGTCCATAAATATCTGAACTGCCAAGCACTAGAAAAAAAGGTGTGAAAGACAATCCCCTCCAGTCTGAGGAGGTGACTGATTTTGTCTTGGATCTATTAATTTGTGCAAAGAGAAAGGTTTGAATCTAGAAAGTTTCTATAGGAGCAGGACCAAGTTGTTCAGTTAAAAAGATACAAGACAAGATATTTTTTGTACCTTTCCAATGTGGTTTGCCTTAAGGTCTGCGACAGTTTCTCTAGACACCAAAGGTACGTGAAGAAGAGTTTCTTACTCCAAGTACAGTAAGATGCTTTGTTGTTGCTGAATGTATGGGGAAGAAGAATCCATATGTACCTTCCCACGAGACTACTTCTACAGATGGAAAGGAGATTTGAAGCTCAGTTATAGTATCCCTTGCTATAGCCAAAACCTGTTTGAACGTACAAATGTGCACATTGAACTGAAAGAAAGAGGTGTGGAAAACTACGGCCCTTAGGTATCTCCCCAGATAATCATGTTCTATTAAACCATACGCATAATAATGAACTTACCAAACTTCCTCTCCACCTTTTTCTCATCTAGATCAATGCTTCTTGAAACTATTTTTATTCTGAATGGAATTTATTATGTTTTGATGCTGTCCTTCACAATACTAGAAAGTTCTAGGACATGGGACAGGTACTGAAATGCTTGGGCATTTCTGCTTTCCAGCCCATAAAGCTTTTTAAAGGAGTAGTTAGAATGACAGATGTGATTTTGTAGCACTGCACAGGGTCTGAAGCAACAGTAAAGCCACAGCATGGGCTTTCCAGGCTGAGGCTGTTCTGCGTGACACTGTGAAACATAAGCTGGATGTTGCCAATAAAACAGAACAATAGACATTCACCACCAATGATGTCAAGCTATCCTTTGCTTGAAATGGAAGTATCAGTTAAAATATTGAGGGGAAAAAAAATTTGCACAAAAAACCCAGAAAAAAAAGTACTTGCAAAAGTTGAATCCTTTTCTTGTTGTGGATTCATCATGTAGGAAAAGAAAATCATACCAGTCAGGGCACACTGCCTTGCTTATGTGTAAATGTTGAATCTAGTTTTGACTGACAGCTGCTTAATTTTGGTAACATTTGATTTTACTGAGTGTAAAATTTGTCAGCAGAAAGATTTCATTGTAAACCATTTGAGGACGTGTTTTTCTATGCAGCCAGACTTGTAGAAGTTACATATTTCATTGATAGTCTCCTTATCGTATAAAATAAAACTGTATTTCAAAAATTTTAATGAACTAATTTAATCTCTGCTAGATTTTGCTGACAATGTAAATTACAAATTAGTGCAAATTACATGTTCATAACTTTATAGGACTTTCACTAAGAAGCAGTAAAATGGGAGTCTTGAGATAAAAAAAATGTACCAAATTTTCCTGGTTTGTGTGTAAAACTAGGGGAATATTACTGAGGTGATTTTACAGTTATACAGTCATCTTTACAGTTCTCTAGAGATTAGCTTGATGCAGCCTTATGAAACTCAAGAGCTTGTGGCCCTCCACCAGCAGCAAATGCACTTCTCTATGGTACCCTTTTCCTCACACTGATTTTTTTTTTCTCATTATTTCTTTTCCCAGCTCTGTTTTTATTACTTTCCTTCTCTTGCAAAATTTTATACATAGAACAAGTTGGCAAGTGTCACTTATTTTTCAGTCACCTTACCAATTTTTGAAATTTTGAATTGGCTTTTTCTGTCTTTTGCCAGTTATACCCAACCTTGCCCTAGGTTTCTGTAGAGTTTTGGGATCACTTTGTTTAATACTCATCTAGTGTTTAAAAAGTCTCCCAATCTGGCGCTGCAGGTTGATTTCATTATTGGTCTATCTGCTCTGTTTTCCAGGTAATGGAGATGGGAAAATTAATCCATAACAAGAGAATCTCAAAACCTCACTAACATCTCCTATAGTATAGATAATAGAAGACTTTTAATGGAAGTTAAGTGCTTAAGAGAGTACTTTTATCTAAAACAATTTAAATTGTTTCATTCTGCTTTTTAAAACTTGAATCTTTTAAATGCACCATTGCACTATTTTGTCTCTTCTTCCCACTGATACTTCAGTGTGTAATTTATGACACTAATTTCCACCTGTGCATTGGTGCATAGCTGATATTACTGATAACACTTGATAATGTGTTTGTGCTCTCCACATTCCCATCTCCCATTGAGCACACCCACATCCACCAGGCTCGTTAGGCCTCTTGCTATTCCTGGACCTGTGAACACTTGCTGGTTCCCAGATTTGGGTGTGTGCCCTATATGCATCCTGACTCCCTAATGGGGTGAGACTTGGATGTGCACCAACCCAACCCCCCCTTAAAAACACAGTTTCTCTGCAGAGAATTTCAGATTTCAAGATCAGGCTCTCACAGACCTTGGACAACCACCATAGCTCCAGAACAAATAGAAGGACATGACTTTTTCCTTGGAAAGTCCCCATGGTAGGATATCACAAATGCCGGAAGCACATGCAGATTTCAGATGGAAACTGGACAAGTTCATAGAAGAAAGAAATCCGGTGAAGGTTGGCTCAGGAACTCTCTGAATCTTAAACTGTGAGGGCTGAGTGAGCATCATGTGATTGTTTGCCCTCTTAAACTCTTCCTTGGACACCCATCACTAAATGTGAGGCACACTTTATTCTGGCACTGATGGCATCCTTAACACGACCAGACATCCTTCCCTAAAAAAAAAAAGAAGTCTAAGGGACTAAAGAAGAAGATATTGCAGAGTAACAAAACATTAAGTGGAATGAACAAATGTAAAAGAAAACATAGTATTAAGAGTATAAACAAGGTAAAAGCAGGCAACTGGATGGGGGTACTGAGCTGAGCAATTTTAAGCCATCGTTCCCTGCTTCCTGAAAATATCCAAGATCCCTCAGTGGACACTGTCTGTGGGTTGTAGATTAAATGGACCTTGACTGGTAAAGTTAAAAATATTCTTCAGAATTTATAAGTAAGAAAATGATATTTTTGAAGCTTTGTAGATTTTTTTAAAATTATGCTTTTTAATTTAAAAGCTTCAGGTTTTATATTTTTTTTATGTAAGACATTAATTTGGTACTATAGTTTATAAAATTATTAAATATATTTTACATTTTTATCAAAACTTTTTTTACAGGACTGTAGTAGCAGTTCTGCCATATATGAGATCAGTTCATATAAGACCCTTGAGATCCTGAAAAGATGTATAATCAATGAAATACATTATTATTTGAGGGGCTGTGGTCTAATGTGATACTTACAGCAGACCTGCAGGCTTCCTCTGGTGTTCTGTTCTTGTGCTGTTCTTATTGTTCCGTTGTTATTTATTACTTACTTCACCATTTGAGCACTTGCAATTACATACCAACAGCCTATTGTTTTTGGTGCTGCATGAAATATGGTTATATAATCAGAGGATGTGGACTGACAAAGCCCAGCAAGAGACAAAACAGGGGAAAGAAAGAGTAAAGTTTGGCAACATCTCAGCAAAGGAGTGTTTTAAGGAAGGATGTAAATGAGGCTACTGATACTGTTTTGGGGATACTTGTAGGGTGCTCCACCCAGTGTGAAGAGCAGGGTGGGAGAAAGTTTGGAAGCTTTTTGTTGAAGTGCAGCTATTAGAAGATTAATATTGAATGCTCCCTGGAGACAGGACCTGATCTCCCAGGACAGAATGAATTCTGTTGGTCTGACTGTAAAGGGCCTTGAGAAGAAAGATCCTTACTTTCACAGAAATAATCCACATTCTTGTTTAAAAAAGAATATAAAAAGCTTTGAATTATGTAAATTATCTAATATTCTGAGTTCTAGAAAACAGCAGTGCTGACCTCTCCATCTGCCTTCAGCCAGGTATCTACTCATCTAAACAGTGTGGGAGAAAGAAGAAAAATAGTTCTCTCAACTGGTGATGAAACTTTATATTTTGTGACTTGGATGGATCCAAGTGCAGGGAGACTTGATCAAGATGACGATCAGGGCAAACAGTGTTTGAGATCCTATCCTTGGTTCAGAGGTTTTCACCACGTAAGAAAAAACTATACCATAACAGTAATAAAAAATCTACCCCCTAGAAGTAGCGAGAAGTTAAAGGCAGCCCAAGAGGAAAAGGATGTTCAAGACTCCTGCCCAGGTTACAGGTGAGCTAGATGTTGCAGCTGTCAACATCAAGAAAGGAGGTGGAATTAAAGTGATTTTTTTTCAGATTAGCTCTCTTGAATTTGAGCTCTCCATGAGACAGGTGAAATTTCAGCTTGAGCCAGAACTGCTGGTGCCCTACTGTTTGGGACACAGCATGGTGTTGGGGCTATGGTGGTTTTTAGCTTGTGTCATGTTGCTGTAATGCTTTCAAATGGTAAAGCACAATTAAGATCCAGTCCTGCTATTATCCTGGACAATAATTAGACACTTAGTGTCATAACTGGATGAAGAGATCGTGCTTTCATAAATACCTGCTGCCACACCTGCTTTTGGCAGGATATTGCCCCACAGCGATACCAGAGCTGCCACATCAAGTATGTTTGATGGCTATTCACATGTCATGGTCAAGAGGAGGGACACAACAGGTCAGTGGTGTCATGCTGTGCTGTCTGTTTACTGTGTGAGCGTAATTGCTGTAGTTAGGCGGTGGCCAGGCTTACATACCTGGGTAATGATGATTTTCTTGCATGTGGCTCACAATGGGAGACGTGTACACGTACGTGGAAAGGCAGTGGGATATTGTGGCATGACCAACCAACTTGGGCACAGGATATGCTGTGGTTTGCCATTTCTCACCTCTGCTTGTACCTGGAATTGGTCCGGTAGAATACAGGTCTGAGGTATCAGAGATGTTTAAAAAATGTTCCTGGGTGTTTTAAGTGGCTCCCTCATAACATCTGGAAAATAAGTCACAAACAAGAAGTAATTAGGTGTCAGAGTGTGGGAAGACCCTCACTCTCATCAGAGGACACCTCTGAAATACAAAACGCCTCACCAAACACATCTGGCAGATAAGAAGAGGGAAGCATGCTTGTTTAATGGCTGTGTCAGGAGTACCCCAGAGAAAGACAGACATCTAAATGAGAAGTCAGGGCTCTTCTGTCCGACAGGTAGTTATTTCTTACAGGTATGTGACTCAGTCCAGGAGCAGATAGTGATCACTTACAGAAAAGAAAAATGATGAACTTTCAAAATAGCACTTTGCTCTTTGCAACAGAGTAGTCAGAGCATGTGTTGCTACTTGGGAAATGTCGATGAAATAAGCTTATGTTCACCCACAGCCTTATCCATTTGGGTCCTTCTGATCATTCTACTGGAGACAAGAGCCAATAGCAATCTGTGCCAATATCAGTCTGGACTTCCTAAGAGCCAGGAAAGACTTTCATCTGGTCATTTCCTGTATGCACACAGAATTTTGGGAGCTATTAGAATTGTTAGAGACTCAGATGATCTCTATGTGTTTTGATATTTTTTTAGAATTATATATCTTAAAATACACTACAATTATCTTCATCAGTCAAAGTTACACTTTTTCTCTTCAGATTTTTTTTAAAAAAAGATTACTTAAGCCCTTAAGCCTCAGGGGAAACAGAGTGTGGGATAGGAGGGGGAAGGCTGGCTTTGTTAATCCTTGAGTGGGAGATGAAGAAGGGCGAAGTCAATTATTCCGTGTTTCCCAAAGTCATGTCTACCAGTAAAACTAAGTGTGACAAGACTTAAGCCTATTCAGCTGCTATTCAGAAGGTGTGTTTTCTATGCAACAGCAGGAATGCTTAGTACATGACATTACAAATAGAGGAAATACAATTTTAATCATGGGATTGGCATTTATGGACAATAGTTCCCATGCTATCTTTGGCACTTGTGTAGGTTTTTGTCTCTAACCAACCGATTGTATTCTGTAGGGTGATCATCCTTGACTTTTGAACATGGGTCCACAGTATTGTTAATCTCATTTTTCACATTTGCCTTTTGTTTCCTAGTAATGATGACAAAATGTATTTGCAGGTAGAATATTCTGCCCTTAGAATGCAAGTGCTTGTTGATGATATAAGCACTGCAGAAGGCTCCTAAGCACTGTTTCATCCCAAAGATTTGACTCTGAACATCCCTTACCTATGATGGAGCTTAAGTGGGAAGCCAAACCTTACAACTGACTTCTTCAGATGAGAAAGAAAAATAAAAAGACTGAAGCTGCCCTCCCTACATCTGGGAACATTAAAATTGAGAGATGAACTTTATGACCTGAATACACCTCCAAGGGAGGCAAAAGCAATGCAATTTTGTGCAAAGAAGCACTGTCAGCTCTGTCTGTGCTGTGAAACACAGGCAAGATTTCACCTGTGCATTCAGTGTTGCTAAGCCTTTACTGCACTGGCTGAGGCACGGAGATGCACGTGAAAATAGTCACATTAAGCAAACCTTTTTTTAAATACAGCTTTTCCTGTGAAAACTGTGCCTCGGGACAGCTGCTTCTCAAAGCAAATGTTATCCATCAAACAGTTCAACATTTCAATATTTTTGTTACCTGTGCTCATTTTAAACCACTTAGAGAAGGTTAAATTCAATTCTTCTCATCTCCACAGGTGTTGAATTCTTTTCTTGAAAATGTTTTTTCTTCTCTTGAAAAACTGTTTTGTTGATGTCTATGGTGTACTGTGTATCCCCTTTAAATTTCCAAAAGGGAAGTAAGCAGACTGAGTACAGGTGTGTTGGTGGAAGATGTCTTCTTTGACAGCAATGGGCTTCACTGGAACCTTCAATGCAATGAGCTCCTGCCTCTGCTGCATGGGCAGCCAGAGGTCCTAGAGAAAAGGAAGGATGCTCCAGAAAATAGACAAGGCAGAAGATAAAGCTAGAGCTACTCTAGACATACTAAGGCATGTTCATACCTACCTGTGGAAGACTGGTGTATATGAGCTGGGCTCTATCCATCTGGTAGCCCATGTCCTGCTGCTAATGTCCACGGTGCCCAGCTCTGTCAGACTGCTGTGTGTAAATGCTCCAGTGGATACGGACAGCTTTTCAGCAATACAACTGCGTATTTTGAACATTTATTATTATTCCCCAGGAATTTAAAAAAAAGTAGTTCTCAAGAAGAGCCTGTTGCCAGGCTTTCACAATAGTAGAACAAGATGTCTGTCTAGCAGTGGCTTAATGGTACCTTAGCTGGCTTCCCAGCCTGCATTCTGTGTATTGTTTTGTGTACAGAGCTTAAAAATTCTCACATTGCACCACCTTATGGGGTACTAGGTTGTTTCATTAGTCCATTGCCTTCATGCTTTCCCTCTCTACAACAGTAACTCAGTCTGATTGCTATGTGAGCCTGAGCCTGCCAACAGCTTCAGTGCAGCATTTCCGCACTAAGACAGTCCAGAACAACAAGAACCCAACATGGAATGAAACCTTCCACTTCACAATTCAGAGCCAGGTTAAGGTAAGAATGCAGATACCTCTGACAGCTGCTCTTACTGATTTCAAACATACCATACAGCCCTTCCACTCTGAGTTCCCTCAAGAAGTATTCACACTCTCTTACTGTACCTATTTAGCTTTTGGTGGCTGGATAAGAGTGTATCTGCCTGCATAGTCAATAGAGAGCGTAGAGAACAACAGCAATATTTGTATTTTTTCATTCTTGAACTTCTTCCCCGACTTTCTTCAGCTAAAATGAAATATCTGTAGCATGTCATACTTGTCAAACCTTTCATATTTATTGATTGATTTATCTAATTATTTCATTTTGATCCCAGAACATTTTGGAGCTAAAAGTTTGCGATGAGGACAAGGTAACTCAAGATGACCATCTCCTCACAGTTTTCTTTGATGTCTCCAAAATCCAGCTTGGAGAAAACATTCAGCTAAGTTTCCAGCTGAATCCACAGGTATGGATAAAATTCAAGGACAAAGAAAAGGGGGTGGAGTCAGGTGACAATATGGTTACCTCAGGTTTCCTCTCATGTGTCCCATATACGAGCCTTTCTCACTGTCCATACTGGAGTATGTTCATCTGTTCCAGGGGTTGATACCTACAGTTGTTTCTGTAGTTATAGCAAATAGTTATATAGATATGGTGTTAGAAGTATGTGATACTAGAAGTATAACAGATATAATATGAAGAAAATTGTGGCACATGCAGTAACAAGAGGTGGACACTGACTTATAGAGACCCCTGAAGACCATAGGTTCCTGTAGGGTACCTCTCTTTGTGGGAAGACCAACCCACAGTGAGTGCCTTAATTTTCTTTTGCAGGGAAAAGAGGAGCTGGAGGTTGAATTCACAATGGAGAGCAGGTGCGTGAGATGAAATAGGTGACCAACAGAAATGTAAGATGTAGACATAAGGTTATTGATACAGAGCATCAGTTTATGCATGCAGCCCCCTAACACTGCCACTATCTGAATAAAAAAGGTAGCTTTGGGTGTTCAGGAAATGTTTGTGTAGAGCATTTAAGGGAGAAGGGTTGCGTGACCATGCATGATGTGCATGCTTCTAACTGGGCATCCAGACACATGGAGAAGCAAGCACAGGGGCTGATGGGGGCACAGAGAGGTCCCTGATGGCAGCTGCCCACCAAACTGAAAGAGGGACATTTTTAACAGGTGGAAGTTTTAAGTTTCAAATCCTTCTTGCTCCTTACTTGGGTGATCCCAGATGTTTGCTTTAAGTTTGTGGGAAAATGATACTTGGAATTTGTTTTGGTTGTGGGAATAGATTAAAAAAAGTTTTATTTACTGTGTTTCTGTGCTGACTGTACAGTTAATGGCGAGAATGATGTAGATCAGTCCTAGTGCTGCTGTTGATTTTTAAGGTAAATGATAACAATTTTTCCTTTTTTTTAATGGCATATTGGATGAATTCACCAGCTTTTTAGGTCTGATCCCACAGGTTCAAACTGAGTAATATGGGGCAATAGTATGATTTTGCCTGTAAATATGCCATCCCTGTGTAAATTTTTTTTGGTGTGTCAGAAAACTATCCTGTCTGATATAGTGAGGAGCTCCTCTGTTCAGCAGATGTCTATAAATGGTTTAAGGTTCAGTCTGAAGTCCATGAGAAGGAAATTGAAGTGAATGTGCAGGTAGAGTTGCTAATACTGTTTGTCTGTGCTGCCTGCCTGAAGATCGACTTTCAAAGATAAAGATAATGAAATAACCGTTAAAGAAGAGTCAAAAAAAAAAAGTGCTGGTTTTGAATTGATTGTTTTCCATTTTGTCTTTCAGTCCAGATCCTCCTGAAAAAATTGTTACTAATGGAGTTTTAGTGGTAATTTTTATTTCTTAATCTTTTTCATAATCTTCTTCCTTTTTATTGCAAAGCCTATATTAAAGGTACTGGGCTGTTGCTCCATATGGTGACATGAATGCATTTGCCAAGAGGCAAGCTAAAGCTGGTGTTGCCATTGGCTGTCTCAGCTAGTGATTCATACTCAGGGAGGCTGAAGCTGCGAAAACTGTGAGCTGCTGCCCATGCTTGTCTCTGTCTAAACTGAGCTGGGCTCAGGTGTGTGACATCTCCATCTGCCCAGGGGAGAGCTGGGCTCAGCATCCTGTTTGGAGAGCCTTCTCCTGTGGTCAGTCCTGCCCCAGGGCCTTGCAAGTCTGCTCCTCCAGGCAGGAGAGAGCAGATCCCTTCTCTTTCCTCATCTCTACATGATCTGTTATTTCTCATGTCGAAGCCCGATCCCATCTCCCTACTCCCTAGACCTGGTTACAGGCAGGCACCACCTCTCCCCCAAGGTGCATGCCCTGACACCCAGTGGGCATGTGTCCAAGGGACTGGAGGAGGTAGGGCTCTATTGATAGTGAATGCATTTATCTCATGCCCTGGTTGTCTCTTATAGTCCCGTGAAGTTTCCTGTTTGGAGGTGCAGGTGAACGATGGGAGGCTGAGGAAGGACACTATGGGTGAGCCTTTCACTGACTTAATGAGCAAATCTGGTTGCCATTTTGTGGCAAAAACACTCAGTGTTATACACTTGAACACCCTGGTTTAAAGTTATTTAAGGTGCAAGACAAAATCCCACTGATGCCAGTGGCCTGTGTAGTTGATAAAAAATATACAGATTATTCCAGAATGTGGTGTGATAAGCATGTGGTCCCTTTGCAACATCCTGCCAGAAATTTCAAATTTTCCTGGGTATCTGTGCAAGGAATTGATTTTTTTTGAATGGCAAACTCAAGCTAGCTCCTGTTGTTTCTGGATTCTGAGACAAAGAAAATGGGCAGAATAAGCATTGAGCCTGTTTTACCATTTAACTTAATACAATTTCTTTAGGTATAACGATATTAACACGCCATTAGGTGAAGCACAAGACTCATAGTATGTTACCAAAAGCATTTGTTGCACACTTGAAATGGTGTATCACTACCACATCAAGTCCATACTTGTGGAACTCTGTACCTCCTACACAATTTTTAAAATATCTCATTCTGAAATCTCCTGATGACCCCAATTCAGCACATTGCTTAAGCACGTGGATGATCCTGTTGAGCTCAGCTGCCACAGTGAACAAGTTTGCTAGATATGACTGAGGATGCCTGAGTGGGATAATTCTTTTGAGGGTTGGTTATATACTTTTGAGTATGTAAATTTAGAGAATATATTTCACCTTGAACCTAGGTTGATATCATGCTATATAAAGGCCATTTTTAATTACTTGAACAGGCATATCTGAGGCTTATTACATGAAGGCAGAAAACCACCAGACATTGTTTTTGTAAGTGCTAGAAATACTTAAAAAAGAAAAGTTACAGGTTGAAGACAAGGGAAAGAGGGACTGAGATTTTATGATTGCAAAGAGAGCTTTGCTCTGCTACAAAAAACCATGTTGTTTCCCAAAAAGTCTGGAATTTTCGATGTATCTCAGCAATAAGATGGATATTATGTAATACTAAAATATTGTTCTGGTATAATAATAAGGTATTCTGCAAATTTCAGAAGAGAGTCTAGTTTTACCCTATAACTGTTATCACCTGGGAGTCCTTACCTAATGAACAGAGTGGTAGTCTCAACAATCACATATGTAAGTGTAGTGATGCTAAAGCAACAGTTACTACACAGCACATTCCTTACACCAGCTCTAAAGCTGAAACTTTCCAATAAGTCAATCTACTTATTTCTGCTATCATTTGGGTGTCAAAATGAAGTAATTACTTTAGAAAAACATATATCACATTACTGTGCAAAGAAATTATCCAAATTTTTTTGAAGAACTCAAATTTGAAATACCTTTGCTTTAGAGAGAAAGTTTGCATTAACTGTGGATGGGTCATATGAAGGAACCCAGATGCACACACTGAGCTCCTGCCTCTGTGCGACCTCCCCGGCCAAGTTCCACTACATCAAGTATAATCAGTCAGCTCTCACTGTGGCTCTACCGCGGCGGAGGCGCCTCAGCAGGGTATGTGATTGCCACTAACATGTAGCTGGCTCTTTGCTGTGCATTTCTTTGAGGACTGCTAAGACCTGAGTGTATGTGCAGATCTACTTATGCAGGGAAATGATAAGTGCATGTATGTGAGACAGGAGAGACTGGTTTACCTTTTTTCCTCTTTTATTTTTTTTTTGTTAAATAATAGGTAACTGCCTTGTTTATTTTTTCTTTTATCCTTTTTTCCAGTCTATGTCAAGTCAAAATGAAAGGGATATGAACGAGTCTGTGACTCTACCTCTAAACTTGCTTCCTATACAAGAGAAAATAACAATAGCAGAGGTGAGAACAAGTCTTTCTTAACAGTAAATAGCCCCAAACCATCAGTTTGGTGAATGATTAGTCTTACAGTTCAGTGATTCAGTTCCTGTGAGACGCAAAGCATGCTACATTGTAAGGTGGGAATGACAGTCACTCTGCAACTATGTAATACTTTTCTTTTTTTCCTTTTGTTTTGGACATGGTTCCAGGCATGCCCCGTGCAACCCTGTTCTGAGTTTAAACTAACTTCCTCAGACATGTCTAATATGCATATTCATCAACATAGCATGTGAGCTAACAGTAATGGATATGACAGTTAAGACTTCCATTTGCAAAGGGAATGCCTGAAGCAGAAGATCAGAGAGAGAACATACATATGTGTGTGGTTCAGATGCTGAGCTTTCAATGACCTTCCCAGAAAATGAAGGCTAAACTGTGAGAAGATGAGGGCCATTAAGCCCACCTAGCTTCTGTGCATGGCCCATTTCTATTCAACCCAGAGTGTGCTGGAGCTTGTTCATGTCTCTCACAACACAGACTACTGCTGGCTAGATTCTCCAGCTGTGTTGCTGACTTCAAACATAGGGAAACTCAGGCCCTAGATGGAGTGGGGGAGGAAGGCACAGGATTACGTTGCTTACGCTATCTGTGTTGCGATTTTCAGGACAGGACAATTGACTTGTACACAAAGGCAAATGAATGGTAAGTGAGTCTCCAGGAAGACCTGATCCTCTAACTGGGAGGCATTTCCTCCTACACAAAGCTCATTTGAAATCAGCAGGGGTCCATGCAGTCTCACTTCTAAGCAGATGTGTGAGTTCATTATTGCATTGCAGACTTTTATTTTCAAGTCTCTCCTTTGGACATTGATGATGCATTAAATCATGGATCCCCTGTCTTCTGAATTTCCAAGCTGCTATCATCTCAGTAATAGATCTTGATTTGTGCGCATTAATATGCCCACAGATGAAGAGAGCAGCTTCACAAGGAAATCATATTTCTGAATTATGCAAACAACTTCAAGGCACTGTAGCTGTTTCCCTATTCAACTGCCGTGCCTGTTGACAGTGGTGATCTAGTTACAGGCATGTATGGCAGCACTACTGAAACTTGAAAAAATAATTATATGAGCAAATAAAACCATAAGTGTGTTGTTCTTTCTAATTTATTACATTATACTGTCAACAATCTGGTCTGTAAACACAGACAAGCAGAGCTGGAGTTGTCCACAATGACTAATAATCTAACATCAATGTTTGGGCCCTGGTTGCAGGACTCAGGGTCTGTGTTTCAGGCCAAGAAACCTGGACGCCCGCCTGGGGTTTGACCTCTGCTCTGATGAACAGAACTTCCTGCAGAACCGGAGGAAGGTGGTTGCTGCTGCACTGAAGGATGTTCTTCATCTGGAGGAAGATCTGCAAGAGCATGAGGTAACCAGGAAGGGCACTGTTAGGGGATTTTTCTCTCTCCTTTCTCTCAAGACTAGAGATGAAGAGAGATTTTTACCTCCATCTGGATGAATGAGGGCCTTTGACAGTAGCTTCTCCTCCAGGGCACTGTTTGCAACCAGAATGATCTCTGCTGGAGAGTTCAACTGTCTGTTTGGACAAACAAAATTTCTGTTTCTAGTTGGCTTTCAACTGAATCATTTGAAGAAGCTTCAAACCAATGAGCTCCATCTGTGTTTCATAAAAATCCTTCCCAAAGTGCCAAGATCTAATATATTCCACAGGGGTATCTTGCCAATATAGAGCAGTGTTGCTTTACCTCTAATGTGACTTTTCTGTAAATGTGATTTATTTTACTAGTGTTTGGATGTTACTTTTTGTAATAGTTTGATGTTATTTGTGCCTAAATGCAACTTTTCTGTCAATGCTTTCTCCTCTTTTTTATCTTGAACAGGTGCCTATAGTGGCTGTGACCACGGCAGGATGTGGGATAAGAGCACTCACTGCCATGTATGGCAGCATTCTGGGTCTTCAAAAGTTGCGCGTTCTGGACTGTGTTTCATACATCAGTGGTTCGTCTGGCACAACATGGTGAGGAGCCATTTTGATACTGTTGCTTGGATCTTGTTGTATTAAGAAAAAACCCATGCTTTGTCTTGATCTCAGGGTAAAAAGGTGGTGAATTGAGTTCCATCTTTGGCCCATGAATGCCAAGGTCATCTATGAAAGGACTGTTGTGCATCACACATTTGGTGTCACTGAAGTAACCTTTCCCTAACCAAACGAGGAGACTTTATTGGAAGGGCAAAAAAAAGGAAAAAGGTTAGAGTTAGGGTTAGGGTTAGGTTTAATCCTACACAAAAATCATCCTTTATGGTTCTTTGCTGTTGGACAGAACAGCATAGGCATCTTGTTTAGCTGCTCATGTTGGATTCGAGATCAAGTGATTTATGGCTGGTTCACTTTAGACTTGCATTGCTGCTCAAAGTAAGCTCAGAGAGGAGAGTGACCAAAAGATACAGCAATAAGTGACCAAAACTCTGCAAAGTGTATTCTCTGAGTTTCAAAAGCGTCTCGTTCATTTCTTCCTGCTTTCCATTGTGTTTCCTGCCTGCAGGACAATGACAAAGCTATATGAAGATGCTGATTGGTCACGCAAGGATCTTGGAGAAATAATTATCGAAGCACGGAAGCAAGCAGCCAAGTGCAAGATGGGGTCTTTTTGCTTGAAAAGTCTAAGAAATTATTACAGAGAGCTAAGCCAAAGGACCCAAGCAGGACATAAGACCTCTTTTATTGATCTATGGGGGCTCATGATTGAATCCATGTTAAATGATGGGGTAATGTCTATAATATCTTCTCATAAAGTTGTTCACATATTATTTATGACCATTACAAGAAATTAAAGCCTTAGGAAGAGAACCTGGTCAATAATACTTTAGTTGGTATGTAGGTAGAACACCACTTATTTACATTATTAAGTTGGAGATGTAGCTTATGTCTACACTGGAGCCTGAAGTGTGATAGAATGTAAAACAGAAGTGCTCAGACAAACTCTAAAGTAACCAGAATGCCAATTAATACTGTAGCTGTCCTAGAAAATGTTAAGGTTCTAAGGTGTTTTTTGCGGCCCCATGCTCTTATCTCTCATCTGCTGCAATATTTACACTAGCTGCACTTGTAGCTTGAATGTTCTGCAGATATACCTCATATGTACAGAACTTCATGATTTTGTGATAAGAAAGCATATAGATCCAGATTTCCTGAGACATATTATCTTCACAAACTGTGATTTTGCAGGTGCCTTTCGGCCACTTTGAATTTGATCTCTCAGAATCTCCAGTATGTAATTTTATTGTAATGACACAAGCAAAACTTTTCATGTAGATTAGCAGCCTGGTGACAGCTGGAGAAAAAGCTGTTTTATTTTTAAATCTTGTAAACATAGTTTATATTTTGTCTAGAGGAAAGAGATGAAACAATCTAATTTCATATCATATTTCACAATATATTTCAAGCCTCAGTGCTAAATAGCAAAGTTCTCTAGAATTTAATTTTGCTGAAGTATATTCAAAAATCTCCCTTTCATGTGTAAATTTTCAGTACTGGACAGTTCAAGGATTTTTCCTCTGTGGATGTTAACTTTCAATATGGTATTTAAAAAAAAAGATTAGATGGGTCATTAACATGCTGCCTTGAAGAACTCTTATGATTAACAGTTGAAGTGTATGAAAACAGCTGAATTAACTTAGATTTAACAATGCAGAGCTAGAACAGCATGTAAAACAACTAATTGCTGTCATTGTATACTGAATGCAGACCAATTATCTTAACAGAAATTATTCCTGCTAACATGATTTTCTTGTCCTCTGTTATTCAAGCATGTGAAAGTAAATTTATGAGGAAATTTGGAAAAATTATATTTCATACTCAGACTTTATAAGCTCATGTCTTTAAAGAACTGATAATCAGATAACTCTTTGGGGTTTTTTCCAAATTCAGAAAAGCCACCACAGACTTTCTGATCAACGTCAGGCAGTGAATCAAGGTCAGAACCCTCTGCCCATCTACCTTGCCCTGAATGTCAAGGACAAAGTTGCCACCAAAGATTTTAGAGGTAATGTTTCAATTCTGATAAAGAGCTATATTTTCACCTTGGGAGATCCACTGTGGGGATACTACAAATAATGAATTGTTTTAAATTCTCACTCCAAGCTAGGAGAAGGATTGTTCAGAAATGTAAAAAGTAACTTTGCAGCCACAAGATAGAGAGTAACAGTTCAGTATTTTCTAAAATCTTTTGGCATGCGACTGTGTATATTCAGATATTACTTCAGACTAATAACACAACATAATTCTGTGACACAGTCTCAGAAATGCTATGAATTCTTAAAGAAAGCTATTCACTGGAGCTTTAAGTTTGCTTAATGTATATTCTTGTTCATGGCAGGAGGGTTGCAACTACATGATCTTTAAGGTCCCTCCCAACCTAACCATTCCATGATTCTGTGTTTTACATGGTTGGCTAAAGGCAATAAAAGCAATAGAAATCAATGTGTTTGACTCCACCTTCCATGAGAAACCTCACTTGATAAATAAAAAGGAAGAATTAAAATTTTCCCTTAGCCCTGACATTGTTTTTTCACAAACCTGTAGGTAGTGAGATAGTTGGTTCGGTGGTGGCTGCTGGCAGGGATTGATCAGGGCATGTGTTAAAGCCAGCTCATCTGCGAGACCTGATACCTGAAAGTCTTTATTCCAACTCTGGCAACTGGGCTGTTTTTGGTAGTGGAGCTAACATTGATGGTGCATGTGTTGGCAGAATGGGTGGAGTTCACGCCGTATGAGGTGGGCTTCCTGAAGTACGGTGCCTTCATTCGTGCAGAGGATTTTGGCAGTGAGTTCTTCATGGGTCGCCTGATGAAGAAGCTCCCCGAGTCCCGAATCTGTTTCATGCAAGGTGACTCACCAGTCTAGGGGACCAACAAGATTTTAATACCAACACTAAGGATTTGGGAAATTAGTCCCCAGAAACCTGTTATGCATGTGGGAGCACAGGTACTGAGTCAGTCAGCTGACAGATTCCCCAGGGAAGGGGTCACAGCAACAAACCTGCCAGATGAGTTTGGCCAATGCTCTCAGGCACATGGTGTAATTTTTGGGGTGTGCAGGGCCAGGAGTTGGACTCCATGATCCTTGGGATTCCCTTCCAACTCAGGATATTCTATGATTTTATGCTTCCTGAGACTAGCTAAGGTGCTAAGGTGCTAGCAAAGGTGATTTTGTTATTAGGACTATGATAATATGAAACTTAAATGACAAATAAGTTGTTGTGTATCTTTGGGAGTGCTTTTGAGGCATCACCATTTCCCATAGTTTGCAAAAAATATTCCAAGTTGGAAATCTGTAAGACTTTGTGGAAGCTAAAGGAAAAGTTGAAAAGAAATAAATGGAGCAAAAAAGAGGGGAATTAGAGAAGGAACTGGCTGAAAATACTTCTTTATCAAAGGAAAAAATAAATGAAAATGAAAATACGGAAATGGCAAAGTAAAATCAGAAAAAAAAATGTTCCAGGTAAAACATTGTGGGAGGGAAAATATTTTAAATTTTTTCTGAAATAAGTTTATCTTTGAAGTTAGATCTAACACTGAAATACATATCTGAACTTGTGCAAAAAGTAGATAGAAATATGAAAAAAGACCTGTGGAAGGAACAGAAGGCAGTTTTTAAAAGAACTTCATTGTCTCTACCTCAGCACTACCTATTATGCCTGTCCCACTTACTAGGAATGTGGAGTAGCATCTTCTCCAAAAACCTCTTGGATGCCTGGCATGCAGCTGATAATTCAGAGGACTTCTGGCACAGATGGACCCAAGACAAAGTGACTGAAATAGGTAAATAAAGTACCCTCCTCTAGGCCCCTCTAATAGGGTAACTGCACCCACATTTTTCATTTTTTGAGTTTTTCTCAGTTTCCGGGTATGGAACCTACCAGAAAAATCAAGTGATTTGATTTTACTGAATAGCCATTGCTTTGCTTAAATAGTGAGATTGTGGTAAGAAGAAAAGGCACCATCAGACAGGCCTTTATGCAAAGGAGATAGGCATGGATACATAAGGTGGTCTCTAAAGTGTTGTGTTTAAAAGGCTTGAAAGAAATACTTCTGTCAAAGCCTCATGTCATCTGTTTGTTAGCCAGAGAGAAGCTTGAGTGTTTCTGTTTCAACATCTATTTGCCCTGCACAGCACATTCTTCCCTCAAAATCTGACTAAATTGAAAGACTTAGTAGAGGTCAAATGAAGTCAATGTAGTGGAGCTATATTACATCAGCTGAGAGAGGTAGCTCTGTACTGAAAGACCATTCCTTGAAAATATTTATGAGCATCTTCATGTTAAAATTCAAGCAAAGCCAGAGAACAGACTTGGATTCCTTCTCTGTGAACTATGTTTTCAGAAGAAAAACCCTAAACTTTTCTGTTTGGGTTTATATAAATAATTTGCAAGTTTCTGTTTAATTCAGATGTCCACACCTGAACCAACTAGAACAAACTGGGTTTTTTAAAGTAAAAGTATTTACTTTCAAAGTAAAACACTAAAATTTTACTATTCTTTTGAAAATAAGGTTTGAATTTCATGTTTAACCTACATGGAATCTAAAAGTAGTAATACTCTAAAATGTATAAATACAATTATTTTCTCTGTTTATTTTTTGCTTAGAAAAACAAATTAATGTGTACCAGAGTCATATTGTTTTAGCAAGTAAATGTTCTTTTAGTCAGATGTAGCAAATTAGGGTTTAAAAAACACAAGCAAGTTTATATTTTTGTCAAGAAATAACCCAAACTCATAGCAGATCATAGGAAAAAATACCTCTATGCTGAGGCCTGTGAACACACAATTACTACTGCTACAGAGGATTTGTTAATCCTTTCTCCTCTTTCTGTCTAGCCTCTTCTTAATTGTGATTATAATTCAATTGCATGTCATTTATGCTGTGTTTCTCTAGAGGAACAACCAGACTTGCCTGAGAAGCCATACGAGATGGCCACATGTGTTTTCACTCCCACGAGTGGCCTCTCCACAACTCTCCGGGATATCCTGACGGATCGCCCTGCTGTCTCCAAGTATCACAACTTCCTAAGGGGCTTCCAGATGCACAACGAGTATATCCAGCATGAACATTTCACAAAATGGAAAGGTGTGGACAGCTCTCCTGCCTCTGTGTCTCAGTAGTCATTATGGCAGGCACAGGGACTGGGAATTAGCGAGGGATGGTTGTACATCCTGAAGAGAACCGAACGGGTTTTGTGTTTAGTTAATGTTTACTGAGAGGAGGAAGAACTAAGTAACTCCTCACATCTTTCACTTTTGCTAATACAGCTGTTCAATTTTTGGGTCGTTGGGTACTGGAAGTCCTCACTGGGATGAAAATTGCTGCAGTGGGGGTCTGTATGTAGGCAACATCTGTGTTGGTTTCGGTGCAGTTCATGAGTTTGGAAACATTGACAAAGTATAAATCAAGAGGCTGAAGGAGTCTCAGGATTGAGGAGCACTACCCTAAAGCAAAGTGAAGACTCTGAACGGGAGGGAACCTCACTGCCCTTTTGCTTTCCAACTTGACAGATGTCCTTCTGCAGTTTGCTAATACTTCTGAATCTTCTACTCTTTAGACACTTTGCTAGATACCTCTCCTAATGACCTGAGGGGCAACTCAGAACACCTGGAGTTGGTGGATGCAGCTTTCTTCTTTGAAACCAGTTACCCACCCCTCATGAGACCAGAGCGGAAAGTGGATGTCATCATACACTTAAATTACACAGGTGGATCACAGACTTTGGTGAGAAGCCTCAAAATGGTTCTTGGTTTAGTAATGGCTTTTTCTTTGTTTTCTGCAACTTTCAGACAGGTGTCTGTAAAACGTGGAACTTGGTGGAATTTAGTAATATGCTGTTTTCCAAACTTAGAAGAAGAATGGAAATTTCTGTAAAAGAAAATATCTCTGTTTTTCTCAAACTACTTTGGAAATAGCCCTGAGTGCTTCACCAGTGAAATATAGAGCAGCACAGTGAAGTTATGGAGGCCAAGCTACAACTTCTATTACAGTTATATGTAAGATTTAATAGCACAAATATAGCTGGGAAAACCTTGTGATTCAGATGCTGAATTTACTCTTTATTTGCTCAAGCACGTAAAATTTTATTTGTCTTTTTATTTTAATATGATTTTTTTAGCTGTCCAGGAACAACCTAGTGAGTGAAGAATTTCTTCATCTTTATTTTTTTCTCTTTTAATAAATACAATTTTTCTCCCTAAACAGTGGACTTAAAGCACGCTATCAAATGCATTTACTATGTTTGCAGGAAGCTGATTTGATTAAAATGGTTACATAGATTTTGAAAGTGATATTCACCACATAAATAGATGGATAAATATAGACTTGTAATTGTAAACTGTCCCTGAGGGACACCACTGAAAACACAAAATGTACTGGTTAAGGTTCTGTGATTTTTTCAAGTGAAAGAGACTTTAATGGTGCTCTTACACTGTAATGCCACATAACAAATACTTGTCTGTGTACTGCAGCTGAAAAAATAATACCTTGCACTATATTTCATTCTTGCATTCAGAATTCTTTTGGAAATATTTCATTCATACTTAGGTGGTACCTTTTTGTTAGATAATCTTAGAAAGTTGGTCATCACAAATCAGCTTTCTGCTGAATGTTTTTAGTGCTACATTTTGAGGTCTAAAATATGTTAGGTTAAAATGTCATGCTATTTCTAAAATTCAAAGTTATAGAAATGAGTAGGTTGATTTCAAAACCCTGCTTAAGTCTGTTGAGGTCAACTGACAAGTTATACTGGTATATAAACAGTACATAACAGAAAATGTGACTGTTAATCTAACTGTCTTGGACTGCGAATTTAGTTTTGTTTAGATCCACATTTTTTTGACCTAGTTCTCTTTTAAATAATCATGGTTTATAATGTGGTTTGAATTTATCTGTTCTGTTCCTAAATCCTATTCCTATTTTAGGGTTGTGCCTTGGTACATATTTAAACTCTGTTTACCATCTTGATATTAGTTGTTTTCCTGTTTCCAAATGGCTCCTCAGGCAACAGAGAAGCAGTCCCTGGGGCTGCAGGTGCTCATGGTAATGCTGACTGTCCAGCGCTCTTGTTCCGTTTTGTGGCATGAACTTGGCATGAATTATGGAGTTTAGTCAGCAGTCTGATCTTGGGTATCTTTTCTGTTCCTTATGCTGCTGCTGTTGGGCCATGACCAGCCCCTGGAACAGGCTTGCAGATACTTCGCAGAGCAGGGAATTCCATTTCCCTGCATTGGGCTGAAGGATGATGAGAAAAACCTGAAAGAGTGTTACATGTTTGATGGTGCAGACACCCCAGGAGCTCCTCTGCTGCTTTATTTTCCATTAGTGAATGACACCTTTCAAAGATATGTTGCACCTGGTAAGTTAATAGCACCCAGATAATTTTGTTGACCCAGTGAGCTTTCTCACTCCCTGGGTGTTTTTTTCCACATCCCAAGACAAAAGTCCTTTGTTTGCTTGTTCCTAATAACAAATATATTGCAAAATGGGATAATTTAGACTATTTACAAAATCTGTTGAAATCTTGTGTATAATTTTAGTCTGAGTCTCTGTGCAATTCAGCAAAAGGAAAACATGTTCCTCAATTAGAGGTATGGAAACTAATTTCTTCTTGTAATTTCCAAATGTTTACAAAGCATATTTTTCAGATTATGTATTTTTATGGCAGTCAGATCTAGGCGAGAATCACAGTATAAAATGGTTCTGTGGAGAACTGTGCTTTCTATCTAGGCCATTTAATGTGTTGGTTGAATATGCTGGAAAATCAAAGCAATAGTACATAAAGTACATAAAGTGATATATACTGTGTCCTTCTGGGCTAGTATTTGAGATGGAGACATTGCTTTTTATGATGCTTTTCAAGGCTACTAATATTCTGCTTCATCCTGTTCTGTATATCTCTTTATTCCTTTTAGTTTTGCAAGAAAGTGCAAAGTAAGACTTGAGCACCAGTGATCACACAAAATGATGTGCCATGAGCTGGCCAGTAGAAGGTGCTGATTGCAATGGAACAACATTTAGTGACACCACTGTTTGTGTTTTTTTATTCCATTAGGTTTTGTTCAGAAGTAGATTTTTCAGAGATCACAACACTGCACTTCAGAGTCATTGTATCTGTGATCTCTTCCGGCTATTCTTGACATACTCTATCAGAATATGGTATTTCTGTGGGACTATGCAAACACATTCCTTTTTTTTCCTTGACAGGCATGTCACGTAGTGATGCTGAAATGGAACAGGGCAGGGTTGACATCTCCAGTTTCAGCTCTCCATACTCAACCAGAGAGGTCTCACTGAAAGCAGAAGATTTCAACAAGCTCCTGAAGCTGACAAATTACAACATCATGAATAATGAGAACATGATTCTTCAGGCCTTGCGCATGGCTGTGGCACGGAAGAAAGAAGCCCTTAGCCAGCCAGGATCACAAGCACAGCGCTCTGCTTGAACAGCTTTTCCCTCTCCCTTACTAAGTGCTTACCATGACAGTACATAGGCGATAGCTACTTCACTGTTCTTGGCAGGGGCCATATCCTTTTAAGTAAACTTCTCAAAAACGAAAACATGAAGTGTTTGTTTCCCAGCCATGTAGTTTGACTTACTAAGCAGTACCTGCTTTCTGATCCAGAGGTGTGGTGTCAAACACAGTCTATGTTGTTAGCACCATCTCACTGTGATGCTCAAGAGGCAAAACCTCAGCTGTATGTGATAGAGAAATAGCTTAGCTCTCCCTGCAACCTCCTGTTGCTTTGGTGGCTAATTGCTAATATTTTTTCTTATGCGAAATATTCTGGCATTTCATTGGGACTATTGGTAGTACATCCATAAAGCCCTCTTCAGACACAGAAGGTGGTGACCATGCAGTATCACTTGAAATAATTTTACTCAGTTTTAATAGCTTGAATTAAATGGCCTTCTACCTTTAAATAATTTTGTTTCCCAGGTGCTTTTTTTTGTCAGGAACTGCCATGAAATAAATATTTTATGACGGATATTTGACTTTTCCAAATTTTTTGTTTCATAGTGAAGGTATGGACCAGTGGCAGTTTAGGTCTTTGGTGACATCTATTCTTACCAATTCAATCAAATTTACAAATTCTTTTTAAAGGACCATTGCCATTTCCTCTCACAATCAACTGTGTTCTGTCCCAGATAACATGTGTGTTCTGCAGTTATCTCCCCAAAATTCAATTTTGCTTCAGCATAATTTGGAGCTTACTCAGTATAAAGAGTTGAACTACTACCAAACACAGATAACATGTAAAGGGGATTGCAGAATGTGTGGTACTTGCACACAGAGAATCATACTGGAGAAATGCAGTAGGATCCCAGTATTCTGTTCACTTCATCACAGTGCATCACACAAACACACTAAAGGCCAAGAAAGGTCCAACAGAGAGAGGTTTGTAGCTTCTGTTTCTAGAGTGAATTCTTAGAGATAACTGGAGAAAGAGAGGTGTTATTTTATAGAACTGGAGCTGGTTAAGAAGTTGGTTTTTGCTGTCTTTTTGGTAATAGTCCCACAGAAGCATTGTGAAAGAAAGGCAGATTCTGGCATCTGGGAGTTTGTCAAAGGGCAGCCAAAGTCAGACTTACAGTAGTCCTTCACCTCCTTGTAGAGCCTGGCTTAAAACAAGCAGACATGAGCTATAGAAGTGTCTCTTCTCTCCACAAATTTTCCAACAAGGTACATAGAAAATTTCAACCTTATCTGCTAATATCCCATTCACTGTTTTATCTGAGCAGCCACTCATGAGTTCAAAGTAAGGTACCTGAACTGTCAAAAATGGGGAATGTGACTGACTCCATAATGGCTGCTGTGGAGGGTGTTGTAACATTTGTTGAGGTCCTTCCATTATTGCAAAAATATGGGTGCTCCATCAGCTTTGCAAAGTCTGCAGGCTCCCTGAGGTACTCTGGTGCAATTTCACCTGGTTTTCTCTGTTGGGTATATTTTTGTTAGGATTGGGAACTCCACTTGACTTTGCCTGTGGATTTTTTGTTAGTAAATGATGAGCCTGCTCCTTCCTGGAGTTGGTTTTACCAGCCTCAGACTGATCAGAAAACATGTATTTCTGAGGCATTGGAAACAGTTCTCTGAGGATGCCTTGTAGAGCCTGTTCCACCTTCTGTATGTCCCTTTTCAGAATTTGTGATACACCTTAAAATATCAGGTAATCTGAGCTAAACTAGAAATTGAAGCTTCTCAGCCAATGACATGGAGTTTCATATGTTCACACTAGATGTTTCGTCCCAAGTGCCTGTTCTGGG
The DNA here is from genome assembly GCA_026770055.1 of Myrmophylax atrothorax. NCBI lineage: Eukaryota > Metazoa > Chordata > Aves > Passeriformes > Thamnophilidae > Myrmophylax > Myrmophylax atrothorax. Next base: position 26,496,379 of record JAOXXN010000065.1, on the reverse strand, counting down.
ACTACAACTACATTCTCTTCAAGCAAAGCCACTTGACGAACAATGTTTGGGATGGGCTCTCTCCAGCTCCATGCCCTGCAGCACTTACTGTGGAGGAACCTCCTGCAGAGCATACACCTTGGGTAGGAGAGACGACAGAGGCCTTAGAGATTGGTCCTCCATTTTCTTTCCTTGAATTATTCCTGAAGTGGTTGTTTCTCAACTGTTTTTGGGGTGATACAGTCATTCCCTGCCTCAACTGAACACTCCTGCATGGGGTTTGCATGGCCAGGTTTTGGTATTAGTGGGGCTACAAGAGGGGTATCTGTGAGAAGCTGCTGAAGCTTCCCTCATGTCTGACAGAGCCAATACCAGTGCGCTCCAATGCTGACCCACTGCTGGCCAATCAGTGACAGCTGTAGTGCCCTGGGATAAATGAATTTAAGAAGGGGAAAAAAATCCTGTGCAGCAACAATTACAGTCAGAGAGGATTGAGAATATGTGAGAAACACCACTGGAGGTATGAAGTCAGTGAGGGAGGAGGGTGAACAGGTGCTCCAGACTTCAGAGCTGAGGTTTGCTTGATGTCTGTGCTGATTAGTTGTTAAACAACTACTTAACCAGTTGTTAAATGACCGTGGAGAGACAGGCTGTCCACCTGCAGCCCATGGCTGTCCACGGTGGAGCAGATATTCACCTGCAAGCCCAGGGGAACCCCATGCTGGAGCAGGCGGTTGCCTGAAGGAAGTGGTGACACTGTGGGAAGCCTGCATTGGAGCAGGTCCTGGCAAGACCTGTGGACCAGTGGAGGGAGGAGGCCACACTGGAGCAGGTTCACTGGCAGGAATCCTTCCTGGGGCAGTCTGTTTCCGAAGGACTGCACCCCATGGAAGGCAGTCACACTAGAGCAGTTTGTGAAGAACTGCAGCCTGTGAGAAGGACTCAAGTCAGAGCAGTTCATGGAGGACTATCTCACATGGGAGATACCACATGGAGAAGGGGAAGAGTGTGAGGAGTCCTCCCACTGAAGATGAAGGAGCTGCTAAGACCATGTGTCATGACCTAACCACAGCCCTCATTCTCTGTCCCCCTGAACTGCTGGGGTGGAGGAGGTAGAGAAAATCTGGAGTAAAGCTGAACCCAGGAAGAACAGAGTGGTGGTGTTGGGGTGTTTTATGATTTAAGTTTTATTTGTTATTATCCTACCCTGAATTGTTAATAAATTAAGCTAATTTCCCCAGATCGAGTCTGTTTTGCCCATGATGGTAATTGGTGAACAATCTCTCCCTGCCTGTATCTCAAACCTCAAGCCGTTCATCAAATTTTCATTAAGTTTTGTCTTCCCTGTCCAGCTGAAAAGGGGGTGTGATAGTGTGGCTTTGGAGGGTACCAGCACAACTTCTCAGTGTTGTTTAGTTAGAGTTCTTGTGTTTTCTCAAGGGTTTTCTTCTTGGCTGTGGAGTTTTTTTGTTTGGTTTGTGTGCTTTTTTGTTGGTGGTGCTGTTTTGTATGTGTGTTTTTGTATTTTTTGGTTGGTTTTTGTTTTTTACCAATGGGGAAAACTTCATCTTCCATAGTCCTGGTGCTGTCACAGCTCTTCATCCCCAAACCAGACTTTCCTAGGGGAATGACTCAGGAAATAGCAGTTCAGCCACTACAGAACAGACTAATAAAACAGGTGTTCCTGCCCTGTCAACATTTTTGGACTTGCTCCAATAGGTCCCCATCCTTCCAGGGTTTGGGGCCCCAGAGCTGGATGCAGCACTCCAGGTGGGGTCTCACAAGAGCAATATAGAGGGGGAGAATCACCTCCCCCAGCCTGCTGGCCATACTTCTTTTGAAACTTTCACATCTCTTTAATTGAAAGGTTATCAAGTGTATATTTCTAATCCTAGTATGGTTGATGACTAAAGTAATTCTGATTCAGTGAAAAGTTGTAAGCCCAAAAATCACTCTGTTGTGTGTTTTCCTGATGTGTGTGGGAGGTGAGGGGAGGGGGAAAGGAAAGACAGGTTGCACAGTGAGTGTACAGTATCACCTCCTACAGTTCTTAAAGTGATTGTTTCATATCAGACATCTGGGCATGTTAGTAGTTGAACCTGTGCAAGGGCTATTGATCTGCATATCTGCTGCTGCATAGTTTTCTGCCAGAAATATGAAGAGTTTGGTGTCATTTTTATGTCATAATTGGATGAAACTGCATTGCATTCAAAATATCTAGATGTTAACATTTAAGATGAATCAATATATGCCTTAATTTTCAGGAAAATTTGTGAGTTTTTGTCTTAGTTTTCAGAAGTTTTGTGTTTGTGGGAGGCTTCTGGAAGCAGGAAAATTTATATCCCACAAACAAATTTATGTATTAATTTGGGGGAACATTTACCAACCAACAAATGAAGCCCCTCTACCTCTAAGAAAAGAAAAATAAATACAATTTTGTTGAACAAATAGGTCTTATAAAATTATTTCATGCACAATATTTTTGTTTGCTGATTGGATTCTGTGGAACTGGTTTCCTCCAGCCTACATATAGGTACTATTATCTTCTCTGGTTTGTTCATTGCTTAGGCCACCAAGTCATAGGTATTCATGCATAAGTTATGTGTCATCACTCCCTTATCTTGAATTGCTGGTAGCTCTTGGCACCTTGGTGTGTACACCATTCCCCAAACACACACCTCTGGTGTTTAGCTATCAAATAAACTCAACAAACTCCCTCCCCTTCTCTCTTCATACTTTCCCTTTCACTCAACAAGGAAGGTGGGGCATGGTTCAACCACTTGCTCCTCAGCAGGTGCCTCCTTAAAGTTTGCAGAGGTACTCTGTGAATCATTGCCAGCTGTTGCCTCTAACAGGGGAGCGACATCTCTGTCTGGCTTACATGCAGCTGGGAGCAGGATGGGCTCATACTGGAGTGTTCATGAGGTAAGAGTGCAAAAGAGCCAAAGATGGCCTGAGGTGGGTTTGTGGCTGGGATTCTGGTGCTTACAAGAGAACTTGTGAGTTTTTAGTCCAATTACTTGTGAGTCTTTAGTCCAATTTCATGTATGCATTTACTTACTTATGTCAGGATGACCAATGCCTTTGCTGATACTGGCTGCCCTGTGGAGGCAGCTTTAGTAGTGAAGTTCAGCCACAGTGGGTGATTCACATAGAGGCTGGGAAGCAGTCTGAGGTGCCTCACAGCAGCTTACTGTGGATTTGGGCTGAATCTGAAGTTTGATTCAAGCATTAATTAAGTTGGGCTCTTTCACAGCACAGGATCTGCCAGCTACGAGTACAAATGCACACAGTGCCCAGGCAGCTGTGCTAGCAGCCACCTGGTAGAGATGTACTCAGGAGGGTTACTGCCTAAAAACAGCTATTAATGATGGACACAGAGATGGTCCTAGTTAGATATTTGTGCGTGACTGACACACATACAAAAAAAAATCTTGGTCTGTTTTTGTCCCTAATGTCTGAGAAGTTTTTTCAATTACCTTTGGAGGTTTTTTCTGTTTCTTTCATTGGCTGTTTTTTTGGCTGTTGTTGTTGTTGTTGTTTTGGTTTGGGTTTTGTTTGTTTGTTTGTTTTGGGTTTTTGTGAACATAACCAGGAGGGAAAGCCCTAAAATGGTCTGTTGGGTTCCAGAGAGTGAAGGTACTCTGTACCTTTCTCAGCTTTGAAATTAATCTCTGCTTTGTCTATGAGCAAATTATTTAATCACGCTGTGCCCTGCTTCCCTGGTTGTAAAATGGAGACTATAGAGCTTCTCTCCATAACATGGATGTGTATTAACATTAAATGTGCATTGATGCTTGGAGACCTCAAATGTGGGATCCCCTTGATTTAAGAAATAAGACGTGAATGTCTAGCCAAGCTGGTCAAACACTCAGGATCTCCAAGGTCATCCTTTTAAACAGAACCTCTCAATGGTCTTTGTGGGGAAAGTATGCATACAAAGCAGGGAATGAGACTGTCCTCTTGGCTCTTTCCCTTGCCCTTAACCACTGAAACAGCATCATGACACAGAACAAAAGCAGAGGCTTCTTGGGGAGGGGAAGGACTGGAGGTTTATTTTATCCAGAAAGTGAATCTAGACAGAGGACATTAAAATATGCCCTGTTGTTTTGGAGTTAGACATAAAATACAGACTAAGGGTAGCTTATCATAATTCGAGAATGATAGGATCAATTTCTAACTGGAAAAAGAAGAGCAGTGACATGTTGTCCCTAAAGGGATTTAATGGAATCATTTTGCTGGCAGAGAATGGGAGAGGGATTAGGTAATGCTCCCAGTGAAGTTTCAGGTACTAAAATCAGCAAGGATCATTGATTTGTTTGAGTCATATCTAGTTACTTGTCTTTCCTTCTGTGTTTGATGTTTCAGCTAATGATCCTTTTTTGCAAATATGCTCTATCTGGTTTGGGTGGGGAAGTTTCATTAACATTTCTTCCAAAGCTGTTTTTTTTCAAGCAAGTGCTGCTGCATTTGTGCTGGTGGTGCCTTGCTCACCAAACAGTGCTATTCTCTTCAGGGGTCATGATGCTTTTGAACACAGATAAGACATTGAAATCAGAAGCATCATGATTCCATGTTTTACCACAGATTTTTTCTGTGCAGTCCAGTCCTTTTTATCTCTCGTTTTGCTCCTCCTGATTGCAGTAGCTGAACACCTCACAACCTTTAATATATTTTCTCTTCCCCATTTCTGGTAAATGTTCTTGATAAAGATTTTAAGTGGAAAGTTGGAATTTTTACTGTATAAAGTTACCTGAAGAAAGTATGTTTTCCAAGTGAAATTACAACTGCTTATCTACAGATGTTTGGTGGATGTGCTTCTCATGCACACTCACTCTTTGCTGGATTATTTTTCCATTAATTGTTGATAAAGGCTTCCACTAAATTAATGTCCTGTCATGTAGTCTAAGCATTTATTTAAAACCATTTCACTATATTATCCATTTTACTGTTATTTCTTCTGTCAAAGACATATATTCACAGATGAATATTTATTCATTTTTTCCTTTCTTTTTTTTTTTAACTGTATATAGACATGATTTTTATTTCCAAAGCAATACAGGCAGCTTATCTTCCAATTTTGCTGCATGGCTTTGAAAATTGGAACAGTCACTTATGGGAGATAATGTTTTATGAAGTGTAAGCAATTTAATATTAATGCAGGTAATAACTTTGTCACTTTTCTGCAGAGTGATGAATGCCCATGCTGTTCACTCTTTGTGAAAATCATAAGAATGAAAAATCTGAGAAAGGCAGATCTGTGTGAGTATTACAGTCTCTCTTTGCAGTTCCCAGTAGTTCAGTTCTGAAAGCAGAGGACATAAGCAAGCGCTGTTACTGGTATTTGTGTATGAAGTGACACCATGGTTTCAAATATTGATGCAAGTTTGAATTTGAACCATACTTAGAATGCAGTTTTGTATAAACAGTATCTTTTGGTTTAGAGAATGCTAATAGCAGTGGAAATAGCAAAGGTCTGTCGTGGTGTACTGTGAAGTACTTTAACTGCTATCAAGGTCCAGAGTCAGTTTTGATGAACCATTTCAGATGTTAATTCTCAGTCGCCATTTTTTTTCTTTTTACTTTGAAAAAAAAGATAAGGGGAGCAGTTTATAACCTATTGTCAAATGATCTTTTTTTTTCCTGTCAAAACTTTACTGAAATGTATTCAAAGTTGACTTTTCAGGATAAATAAGTATCATTGAAATGTTTCTGAGAACTCTGTGGAATGGGTGAAAGTGGAAGTGAAGAGAGAAAACTCTCAGCAGCTACTCAAGTTGGAGAAAGTGAGCTAAAGGTCAACTCAAATGTCTGCCTCCGAAGGAAGGAACAAGACAGAAACCCAACAGAAAGGAAGTAAATGTGAACCTTTGCATATTAAATAAGACAAATGAACAGTAAGAATATTTGCCTCTGTGAAAGCTGCTATTCAATTCTTGCTTCTCTGCCATTGAGCCTAGAACAGGGATATTGTCTTTTCTTGAAAACAGCACAACTTCAGAGAAAAGTGAAAGGATGATTCAATTCCCTCTCTTTTTAATCTCAGCTGAATTGTTTTCCAGCTTAAATGATACCGGCCCCAGGGAATGTCTAAGTTGCCCTGGCAGCCAATAGCATCAAGATAACCACCTGCGGAGCTGATAACCAAATGTCTGCCCTTAAAATTAGGGAGTTTTCTCTCTTTCTCAGTGTTTTACAATGGATGGAAATTATGGTATTTACATTCTTAAAGACAAAAGAACTTCCAGGAACCCACAGTTATTTATCTTAGTTGTTTATCTTTTATTAGTCTTTATCCTGTATCTTTATCTCAAGCAGATATTTGGTTACCTGATTGCAGGTTTGAAGCTACATCACTGGAGATTTTCTTCCTAAGCCAGATATGGAGGAAAGTCATTCTTAGCAAGAGCCAGAAGAAGCAGTAGTAGGTGATAGGATCTGAGGAGCTTCTTCATCCATTCCCCATCCCAGATGCCTTTCTTTATTGTGCAACAGAGCACCACATTTTATTTTGCCTCTGAGAATCAAGAGCAAGTTATCTGTGTCACAGCAGAGAGTCTGAGTGTTTTCATCCCCACTGCACCTGTACACTCCCCTGGAGCATATAAATTTCTTAGTGGAGCCATGCCACGTAGTGTGATACCCAGCACAAGAAATGATACTCTGTTAAAAAGCATTAAATTGAATGAGAAAATGAGTGTGAGAGCATAGTAGAATTCTTTATGTTGAAAAAAAATTGTGCAGCAGGGTTTCAACACCTGAACTTGAGAGAAGTACTCAGAGGAAGAGATCCAAACATGCCTGTTAAAAAACTGCCGTGGAAGAGAGAGGTATTGATATGTATGGCAAAGCTCACTTTGTGGTCTGTAACAAGTTCAGACTGGTTTAGGCTGAAGTGTATTTATGGGCAGCATGACAAGTGGAGACTTTGAAAGGAAAGTGGGGAATCATAAACTATGCACTTCATTGCACATGAATAGTCTCTCAAATGTAGCAACAATGAGTCCTGATGTCACAGCTCAAACAAGCTGTTTCTTTGTGAATGGAGAGAAATCCTAAAAGCAGACCAGAATAAGTGCTTGGGAAGAGGAATCTGCACAAGGACAGAGAAGTCATTATGTGGATAACTGCCAAGTTGCAACAACACCTGTAAACAAGGATTTCCTAACTGGTTAAGAAACTGAAACAGGTATAAAAACAACTGCTAATCACAAGAAGATCCTCCCTGTGATGTCATATCCTGAAGCGGGCCCTTTTTTACTGTAATTGTAAACTGATTATATCGAGATCAAGAATTAATTGCATAACTACTGAGATATGTGTTGAAATGGAGTTCTGGTCATGTCTGATAATTACAATAAATTCATAACCTCAGTTAACAATATGAGTGACAAATGAACGGAAAATCTCAGTGAGTATTATGTGACTCATTTTCACAGCTGCAGTTCTTAACAACCTCTCTTCCTTACCATTCAGTCTTCTTTTTGGTTTCATTTACTCATGCTAACTAAGTCTGCTCACTCTCTTCCTCAGTTCATTGCTACTAAACACACACACAAACCTAGTTTCCCTCAGGTTATCCATTTTGTGTTCTCTAATCTAAAACATTATTTCCATTTTTCCCCCATTTCTCAAGTCTTTGATGGCCATGATGGAGTGTAGTATAGAGAGTGTAGAGTATATAGTATTGCATGCAGTTTTTTGTATTGCATTCATGGTAAGTAGCGTGGAGACAAAAAGCCATGTGCCATGAGAGCAGCATAAGCTGTCACTAAAAAGGATAATGCTATGTATAATCAAGGAGATCATTACTCTCATTTTTTTCAGGGTTCTTGCTCAGGGTACCTCCTTACAGCTGTGTAAATAGCATCTCTACTGCTAGGGATCAATGGATTTTATGTAGGTATACGTGCATCTTCTTGCAGCCATGTGTACCTCTGTGTGCAAGAACAGAAAGTTGGTCTAGTGGTTAAAGATATTATTATGTGCCATGTTCCCCCATGACCTCCTTTAGATTCTTAGTGTAACCTCAACACAATGAGTTTCTCAAAACCTTAGTTCCTCGTTGCCAAAACAAGGACTTCAGCAAGGGCACCTGGAACCTCACAGGGGCATTAGGAGATTGAACTGATAACCACCAGAGACTGATTAAAAAATATAAAGAACCTTAGGTAAACGATGAAACTTAGGCTCATCTCTGTCTCAGAGGCAAGGGTGAGAGCAGATACTATGCTCTAATACTCTACCAGTGCAGGTGGCTTTGCAGCTCTTGTCCTTCACTGAACTGGTATAAACTTCAAAACCTTTTGTGATGGTACTACATGTTTCTAGTAGACTTCATTATCCTCTAGTTTACTGGAGGCTTCTAGTTTATGAGTGGTTGAAACAGCTTTCAAAATATTTTATAGTATTTTAAAATGTCAAAACTTATTTTAAAACAGGATTGAAAAAGGTGGAGGCAAAGGAAATGAGCAAGGGAGAAACTTGCAGGGAGAAGAGGCTGGAATAAGTAGGTCACAATGGCAGAAATGTAGAACCACACAAGTGCTTTGAGAGGACACAGGTCCATGTGGTCATTCAAGATCCTGCAGTCCTTCTCCGTAGTTTGGCTTGTAGAGTTAAAAGGCAGTGGCAGACTCTGTTCAGGAAGTGTCTTTCTAGTTTGCACTCAGAAAACACAATTATGAAGGTGCATGTGCTTTCATTCCTGAATAGTATTTCTATATTTACAAATTTCCTTGGGCTGAGCTGGGTAACACCTTCTCACCATTTAAGAAAGTGATCAGAGCATCATCTCTTCCCATGCTTACAGTCTCTCACATCTTCCTTAAATGTATTGGACCTTGGAATTTTTGATCATTTTTGATAAGGATCATATTTTGCTCTAATCCTGCTAACTTGCACAATTTTGTGTTGAGTTTAAGACTAGAGTATACTTTGCTTGACATTAAACATTAACCACAAGTTGAATACCAGCAGATCTGTGTTGAGAGTCCTATTAGTTGTTATTTGGGCATTCTGAGAATTCCTAAATGACATGAAGATTGAAAAGAGAGATTTACTTATTGCAGGAATTGCTTCAGGATTTCTTGAGGTATTCCTTCAATAGGTAAAAGGTACAACTTTGTATCTTCAGTGTTTTATTGTGAAAATTATATTTAAAAATGCATTCATATTTTCTTATACACCTCAGAATCTGTTCTGGTTGTTCTTGTTTCATCAAGGCAGCAGCATCTGCAGTTCATCCAGTTATGCATTACCCAGTGTGACTGATATCTGTAATTAGTGGTTCATTCTTTCCCTCTCCTCTGAGCAGAGACCTGTTTTGTTTTATGCATCTATGCTCTCTTAGTGTCCTTTCACATGCATCTAGATGAATGCTGCTGATGTGAGTGGTTTGATAAAAACACAGTGTGATAAGGCCTGTGGTATGTCTTGGTCCCTGTGGAAGTTTATTTTGAAGACTTGGAGTAGTGCAAGGTGAAGCCTTGCCCATAGGTGAGATTCTTAGAGTGATGTTCCAGAGAGGAACTTCAGGCAACCTTTTGGCTGAACTGAGGATACTGACTACCTCGTAGATAAGGACCAAGAACCCAGATGTGATTTGCTATCATGTGGGAGGCCAATGTAAAGTAGAGAGGCTAGTTTTAACATGGCTGTGATAGTTTACACTTCTGAGAAAATACATCAGACTGTCCACATGGGACTAGGACCACTCTCTTGGGCACTATATATTACTGTACCCTCAGTGGGAGACAATAAAGTAGTTCTGCAGGAGTAGCCAGTGAAGGTTTAAAGTAAGATTCACTCACAAGTATTGATGCTGGTGCTTGCATCGTATTGTGCTACTAAATTGACAGTATTTCTGAATAACTTCCTGACAAAGGACATAATTTCCCATTTGTTCAGGACCAGTCTTACCTACCTTTCTTTAAAGAGTTCCTTTTCAGTTCAAGAATAAAAAATTAACAAAAGAAGTCTTGGGTATAAATATTCCTGGTTACTCAGACCTATCTATTCTTAATGCTTTCATTCATTCTTACTCACAGGACAGTTGCTGTAGACTGCTAGTTCAGTTGTGAACCCTGGTGACCTCCAACCAGAATATGAGATAATTTAATTTAACGGTGAAAATAGGATTAATTGTACTCTTGTGATACAAAAAAAAAAATACCCCAAACCAAAAAACCGACCAAAACCCCCAACAGTTTGGAGGCTGACATCTTTGTAGAAAAGACATAAAATGCCCAGGCTTGGCTGTCAGCAGTAAAGCACACAATGGCAGTGCATCTATGCCATAGTATTTATGTCAGGATGAATCACTGTTGCAATGTAAGATCTTCATTCAGCCTGAATGAACTCTCTTTTTACAAAATAAACCAAACTAATCAAATTGTAATCTTCACTTCTGTGTTGTGTTCTGTAGGTCCAAAATTTAGTTTGCAAAATGGTGTCTGGCATTTATGGACTTTGGGTTGTATTCTCAGGCACTCAAAAACCTATTTACATTGTGATGTAAACACTCTTGTTTCCTGTAAATTTTTTTTGGTATGTTATGGCATTTTTCTTACCAAATTAATTCATCAGCATCAATGTCTTTAACTTTTTGTTGACTGCTGCAAACCGTCCTGTGAGAAATGGGGTGGCATAATGCACCCTACTTTTGTTACTTAGTTATAATGATGTGCCTTATTATTTCCATGCTGTTTCCTGAGGCATAGCTGCTCCATCTTCACCTTAGAAAGCAAAGAACAGCTCCAGGTATCTATTTTTATTTATGTGAGCAGAATCTGCAGTAAATTCCTACAGAGTATCAGTGCTAGTGTCTTCCTGTAAGTGAGACTTAGGGAAGTTTTTAACCACACTCATCATATTTGCAAATATTTTGGTTTTCAGATACATCAAACACAGTGAAAGGAGAACACCTCATGCCAGTCAGCCAGCCTTGTCCCCACTATCATATTGAGCTACAACTTTTTGGTAATTTCCCATTGAGTACCAAATCCTAGTTGGAAAAAAAAAGATATCTATGAGAAGTGTTGATGCCATAAAGTTCATGTATTGAGTAACAAAGTTTCTGTTTCAAAACTCTCAATCTCGATTGAAAAAATCAAATTAGAATTATTGCTGCAGTGTACTGTCAGTGCTGCAGCTTAGTGTCAGTTCATGCACAAGATTTACATCTCCCATGATGTATTGCTCCTGCTTTTTTGGGA
>JAOXXN010000065.1:26436788-26479305 GCA_026770055.1 Myrmophylax atrothorax | reverse complement strand
GGGCTGTACAAGGTATGTCCTGGGGATTTGGGATAGCCAAAGTGCTCTGCCATGCCTGTCACTGCTGCCTCACTGCTGTCTGGCCTCAGCAGACTCAGGTTCTCGCAGGTTTCTCAATACAGTACAGTTGCTCTGCTTGTTACCCTCTGAGCAGAACCAGATTTCTCTTTCATGTTATTTTATTCTTTCCTGTCTTGTATTTTATTGAAGTATTCATCTTCCCAAATCATGGTAGCCAGAGCTCAGTAAAAGTACTTAATACACTGTCACTGGGAAGAGAAAAACCTGTTTGAGTATGTTGTGCTTGTTGTCACCAGGAACAGCAATATTTGCTGAAAGGAAGCTGTTTTGATGAGTATCTGACAGCTAAAAAAGGGCTTCCCAGGTTTGTCCTGTGGACGTGACACACACAGCTCCAGGAGGATGACCCTTTCCAGAGCTGGTGGCACACAGCCCTGCCAAGGGCTGGCTCTGCTTGCTGCCTGGCTCCCAGTGATGCCTTCTAAGGAGCAGATAGAAACAGTGAAGGGCCCAGACACAGCTGCCTGCTTCCCACACAGCATCCCAATGGAGCAGCTGGATATCCCCCTTAGCCATCTAGCACCCTATACATGTCCTTCCTAATGAACTGGGAGTAACTAAGGGACCCAAATCAGTTGGTCACTAAGAAAATAAGTTAGTCATTTTAGCCAAATAAGGACAGTCTATTGCAATGTCACAATGAGGAAAACTGATCTGCTCTCCAGTGCCTTCTAGCTGGAAACTATTGCTTTTAGGTATATCATCTCCATCACCTTCCATAATCCTTTGCAGGCTATTTATGGCCTGTAAACCACATTGCTGTGGCCGCTTCTCTCTTTCTCTAGTCAGTATGTGTGGTGGGCAGGACTGACACTGTCAGCCCCAAACAGCATTGTTCTTCTGTCTGAGACACAGTGTGCTGCATTCACATACATGGCCTTAAAGGTCAGCAGCCTTATTGATGATAAACTGCAAACTCAAGGTCACTTGCCATGTCTCACTTGCTGGTTTCCTACAGAATGATAGATGTCAAAACTGAATACTTGGATTCTGGAGTATCTTCCTTTCAGTATATTTGTCTATTCAGTCACTCATCATATTTAGGTATGGACATTTCTATGATGCATTATGAACTTTTAAGGCAACAGTTCACATGCTCACTCTTTTATATCCCTATGTTTGTGTGTAAGACCATGTGCCTACTTGTGTGTCTTTAACAAGCATCAAACCTTTTAGCAAGTTTCGGTTAAATCTGGTGCATAAGCAAGAATCTGAAAAAAGCACTCCCTGTAATTTACATGACAATGAGCTGCTGAATATACTGAGAGAGGCCTGAATTATTGCCCCACTGAGAAAACAGCAGTTAATGTTCATTTGCTCAGCATTCTGGGAGGCACCTCTGAGACAGCCCGTGTCCAGCTACCAATTAGGCATAGGACAGGTTCTTATCCTCTCCTATCCATCCAAAGAAGCAGGTGACAGAGGAGGGAGGGTAGGAGATTTATACAGTGGGATTTGCGCAATTTAAAAAAGTCATATCAGTTTCTGCAGATTCCATGGAAATTATCTGCATATGATCTGTTTAATAATTTGCAGGAAAAAATTATGCAACCATGCAGTAGTTATATGGTACATCCTTAATGTATTTTAATTGCTGCTTATATCCATGGATTTCTTAATTCTACCAGTAGCAATAAGTTCTCACTTCTAGCTGGTTTCCCACAACTCATGGAAAAGTGACCTCAAACCAAATTAGAGACCAATCAGGTTTGTCATTATGGGAGCTCCATATTCAATGGTTCTATTAGCATTTGTCATTGAAATTGCTCTGCACCAGAAATCAGCAACAAACCCAACTCTGTGTTAGGTTCAGAATATTTTCATCTCTATGTGGATGCAAAGGTTGTGCATGATCCCTTGCTTCTCCCCATCCTTTCTCTGTCTTCCCTAACATGCTTGTGCCTCTGTAAGGTCAAGCATGCTCAGAATAAAATCCTAATTCTGTGCCTCTGTTTGCAGAATATTCTTGAGATCAAAGTCTATGATGAAAATGCAGTCTCTAAAGATGACCTCCTCTTCACTATTCTCTTTGATATTGCTAAAATCCAGCTTGGAGAAACAGTTCGCTTGACTTTTCAACTAAATCCAAAGGTGAGGAGTAAAACTGCCTTGGCACAGGAAAGAAATACATTTTTTGATATTATCTCCTAAATAAGTTCTTTCAAAGAAATTGTATGTGGGAGGGTTTATTTCCTATTGGTTTGCACTTCATGTATCCTGTACATGTACCTTCCAAACCTTACTCAGCAAAGTAGACAGTTTGCCTCTCTATCTTGGACATAATCCTGAGGGCTTTTACTAGCTCCTCAAGCCTCTTAGGTTGGAGTATTCACTTAAAAACTGATACTCTGCCATGTAATTCTTTTGTATATACCTGAATATAAGACAAAGATCCATTCTGAGGTGCTAAAATCTGTTGATGGGCAATTGCTCACGCTATCTCATTATTTCAGTGCGCCTGAACACATACATGATGACTTCGGCATCGGATCTGGGTATTTGATTTAGATACTACTGTAGATTTGCTGTTTCACTGACTTTTCTTATAGGGTATATATGGGTATTCAGCTCTACAGTGATTTTGGCAGGCAGTCTTCCTTAACTTGTCTGGTACTGAGCAATGTACTGTTCGTGTTATAGGAGTCCTTTTGATCAGAAGATTGAGAATGTCGTCTTCTATACAACAGTATCAGTCTTCTGTTAACATTACATAGGAAAAAACAAGGCTTTAGACATTTTTAAGCAAAGTTATTACAGGCTTGAACTGTCTGCCATTTTTTTCTACCTTACCACCAAATGGAAGAGAGCAGTTGGCCTGGGGACTGATGGTTAAAAAAGGAGGGAGAGTGCTTTTCAAAATCACTCTAACTTGATTGCTTTCACTCATCTTAGTATACCCTGGAGCTGAAGGAAAATTTGATTTCATTGGAGAGCTGTTTCAGGAGCTAGAATAATCATTAACAACCATAGCTAGTGAGAAAGAAAATTAGTTCAGGTGCTTATAATAAGTTTGTCTTTTACAGACAGAGGAGATGCTAGAGATTGAGTTTGCATCAGAGAGCATGTAAGTAAAATCGATATGGAACCAAAGAACTGTCCTTTGCAAGCAGTCACACACTAGCATTTCATATAATATAGTTTTAAATGCTTAGCATCACAGTAACAGCTGGTGTTGATCAAGTTAGTTGCATATTGGCTAAAACTGTGTTACTTATCTACCAAGAATCATCCTGGTTATTAATGTATCCCATTATTTGCTGCAAGAGCAATAAGCTAAATAAGAACTTCAGTCATCATTCTTATTACAACTATTGTTTACCATTATCATTAAAAAAAAATAGGACACAATTCAGACGTCTTCCAAAATTAAAAATCAGTGACCTATTTGAGACTATGCTAGACAAGACAAACTTCAAGGAAAGTATTATTCCTTGCTGTTCATTGAAGGATGTGTTTAGGTCATATTAGTTCTGATTGCATTCTTTTTTCTCTTCTAGCCCAGTCCCTCCTGAGAGGCTTGTTACTAATGGTGTATTAGTGGTAATTTTAAACTATTGCTCTTCTACCTTTGTTTTCATAATAGCCATGGGAGGTGGTCCATCTGGCAGGTGCCCTAGCACCTCACTGCAGGCAAGCGTGAAGGGGAGGGAGATGGGGGTTGGATAGGCAGTCATCCTGTTGTGCTGCTCCCTGTGGTAGGATGTATTAGGAAAGAATGTACACTGTCATGTACATCTGTCATTCCCCAGAGACCTGTTCGCCATCACCAGTTGATATCAAGCCTCCTAACAAAGCCTGAAGTGCCCTTTTGTTGACTTATTGCCTCTGTGTCCTTCCTTCTGGGGGCTTCCTTTGTGCCTCACTCATGGCCATCCAGCTTTCCCCACATTCATAGAATGATACTGAAGTTGCCTTCTCAGTTGCCCCTAACTCACTTTTTAGAGGAAGCAGTGCTTGGCCATCAAGCTTCACCCAAGCAGGGCTGCATGGCTAGGCCTGTGACTTGGCCAACCCATCAGCTTACCCTCAGGAGGCCTCAGCACACTTGCATTACCTCTCCTGTTACTTCCCTTCTCTTCCCAGTCCTGTCCTTGTGGATGGAACAAAGCAGTGCAACACTTGTTCAGCTGAAACATGACACATTTTCAGAGTGCCAAAGTCTTTCTCTTATTAGCCTACCAAACACAGGGTGAAGTTTTAGAATCAGGGACCCAGGTGACCAAAGGCAGGTAGCAGTGAAGTGAGTCAGATATGGCAGGTTTTATATACTTAATTCTCTCATTGTTCATCTCTGCTATAGTCTCGTGAAATTTCCTGCTTGGAAGTCCTGGTGGACAGTAGATGGACGAAGAAAGAACCTTCAGGTTAGACTTCAAACTAGAAACAAACCCCTTTATTTTGCAGTTTACAGATTTTTATTTTTTTGGTGTTGCTTTCTTTTCTGGTACTTTTCCAACTTCGTTCTTACAATTAGAGCACAGGAATTGGATGGTTAGGAGTGTATAGACAGGTTCATAGATCCCACAATTACAGTGTGTCTGTGCTAACTAATTATAAAAACTGGACTTCCAAATTAAAGGGAGTGATTGGAGAGGCAGTAAGTGCTGTAAAATAGAAGTAAATACATATTTCTATCTCAAGTTACATTTTGTCCAATTGCCTGTATGTCAGATTTTTTAAAAAAAGCTACTTCTGTTTTATAAATTCTTTTGTGTTTTATGGTTTGCTTTTGTTTGATTGTTTTCTTTTCCTTCTCATAATGTTTTCTTGTTGGATAAATATTTTGGGAGCTTTTAAGCATTGTTGAAGGGTTTATATATCAACATGACAACTTCTGAATGACCATTTAATATTCTGTTTCTGAGATCGTAATCATTAACTTCTCTGTATGCTTTCCATGGTTTTTTTTTAGAAAAAGACTTCTTGTTTTCAGTGAAGGGATCCTATGAAGAGAGCCAGCCTCTATCTCTGGGTTCTTTCTGGCAACCTGTGAAACCTCTGGACTTCCATTACATCAAGTACAGCCTGTCAGAGCTGCGTGTGGCTCTGGCAAAGAAGCATCATTTCGACTCGGTATGTGATCATAAGCTTGAGTACATGCAGTAAATTCATGGTTTTCTACACACAATTGAGGCAAATGGAAAAATTCTATTTTTTTAATTAAGAGCTATCTTTCTTGAACTTCGGCACTGGAAGAGCTCTGTAATCCTTAAGACATCTAAATACTAGATGCCAACTTGAAAACTGATGGATGGGGACCTCCAATGAAAAAAGTAAGTTGGAGACAGTGCTTTTTTGTGGCATATACATTAAATATTTTTCTACATTATAATTTATTTTTCAGTGTACTTCAGATGAAGAGAAAAAAGACAGCCATGCATCCCTCACTATTCCTCTGGATTCACTTCCATTCAATGAGAAAGTGACAGTAGCAAAGGTGATTGATACCAACTTCCAGGAATAAATGTGAAGTTACGGACCAAAGATTAATTGGCATGAGTTAATTAGATAAGCGTGAAGTAGAGGTTTAGACACATAACTGCTAATGCCCTTAGATTCCTAACAGAGAGGGTTATGGACCTGTAAATTTTCATATGAACCAAATAGAATAAAAAATCCCAGCCAAATATTTGACAGAGAGATTTCTGTGACCAGCTGGGGGACTAATGCAGATCAGAGCAAATGCAAATAAGTCAGTATGGAACACACTGGCAGAGCTGGTGTTGACTTTTACTGTATACTGCTCTTTTTATCTTTAGTATGAAACAATATAAATAAAATAGAGTGGATTTGGAGGAGTTTTAAAAATTAGATGGATTTTCTGATTGTTATAGCTTTATGAGTCAACACGGCTTTTAGAAAAAGGGAAGGGCTTCAGAGCTGACTGAAGGGAAAGAACATAAAACAATCTCCAACGCTTATATTGTATTTTGGGTTTTTTTCCCCTAGGATGAGACAATCAATTTACATGTGAAATCAAATGACTGGTAAGAAATTTTGTCTTTGGGTTTTGTGATTATGAAAAAAAGGTATTGCAAAGCTTTTTTCCCCCTTCTTACCCTCTTCTGTAACTAAGGGAGAAAGTATTTAGTTACTGATTATATTTACCTACTTAGCCCATGTTTGTTACTACTGTCCAGAAGGTGATTAACTGTGCTGGGTAAATTTTCCTGTTACGCTGCTACAAAGGAGTTCAGTTTGGATGGGGAGAATTATGTTTTCTGGCTGCAAAATCTGTAGGGCTGTGAGTTTAGAAGAATATGTGTTTATACTTCACTTTCCCTACTTGTAAAAAATCCAGAGTATTTGTAACCATAAAATCTGGAGATCTTGAGACAACAAATTTTAACTAGTCCACTCTTTATAGTATCTATATATGAATTATAGTATTTAAGCTAGACACTTCTTGAAAATCAGTGTAGATAAAGACTATTTCTGTTGCCTTCTGTAAGATTTTGCTACTTTTCATACTTTCTCAGCCTTTTGTCTACCTTGTCTATACCATTTGTGATGTGCTTTTGTTGGGCCACAGTAACAGTTTTTTTAAGCCTAACAATAGAGTCCCAACTTGTAAGCATGGGTCCAGATTATCATTTTAAGTGATCATGCCCACCTGTTTAACTCTGGACTTTGTCTGAGGTCAAGAAACTTAGATGTTCGCTTGGAGTTTGATCTGTGTAAGGAGGAGAAAAGTTTCCTACAGAAAAGGAAGAAGTTTGTGGCTTCTGCTCTGAAAAAAGCACTTCATTTAGAGCAAGACCTTCAAGATCATGAGGTATGGGGAGGACCACAGGGCCTGTAACATGCTGTATAACAGAAACCTGTTATGCTTGTAGCCATTTGCATATTATTCCTGATGCATTCAGTGCTCCATGTAAAACAATGAGAAAAGTTTAGATGAAGCAATGTCAGAACCAGGGTAGTATCAAACCCTGTTGATACATATTTGTCCAGAAAACAGAATACCGTGAATCAATGTTTTTATGCCTGTTTTATTTCTTTTTCATCTGTGAATTATAGACCTAGACAATTCTACTCTTTTAGCGGATCATTCAGCCACCAAGGCCCAATTTTTTATTATCAGATTTTTGGAGTAAGAAAAGTGACGTGTAATACTGTCTGTGTAACTGTTCTGGGGTTCATTGTCTCTGCTGTGGTTCCTCACACAGCACAAAGACATTGAACGTTTTTCTCTGATCTTGTCTAAGTTAGGGTTTGTATTAGTTCATGTCCATGCTGGCATGAGGTTTGTTGGTGCGTTAGGGAGGAAACATGGTCTGTGATCAGGAACTTTGGAAATGAAATTTTCATTTTGAGAGTGGTTTGATTCGTTTCCCTGCTTTGGCCTTTGTCTGGGGCAGGTGGACCAAAGGTGTGTTGGGCAATAGATGACAGCATGGCTTTGAAGACTATAAGTGATGCTTCTGCTCATAAACTGACCATAATGTTTCTCATTGGCACACTAGTTTCAGTAAAAAAAAAGCAGTTTCTTAAGTATAAGAATCTTTCAGGGGGAAGTACTTCTAACTACTAATTTCAGATTTTCCCCCAGAGAGTATTTCCTTACAGTCAGGTAAACCCAAATCAGAATACTTTGCTATGACCTGAAATGTTTGATTTGAATCAGGAAACTGTTGAATATTTGTTTCATGCAATTGCCTGGCAATGTGCATGAGAAATGACATTTGGCTAATCTTCCCTCAGTGGGTTTCTTAGAGGAATTTCTCTTCCTGTAACTCAGTTGAGATTTCCATGCAATTAGGCTTCATCACTGCAATTATATACTCTAGGTAATTCATAGGAAATGTAATCTAGCCATTATACTTGACTAACAACAGAGAATGAGATCTGC
The DNA here is from genome assembly GCA_026770055.1 of Myrmophylax atrothorax. Lineage (NCBI taxonomy): Eukaryota > Metazoa > Chordata > Aves > Passeriformes > Thamnophilidae > Myrmophylax > Myrmophylax atrothorax. The sequence continues at coordinate 26,471,372 of JAOXXN010000065.1, read as the reverse complement.
TTTTCTCCAAATACAGCTCTCATGTGATGATGTTTTGCTGAGGAAAATGCAGCCTAATATTTGAAATGACTTAAAACCATAAGTTTTGAGCTGTTTTGATAAGTCAGCATGTAACAATTTAGAATAAAAAATTATTGATTTTCACTGAAATCCTCAAAATCAGCTCATTACAATTTTTTTTCCTGTACAAAATACCTGATTTTCATCTTCCACCCTCACCCTGCCCCCTGGCCCCCGCATGGGGAAATGGTAAAATCTTGGAATTTCTTGTGGGACTGAAAGGCTACAATTGACTCAGCTCTGATCACATGCACTGGTAAACAAAGTGTTGCTTACCACAGCTGTGTTGATATTTAAACAGGTGCCAGTTGTAGCAGTCATGACAACAGGAGGTGGCACCCGGGCACTGACATCTCTGTTAGGCAACCTGTTGGGTCTTCAAAAGCTGGGTCTCTTGGATGCTATTTCATACATCACTGGGTCATCTGGTTCAACATGGTAAGGAGATCCTGAACATGGACACCATTCATCACTTGTGTAGTCTGCTTCATGAGATCATTATCCTCTTCATTTTGGTAAAGAACGGTGTACTGCTTCACTCTCGAGCTTTCTTTTGTAACTGCATTAGGAGCGCATTGCCCAAGCCAGTGTAAGGCCTAGGCACTGCCTACAGGCAACGACATTTCCCTTGACTGTTTGTTTCAGCTCCAGGATCTTTCTTACTGAGTCACCCTGGTGCAAATCACAGCCTTGGACATAATCCTTAATAACAAGGAGGGGCTTTTTGTAAGTCCTGAGGTTTCATTAGTGATTTGGGAGAGTCCTCTAAATCAAAATCATTTCTCTTCTATAATAAACTGAGCCCAAAAGGTGTTTTTAATGAATCTTGGCTATGTCTTTTGATATGGGTCTTAAATCTAAGTAATCTAAGTCTAAAAAGTGGAAGTCTCTCAAGCATATGATAATGAACTTCCTTTCTTTTCTGCAGGACTTTGTCACATTTGTATCAGAGTGCTGAATGGTCACATAAAGATCTATCCAGACCGATTGGTGAAGTCCGCAGACATATGACCAAGTGCAAACTAAGCTGCTTTTCCCTGGAAAGCTTGAAATACTATGCCAAGGAGCTAAAACTGCGGAAGCAAGAGGGATACCAGATCTCTAGCGTTGATTTCTGGGGGCTTCTACTGGAAAAAGCATTAAGTGATGGGGTAGTGTTTTCCTTACATTTTCCCCAACAGCTACTGAATATTGTTTTATAGAAAATGAAGCTCCAGGGACAGATACTAGCCTGAGAGCATGCCAGCATTATCCAGCACATGATTTCTGCTGAACAACAAAAGAGTTTTAGAATTGTTAAGGCTGGAAAAGACCTCTGAGATTGAGTCCAACTATTGTCCTATCACTGTCATGTTCACTGCAAAACTATGTCCCCAGGTGCTGTATCTACATGTGTTTTGAACACTTTCATAGGTGGTGATTCCACCACTGCCCTAGGGAACCTGTTCCAGCTTTTCAGTGAAGAAATTTTTCGGAATGTCCTATCTAAACTTCTGGCATAATTTAAGTGCATTTCCTCCTGTCTTACCACTTGTTACTTGGAAGAAGAAACCAATCCCCAATTGTCTACAACCTCCTTTCCGGGAGTTGTAAGAGAGCAATGAGGTCTGAGCCTTCCTTTCTCCAGGTTAAACAACCCTAGCTCTCTCAGCTGCTCCTCATAAGACTTTTTATCTGGACCCTTCATCAGCTCCATTGCCCTTCTCTGGACAAGCTTCAGAACCTCAATGTCTTTCTTGCAGTGAAGGGCCCAAAACTGAACACAGTAGTCGAGGTGCAGCCTCACAAGTGCTGAGTGCAGGGGGACAATCACTGCCCCGGGTCCTGCTGGCTGCACTGTTTCTGATACAGGTCAGGATGCCATTGGCCTTCTTGGCCACCTGGGTACACTGCTGACTTGTATTCAGCCACTGTCAACCAGCCCTCAGGTCCTTTTCTGCTGAGTAGGTTTCCAGCCACTCATCCCCCAACTTGTAGCAATGCCTGCAGTTGTTGTGACCCAAGTGCAGGACCAGACATTTTATCTTGTTGAACCTCATAAAATTGGCCTTGACCCACTGATCCAGACTGTTCAGATCCCTTTTTTAAGGCTTCCTACCCTCAAGCAAATCAACACTCCCACCCAGCTTAGTGTTGTCTGCAAACTTACTGAGAGTTTTGTCCCCACATATCTCTTAATGCATAATTAGCAGCTCAAGGCGTTTTCTGTAGAGCAGAAAACCTGTGTCTCCTTCTACAAGTATCTGAGCACTTAGTTGCAGAGCTCTGTTCTTGGTTTCTTTTCTTCTGTTCCTCCCTGTGACAACTTAAATACATATGTAAAGTGGATGTATTTACTGGGAAGAACAGGAGACCATTTTTTCCAAAAAGTGTCCTACAGCTCTACCTGTAATTAAATAAGCCAATGTGGATGTGGCCTTGGTTAAAAAGTGTTTGGACTCAAAATGAGTGTAAAGACTAAGGAAAATTAAGGGGAAAGAGGTATTTATTTTGCTGTAACCCTGCAAGCCCATAGAATATGACAAGAAGGTCCTTTGATTTTGCCCTTTGTCTCTCAACAATTCACAGAAAAATAACCACAAACTCTCGGATGAGCGACAGGCATTAAGTCAGGGTCAAAATCCTCTACCTATCTACATGATCCTCAACATCAAAGAAGACTACAGCCTTTCAGAGTTCAAAGGTGATGGCAAAACTGGACTTGTTTGGTGTCTAAATGATCTGCATTATCAGTTACTGCATGTACTGCTGAACCATAGTTTTATAAACAGTTTCTTTTCCTCCTTAACTTCTTTTTCCATTTCTAGACTTTATGTCTAGGCTCTGGGAGGAACTAATTTTCTAGGGTGCAAGAGAAATCTTGGGGAGGTGTTTAAGGACAGCCAAGGTACTTACAAGCCTTAACTCCACATGTGGGGTAGGTTAGGCTGACTCCTTTTGGTATAAATTTCACTTATGTTCTCTCTGGAGAAGGTCATTGGAAAGTTCTGAATAAACAAGATTCAGAAACATTACTGAGTTAGTGGTTGAAACCAGCTGAATGATACCTCCTTACCCTGAGGAAGCCAATGTGGATGTGGCCTGAGTAAGGCCAGTCTGTGGTCACCCTGATGATAGGTTTGTCCTGCAGCTGCTTCTTTGCCATTTCAGAGCCCTTCCTGCAAGGAACCAAGGATAGGATAGAGATTTAAAGGTTTGTTTTGTGTCTCTACAGAATGGGTGGAGTTCACCCCTTATGAGGTTGGATTCTTAAAATATGGTGCCTTCATTCGTGCAGAGGATTTTGGCAGTGAGTTCTTCATGGGTCGCCTTATGAAGAAGCTCCCTGAATCCCGCATCTGTTTCATGAAAGGTGATGTGCACCATTGCAAAAATGTGAATCACAAAATAATTTACTTGATTTTTTAATGTAATGCAGACCCTGTATATTGCAAGCAGTGCCTGGCATCATGCAGAACTGAAACCAATTGTACACCATGTTGTTCTCACCTCTGGCTGAATTCCTTGGACACTGGGTGAAAAGTACTTAGTGGAAAGTTCAAATCACATTGTTCACTCTTGCTTTTGTCGTGAATAGTGACTCTCATGACCTGAAGTTCCAGGGCTGCTTGAAGAGGTTAGGCTTGTTTTGAACCAATCAGCAGCAGAGTTCCACAAAAAAAAAAAAAAAAATTGTATTTTGAAACTGGAATCTAAATTCAAATCTGTCGATGAATGGTAAGATCTTATAACAAAAAGCGGTGTTGCTACTGAGTTTATTATAAAGTATGGTAATTTTGCATAGTTTTCTGAACTGCTACTGATATTCTTTCAAGTTCAATAGTAGTCTAAATCCTCTGTGATTTTGCTACCATGATAAATCAGTGAGTTTTATCACCCTTATTTCAGTGAAGTAGATAGCATCCAGTAATGTATGAAAAACAGATTTGAAGCTTTTATAGAATTCTTGTTTTAACTTTGCATAATACTGTAACTCTGTTCATTGATCCTCTGGGGTGAAGTCATCTACATTTGACTTTGTCTGCTCTTAAACCCTGAACAACAGTTATTTTACACATAAATGAGCATATCCCACAACAGGGGACCAGGGATACTGATTAGAAATTATTTACTTACAATGTGAAAAATCCATACAACCAGCAGCCCCATGTTGTATTCCTTATTTGATGTTCATTCATTGCAGTTTCTCAATAAGAGTGGAGTAGTGTGTTCATACCTGAGGTGTGCAGGTAGCAAGCACACTCAACACACCCATCCTGGGCAGAGCTCTCTTCTCAACCTTACCACCCGGAGCAGATGACCCCAAAGCCACGGGTGTATCTTTAAAAGGATAAGATGGAGAGTGAAAGCAATGTTGCCATCTAGTGATACCACATGCAATGCCCTCTGGAGTTATGGTTAAAATGTACTATTAGTTATAGCATGGTAATTTAAGGATAAAAGCAAGGGGTCATTGCAGGAAGAGGAAAGGCCTTATGTAAGAGCAGTGGCTAGAGCTGAAAAGACTGGGTGAGCTTGTGGGGGCACAAGACCCTCAGGTTTCCAGAAGAATGGCTGAGGTGTATGAGAGCTTGTCTGTTCTTTTCAACTCTGTTAGCCAAGTAAAAGATACCTTCTCTCTCATAATTCTTACTTCAGAGAATATAGGTACCAAGAAAATCCAGTGTGAGAGGTTAGGGCAACATTATTATATAATTAAAACCAAGTTCTGGGGAGACAACAGCGTTTGAAAGATATTAAAATGCAGAAACAATGTGCAAATCCAGGGCTGAGGGAGCTGAAAGAATTATGAAGTAAGAAGACACCAAAATAAGACAGGAGAAACCAGAGGATTTGCCTTCTCACAGTAGTGCTGAACAGAAATTTCTCAAGCTGCAGAGATAAAGTTGTCTTGACAGAAACTAGCCAGTAATTATGTGCAAATGAACTCTGGTTGCTGGCTAAGTGTAGGGCCAGAGACCACCAGTCTTGTTTTTTGATTATTTATTTTTAACATTTCTTAAGAGAGTCCTATTCTTATGAGGACTTCCTGTCCCACTTCACAAACAAACCAAGTATAAAAGGGAATTTTTCATCTGTTACTAATTTACAGAAGGAACAATTATTTTATTGTTCAATTCAAATTATTGCATCCTTTGCAGTGTATGGCTTTTGCAAAGCTTGCACTGGCAGAGATTTTCAAAGCAAAGCACAGCTCTGCCTTCTTCCTCTTGGGGCCTGTGGTAAAGTTGCGGAGGAAGAGATACTTGGCAAGATCCAAGAGACTTTTGGAGATTTCTGCACTGTGGAGACATTTTTAGGTGTTCTTTTAAGTGTGAGGTGAAAAGTGGAAAAAGCCCTATAGAGATGAGAATAACAAGGAGAGGGAGAGGAATCTCATTCAAAAGACCTCATGAAACGAGAAATCTTTAGAAGGGACAGCAAAGATGTCTAGTATTAGAGGACTATTCTGCAGACTGCCCCAAACAGTGCTCTAACCATTTGACTCTTGGCAAATGGTTAGTCCAGGAGCAGCTTCCAAACCATTTGACTCTTGTCAAATGGTTAGTCCAGGAGCACCTTCCAAACCTTGTGAGTATCCACTTGTATATAACATACTTTGTAGACCAGGCCCTTATTTTATAGGAAGTCATGTGGGTTTGCTCTCTGATAACAGTTGCTTATAGGATGGAAAATGTTGGTTTGTAGGCGGCAATGAATTACAGTGACTGAAGGCCTTGAACAATGTTTTAAACTATTTAGGTTCCTCTTTGAGGACAGAATGCTAGTTACCATAAAGAAATTCATTCAGGTTTTAGTGATAACTTGAAAACTTTGAGGCTTTCCAATACCCCTTGTAAAGCTGAGAGGTTATTTTTTAAAAGGGATATTTCTGTTAAAATGTTTCTGAAGAAGTTTCCCTATTCTCTACCATTGCACAGGCCTATGGAGCAATGTCTTTTCCTACAACCTCTTGGATGCCTGGCATTCATCAAATCCTACAGAAAGGCGCTCACTGAGGTGTACCCAACACAGGACTGTTGAAGTTGGTTAGTTGTTTTTCTGTTTCTATTTTACGGCATAAATCCTGAGATTTCATGTTGCCAGCTACATTCCACTAGGTTTCCCCTCTGAATTCTTTCATAGCAACATTATTTCTATTAGTCTCCCTTGGACTGAATTTATGCAAATACGAAACTACTGAATTTTCTAAACAGATTGTCTTTGCCAGGGGCTTTTCTGTGAACATGTTGTAACAAAGATCTCAATGCTGTGTTCTCTGCCTGCCTCAGCAGATAGTGCTTTTCATATGTTGCTGTTTAAGACTTGGATATATCAAAAAATTAGAACTCCATTTCAAATTTCTTTGATCTTGTTGTAAACCTGTGTTTTCCTTAGAGGTGTTGACTGTCCTTCTTGTGTTCAAATGTGACTAGTGAGTTTGGTTTATGGGCTTTTCATCACATTGTCCCTCTTCCCAATCTCATAAGGTGCTATTTAGCACAACCATTTTTCACAGCTCTTTTCTAGATGTCTAATTCTCGTGACAGGTGTTTGGATTGGTTTGCTTTTTGTGTGTGGTTTGGTTTGGTTTTTTTGGCTTATTTTGTTTGTTGGTTGGAATTTTTGTGTGTGTGGGTTTTTTTTGTAAAGTCAGTTTATATTAATTTTTGAAAGAAACAGCTCCAAATTCTTAGCCTACCTTGATCTTCACACAGGGAATTGACCTATGAGTTCTGTCAAACAATAGATCACTTCTTCCAGCTTTAGCAAGTTTGTTGCCACTCTGACTTGGTTTTTCGTGGAATATGCTTTACTGAAGATTGTTTTACTTCTTGTTCCTACTTTGACATTGATGTAATTGTATGTTGCCATGTCTTACTAGGATCTTCTCTTCTCTGGCTAATATTAGACACTTTCTGATATTTTAAGTATTACAAAGAACTGTATCAAAACAAGACTTTGTTCATGTTCTCTACCTTTCAGGAGATGAGTCTTCTCCACCAGATGGGAGCCATGAGCTGGAGACTTACTTAGTGACCCCTGAATGTGGCATCATGAGTATCATTCGGCGGCTGCTGACAGAGCGGGTCATGGTTTCAAAGTTCTACAACTTCCTGAAGGGTTTCCAGGTGCACAATGCATACCTTCAGAGCAAAAACTTCTGTTTATGGAAAGGTAAACATCCCTGAATATTATTATTTACCTTCTTAGATGGTTGATGTTTTTATCAGTAAAGAGAAGGCAGAGGATGAACATTTGAAAATAAATATTTCAAGATAACTATTTAAATTTTATCCAGTCAAATCAGCTTCAGGAATTCCCTTGATTCCATGGAAAGGAAATTACTGCCCATTGGGGGTGAAAGAAGAGCAACATGAGAAGTGGAATAGCTGTGTTTTTACCTTGAACAGGTCTTTCTTTTCTGTGTCAAGCCCGAGCTTCTGTAGTGTGTCAGGATCATGGAAAGAAAATGTAATGGAGAGTCAAGAGGTATTTTGCCTTCCTTATTAGTCAAACAACAGATATATTACTTCTTCAGTGAATCATTCATTATAAAAAACATTTTCTTTTAGATACTGTATTAGAGAATTTCCCCAACCAGCTGACAGAAACAGCAGAGTTCATGTGCCTGGCAGATACGGCAGGATACATTGATATTAGCTATCCACCGCTCATGAGGCCGGAGAGGAAAGTGGATGTTGTCCTGCACTTAAATTATTCTTCTGGATCACAGACGCTGGTGAGATGACCAATCTATTTTCTTCAATAATGACTGCTACCTTTTAGCCCTTCTTAACTCCTAAGGAGTCACAATAATTTATGAAGAATAAACTGATTCTGGGAGAAAAGGATTCTTGGTCTGCAGCTTCCATTGTGCAGATGCCCAGGTCTTTCAAGTGACTCTGGTAAACCATGGCAAATCCGCTAAAGAAAACAGAAGTAGTATGAGTTTTTCTAAACATTTTGTTTCAGTTAACCCTCTAATAGCTAAATGCTATCTCTTAGACCTGTGTGCTGCTGTGTTCTTGATATGGCTATCAAGACAACACTTCATATGGAGTGCTTGTTGGGTACTACTACCACCACTGATGACAACTAATTTTCGTTGTCTTGTTATATCCATCTAAAATTACCCACATGCAATATAATTAGAAGTGATTTGTCCAGTTGTCTTTATAACAGTAACTGAATTTTTTTGTTGTTCCAAATTGTGGAATTGTCCTTTGACACCATATCTGCTGTTTCAAATACCAGTTAATAATCCGGTATATGATTCCTGTTATTAGATATGGATAAGACACAAGTTCTTCCTGTCTGTTCTACTCATTTCACAATTTTCTCCAGAAGAGGCATTTTTCTGTTTCCTAAACTGCTAGGCCACCCTTCCCTCAGCCATGAACATCTTACGTATCTTGTAGGTAAAGGCTGATGAGAAGGGGGAGGTAGAACAATCGTCAGGAGTGCAAGTTGGAGGCTGAGTCTTGAACTGTTGTTCTGTTAATAACTAGTGCTTAATATGTCATGTAAGAGACAAGGACAAGAAATACTGACAGCAAAGCCTACTCCCATATCTTTCTGAAGGTCTTATGTTGGACGCATTGTGCACTAGGAAAAGTGGTGGTGTGTGGCAGAATTTCTGACTTATTCTTTTTTTTTTTGTCTGAATTCAGCCTTTGGAAGAAGCCTCCAAGTACTTCCAAAAACAGGGAATCCCATTTCCTAAAATCCACATGAGTGAAGAAGAAAAGAAAAATCTAAAGGAGTGCTATATCTTTGAAGACACAGAGACTCCAGAGGCACCAACAGTGGTGTTTTTCCCACTGGTGAATGACTCCTTCAGAAAATACAAAGAGCCGGGTAAGCAGTGGGACAGAGATGGTCTTCCCACCACCTGGCTGCCCTTTGGCTGTGTTGGGAGGGGAAACATGGTCAAGTTTGATCTTCTCCCTCCTCTGCTGTGCTTCCCATGGGAGAGAAATGCAAATGCCAGGGTAGTGGGGAGTAATTGTTGTGCCCACCTGGAAAGTGGAAGGTAGGACAGCATGCCTACCCCTCTGATGACCTCTCTTTATTTGTCAGGTGTGGAGCGCAGCCCTGCTGAGATGGCCCAGGGCAACGTGGATGTTTCCACCATTTTTTCCCCATACTGCTTGCACAGCTTTACCTACACAGGGGAGGAGTTTGACAAGCTGATAGAACTGACCAGCTACAACATTCAGAACAACCAACATCTGATCCTTCAGGCTTTGAATTCGTCTATAGAGCAGAAACGACAGCACAAAAAATAAACACTCTCCTGAGTTGCAGAAAGATATCTGCACAATTTTTTTTCTTCCTGAAAAAGAATCCAGACCTGTCTGTGAATGAACACAATAAACTTTGCAAACTACAGACTTGCCTCAGCCTGTGGTTTCTCTCTACCACATGGCAATCCTAGATACACCAATCAAACAAAATAATGATTAGGCTTGTGTTTTATTTATGTTGGATTTCAATGCTGGTGAACTTTTTTTTGTGTGCAGATATGTGTACATGCAGTAAATTAAAATTAGGAAGTATGGGGCTTATTGACAAGTTTTTTAAATGCATGAATCTTCGAGAGCAGTATAAACTCTTTCAAAATTTGCTCACTACCACAAGTTACATGCAAAGTGAAGAAAAATTAGCTACAGATATTCAATTTATTACAAATCCAGTGCAACAGAAAAATACATAATAAACGTAGACAATTTCAGAGAACATCAAAACTGTATTCCCCATAGTGTCAGTAAGAAATTTTGTTAGAAATAATGTGCCAAGCTAAGCAGAAAAGATAATCTGAGATTTCACATGGAAAACACTTATTTTCTATACTTCTGAACAGAGAAGGTTTGTTACACCAGCAGTATTTAGTTTTTTTAGTATTATAGTTTTTGAAAATCTTTTGCAAATGACTCTTTCAAACCACTTTGTGCATCAGGATCAGCTCTTCTCTCGCAAGTGTAAGTACCTAATCCAGGGATTCTGCTTTTCACAGAACAGTCATATTTTTAGTGGGTCCAACCCATTAATTTCAACTGTTTTCCTAGAATTTCTTGTTATGGGATGGAATGCTGTGAGAATTAAAACATCAAAAACTGAGAGACAGATTCTGTGGACAAAAGGCAAGCTAAGTGCTTTCCACTGATATCCATAGATAATTGTATGACACTGTCAGTCCCTGCCTGACTACAAGCAACTCAGTATCTATGCAACTACTGTAAATAGCACAAGGTAATTTGTTGAAACTGCTTGTTTTTGAGATGAAGACCAAAATAAGTATTTGCTTTATGAAGGATTTTAATGAGACAAATACTATGTAAACCTGTTCCATTACAACAAAGATACTAATCCAAAAAAAAAGTATTTAGTGCTGCAGTCAGTCCTCAATTACGCCAAATTTAAATGACACGCAGCATCTTGTCTGTACTGAAGTAACATGTAATGGCAAACAGAGAGCTATGAATATCATGTGTCTTAGTCAAAATAGAAAATACATTCTTAATTCAAAATGAAACATGAACCTCTGAAAGTCTGAAAATTTCTCTTCCCTTTTGCTATCATAATCTGTCTCTCTTCCTTCAAGCATTCCTTTATGCCATGTCTTCCTCTAGCCTTTGTTGGCTTTAGTCTCCCATGCTCACCTCCGATGACCTCAGACCCTTGAGGGTGCTGTGTCCTTACCCCAGCTGCTTTTTCAGGCCCTCACACCTCTGTCCAATTTGCAATCCTAGTTCAAACATCTAGTGTGCTGAAATGGCTGTTTACTTGCTGGTGCTCATCAAGGGCTCCCCTCTTTGTGATCTCTGTTGCTTAGTCATCTGGTCCCTCTGGGCATTGCTTCTCCTCTGTCCCAGCTCTAACTCCCTCCCAGGCTTCCCTGATTATCATTATGACAAACCCATTTGGTGTGACATATGTGTTTGCTGCTTCTTCCAGCAGCGCATCTTGTAGCTGAAGTTTCAGGCATCTTAAAGATCTGCAAATGAAGTTCCTACCCTGGACATCCAAGTCCTTTGATGACACCAAATTTCAAAAAGCCTGCCTCTCTCTTCCCATCTCTGTCTTTAACTATACCCCTTTGCTTCCCTTGATGTCTTCTTCTGTTAAACTAGCAAGAGCTGTTTTAACAGAGGGAAGGCCCATTTATTCCCCGTGTGCACTGTTGCACCTGCCAGGGGCTGAGCCTGTCCCACCCCCTGGCAATCTGACCAGGCCCACGTGATAGCTCCTACTGATACTCTCAGTGTGGGAAAAGTTCTTGGACAATAACTGGATCTTCTTGTCAATTTTCCCCTTGCAATCCTGAAATATCCATGTCTTTCTTCTTTCAGATAAACCCACAGTCAAAGCCCTTGCTCTTACCCTGAAAACACCTACATGTCCTACACTGTTATAGATCTTTAAAAAGGTCCAGCTTAATCCTACATCCAGATATCCTTTACCTGGGGCACTGAGTGCCTTCACCCAGAGATATCTAGCAACCCCTTGAGCAGAGGGGAAACACATCAGCTTCAGCATGCCATCTGCAATTGTTTTCTTCTTCTCTGAGATATTCTAGAAGTGTCTGCAGGTGATTGCTCCTCAGCAGTCCTCCTCACCACCATTTATTAGTACTCCTGGTCCAGGTTTAGTAGAGGTGCTTTATTTGTGACTTATGGGATTGGTTAATTTGTTGGACTCAGCTTGCTTTTTATCATTACTTTTAGTAACTAATTGCGCAGAACACTTGCAGAAGATCCTTGTGATGTGTCCTCTCAGGCCAGTGTGGAGGTTGTGTGTGGGTTTTTTTGCTGGCATTTTTTTTCTAGTTCAGCTGCTAATGGGTATGTTTCCTGTGCTCTGCCTCTGGGCTGTACAGAGGCATTGAAAGAATGTAGGTAAGAGCTGCAGATGTGGGCTTTTAAAAGCCCTTTTGGTTTCGCAGGTTGGGAGTGTCACCCTACACAGGAAAGAGGAGGGACTTAATGGAATTATCCATTCAAGGGAGGAAATAAACTAGAGGGGAGAGAAGCACTGCAAAAATCTAGACCTTTGCTGTATCATGGTGTTGGTGTCAGTGGGAATTAGTATGATTTTTCGTAAATGATTTAAGAGATAGAACTCTTGGTAGATGTGGTAATAGAACTACAAACACTAACAGGCTGACCTCCTTACTTGTAATTAGTATGTTTTGCATCTTTTCTGTGTCTGGCTTTTCCTTCTTACCTATTCATTATCTACGAGTAAGTGAAGGGATTAGCATGCAATTGCACCTTTGCCCCAGCCCTTCCGATTATCACAAAGGTGCATGAAGAACTGGGCAGCTCAGTGGGGTGACTCAGATCATAAGAACAGGAAAGCAGCAGTGGGAATCTTTAACTCCTCTCAAGGCATGTGAGAATTTGATCAGTCCTATTGGGTGAGTGCCACTGAGGAAGCAGAAGCTAATGGGGTGGTTGGCAGCAGTATTTTACTCTGTTCTGTAACACAGAAGGGAATCAAATGAAAGATTACTGCAAACATTCTGAGTGAAGTGAGCTATTCATTTGTGCTACTGCAGGTTACGCCACGTGAGTGATGGGAAATGTGTTTGCCACAGCAGATACAGGAGAACGTGGGTGGCAGAGCAGGACTCCCTTCTGAGAAACCCTGTGCCAAAGCCTGCTCACATGTGCAGCTCTGCTGTGTATGTGCAATATCCCACTGCCTTGCTGGAGTGGTAATGCTGCAGAGGAGGTCATCAGAGCCTCATTTCCTCATGGAGGAATACCATACCTCATGCATACCATATCTGGCCATGGTATGCTGGTCAGCAGTCAGCAATGGGTGAGAGCTGTGTGTCTTTCATGCCATTTAAATTGTGTACCTTTGAGTTCCTCCTGAAAGTCTGTTCCTTGAAGGGTTCCAGCTGAAGCCCAGCACATCTGCTGTGTTCATAAAGCTTTTCTCCCACACCTCCACCTGATGATATCAAAACTCTAGGATATCTTGTCATGTCTTCTGTTGCTTCTTCTCACAGTCCTGAGGTCTCCTTTTTACTCCCTTCAGCTCACTATTGCATATCCCTTTTACTCCATAAAGTTGGATGTCTAATCCAGATGTAATAGCCTGGTCCCAGCTACCCTAATCCTTGTAGTATTTGTGCTTTTTCCAAATATGACCAAACCTCCATTGTTCAAACTTGAAGCTTCTGGAGGTGCAACTACACTATGGAGGAGATGTGAGACAAAGGGGAAAGATTAAGAAAACAGATGGTATAAAAAGGAGAGAGGGGGAAATACTTCTAATACTTGTGAAAAAGTGAAAAATAGAATTACAGCCATGTGGTATTGAGCTGGACAAAGGCAGGAAACACATACTTTGTGTAGCCAAGTCAAAGGTAAAGAACAGGTAATAAGAAATGGAAAGAAGAAAAGAAAAAGGAAACCAGGAACAAAAGGTTGTGAAGACAAACGTTTAAAATGGTGATAAAGGTATATCCCTCCTCTACTTTCTTCAAAGTAATCTTGGTAGACTAGTCCTTTAAAAGGAATAGCAACTAAAAACCTCTAATCCAGAAAATGTCATGGCATTAACTCTCACTGCTGGGGTTCTGATCATCTGGGCTTACAGACACCTAATATGCACATTGTGAGTTCTTCCTAATTCCCAGCTCTCTCTTCTTTTTTTTTTTTCTGCCCCTAAGCACTGGGAAAAGATGGTCCCTTGGTCCCTAGGAGCCTCACTTATCCTGCCAACTGCTTCTTATTGCAACCTTCTCTCTCTCTCTCAATCTGTAAATTAGTTTGCTCTTCTCCTATTTCCTTTTCTCTGCCAAGGTAATGGAGCATCCTTAGAATCTGATAACCATCAGGTAAGGAGCTGCAAGTTTCTACATATGCTAATATGCACTTCTAAATCTTGAGCAACTGACAGTTGTTTCTTTAATTTTGCAATTTCTGCTATTCAGTTGGATGACACCCAGTCTTAAAAGCAAGTCATGCTTCAAATTTCTCCTTGAGCTGCATTTTTTTTGACTTAAGCAAATTATTTGGGTTTGAAATTTAAATAGATGATGTAATTTAGTTTTGAGATATAACAGATGATACGATATCCTAGAATTTGTTAAAGGTTAAATGCTTTGGTCCCATATACAGAAAAGTATTCAGAAAACCCTTCATAATTCTGGTCACTCCTAATCTCTAGTCCATGATCTCTGCTGGTGAAGAAGCTGATGGCCTGTAACCCACAGCTGCTTTGGAGTGTGGGAGGAAACATTGTACTGGTAATATTGCATTTATGCTGGTTTTCATCTCTTGAGGATTTGATAAACTTACATGTAGCCTGTAGAAATGTTGAAAGTGAATAGTGATTTAAAAATCTTTGGAACTGCTCTTCTAGTTTGCTGTAGTTCTGGGAAACTTTCTCCAAGTATAGAAAAACACCCCACAGTGAGAGCACTCCAGGCACAGAGGACTTTCTCACTGTACAGGCAGCCATTGAGGACTGTAGATTTGCAATATGCAAAAAGCCAGGGAGGTAAAATGGAGCATAAATTTATACTTCAATTAGGCAGCTCTAAGACTGGTATGGTGAGTGCTGAGTTTATCCAGTGCGTCAGTAACTGTAACATGAAAGAAACATAGGGATGATTTTATAGTGAGTGCAGAGATGTACAAAGTTGTTAATGGTGCTTGTATTTCTACTGGGAAAGTAATACCTCTCAGTAAAAGTGCTGTGTTCTAGTCATATGCTAGATGTATACAAATGCTGTTCCATCTGTATAATGGCTACAAAGTGCCATACTTTTTTCAGTATGATTGCCATGTCTTAACTAGATATATTCTAGTACTTTTAAAGTCTTCAGAAAAGACTTGCTCTAAAATAATTTCCCGGAAGATTCCTTCTTACTTGTTACAGGGCTAAGCTAACAAACAGCAGTAGTGTCCCTGTCTCCTGTGAGTTTTTTCTCCTGCACCATATTTCCTTCCTTCACAAATTGCACAACTCATGGTCTAAGACACCACTCATCCTGCAGGAAGAGGACGTAGCTGAGCCAGGATGTCCATCTGACTCCGTTCTCCAGTGCTGTTTTTTGTATAGAAATATCTATACGCCTGAGAGTAGGGAGTTGGTGACAGCCAATCTTGGTTGTGTTTCCACCTTGTCAGAATAACCTCAGGCTCATTTTGCCTGGCCTGTTAGAAGGCTATGCAAGCATATACCACTGCAAGGCATTTAGGGGAACACTGGCTGTCAGCAGTTTCAGTCTAGTCCAAGACTGCGGTAAAAGAAATCACAAAGCTACATTTTAAATGTTTGCCATGGAGCTCCATTTCTCCACAGTTTGTCTCCATAGTCAGATATAATACAGGTACCTCTGCCAAAGGAGTGATGCCTTTACAAACTGCCTTGTAAGGTGAGTTATAAACTTAAGCAGTAGAGGAAGTTATGGCACATTCTGTGTGATAAGCAAGATAAAACTGTGATAAGTACTGCACTAAAGGAGTAGTGTGCAGTTTCCTGCCAGGGCAACTGCAGTTAAATCTTTGAAACAGGTGGGTTATTTTGCTCCATCTATCATTAAATTACTGAAATATGAAATAAAATCTTTCCACTTGAAGCCTCTGCTTTTCATTCTACAAGTTGAAACTGTCCAGCTTCGTACATTCAGATTTTAAATAAGATAGCAGTCATTCAGTTGTTGATGAAAACCTCAGAATTTTCTTTCTTTGTGGCACTCCCTGTGGCATCACTCAGAGTGTAGCAGAATACTTTGATTTATCTGAAGGTAGTGCACACCATTCTAGATAGCAAAGTGTGCATATTATGGGGAATTCACTCTATAGACTTGGAAGCCTACACATAGAAACAATTTTTCTTCTCCACAGGTTTTCCTGAGGACAGGGAATCTCAGCTTTTGTAGAGTTCACCAGCTTTAGAGGGGTTTCACTCACTTATCATCACTTATGCCAAGGGTTCTCTGAACTAATCAGCCTTGGGAAAGTTGGCCTGCTTTAATAACAAGTATTCTGGTATTTTTAGTGTCCCATGACAGGTGTTCCAAGGTCAGCCAGGTCTTCTTTCCTGATCAAGTTAAAAAAAAAAGATTGTTCTCTAAATTGAGCTGCACAAGGAGTTCTCCAGGATGCAGCACAGTGTCCATGACCTAAGGCCAAAGGTGCTCTTGTACTTCCAGTGTGGGCAGAGCTACTTTTCATGCTGGAAATGCAGATGCTATGACACAGCCTACTGTTACTGGAGCTGCTAGTTTGTTATTTATTTGTTTTTCTGTGTTTGAAGATGGTAATTTCCACTGAGTATGCCTGGAGATGTTCATGTGCTCTTTTGTTCATTCATGCTCTTTGGCTGAACAAAATCTCTGTAAAATAAAACTAATGGAACTTAACCACTGGATACTATATTCCATTCATCTCGACAGGAGTTTCCCCACAGTTGTCATGTAAAGTTGAATGGTCTTTCTCTGGAAAATTTATAAAAGCCTAACTCCTATCAGCTTTGCTCAGCTATTACATATTTCCTTGCCTTTTTTTTTTTTTGGGGTTGTATTTAAGGTACTGCCAGATGCAGCTGTAGTTCTGGGCCACGCTTGCAGCCATAGGCATTGACCTTAAGACCTCTGTTAGCCCCTGCAAATGCCCACCTCCTACTCCCCCACTGCCTTATCACACACAATCTGGTGCTGATACTCATTGCCCCTCACTCACCTCCTGCACTTATAGCTCACTGCTGCATACTGAAGAACCAGCCCTGTGCCCGCACCCTGGCCTTGGGAGAAAGAAATTGGAGCAGACCAAGAGGAGCTGGAAGGTGCAGGTCTATGCAGTGATCTGTCAGGCGGTGGGGGTGGCCCTCTCCTGAGAGGTTGCTGTGTGGCTCAAGCCAGTGCCTCTTTTCAAGCAATGAATTAGTGTCCCCTCATCTATGGAGAGGTGGTGACCAAAGTGCACAGGACTGTGCCTGCACACAGGCATCTTGGTACTAGTTATTTTCACTCAGAGGGCTTTTTCAGGCTTCACATAGGAGCTATCCCTGCTCAGGGCGATCCCCGTGCTGCAGGTAGGGAAGGAATGGGTTTGAAGGAGCAGGTCTTAGTGGTGGTGCCCTTTGTGTCTCTGCTTGGCAGAACCGCCCATGACTCTTCTCACCACAGCAGAAGGGTGGCAGCAGTGAAGGATCCATGGGGCAGGCACAGGCTGGGAGAGACAAAGGTGCCACGTTCCTTTTTGCTGTTGTGTTTGTGCTGCAAGGTCTTTCCCTGGAGCAGTCTATCCTTGGAACTTCACTGTCTTTGGCAGTGGGAGGGGAGTCCTTTACTTATAGAGATGAGATGGGTGGGGCCTCAAGTAATTTTATAAAATAACTTGTCATTGACTCCCACAGGAGTACATCCTGCAAACATGTCTTGGGAAGTGCTGCCTGTGGAGGTGCCAGGAGTAGATCCTGAAAACCTGTCTGTAGAACTGCTGCCCGTGGAGGTACCAGGAGCAGATCCTGAAGACCTGTCTCTAGAACCACTGCCCATGGAAGTACCAGGAGCAGATCCTGAAAAGATTTCTCTAGAACTGCTGCCCGTGGAGGTGCCAGGAGTATATCCTGAAAAGATGACTAAAGAATCACTGCCCGTGGAGGTGCCAGAAGTATATCCTGAAAACAAGTCTCTAGAACTGCTGCCCGTGGAGGTGCCAGAAGTATATCCTGAAAACCAGTCTCTAGAACTGCTGCCCATGGAGGTGTCAGGAGTATATCCTGAAAACATGTCTAAAGGATTCCTGCCCATGGAGGTGTCAGGAGTATATCCTGAAAACATGTCTAAAGGATTCCTGCCCGTGGAGGTATCAGGAGTATATGCTGAAAACATGACTAAAGGATTCCTGCCAGTGGAGGTACCAGAAATAAATCCTGCAAACATGTCTCAGGAATCACCTGGAAATATATCTCAAGAATTGCTGCCCATGGAGGTGCCAGAAGCACTCTATTACATGAATCCAGGGAAGATGATGATGCTATCAAAGACAAAAGGACTAGAGGTAAGAAAACAGCTTTAAAATTTGCTTAAGGTCTTCTGGTCCTCTGCATTTGACAGAAAACAAAATTCTGCTTTGTGAGCATGTTTGTATTCAAGCTAGTGTACAATCTCGCGGTCTGATGGGACTAGGCAGCAACGTCTCTACCTGAAGGAGTTTAAGGTGAAATGTTCCTTAAAGGCTCTCAGTGGCAGAAGTCCTCTTGAATTCACTGGAGCAAAAGATCTCATCCTCATAGAAAAAAATGAGAGAAGTCAGGGTAGTAAGGGGACATAAAAAGATGAGAAAGTAGAAAAAATGAGCAGGGAAGGAAACATTCTTTAGGGGCTGAATTATCAGCCTGAATCCAGACACAGACTTAAAATGCCTTTTTAATTTGTAATTAAATGCTACTTTTAATAAACACTTCATATTTCTGTACCAATAGAAAAATTTTGACATGTATAATAATGTCTCAAACTCAATTTTGGGGGTCTTTTTTTGGTTTCTTTTTGTTATTAAAATGGAATAAGGACAGGATAGAGACCAGGAATAGAGAACTGAATTTTATTTACACATTCCATTTTTGTTTCTGACTCTTCCATTTTGGTTTGCATTCTCTGCATTATTTCAAGATTTGTATTTAGTTTTAACTGTAGTACATTATGCATTGTTCTATGTGCTCCCTCACTCAATGGAGGCACATCACTGATAGGAAGTACTCTGGAAACAGAAACAGTACTTTCAAATTTTTTTGGTAGGAACTCTCCTTTAACGGTGTTCTACAAAATGTTTCAAAAGGAGGCACCCTACATTGTAAAAGTATTTTGGAAATTTAATTTCCTGAAAAAAACTGAAACCTTAAATTTAAAATTTTGCAAATCCAACGTTTCATGCTCAGTGTTCAAACTCAGAGAAGATATTCTGGGATGTTTAAAATTGAGGTTTAATTTGGCTAATAGCAGGAGCAGATTGCCAAAAGATCACATTCAAAGCAAAAAGCAAGCTATTCACAGAATAATTTGAGAGGCACCTTCTGGGTACCTCACAGCTGTGATGGCTCTTTCATCATTGAGTCATTGAAAGGATACCCCTGACATGGCTTTTGTGCCAGCATGTGCCAAACCATGTGGTGGCTTGTTCATTAATCTGAGTGCAGTAACTCAGCTGGGTGCAACCAAACAGCTATTCTAATCAAGGTTTCAGCATAAATTATTGCAAGTAGAAATTAATTATCTACCCTGATAATGCTTCTGCTGTTGTTTGAACACTCTCATTTACCTTTTTTTTTCTTCAGGATGGAGACTCAGACTTCGATTCTTTGAGAGATGGTGAACCGCAAGAAAAGAAAGATGAAAGTACTGTGCCAGACAAAGGTGATTTCAAGGTATTATGAACAAGAGAATTTAGAACTAAAGAAAACTAAGGGTTTTGTTTTGCTCAAATGGGGAGAAAGCTCAGGTAGAAAAATAATGATGGCAGCAGTTTGAGTGTTACTAGGGAAGCGCCCGTAAGTCTATTTTTCGATCATTTTACTCTACTTATGTTTGTGATTTTCCCAGGATCATAGAATGGTTTGGGTTGGAAGAGACCTTTAAAGGTACTCTAGTTCCATACCCCTACAATGTCCAGGGACACCCTCAACCAGCCCAGGTGACTCTGTTCTCATAATTGTTTGTTGTATTTCTCTGTTATATTTTATTTAGAGCAGGCAGAACATCTACTATTTTAATCACTCACTCACTTGTAAAAGAAATCCATTGGTAGGCTTTCTGTTCCACGAAACTTCTTGTAATGCAAAGAGCCAAAAGTAACACTGATGCGTGGTCTGCTGTAAGGACTTGAGCACTTCCATGCTCCATCAGGAAAAAAACTAACAAGTGATTCTGTACAAGGAATGACACTTGAATGTGCTAAGGCTATTTCTTGTGCCTGAGTATCAGTCATAAGTTTATTTTTTGTTAGATGTTACTGACTTTGATAGGGCTTCTCATTCTGCAACATTGTTGTCTGTGCAGTAAATATATGCATTGTATCCTGTCTGTCAAGATTACAGAAATTTAAGTGTGATTCATATAACAACGTTGACCCACAAACTGTCTGTTTCTGAGCCAGATAATTCTGTGGAAATTTACACTATAATTCATGCAGATAGGTTCTGCTAAGACAAAATCAAGCTGAAAAGGAGCTTTATGTGAAAGCTAAAGTAATACTGTGAACAGGCAGAACTGTGAGCTTTGGGATAAGCTACTTAACAGATAGTTCTGGTAAAAATTATGCACTAAGGAATTTAAACAGAATCATGTTCACAATATTTTTTGGTTTTTTTTCACATGCACTTTTCAAAGTTTAGCTTTCGTGTTTGCCCAGTATTATTATTAAAAAAATAAAACTCAGTAGCACTAAAAGATTATACTGTATTTTCGCAGGATATATTCTGTCAGTCTGGGGTCTTTGTGGCATTTTATCTTGCAAATATTTAGCTTGCAATGTCTGGTATCTTCAGCATGGGGAGATACTGATATTCTGGACCATGTATAAGATGAAGAATTTTGTAGACAGTAAAAATAGGTTGAAAAAATCATTGATCAGTCTTTGGTATAGTATCTGCTCCTTACAAGGGATATGAAATCTAAAATCATGATGAGAGAAATAAAAAAGATTTGAACACCTGGGTTATAATTACTTATGATAATTATACATATGACAAGTAAATTCTTGTCTTCATTTCTTAATCACACACATTGATGTGTTTGTTTTTGCATTATGTGCTCAGAATATAGACTTAGATCAAAGACATTTAAGGGTTCATAAATTTCGCGAGGGCAGGTGTGGCTGTAGTGGACCAAAAAAATCTTCTGACGTGTGTGGAACCATAACCATCTTCTGGACCACTATACTGCCCCTGTCTCAGACTGACAGATTATTTTTTACATTTCAAAGTTCCAAAAATTCATGAGAAAGCATTGGTGATGAACTGAGTTGTTGTTCTTGCATTTGGTTACAGAGAGGCTGTGTTTTCATCTATGATCAGAATATAGTGCTCTATCCTATGCACTTGCATGATCATTACTTGATTACTGTAATATATGTTCATGTGAAGGACAAATAACACTCTTCATTTCTTCTCAGGTTTTCTCTAATGTAAATTATTCATCACTGAAACTACTAGAAGACTTAAATATGAGGGTCTATGCCTGCTAAAATGTATTGTCTATTAGAAACATATGAGAGCATATGCCAGCAACTGCACTTGCCCTTATGCCAATATGCTGATTTAAATCTGCATTAAGAAATCTGTGTTATTTGGGCCTTGGTTGGTACTTTTCCCTATGATAAAGCATCAGGCAGGTCAAGGTCTGGAATTTCCAACATCAGTGTTTATATTAAAATAGATAAGGATTGCAGCAGGTCTCATGTAATAACGCACGTGAGGGAAGGTGAGGGGAACAATTGCATATGTAGTTCTGAATTCAGCATGAGCCATGTTTTAATAAGGGTAAGATGGATCACATCTCAGGTCAAGTCATACCTCATGTCCCTGCCAGGCAACGACTCCTTGTTTTCACAGGGTTTGTGTAGCTGGGAGAACAGCAGCCCTTTAACAGAAGAGTGGCAGGTTGAGCTCTCACCCTTGTGCAAAGCAGGAGCTCTGGCTTCTGCTGGGTTTTGGAAGCTGGAAGCAGCTCTTGAGATCATGGAAAGAGTGGTGAGCTGCCACATTGCAGAGCAAGGTTAGAAGCAAATTTTAACATTTGCTTTTAATACAGGTCAGACTCTGTAATGTGATCCAGAAGTTGAGGCAGGCAGGAGGACTGGAACCTCACTGGCTCCAGGCATGGGCTCCTTGACTCCCTCAAGGGCAAGAGCCTGCTGACAGGATCAGCTTCAGCCTCAAGCTCAGCAGCAACTGGTAAGGCAAGAGTCAACATCTCCTGAGCCACCCCCAGCCCTATGGTATTTGCAGGAACATGGCACTGGCAGCAGTTTTGCTCAGCTCCAGAAGCTGTTCTGAGCCCAGGTGCCTCTCCTGCCACCCTGAGTGGTGGTATGGGGATGACTAAAATACAGTCTACTGAAATTACATGTTCCAGCACACCTCACACTTCAAAAATGAACCTCACAAAGTCAAATGAGGCCACTTCCCATCAGCTTATAACTTTGGAATATGGCTTGACATAAAAAATGAAGAATATCTGTGTCTTAGATATACCTCTATATACCCTTGAGAATCAGTAGTCAGAAACAGAGACTTTCAGAGTGTGACGTGTGTCCTGCGGTAATGTCTACCTTAGGATGAGAATCCAGAAATGCTCAACAATAGTCAGATGTACACTTATTTTACAGCTTTTTGGAATTAGATGTAAAGAGTCTCACCCCTTAGATGGTTAATGCTTGGCCTAGTTTCTTTCTCTCGGGTTTGTTCTGCTTGAGAAGGGCAAAACAGTATAAAAAGGTACTATTTTTTTTCAAGATGGACTGTCCTATTTCTCCAGCTACAGTTCTACATATGAAAGTAATTTTGAACATGCTCTAAGTTTTTAAATAGACGTATTTTTCAAAATCTGAAAAAGTCTGATTGTTAAACATCTGTGAACACTAAAAATTGGAGGGTAGTATTGACAGTACTGAAACAGCTACACAACTAGCCTGAATTATCAGGGACCCCTGGCACATCCCAGAGCAGTGGGAGGTGGGCTCCAGCAGGTGGGGAAGGGCTTGGCTGAGTGATGTTCACAGCCTGAAGCATCCCAACTGCAACTGTAAAAAACTTAAGGATGTACACTCTTTAAGGAGACCTGACTCTCAGACAGCTCAAGACAAACTTTTACACACCACCAGCCCTAGCACCATCAGCAGTGACGTATTTTCATTCTTTTGATTTAGTACCTGGTTACCATCTAGTTAAATTAGCACCTGGGGATGAAGAAAGGAGTGCCCTGTAACATCCTGCGAGTGATTTCATCTCAACAGAATGCTGCTCTGGGTCAAGAATGCAGGACTACCTTAGTCAAGGCAAGGAAACTACCTTTGCCAGGAAAGGCTCCTATGCCAGTAGATGACACAGAAACAGATAGAGGCATTATTACTGGATGATTGCAGGAAAAATGTGTAGATAAAGAGGAAGTCCTTTTCATGGTTTACATAGATAACACATATTTTTTTCAGGTTGGTCTGTAGGAAAGGCCTTTTTCAGCCATTGTAAAACTAAATCGATTGTACTAAAGATATTTTAAAATTTTGTCTGATCTTTGCAGGACAGTTTGTGGAATAGTATGCAGTGCAGTTGCACTGAAATAGGTAATAGCACCAGGACACTCTAGACCATAGTTTTCTCTGATTCTTCATCACAGTTTTTCACCCAGAATGACAAAAGCCACCTGTTTGTGAGACCAGATGGAAGACATTGCTTTGGATGCTTTTTGATGATGACATAGTCTTCACACATGCAAATTTAATACGAATTTCATGATCTCTGCATTACTTTTTACTGTTTGTTTATGATTGCTTTGAAGTAAATACCAATCTAAAACAATATCAATATCTAAAAAATAATCAAGTCTGAGAATGTGTTCATTGCTCCGGAAGGTTCAAGAGTAAATTTCCCTCTCTGAATCAGTGTTGTTGGATGACTGTTCACTGTTTTGGGAAGGTAGCTACAGTATTCTGCTACCTGATCAAGCATCTGTGCTAAAACAAGGAGATAAACTGGGAAAAAATAAACAACCTGACATTCAGCCAGCACACATTTGACTGTATTGTTGTGGAATTGTGTGACTGGCTAGTCCATAGTAGGTGGAGTGGTGAATGCTCATACTTTTGGTGTCACAAGCCAGGAAGGTATTGCTAGCAATAGTGCATGCTGGAAGAGTCTGTTAGATGAAGAAGCCTAAAGGCTGAATAAAGAACCATATTGAGAGAAAACCAAGTAAAAAACGTGAAGAAATATAGCTATTCTTTCGTCTCATAAACTATTGTCTCATTGAGGAGTACTGCCATTTTGGAGCTCCGCAACCACTTGTGATGTGACAGGATACATTATACAGCTAAACTAGTGGAGTAATTTACAGCAGTGCTTCTGGAGATGGTTGCATGCCACACATACCTACATCTAATATAAACATGACTTTAAAGAGGACTAGGATAGACCTATGGAGGCACAAATCTGTCAGGAATGCAGACAGCCTGTATCACCAAAGTGCTCATGACAGAGAAATTTCTATTTTCAAAATCATACTTATCTTGTGGGAGAAAGTTGGAATCATTCACATAACAGAGGAATCCTTTACTTCCACCAACATAGTAAGTTGGTGCCAAGCATATACTATGCTATTCTTTTATATGGTAAGTGCTGAAAAATAGGAAGAAAAGACTGTGAGGTCTGCTCTGGAGACTATGAGGTGGGCTGGAGCTGCTGTTTGCAAAATCCTAGTAAAACATAATTTCCCTGAGAGTTCAGAAAACTCACTGTGCACCTTGCTCATGCACTGGCATAGCAGAGTGCCCTACTGCATGCAGCTGTGCTATACACACATGAGCACAATTTGGAAAGCACCAAACTGAGGACAAGCTGACAAATTGGCAATCAGTGAAACAGTCACAGGGTGACTATGCGAGGCTTGATTAAAAGCAAAGCCAAAAAGAGACAATGCTAAATGGTTGTAATATGTCACTATACACAAGGGCAGGATGCTGCTTGGGGCCTTGCACCATTGAAGGCTGTGGTGGAGTATCATTGCATAGCACCAGCCTTTTTTTTTGTTTGTTTGTTTTAAAGAGATCATAATAGGAGTTATTCTGTAAACAGAATAACAGAATTTCTGTCTTTTGTTTTATACATGCATGACTGCTATTTTCTTTGTCTCTGTAACTAGACCCTTGTACATCATGTTATACTTGTCACAGTTGCTATTTAAATACATTTCTTTTGTTTAAGATGTTACTGGAATTAATTAAAAGAGCAAATCCTCCCAAGAGCACAATAACTAGCAGAACCTGATTGCCAGGTGATTTCTATTCTCCCAGTTGTCTTCGCTACTCCCACCAGCAGGTGCCAGGACAGCTGATGCCTGGCTGCTGCCTTTTCCACAAGTAACTGTTGGCATCTACCTCTCCCCTAGTGCGAGCACAGGCTCTGATTTTTGTAGCTTCTGTTAAGCCACTGGTTTGGGGTTTTTTTTGGTGAAACCTGCATCTCTGAGAATTGATTTCCCCATAGCAGATGGGGAAATGTGGCTAACCTTAGAAAATCATTACATGGCAATGAGGAGGTAGGTGATCAAATGGCAGAAACCATCATAAAAAATACCCCAACCCACCTTTTTTCTGTCTAAGACTCTCAAATGGCTTTGCAAATACTGAATTCATTCTTATTCAAGCAATGCCACTTGTCAGAGGAAGCATAGGTGGAGCTGATCTAGGAGCTGGTAGCACCTTGTATGATCTCTGGAGATAAATGCCTGGAAGAATTTCCCCTGTAGTTATTCAGATCCTAAGGAACAAGGAGTTTCTGCCTTTTAGGGCATATGCTGAGGTGCCCAAGCTCATTCCTAACATGTGAATATGGTGATCCACCTTTGCTAATAGCTGAGGAGAAGGGTTAATTAACTGGGTGTAGTGCTGTGTTAATATGGCTGTACTGTTTCTGAAATGTGAACCAGTGTCCTTGTATGGGGTAACTCTGAGGACATATCCTTCCATCAGTAGTTTGAAAATTTGGCAGCTCCTTTTAGGCTTTTTCTCCTTTGAGAACACTTGAAATAAAAGGTGGATGGATTTCTTAGGTTGAAGTTCATGAAGAAACACTGAAAAAGGAAAAAACCCAAATAATTCTTGAGGGGGGGGAAACAGGATTGCTTTTCAAGAGCTCAGCAAAAAGGTTTTAACATAACATGATGTGTTAGAGAATCACACACTGAAAAAGCAATTTGTTGTGACAAAAGAGGCATAATTGTCTTTCCGTCTCAAAATAAGGTTCTTTTGCTCTGTTATTTTGCAAAAAAGGAATCAGCTTCATTACATGTATTGTTTTACATGAGGTTCTTCCAGCTTCCTTTTATCTGCCTTGACATCTATTTTGTCTGCTTGTTTATAGTAGTTATAGGAAGTCTCTGAAGAGCTATAGAAATAAAAGAATGCTCCTAAATGAGAGGAAATCAGTTGATAAAAATAGCAGCTGGCAAAAAGAATGATTTGGAGGGCTCTGCTGTAACCACTTATGCAGGTGGAAATGTTTCTAGGAGTGTGAGGAAATAACTGTGTGTCACAGCCACAGGAAATGCTGATTTATTTATTACCTTGAACAGAATAGCCTTTTGCAGATAAGTCTGAGCCAGAGACAGGTTTATGGAATGAGCCAGCAGGAAATCACCTTCCTTAGAAGAAGTAAATCAGTAAATCACAGTTATCTTCTAAGAAATAGGAAGAGGTCTCTGCAGTCACAAAATCTGGAGATAATTTTTTTATAGAAGATTAAAGCTGAGACATTCAAAGGGAACAAAAGAAGTTAAGCACTTTCAATCTTCAGGGCTTTTTGTGGGAAGGTAGTGTTCTTTATTTTTTCCCCAAAGGCAACCCCTACCTAAGTCTTTACTCTCTAAATCCTCTGTAAATAATTTTCAGCCATTGATTTATCTTATAGTTGTGATTTACAAAAGCTGGGACTATTTTTACTCTTTTTCTCATACAATTGCAAATGGAAACCCAGAGAAATCTATGTTTTTGAAGCAGAAAGCAAAAGCACCTCTTAAAGAATGATACTTCAGGTTTATCCTGACAACAGATATTCTCCATGGCACTTTTTTCAATGCAATGGGACCTCATGGGTGGTTACTAAGAGAACTGACTGTAACTTTGAGTAAGACTGACAGTGTTTTGATAACTCCACCCTGGTGTTCACCAGTGTGTTTACTCTGCTCAGGAGACTTACTGAAGCTATGTTGTAGAGCTAAACACAGCAGTTTCAGAGCAAGAGGTTTTACAAGCATCTCACAGTCTGTATGAGTTTTCAGGGGTTTACCCCTTTCTTTTCTGCTCGGATGAGTCATCCAGACTCTCAGAGAAACAGGGCAAAAAGACAGTGAAATATTAAAAAATGTTGACTTCCTTAACAGTAGAAGCTTATGTTGCAGATTTTCATGAGCAGAATAATGATATAGTTGACCAAAATTTTACAGACTGTATTGTTATAGAACACAGTGAGATTGCACATTTGAAACTTTTTCCCACCAAAGGCTTAATTAGACTCCATTTTGTTCTGTTCTTCTCCAGATAGAATCCTCTCCCTGCTACCTATTGACTGTAAGGATCATCCGGATGAGAAATCTCCAGCGAGTGGATGCCTGTAAGTATCTCCATTCTTAGTGGTATCTCAGGGTAAGAACAACATAATATCTTTTATAATTGTGTAACAACCTTTTCTTAGTGTTTCTGAAACAACCCAGTGTTTATGTAAACTAATAGCTATAAACCAGGTCAGTTCTTGCTGTTGTTTCACTGAGTGTTATGCCTGTGCTTCTGACTGGTTTCAAGACTTGAAAGTGTTTCTGAGGATAAGTGCTTTCTCTCAAAGAAAGGAGAGTTTCTGATACAGGTAGATGAAAAAGACTGCATTCTGTGTTTTCAAAAACAAGGGGTAATTCTGCTGATGGATTGCAACACCTTGGAAAATGCAGCTGAGAGAAGCAAACTTTTTGATTCCTCTCAGTCTTGGTTCTGACAAAGATCAAACGAATAGGACAAAGTTTTCTACAATCGTTAGCACCAGGCTAATGCCATTACAAATTATCTTGAAATAACAATCAAAAAACCTGTGCTGATTGCGAGCTGGATGTCTTGTTCATTCTGACACTAATGCAGCAGTCTTGCAGTTGTACAAGACTGTGAGTCACATGACAGGAAAGTGGTGGGAAGTGAGTAAGCAGGAAAGGAAAACACCACTATTAACAGTCCACGTTAAAGAACACATGCAGTGAGAAGAGGTTTTTCACACAAAACAGGCAAATTAACTGTTTGTTTTGTTTGAGTGGATACAGCTATGTGACCACCTGTAAAAGATGCTGAAATTAGCTCTAGAGTGCTCTAATGTGGAAGGAAAATGGCACAACCCTCTCAATTCTCTTGTTTCTACTGTTTCACCGTGATCAGCAGTAATTGGATCTGTAGTCTCTTGCACAGGAATAATCAGGGAAGATTTTCTGAAAGATGATCTGGATTTACCATGCAGTACCATTCCCATCCTAACCTGTGGTTATCACATGTTTTTCTGAAAGGTGTGTCAGAGGAATTCCCCAAGTCACAGCTCTGAGCGAGAGAGATACCCACCATATCTGAGGTCTTATCATTGGGTCACTCTCTGCACCCCTCTCCTCATCCGTGGCTGTGGCACAAGTGTGATGAAGCAATAACACAGAAAGGTCTGATCCAGGACTCATCTCAGATCTTCTGCATGTCAGGCAACAAGACAAATAATCAGGTTGTAGAAAGAGATTGAGCAAGCAGAACTGAGGCAATATTTTACATTAAATACACAGCTGACTAGTTTGGCTGCATCTATTCATATAATTAAGGATTGCTTGATATGCTTTGTGTCTCAAAGTACAGTTAAGATACAGCAATGATGAATCACATCAGTAGAACAGAGTACCTTGCCAGACAAGCAGGCAACAGTCATTGATCTGTAATGATAAATCTTAAGTCATGTGATAGTTATACAAAATTACTTTTAATGCATTTTAAAATCTGTAGCATTACTTCTAGGTTTTCCAAATATACACTGATATCTATTTTTGCAGTTTCAAAATTCTTCAAAGCGTTACTATCTGCATGTAATTTCCCGGTTTGATCAAAATAAATAAAAAAACTTGAGGAAATTGAGTAACAAACCTGCAAAACTTTTTCCATCCAGAGGGGCTAAATAGGCTACAGTCCTTAAATTGGAAGTGAAATTCTTGAGGAGGATATGGCAGTTGTTCCTTCAAAAAGGAATAGGGGAAGAAGGTGAATAAGGAGTAATTTTGCACTATTTTTCATAATGTGAGAATAAATGTGAGCACCTAATAGAAGTATCAAATAGGAAGTTTAAGAAAACATACAGGCAAGCTGTGGAACTCACCATCACAGGAATGTGTGAATGTTAAAGTATACATGTTCAACAAGTAATTATTCATGGACCATAAATCTGACAAGGGCTATTAAACATGGTACTCAAAATGCAAAGTCTTGTTTGGAAATGCCAGAGTAAGGATCTCCCTGAAAGATGGAAGGTAGATCAGGCATAGTACTGCTCTAGAATAACCTTGTTTCTTCTCTGGAACAAGGGGTAGAAGGGGTATTACCTGGCAGTAAAGTGATTAAGAATTTCTTTTTTAACGTGGAAAAGGCTAATCTTTTTTCTTCTGTCTCATCCTTGGATAAAAGTGAAACTCTTCCAAATGAGATTTCTCAGTCCAAGTGAGACATGCTTCCTGGAGATGTGTAGGCTGAATTTTGGAATCTCACAAGTAGCAGGTAGTGACAAATGGAGTCTTAAGAAAGAAGGAGGGCAGTCTTAAATCTTGTTCTTAAATCAACTCTGTCTGTAAATGAAATAAAGACAAGTGACTTCCTCTGAAAGGAGAAGGTGCAAGTGACATACTATGTTCCTATTTCACAGAGGTACTGGTGTGCCTAAGGCAAAATATGCAAGGCAGCCAGACTGGTCAGGCTGCCTAAACCTACCCTTACTGGGGAGACAGGTAGCAGTCAGCCTCCTGCAGGCAACCTGCAGCAACATGCATTTCCTGTGCACTGCCCTGTTTCTGTGTTGTTATGAATTGAATAGACAATTCCAGTTGAGAGGGACCTAAAACACTCATCTAATCAAACTCCTTGAAGAGTAGGACTGACCAGGTTGAAGCATGTTATTAAGGGTATTGTCCAAATATCTCTTCAACACCGACAGGCTTGGGACATTGGCTACCTCTCCAGGAAGCCTGTTACAGTGTTTCACTGCCCTCTCAGTAAAGAAATGCTTCCTAGTGTCCAGCCTAAACCTTCCCAGAACAGCTTTGAACCGTTCTCATGCATCCTGCCACTGGACCCCAGGAAGAAGAGCTCAACACCTCTTTCTCGGTGTTCCCTCTACAGAAAGTTGTAGAAAGCAATGAAGTCCTCCCTCAGCCTCCTTTTCACCAAACCAGACAACCCCTAAGTTCTCAGCTGCTCCTTCAGGACATTCCTTCCAGCCAATTCACCAGCTTTGTGGCTCTCCCCTGAATGTATTCAAGGACTTTCATGTCCTTCCTAAATTGTGGGTCTTCTGATACTGCTTATTTTTTATTTGTACCACAGCAACGGTAAAGACCTGTCTGTGTCTCCCACTTATGTGCAAAGTGGGCAGGAGTGTCTGAAGGGAGAAGATGTGCCTGGGAATCACGATTCTCAGAGTCATAAGTCTGCAAAGCCCACCATGCAATCTCTGTGAGGGAAAACAGATGCTATTGAGACGATTTCTGTTGTTTCTACTTGGCTTGAATACGGAGTAGGTAGGCAGCCCTTTTCCTTCCCTTTGCGATTTTGTTCAGAAAGGAGAGGAGACAACAGGACAGAAGGAAAACTGAGTACTGGAGATGAAATGCTCATTCAACTAATACAGTCAGAAAGAAAGTAGAGGGAACGGGGCCAATAGATAAGAGTGGTGGGAAGGTAGAATTAAAGCAGAGAATTTGACTCTAGTCAAGTACAGTGAAATTACTGTCCGACTTTTTTTTTTTTAAATCCAAAATTAGATATGGAATGTGGGAAATGACGGGAGAGGGAGTAGACTAGGACCAACAGAATATTTTCAAAATGTTTCCATCAAAGGAATAGTATTTTTTGACTGTAGGAATATGTTGACTTCTCCACAACTTTCTTTAGGAAAAAAATTGACGGAATTAGTTTTGGTTTAGTTTCTGCATTATAATATTAAAAAGTAGAAAAGCAATAAATAAAGTGCCTGTTGACCTATCACAATGTGATATATAATTTCTCAAGCAGTTCTGATTTTCAGTTCTTCCCTCTGTCTTGGACAGAAAAACAGGAGGCTTCTTGAACAAATACACTTTCAGCAGAATAAAATGCAGCCTCCACTCAGTTTGAGACAGAGTTAGTGGCTATATGGTGACACTTGGCAAAACCTAGTGGTGGAGGAAAGAAAGGGAGAAGGAAAAGAAAAAGCTCCTGTTGTGGACTGGCAAATTTTTGCCTTTCTCTAGAAGTCAACGCGCAAGCTCTTGTTCCCTGCTCTGCCGGCAGAGTCCTTATCTGCTGCTGAGGGATCCTCTCCATTTACTGCTGCCATACTTGTCTCTCTTGAAAGTCTTATATCAAGGGGCATTTATTCTCAAATCTAGTTACCTTTTGCATTACACAATATCTGATCATTTTTTCACCATCTTAATCATCATCTTTTCTTTTTTCCATCTTAATTATTGATAAGAACTGTGTAAGAGGTGTTTTCAAGGTGCTGAAGTACTTTGCATAGCCTGTATGAAGAAACACTTCATTATCCAAGAACAGAGTACATGGCATTTTTGGTAGTACCTGCTTGAGATGTACCTTAATTTAGGTGCCTTTGAGAAATGGGTTGTAAAATCCTTCACTGACCTTCTACTGGTGCATTTTGGGAGCGTCCCTGTCTTCCTGGAGGTGGCAATTAGTTAACATCCAATGCCTAATTCAATGAGCTCCTTCTGGAGGAAACCTCTGCCATCATACAGCAGGGGTAGTTCTGCAGCTCCTTTCACAAACTTTCATCAAGAAATCACTGAAGGCAAGGCAGAGATGGAGATTTTTTGCAGTTGTTCTCAAAGGATGGAGGAGGCTCCCAGGCCTCTTTTATCAGACAGCAGCTGAGGGTTAGTGTGTATGTGTGCATGCATGCATACTTGAGCACAGGAAGGCTTGTTGGCTGAGAAACCAAATTGGCTGACTAGAAAAGGAAATTCTCAGCCTTTTATATAAAATATCACTGTTGTCTGCAACTCATGCAAAGAAGAATAGAAACCACCTTCTGTTCTAGGTCATCCTCAGAAGGAAACCTTAAAAAGTGACATTATCTCAGGCATTTGTGTCTTTAAATAACTTCTACTTTTTGTTGGAACCACAGAGTAACCTTTCCAGTGTCATGCAGCACTGCTGACTTTGCCAAATTACCAATTGTTTTGCCTCTTCCCTACCCAGTAAGCCAGGCTGATTGCTATGTCTCGTTGTGGCTGCCGACAGCAACATGTGAAAGGTCACGCACTAAAACTGTGAGAAACTCTAATGATCCAGTGTGGAATGAAACCTTCTACTTCAGAATCCAGAGTCAGGTCAAGGTAAGGAGCCAAAGTTATCTGCCTGATGCAACCTGAAGATTTTGTGCATATATCTCTTGAACTGTACCCAGGATTTTTGTAACAGATGGCACATGATAAAGGACTTTTCAAACTCTTGAACAGCAGAGATGACTGAGTTCCTATGTCAGTTCAATAGTCCTGCTCAGGAGGGCCTGAAACTGAGCTTATTATTGAAGTTTTAGGGAAACTAGAGACTGTTACGAGTCAGTGCAAGATGGACGCAGAATTTGGGAGTTAACGAAGTTGTTTTATATGTGTAGCCAATATAGTATGTTACAGTAATTAAAATGAACTAGGCAAGAATAAATATTCAATTTACAGTGCATTTTTCCAAAGAGGGATGATATTTAAATTCTTAACTTTTCTTCTCAAGCACATCCACAACAATATTTTTTGCCTAGAGCTAATGATGTCCAGATTGCAGAAGCTAAAAAACCTCTTCTACCTCTTTTCCCAGAATGTGCTGGAGCTGACAGTATATGATGAGGATTTTGCTACTCCAGATGACCACCTCCTCTGTGCGATCTTTGATACTGCTAAACTTCCAATTGACAGAACAGTGATCCTGTACTTTAAGCCAAGCCCAAATGTGAGAGCAACCAAGCAATTAAGGCAACTAAGAATCCAGTGGAGATTTATATAACACTTTCAAAATATTTCTGAACCTGCTATGGATGACTTGTTCCAGTAATGAGTAGTTGAATTGCCATTCAAAATATAAGCAAAAAAAATGTGGTAAAAAATGAGAGCCTGAGACCTTCTTCACAATAATTTTATAAATTATTAAAGACCATAAGACTAAAACAGTGTTGTAGGTAGGGGAGGGATCTGACTGTGAGCTACCTCTGAGCAACACGAAGGCTATGCAGCTGTTGCAGGGTGAATAATCCATAATTTGTCCCCCCATGTAACTCATAATCACTACCCCTGCCCCTTTGCTTGCGTCTACTTTCACCCCAAAAAAGCAATGATGAAGGTGTCATTGTGTGTATCTCACAAACAATGGCTGATTCACTCCCTTTTTTCTCAGTTTAGCATCTATAAAATCTTGATTCCCTTTGAGATCTAAGGATGAGATATGCAAAATATCTTGCATGAAACTTCATGCTACCGTGTACAGATTGCCTCTGGTATCCAAACTACGTCGTTCATGACCAGCTTATGTAGCTCAATGGTGCCTTACAGTGGGTTGCATAACACTTACTCTGAATCACTCACTAATACGAGTCTCTGATCATTATGTTAAAGTGATGGGTGTAACATATCTTAAATGTCCAAGATAATACCAAGTACAGTAAGTCGTGGAATGACAGTGCCACGAATAGTTGTGAGAAAAAGGTAGAATTCAGAATATAAAGGAAGTGACAAATTGTCTTTCTGCAGCAGCTTCACACTAAGAAATAGAAGTACAGGTTGTTTTGATGACATCTTGGAAAAGGAAGGAGGTGGGGAAGGCATCCTTAAAATATCTGGCTGAAATGTTGAATCAGACCACATAGTCTGAAATATTTATCACAGGCATTGCAACCAGTTACTTCAATTGTGCCTGTCAGGGACCAGGGTTTAGACAAGGGACAAAGAATTTTTTAGCTATTTCATTTAATATCTTGTTCTTGCTTTCAGGCCAAGGAGGAGCTAGAAGTTGAATTCAAATTGGAGTCCGCGTAAGTGATATAAAGATTTTAAAAATGCAAAAATTATTAAATGATTAAGAAACAGTACTAGAAGTCATGTTTTGTGATACTTCTGTAAAAATGAGCCAGCTTTCTACATGTTATTTCAGTCCCCAACAACTGACTAATTAGCTTGTTCCATAGCTTAGCTGCTTTCAAAGACACACCTACCAGTTTCCCAGAGAGGTTGTGGATGCCCCATCCCTAGAAGCGCTCAAGGCCAGGCTGGATGGAACTTTGAGCACCTGGTCTAGTGGAAGGTGTCCCTGCCCATGTCAGGGCCATTGGAACTATGTGATCTTTAAGGTTCCTTCCAACCCAAACCATTCTATGACTCTATGATTTGTCTACTTGTGGACAATTCAGAAGGCTTTCTGTGTGTGTGAACATTGATGTCTATCAATTTTTGCTTCCTTCTTTCAGGTTATGTGTTGGACAGACTCCTAGCATTGAACCATCCTGGTTAGGTTTCCAGTGTATTTCAGATTCCGTTAATTTTCC
>JAOXXN010000065.1:26416597-26427073 GCA_026770055.1 Myrmophylax atrothorax | reverse complement strand
GACAGGGACGCAGAGGGGTTGCTGTTGTTTCATGAGGAGAAGCAGATAGGGGAGAAGAAGCAGAAAATAACTAAGGTCAGATTTTGTTACAGTTGAGGTGATGAAATGAACCACTTCTGAATGAAAAGGAAATTATGGTCTGTGATATTTCTGTCCCAGTTTTCATTCACACTGCAGGTATATCAGACAACTGCACCTCCTTGGAGAGGATATTCAGTAAAGTCAAGGACTAGTTCCATCTTCCTTAGTACAACACATAAAGAGTATAATTGGTCTCTTACAAAAATATGATTTCTGAAGAGCTGAGTCTTTGTACATAAACAAATTACTTAAGCGAAGTTCTATTAACTGTATTGATAACAGTGGAAGTACTGTCACCTAGATGTGGCGTATGGAAGGGCAGAGCAAAACCTTACCCATGCTGAAAAGCGTGCGCACAGGGTTTGCAAGATCTGGAGCCTTGCAGTGTTCCCAGTGTGCACTTTTTGCCACTGGCAACACCATCATGAACAGCAAAACTGCTCCTGCCTTCCCATCGCCACCGTGTCTGAGCTCAGTTGCCTGTACTGGAGTTGGTAATCTATAAGCAAGACTTTGAAAAGACAAAATAGTAAACACAAGTCAGACCAACCTATGCCCTCACTGCCCCTCTCTCTGCATCTGTCTGAGAGCTTAGTGTCCCATTGTGGCTGTATTACAGAGTGGGTGGAGTTCACCCCCTACGAGGTGGGACTTCTGAAGTACGGTGCATTCGTTCGCACAGAGCATTTCGGAAGCGAATTCTTCATGGGACGTCTGTTAAAAAAGCTCCCCGAATCCCGCATCTGCTACCTTCAAGGTGATGTATTGTATTGTCCTGTCACAGAGGAGCATTGGAGGCGGGCAGTGCTGCTAACCAGAGGGTAGATAATTCTGTTCTAACATACTGAGTACTGCTGTGAAATTGCCTACCAGGAAATGGGAATGGTAGTTTGTAAAAAAAAAAAAAAATACAGTAAAAACCACCACAGCTTTTTTCAGTTTCTTGTCACTGTCTTGGTAGATGAGACATCTGTGTCTTAAAGATCAAATAGATGAGGCTCCTTATTTCTTTCCTTGTAAGGAATAGTTCCCTTTTCTTTGGTTATTCTTCTGACTCCTGTCTGAATACTCCAACTTAAGAGCAATTGTGGTAGTCAGATTTAAATTTAAAGTGGCAAATGAAATTGTGGCCCTGTGTTTTTTTCAACAAACTTGCCAGTGCCCCAGTGGGGAGGCAGAGAGGGGCAATCCTGGATGGAGAAAAGAGTGCACAGTGGAGCTGTAGTCCACCGCATCTGTGACTTGCTGCAGTATGAGGTGTTGCCTTACAAACCAAACATCTGAAGAGCCAGTTCGTTGCACTTTGAAAAAATTCAGAGTGTGTGGAAGCTGATCAGAGTATGTGCAGAAAGAGAGAAGCTGGATTAAGGAAGACAGGAATAGAAATTACATGTTTTTGATGTTTGTGTTATCTGAACTCTTATTTTGCTTCTTGATTGAGTGGGGTTTTTTCTGCTTTACTTGTCTCACATTCTTTTCTCTCTTTACCATGTGGCAGAGCCATGCAGTAGGTTAGGCACAAAGCTGATGGCAGCATGACCTGAAATAATGCCATAGAAAGTTAAAAGGAATTTAACTGTGTGACACTTTAGAAATATTTGCATTGCGACCATTCAAAAATTAAGCCAGGAGGTCAAAGTAGAAGGAAAAAGGCATTTTTTTGTTAAAATGTGTCCTTGTGTTTACTAATTCCTTTTACAGGTATGTGGAGCAGCATATTTTCTGTGAACCTGTTACAAATATGGGGACTGTCCCACAGTTCTGAGGACTTCTGGAAGAGATGGACACAAGACAGAATAGAAGAAGTTGGTGAGAAATTATTAAGCCTTCCGTTTATGGGTATTTAGTCTTCTGGATAACTCTTGACATCATCCTGTTAACTATGTTGACATTAGTATCATAGGATCTTCCTAAGAGTTGGCAACTGTTCCTCACACTGTAGAGACTAAGAGAAAGAGGGTAATCAGGGAAAGGCTTCTGTAAGTACAAGACTTACTAAAGCTCTACTGATTCCTCAGGAGTAAGTTATAGAGGGGTCAGACATTTCTCAGGAAGTGTTTTGGCATTGTCCACTTTCACTCAGACATACATAACCAAGAATCAGTGACAGAGAATACAGTTATTTTTACTGCCTATGCAGAGAATAAGCCTGAATATTGATTTTTTAATCAATATTTCCTGCATTTTATTACTCAGTACAGTAGTGCATTGGATTCATCCTGGCACAAAGATAAATAAGGCCCAGAGGGTATTTTCTGAAGCAATATAGAAACCATGATTTTATTGCTAAATCATTCAATAAGGTAGTAACAATAATTGCAGACATCCTGAAAAATACAGAATTACATCTATGCAATCATAGAAACCATCAAGTCCATCCTGCTGCCCTGTCAGCCTCTTGGGCCGGCAAAGCAGGTTGTGATTTCAACAAACCACACCTCTTATCGTTTCTACTTTTTACCCACATGACACATACCCACCCTAAAAGCTATCTCTAGTTTCTGAAGATGAATGCATGCCCCAGGTTTTCCTGGGTTGCTCTCACTCTGCTGATTAAGCACATGCTCATGTTGCCATGAATGAATATCAGGCAGCAGCTGCCACTGTTGCAATAGACTCTGTGATTGCTGTTGTTGCCTGTCTGACTGAGCAGTAGCACATGCGTCAGCCCCATTTTCTCCATGTTTGCCTTTGTTTCATGATACCTTCCTGTGAAGAACTGTAACTTTCCTTCTGACAGAACATTCTCTGAATTCCTTAGTTTCCCTGAGGTGTCTTTTTTCCAGAACTAAAGATTGTTTCTGATGAACTGTCTCCAGGCCAATGCTTAAGACCATCAGCAGGGATTTGCCCAGCAGTCACTTCTTTCCTTTGGAATAGTTTGTGTGTGTTTAGTGAATCACCCCAGAACAGCTCCTGAGATCTCAGACACACCAGGGCAGCCAGAAATGAACATTAGTTAACAAGCAGTTCACCAGCTTTTCTTCCCTCCTCTAGATGAAGACCCAGTGTTGCCCACAAGGCCCCATGAGCTGCGGACTCGGATGTACACTCCTCCTGGCGCCCTGTCCAGTGCCCTTCGGGGAGCACTGACTGATCGCTTCTCCGTTGCCCAGCACCACAACTTCCTGAAGGGCTACCAGCTGCATAACAACTACATGGAGAATGAGCACTTCTGCAAATGGAAAGGTGATGGGGACTGATACTTATCTGGCATCATTTTCAGGTAGTTTTGGGGTAGGCAATTTAGGAAAGAAGACTGTCAGGCTTGGCAGGGCAAAAAAACCTTGTGAGAAAA
Source organism: Myrmophylax atrothorax (assembly GCA_026770055.1). Lineage (NCBI taxonomy): Eukaryota > Metazoa > Chordata > Aves > Passeriformes > Thamnophilidae > Myrmophylax > Myrmophylax atrothorax. Next base: position 26,423,694 of record JAOXXN010000065.1, on the reverse strand, counting down.
TGTTTGTTTTCTAAACAGAGACAAGACACTAAGACTTCGGTGTTGAAAGGTATTTAGGGCTATTTTTAGATATATGTGTTTATTAGCTTTAGCTGAGACCCCTGCAGTTGAGACTGAGAGGGTAGGCTTGCAGCTGACAGAACCAAATTTGAAGTGGCAGAGAGCAGAGTGAACATGAGAGAAAGCTTAATTTGGCAAGACTACGCCATCTAACCTAAAATGCAACTGGAATATTGACGAAAATATCACCTACAAGAGTAAACTGTAATCAATGGGGCTTTGTAGTCCAAAGAAGAGGGTACTGAGTGGGAGGCATAAATCCAAATATATAAAGGATTGAGAATATTCTGTTCTCTAAATCATTGATAGATAAAAGATGAAACAATGATTGAAATTGAGCAAGGCAGACTTAGGTTTATTATTAGATGCTGCTTACTGGCACTAATGAGTATGACATGGTACTGGAATATATTGTCTGGAATCTCAACACACAGGATGTCTCCAAATGGGAGCTTAGGCATTTTGCAGTCCTCCTCACACCTGTTTGACAGTCAGTGGTGTGGCAATTAAATTAAACAAGGCCTCTGGGATGATCTGTTCCACCTTACACTTCTTTGTCCAGTCAAAATACCTGCAGATCAATTCTTATTCCAAGAAATATTTTCCTTTTAGACACTGTGTTAGACTCACGTCCCAATCAGCTGATGCAAAATCCTGATCAACTGGGCATGATAGATGCTGGATTTTTCATCAATACCAGCAGTGCACCACTTTTAAGGCCACAGAGGGAAGTGGATGTCATCATATATTTAAGTTATACTACTGGATCACATACATCGGTAGGATGTTCTTGTTATCATATATTGTGTTTTCTTTTACTTGTAAATGTCCAGCCTTGTAGCATCTAGAATTGCTGGTTATTTCAGCTGTTCAGTTTTTAATGTCTGCATTCCCCTGTGTTTTTAACTGTAGTGATTAATACTGTTCTTATTTCTTCCTGCCACTCCTGGAATCTTTCTTGCTGGTTTATGAACATGTCAAATTATTCAAGGGGACATCAGCATGGCATCTTAGAGAATGATGGAAAGAGTATCTTCTGTTTTATGCTGACTCAAGCAGGTTTCCAGACCCTGTACAGGAATATTAATAAAGATGAGGAAGTGATTTCTTTGACTTAAGTTAGAATATGAAAAGGGTTAAGTGAATACCAGAAGCAGATAAGTTGTAGGCTGACAAATATGATGCTACAAGTAAAATTCAGAGACAAGCATCTTACTGCAGAATCCCCAGTTTCACGGAGATAGAGTTAATTAACAGTACATAAAGAAGTTTGGGTCGTTATATGTCAGAAACCAAGGTTAATTGGAAACTCACTATTAACCATCTTGGCCTGCTTAAGTGGAATTACTTTTTCTGAATGAGAGCAGTTGTGCTATTGCTAATAAGTCTTATGTTGCATGAGACATATATATAATGAAGTTTCATTTCAACCTCATTCATTGTCAGATAAATTTTATGAAGAAAGACTGCTACAGTTTTAAGCACTTTAGTAGAAACATTTTTCTGCTTGATAGTGTCCACTATTAAATGGTAAGAGTAAATAACAGTGCATATTAGGGCATGGTGTTTTATTCAACATTTCAGGGAAAAGATACAGTATAGCCTAGAACTTCAGACTTTATCAGTAAAACTTCTGTCTCAATAAACACTGTGACATAATGCCTGCACAGGCAGAGACATAATTATTGCACATTTAAAGTTAACTTATCTCCTGGCTTCCAAGCACATAATGAGATACCTTAAACATTTTCTTGCTGGGGTTTTCTTTTCTGGTAAATTCTATACAATATTTTAAACCCAGGCTCTTTCATTTGCCAAAACTCCTGAAAATTGCTTCAATTTTTTGGAAAAAACATTGTCTGGATGAATTCTCTAAAATTGTGCTTACAGATTGCGAATAGCTTTGTGGTAATAATTACTACTATATGTGACAATTATGTGCAGGAAAACCTTTGACAAGAAGGAACCCACCCAATGGATCTGAGTCACTAAACTTTAATACTATATGAAAATTTGAGGCCTTTAGACAATGAAGTTGAATTTCCATGCTAACCATTTCTGTGATTCTCTAGTCTCTAGATAAGGCGTGTAAATACTACTCGGAGCAGAAAATCCCATTCCCCAACATTTCTTTGACTGATGAAGATAAGAAAAATCTGAAGGAGTGCTACCTCTTCCATGACTCAGATTTGCCAGGATGTCCGATTGTGATTTTTCTTCCCCTTGTGAATGATACCTTCCAAGAGTACAAAGCACCCGGTAAGTTACAAGCAGCGGCAAAGCATTAAAAAAAAGACACCACTACCTGCTTCCCTGACTTGGACAGAGCCTTTTTGTTGGCTGTCTTGGCTGGCTGGGTTAATGCAGGAGGACTTTAGCTAATTAAATGGATTTTCCCCATCCCTGCCAAAGCTATTATGTTCATTGATGTCATCCTTGGGGTCCTAAGAGGACAGACATAGCCCTTGTCTTCTGGATGATGTTCACCTTCTTCTCTGTCCCATTTTTAAGTGCCCTTTCAGGCTGACATCCTTGTCTGACCCATGACTTTATTGAGGCAGATGTTTAGGAGTAAGCTGTAGATGACCATTGCAATGCAGTCCCTCACTTCTCCCTTCTGCCCCCCTCATTTCAGGCCTGCAGTGTTTTCTTGACTAGGGGTGGAGATACATGACCTACATTGTTTGTGCATCTAAACCCTATGAATCTTCTTCCAGAGAAACAGCCCTCTCTCTGAGTTTTGTGGGCAGCTTGACACTATTGAGATGAACATCGAATCACAGCAACAACTCTTTCTCTCCAGGTGTCAAGCGCTGTTGCTCAGAGATGGAGGGAGGACAACTTGATTTGACCAGCTGCTGTTCCCCCTACTGCATGTTCTCAGTCAGGTACACGGAGGAGAATTACTGCAAGCTGCTGAATCTCAGCGAATACAACATCCTGAACAACTCTCAGATGATTATGCAGGCCTTGCAGATAGCAATGCAAAGGAGAAGGCAGAACATGTGCTGAACACCTGTCCAACTGCCCTTATCTTCTCAGAGGAGTTTTTCATGCTCTAGAACACAGAAGGGACATAGCTTTTCCAACACTGCCCATTCTGAACTATAGAAAAAAACCTACCCCAGGTGACACAGCGGTTTGCTGGGAGGTTTTTTCCATTCTCAAGAAGTGGCCACTATAGGCAAGGACATTGCCTGGGAAATTTTTACGTATGTTTTGTTCCCTAAATTAAGGTTGTCTGTAGAACACTCTTTACCTAAAATACTTGTTAGATTTTTAAAATAGTGTGGTTTTAAGCCTAACTTACTATAACATATGACATAAGGAGAAACAATTTTTTACCACCACAGTGCTGCAGTTATACAACCCAGCCAACACACCTACAGGCCATAACAAGGGAGTATAAATCTCTGCTCCCACAATTCTTCTCTGTGGAACACCATGGAAAACAAAGAGAACCTGAGACACAACTGGAAGCTGGCACTGGGGCCCTGGGTCAGCTCTCTTTTGCAAGTGTCCTAAAGGGCAGCCACAGAGGTTGGAAATGTAAGGAGGGACAAGTGTGTGCATGCAGGCAGCTCCATGACTTGCAACCACATCCTGGGCTCTCTTGGGCTGTGAATGAATCATACATGATGGGAAGAAGCAACTTAGGAACAGACATAAGACTTTTCACATAATTTTTTTTAAAACAAAGGGTGTAATTTGGGCACATCAAAATTTCCTGTGAATTTATGTCAGTTTTAATAGTTTAATACTGAGACAGTAATAAAATCTCAACATTTTATTTTGAAACTTTCAAATAAAACACCCGGGATTTTTTTTCCCTAGTTGAATTACTCCTCATATTAAAATACCTTTCATAAATTAAAAAGAAATGGTGCTTAAAAATATTTTACTTCAAATAGACAATAAAAACTTGGTTGTCTTACTCAATGAAAACAATTTAGGACACATGTCTATCAACAAAAATGCTTATTTATCTAGTTCTGCATGTACAAACTGAGGGGCAGTGAGTAATCTGCAGCAACTAAGGTCATCTTAAAACAACCTGAAAAAACCCTCCATGGGATCTAGCACAAAACCACCAATAGCATTTGATGTGGTTGTGCATTTTTGAACTTTCTTCCTTTTCCCTTTTATGGAAAGTATTTTTTTTTAACTGTTCTGAACTGTGCTGAGGGTGTAAAAATTTTAAATTCATAATAACTTTTGCATTCCAGGAGTAAGTCAAATTAAAAACACACTTCATTAATAAGTTTTGTGTCCGAACAACAACTGTGAAAATTTTGAACAGAGTCTATTCAGTCAAAAAAAAAAAAATCTATCAACTAGATGTTGTAATCAGGGGCTAAACCGGGTAAAATGCTTGGGTAAGTTGAAACATTTCATATCAATATTTTATAAAACATCTTTGTTTTGAAACATAACTTCTTTTTAATAGACTGTCTACCTCGTCAGCCCAGGGAACCCAACCTGAAAATAACAGGTTTCATTTACAGCCAAATAATATGTTTGGCTTGTTGCAAAATGACACTGAGGATTTTCATTTTTGCAAGAAGCAATGACAAATTATCTTTGCAAATTGGTTCACAGTGACTTTTGCCAACACTTTTGTCATTCATGGTGTCAGACCAAATCTTCTTTTTTTGAGCAACTGTAGCCTAATGTTGCAAGCCTAAAGATCATAGCATAAATATTAATATTTGGAATTTTAGATTTTCAATGACTATGTACTTCTGCTGGTAATTTTTTTGTTCCATAGTGGTTTCACTAGTCATAATCAGAAATAGGATACTATGTGCTCTGCATATAACCCTGAAAATTGCCTCCATTTTTACATGAAAACCCTGTTGTGAAAAAATGTAAACAGTTTTTAGCCATAAACTCATGCTGCCTCCAGTTCTGAAGAAATGTTATTTACACACAAATATTTTGTGTATACAGTACCAGACAATAAAGATTTGTTTGAAAAATGAAAATTCTCCCTTGCTCCACATATTCAGGCATTTCAGTAATATGCTTCAAGTTCACAGTGTGTTCCTTGTTCCTGGAAAACAAAACTGTTGTTGTCTCTGCAAAAAGCATACCAAATATTTGCTGTGAGCATCATGGATAAAGGAATGTATCAGAAACAGATTGCAGAGGTATGCAGTAAGCCTTGGCCCCTCCCTCCTGCAAGGGCTGTCTCTGATGTGAATTGCAAACACTATTCATGAAAATGAGAGCTTTTTGGCCACTGGCACTGTGGGACTGACAGCCTCAGAGTTCCATTCCTGGAGGACAGTCAGGTTTATAGCTTTGCCCTCCAAACAGATGTCATTATATGAGTCAAAGATGCTCATGTTGCCAAGGGTTTTCTGTGACCTAATGAAAAATGTATGTCATCAAGCTACATCATTGCAGTTGGCACACAAAGGAAACATGGCATGCATGTAGGCACAACCCTTTATGGTGTTATGAAATGCCATAGCCCATGCCAAAAATTTATTCTACCAAGTTGACTGTGATGACTGCTGGTATTATTTTGCATGGGAATGTGCAAAGGGGAACTGGCTGATAGCAGCATTTAACCAGTAAGCTCTAGAATACTCGGAGAATGAGCATCTTCTTGCTTATAGACTATGTGCCGGGGGAGCAGGAAAGCCAAAGGAATCCCCTCCCCCAGAGATTCTGTCCTGTTATGACCTGTTGCAGATGCAACAGTGTTTGGCTGCCTTTTTTAATCCGCTTCCAGTGTGCTGGCAGCTGTGCCAGTTTCAATGGTATAGGGGTCAGCTGGGTGCTCACACGGGCAGGTGTTCTGCTCTGGCACTGGTTTCACAGGTGTGCCAAGGACTTTGAGGAAGGCAGCATGTGGTCAGTGCTGAATTTTGCCTGTGTCTGGCAGGTTTCATTGGGTCAGATACGGGCACTTAAATGCAGCTCGTTTGCAGCCAGAGTCAGTCTGAACTGGAAACTGATGCAGAAATATTCATGGAGGTGGAGCTAAGCTGAGGAAAGTCGTTTCTTCAGGACTCTACATCTAAACACAAAAGTGATAATTACAAGCTGGAGGAAAGAAGAGAGAAGGAATGCAATGACTTCAGGAGACACTCAGCCCTGCTGGACCTATGTTGAGTAGATATAAACCACCATATGAATGTGTCTGTTCTGCATGCCTAGACCTGGGGTTGTAGAGGCATATGGTTCAGAAAGTCTTAAACTGGTTTTTGCAATAACCAGTTTAGAATCAGAGCAATAGTGTTGTGCCTCTTTTTTTTTTCATTAGCTGTTTTATCCTATCTGCTTACTGTCACAGGAAGCCTAAACTCAATTTATGTACTTTGCTGTATTTTATTATAGAGCATATATTTCTGTAGGCTTTGAGGTCTTGCCAAATTGAAAGTTCAGTGCTCAGATGGAAGGGCATCCTTCTTTTACCATTAGTTATAAATTTTCCAGTGACCAGTATGGAGCAAAGTGACTTGAACACCATACTTCCACAGAGTATTTAGGCAAAGGTATTTCTTCCTACTTATTTGACCACAGGATTCAGCTTCCTACCATAAGAAAATGGGAGGGTTTAACTGGCTTTAAGAAACCAACCAGAGGTGGGGCTCTGAGTCAGTTTATAAAATAGTTGCTCACCTGCATATGAGACATTTGAACTATTGGTGTCTGTGGAAGCTGAGAGATGTGAAATTGCATTGCCACAGATAACACAGAACTTGTATGGGACTACAATCTCAATGGAGCAAGATGGCCTTTTGTCTCAGGTAAGAAAGGTGGAGAACAAAGCAAGGCATCTGGGATCTCAACTAATTATGCTGCATATAGCGCAAAGATGATATTACTTTCTTGACCTACCATTGATTAAAATGATTCTGCATAGGATGAAGAAAGTCAGTGCTTCAAGACTTCAAAATTGAAATTTTAAAAATTAGAGGAAGGAAGTGAAAACTACTTGGGGAGTAAGAACTTATTTACAGAGGGAGCATTTTGAAAATTTAGGGGTTTTCTTAATTTCAGACATGTGGTATATGCAACCCTAG
>JAOXXN010000065.1:26403915-26416587 GCA_026770055.1 Myrmophylax atrothorax | reverse complement strand
AACCCTAGAATAAATATTAAATAGCACAGAGGTGTACTTCAAAGTGAAAGATTAATGACAGGGTGTGTTTATGGGAGACAGGTTTGCTGTTCCTTTAACAGCCAGGGCCAGGAGCTGCTTCCCCTCCCCGTGTGTCATGCAGAGGGTGGACCTTACCTGGCTGCTACGCCTCTGTTCAGGCTTACTGGGGCAAATGCGGCACAGGCAGCGGCACCAGGCACCGCCAGAAACCCCTGTACCTGCCAAGGCCCTACAGCCAGCACTGACCATGGGCTCCCTGTCACTGTGGTTCTGAAGCTTTCAATTCCCAATGAGGATTGCCTTTAAAAGACAGGATGGTTTTTCCAGGGATAATGTTGGCCCTTCTCGTTACAGGAGCCGATTGCTCAAACCTCTCGACTAGGAGACGGAACTATGTGGCTGAATCCTGATGGAGAACAGTGGACTTCTCCTACTAAGGTACCACAAAGGAGGATTTCAAAAGGAAACAGTAAAAGGGACTTTCCTGCTGGGTGGAGACGGGGTGAAAACAGATAAGGTTCAGCATCTGCCAAACAGTCTAATTAGTACTGTAACCCATCCAGTTCCCTCCATGAAACACAGTTCTGCTTATCGTTTTAATCACTCCACTTACATAGGCTTGCTTCACATTAAAGGACTAATGTGGTTTCCTGTCCTTGGCACCTGGGAAACAACCTCTGTTTTAACAAGACTAATACCTTTTAAAGGATGGATTTGAATAGGCTTTCTCTACATATGTCTTGCTAAAGCATAAGAGGAAAATTACTGCTAGTGTAGATTGTAATAGCTGGGAAATTATGCTATTTATTCTGACAAAGACTATGGCAGAATCTTGAAGTGGATTTTTAATAGCTGAATTCCTGAATTAATCCTTCTGGCTTCTACAAAAATACTACTAGTTTCCTGGGAGACTTCAGACAGGATATCTTTGCTCTAGGAAATGAGAGGACTAGATGTGCTAGAAGAGTTTTTTGTTGTTCTTCCCTCTTGCTTGAGGCCATTCAGTAATAACTAGGAATTCTCCCTTGTTCTGTTTTGTGATGAGTTAAGTTGCTGAGCCACTGTGTTTACAGTTTAAGTAACAGCCAACCCTTTCGGTTCCTTAGTTGAATGGAAACCCCAAAGATGAGAAGATACACCCTAAAATGCAGATCTTTATACTACAGGGGTCATAGCAGGTTCAGAAGAACCCACCAAACATCTAAACTTTTTTAGACAAAACTTAGAATGCTGATGGGATTTTGGCCATTTGTTATTTATAGCTCTGTGGTGTCTGAGCTAAGCCTTCCTTGTCATGACAGGGTACATCCACATGCCTGAGTATTTTGTTCAATCTGCATTGCCTCCTTGACGTTTTGGACTCGCCACACACAATGAAAGTGGCTCCAAGGGAACTGATCCGTGAAATGAGTTAATTAAGCCCTTCCACGAATGCCTTCTCCAAAGCCAACCTCTGGCAGCATCAGTTATTGGCTCTGTAATTGTTGAACATTTTCTGTACCTTAGATTTTTGACATGAATACAGGTGCCCCTGATGGTCTCATCCACAGCTGTGGACTCATAGCAGAGGTTTGACATCCTGGATTTGCACAACCAGTGACTTGCTGTGCAGCTGAACTGCATGAATGTATCGGTACCTTTTTCTAGAAGGGGATACTTTAGTTGCCTGGAGAATGATTTTACCTGTTTCTTCATTAGTCCACTTGCTAACTGCCCTCAGTCTCAACAACATGTATTCATTAGCCTTAGTTGCATGCATTAATATACTCGGGGATTATGAGACATCACAGGGACATGTATTCCATCAAGGCTATAAACAGTGATGCACTTCACCTTTTATTAATGGTAAGCTCAGCATATTATTAACACAGTACATACCAAATTGCTCTGCTCAGACAGGCCAACTAGAGCAAAAAGTTGTACTTTTCTGCATTATCTGTGTTACACATCTTTCTCAGTGGGTCTAATGAGATCAGTATCATGCTAATGCCACTTCAGGACTGGCAATGGTCTTTTACAGTAATTTTGCAGCATAGATGGAGTATAGGTGGAGTTACTACTGTCTATGGCCCTGTAGTTGTACTAAATGCCTTTTAGGTCTTTTGAAGCAAATTTTTCTTGCTAATTCATATTCCAACATGTTATATCTTTTCCCTGATCTTGGTCACAGTAGAAATAAAAGGTTAGATGGAAATTATTTATTTATTTATTTGTTTGTTTGTTTATTTACTTACTTGATGGTAATAGGAGAAGAGATATGGACTCATGTTTGGACTCCAATATTAGATAAGAGCAGCAATATGAGAGACTAAGAAGTCATGCAGGTCATGAGGTCAGAGACAGGGGCTAATATGAAAGAGGGAAGCCAAAGGGAAAAAACAAGAGTTTCCTATCAGGTGTAAAACATGGTTTGCATTTCTTTTGCAAAACAGGGCAAAGAAACTCCAGACACGAAGAGGTTTTGAGGTTTAAAACTAGTGATAAACTTCTCATGAGGAAAAATCAGAGGTGACCTTAGCTCAAGAGGGCAGTCATAACCCTGTAAACCAAAAACAGATGCATAGTGCATAGCATGGTGCAAGTGCAAAGCAGTAATCTCTTTCTCTGACCTTAAAATCAGTTTGGGGATTGGAGGTCAGCATTTGACTCTGGGGAGCACTGTACGTTTAAAAGAGCAGGATTATGAGAAAATCATATCCCATAGCCCTGAAGACCAACTATGTGTAATGACTGGATAGGAAGTAATTACCACAATGATAATTTTATCACTTGCAAAAAGTCTAAGGCATCTTTCTACACTGGAAATTTAAAAAGTAAATCTTCTCCCATGCTGGGTCTGAATCTTACCACTTTGTGCAGCTAGATTTTATATAAGAAGCAAATCAATTCTCTAATACAACAGATCTTCATATCATGCTATAGAAGTAGAGAAGTCTTTCAGTCTAGTATTTGATTTAGATATTAGCAGGAAAATAAAGTATTGGCCATTTCACAGCCACATAGAAAATTCAACTCAGTTGTTCTTCAGTTGGATGTTTATCTCTCAGGGTCACTTGTATCTTCTAAATTCTAACTACCTTGAGCATTCATTCCTGTCTTTTGTATGTTTGGTTTTGTCCCTGCAGGCAGAATCATCTCCATGTTACTTACTGACTGTAAGAGTCATAAGAGCAAGAAATATTCACCAGGCAGATGTCTGTAAGTATCTATCATGCTCTGTTGGGTCCCCTTCATTTCCCCAGGCTACTAGCTAGTCCTGCTCTAAGAAGAAGTGCTTTCTAGATTTCTTCCATGGACAGAGAAAGTCCTCTCATTGGTGTACTAGTTCCACCAAGGAACCTAGTGTGTTGATCTTTTTTTCATCAGCCCTTGTTCTATGCAGAAGTAACTTTATAAGGTCACAGCTGTGCCTATCACACAGATTTCTCTGTGTCTGCAAAGGCAGCAGTGAAAGCTCTGCACTCTGTTGAAAGCAAGAAAAGTGGAAAGATCTCCCATGTTTTCCTCTGGAGTATGTTTATGTAGCAAAGAAGACAAAATGGTTGGGATAGTGTAGTAAGTACTGAAAATTGAGTAGCCTTATCTCAAATTTATCTAGTCCTCAGATCTTCCTCAATGCTAAGGAATACCACATCTCCCTGTGTGCCAGCTTTCTAGATAAAAGCCCATCAGGCATTGTTCCATTTTGTAGCTTTTCTTATGCTGGCCTGCAACTAAAACATAATAGAAGATTGTATCTTGACTTATGAGAAATCAGGAAGGGTTTTTTAGTGTTTTGGGCTTTTTTTTTTAATGTTTTGTTTGGCTGAAAGAGAAGCTATCACTTTGTTTCTTTAACCCTTGTTGCATTTGTCCTGGATTATTTTGTCTTGGGGTAAACTGATTTCTTGATGACATAGGAGGACATTAAAACCCTTTGGTTTTAATGTATTTATTATATGTCTAATAATGTTTATTCAGAGAAGAATCATGTCACTGCTTTTTTCTCCATCCTATTGCCTAAATTGTAATATTTATGTTGGACAAATATGCCATCACGTATCATAGTTCCCTGCTTTGAAAACAAAACTTCATGTTGTTCAATGCATTCTTTCTTCTAGAGCCAACCCTCATTTTAGATGTGTTTGTGTTTTTAACATACAGTAAGCCAGACTGATTGCTATGTGAGCCTGTGGTTGCCAACGGCTTCAAATGACAAATTTCAGACTAAAGCCATCAAGAATTGCAAAGATCCAGTCTGGAATGAAACTTTCTACTTCAGGATCCAGAGTCAGGTCAAGGTACTCAAGTGGGACTTCCCCGATTACTGTGACCTAGGAAGGAACTGCCAGGTTTTATGCTCTTGCAAAGGGGACATAGACAATTTTTTTCAAGAGGCAAGGAAAGATGCAGAAGGATGTGAGAATAACACATATCCTTATGATAGTTTTCCATTACATGAAAGATGATTGTCTCTCTCAGCCATGGGTAGAATATGGCATTTGAGATGTCTGTGATTTCATCTCATTCCACCTCACAGGCTGATGCCAACATGGAGTTGATTTCCTTTCCACCTCCTTCCCTTCCTGTTGTTTTTCTTTATGTTCTCTCACTCCTCCCAACTCCTGACGAAAACAGTTGTCCCCATGACCTCCTGCTTTGAATAAAACCTTACACATTTCCAAAGCCCTTCCCTTCCTGTTAACAGAATGTGCTGGAGCTGGCGCTCTATGATAAGGACATTGTTACTCAAGATGACCACCTCTTCACAGTGTACTTTGATATAGCCAAACTTTCCCTTGGAGAGGAAGTCTTCATGCACTTCAAGTGTGATTCACAGGTGAGGTCTGAAATAAGAAAGGAAATAGCTTGGTACGAATGCTTGTGTGCTTTTCTGTCTAAAATGTTGTTTGTAACATTTTTCTTTTTTCCTTTTTACACATGGGCTGCCCAACCACATAAAAGGAAGTTGTTTTAAACTGTGACATGGGATAACCTCTTCATCCCTGGATCTGTAGTCACACTGAAGGGTTTAGTGTTGGCCACAGAAGCTCCTGAATTTCAGGTGTCTTGGCAAAATTGTAACTTTGCTGAGCTTGCCCCCATTGCGGATTGAGGAGGGTGTCCATGCCAGTGCCCAGTGCCTTTCTCATAACATATTATTTAACCTAGTCATGAGGAAGTAATAACTCTGTGATCAGAACTAAGTGTCAAACCAGACTAGTTGCTGATTATGGACTGTGGCATGGGTGTTTGAATAAAGCTTCTAAGTCATGCCACTCAGCTTGGCAGCAAGAAATAATCCTATCCTGAATGTCCAGGGAGACAAAGTGGTACATAGAAGCTCCCAATATGTTCTGACTATCTCTCTTCTTTTCCCTTTCCCTCCAGTCTCTTGTGTATGTCATGCACCATTCCATTGCGGAGTTACCTTATCTACACAAACCCAAACTCCGCCTCGTAGTTCATTAAATGCCTTATTTGACAATTCTTTCCTTGCAAAATACCAGAGAAGCACTGTGTGAACTTCCAGTAGCCTTTGGTGAAGTTAAAACATTGGCTAGTTGTAACCCAGATAATCAATGTTTGGGTGGTTACAGGAGCATATCCAAGCCTTTTATTACATGTTTGCACAGCTACAGCAGTTAGAGCTCATACTCTTCAAGCCATTGTAAACTTTTTTCTCTTATATTAACTTTTTGTTGTCTTTAATTCAATGGGTAATTTAAGCAACTAAGTAACCCACAGCATGATCTCACTTTGATGTTCATCATCCCTTTGACTCCACTTTTGTTTTCCTCTTGCCTGTGCTTTTTTCCCCCTTTTCCACCACTCCACAGTTCAGGCTTTAATGTCAGATTTACCTGTGTCCCCAAGCCCTCAACATGTTGCCAAACAAAATAGTTTTCCCCTTCCACAGCTGCTTTGCATGTCACTGTTTTTCCTGCTTACACCAGAAGGCTTTGATTGTCTCCTACAGCCAACCCCCTTTCACTCTCAGACAGCATCTCTGCCTGGGTCTGTCCCTTATGCCCCAGCAGCAGCAGGCAAGCCAAACACTTTCTTTGTTAAAAACTGCTATCACAGCAATCCAAAAGCTTCCTATTAATAAAGAATCCTGAGGCTCAAGACACACAGATGCGAGGGGATAGGTTCTTCTATTTTAAATGCTTCTGCCAGGCACAAATAGTGCATGCAATAGTGCATATGGGGAGAATGGGAACTTGCATTATGAGAACTTCAGTAAATTATTGCCAAAGACATTTTCCTTTCTTTATTTTCCAGAGGCAAGAGGAGCTAGAGGTGGGATTTGCCTTGGATAATATGTGAGTAAACACGAAATGCAACATAACCTGCAGCAAAAAGAAACAGCGATTTAGAGGCATAAAATAATCTAGTCTAATTGTCTGGAGTGCATAATTTCTTGATGATGCTGTTTATGAACATGGTTTCCCAAGGAATCTGTGCTATGAGCTGTGTAACAAACTTGTGCATGCCAGGATGACCTCCCATGAACTTCAGGCAGACAGGAAAAACACCCTGAAGCCTTCTCTTTGTCTAGTGTAGTGAATATTATCTAAGACCAGAATACTGTTGGTTTGTTATGCCTTTGTGTTTGAGATTAGTAGGAGGGTTGACCTTCCTTCAAAGTACAACATGGAATAACACACTGGTTTTCTGATTTGGAGCTATTACTGTCCCATCCTCCCACAAACTGTAATTTTTTAAAAAACGGATTCCATGAAACCATCCATGGCCTCAGCTTGGGGCTCAGCATATAATCACTGCATGGTTTGGCCTTGCAGTACCTTTAGGGATTTTTTTTATGCTTAGCTCCAGGACTGGATGAGCCGGTAGGATGACAATTGTGCCTTGACAGAGTAGAGTCAGGAAATTTGTACCATGAGACTCCTGGGACTTTTCTTTCAAAGCCAATATGCAGCTAAGAATAAATAAGAGGAAAACCGGAGGAAGGGTGTAGCTCATGAACTATCCTGTAATTTTAATGAGTTATTATAAATGTATTTTTCCTTCTATTTCCTAGTTCAGGCCCTCCTGAAACCATCATTACTAATGGAGTACTGGTGGTGAGTGTTGTATTTCCTCATCTTTCTTGTCCTGTTGCCACACTTGTTTCACTTTACTCACAGTCATCAGGACAACATTCCCTTTGACTGAGCAAAGCCATCACTGAAAAGGTGTTGTTTCCCACGTCATCACGACACATCTTTTTGGAAGGCACCTCTGGAGAGGCTGTTGCTGGAACAGCAGGGAGATCCCCCATGCCAACATCCCTTTGCTTTGCAAGGGCAGCACATGGAAGTGGTTTAGGTCTGGAACTTCAGTGTAGCACTGAATCTTCCTTAGAAGAATTCCTCCCAAAATTCCCATATTGCTGAAGCGACAGTTTGTCCTGTCCCATGCATATGTCATTTCTGCATTCATAACTGTGGTTTCTACACAGGGACTTTCCATCCATGATAGTTGCTCATTTATTAGCTTTGCTTCCTCATTATTTTTGTCCAAATCAGTGCTCTCCATCTCTGTTGGGATCCTCAAAGTACTTTTTTCACTTTGCCCTTATCTTTTCCCTTCTGCAAGCCCTGTTCATCCACCCTGCACCCTGTCTTGCCCTGGTTGTGTTCTATTTAGACTACAAAACAGAATGTCAGACTGGAAAATTGTCTTTATGAGGTATTTTATTGTTCATGTCTCTCACAGTCTCGCAAAATCTGCTGCTTAGAAGTTCAGGTGGTTGAGAAGCAAAAGAAGAAGAAAAAGGACAAAAAATCCTTATCAAGTAAGGTTATTTCTCCGTCACCTTTTTTTAGCTGATTTGCTAATATTACAAAAATAATTGAATTAATGTAACAATGAAAAAACCCTCAACAAATCCAAAACATGAGAACAGCCTTGTGATAGGCTCTCTATGAATCTTTGTTACCAATTCTGATGAGAAACCTACTCTGTGTGTGCTTTTATGTCACTTCCTTAGAGAAAGAATTCTCCTTTAAAGTCCAAGGCTCTTATGAGGGCACCCAAGACATTATTCTGGGATCTGATCTGGTCTTCAGCAACTCCTCTCCTGCCAAATTCCACTATGCCAGATACAAGCAGCCAACGCTGGATGTTACGCTGCCAGGGAAGAAACGACCTCCCTCCTTAGTATGTTATAACTGAGCTTTATAAAACGTAATAATGGCATGTAAAATATCAGGTATCATAAATAGGAGCATTAATTTGCACTGTGGTCAGTGTAACATTCCTTATGGTATAAACTTCAATGTATTTATGTTTTTTCTCAGCGCTCACATGTGTATGATAGAGGCTCTCCAAATGTGGGACTTCATTCCATTCCAAGTGGAGAAAACATGATCTTAGCAGAGGTGAGCACCTGATTTTTTGTGGGAGAGGCTGAGAAGCCTGAACGTGAAAGTCTGCAGCCCCCTGATGTTTACCAGGGGGCTGATTCTGACAATGTAAGGCTGCAGACAAAAATGACATAGCCTAAGAGTGGTAGGTCTTTTGGAAATTGGGCCAGGTTGCGCCTTGTTCTATTTGAACAGTTGTGGGAATATGGGGCATCTTGTTACTCTGCCCTGATCTTACTTCATGCTAAATTTTGAGACTCTGCTCTTCCCCTTCCCGTATACCTGTGGGGTACCTGAACAGACTGAGACAGCTTCAGACTCTTGCTGATTCTGACTATGCTTTGCAAAGCACTTATAGACTCATGGTTAAAAAAAAAATCCTTATAGAATGAAATGATCATTGCTGTTGTGGGGTACAAGCCACAGAAAGGGAGGAGCAAATGGTGCTGTGTAGAATAGTATTGTGGCTGCAGCCTGGCTGTCTGCCTAAGGGAGGTACTATTAGTAAAGATGGGTAAGATACACATTATCATTACTTTACTCTGTAAACAGCAGTTATGCTCAGGTGTTACATTTACTAGAAAACATTAGGAATTACTGAACAACTTCTCTTTCAGTAAAACAGTGTAAAACAGTCAATTTGCATACACTGCTGGATTATTCAACTATACATTGCTAGGATGGCACAAGCTAAAATTCCTCCTCGGGCTGCAGGGGTGAAGTGATAAAGGAGGTTGTCACACTCACATTGTTCATATTCTTACTTTCCAGGATAAAGAATTTGATTTATATGTGAAGGCAGAAGACTGGTAAGAGACTTGGCTGCTCTTGGAGATTAACTTGTACTTAGCTGAACTCATCTCACCCTTGGTTCTTTCCTAATGAGAAGGAGGCACTCACAGTAGGACAGTAGGTTATGTGACCAAGTGATGTGGCATTCACATGAGCTGAAAGCAACCATATGTAGTGCACTGTAATGCATGTAGATTACCCATACTGAGACATAAATAATGAAAAATATGTATAAAATGGAAAAAATAATACAAACCCATTATGCTACCCAGTGTTATGCTCAGCATACTCTTTTACCATTTTTTCAACACTGTGCAAGAGCATGGCTGATCACTTAGCACTGTTGATCATGAAGTACATAAACTTTTCTACCTAATTCAAGACAAATCTGGGAAGTTTTTCCTAGCAGCTCTCAGTGCAGGCTAAAATATGAGATAATCCACACAGCAGATGTCCAGAAATTAGCTACAGGAATCTCTTTCTTTAAGTTTTCCTTTGATAGCTGCTTAGAAATTTAACAGTCCCTTTTTGTATCTCATGCAGCATTGTATACCTGCTTGGGAGTGTAGAAAAACCTTCTCCTGCAAATGTGGTACTTTGTGAATCTGGTTTATTTTATTCTATTGGAGACTCTGAGCTTGTCTACCAATAATAAAATGAAATATTCTTTTCTTTTTCCTAATCTCTGCTCCAGCCCAGACCACCTTGATGTACGTTTGGGGTTTGACCTCTGCACGCAGGAGCAAGACTTTCTATGCAAAAGGCGGAATTACGTTGCTCCTGCTCTAAAGAAGGTCCTGCAGCTGGAACAGGACCTGCTGGACCATGAGGTCTGTAGGTCAAATATTCAAAACCTGTGATAAGTGCTTAGCAGTGAGGGCATAATGGCATAGTAAGACATTTTTACTTCCCAGTTAAATCTTTTACTG
This sequence comes from Myrmophylax atrothorax, assembly GCA_026770055.1. NCBI lineage: Eukaryota > Metazoa > Chordata > Aves > Passeriformes > Thamnophilidae > Myrmophylax > Myrmophylax atrothorax. Next base: position 26,406,494 of record JAOXXN010000065.1, on the reverse strand, counting down.
ACCTTTCCTCATATTAAAAATTATGTACACCTCCAATAATGCCCCGCACCTCTGAACACATCCTGCTATTTGTGTTCTTTGCAGTTGCTGTCCTGATTTTAACTCTTTTCCTTCTCCTGCTACCCCTTCCTTGCAAGCCTGGCCCGATACTCCTTATATAGGAATAGCTTCATTACCCTAAGATTGTTACCCTTGTTGGAAAACCTTCTCCTCTCTTCAACCTGTGAGATTTCTTTTTAATTCCTGCCTTTTCAACTGTTGTTTTTTTCTCTCTTACCATCTATTTTGGTTAGAAATAATGCATTTTTGTTTGTTTTTTTCCCAAACATCTGTGTTGAACACGCTGGAGACAAGTATCTAAGCAAAAATTGTCATTGCTTTTATTCCTGTTTTCCTTTATAAAATAAATGGTAGCTTATATTTCAGTAGAAATGATTTAGAAGGAAGCCTGTGTCTGAGCATGTGTGGTAGTGTGAGGCTTTATGTATCATGAGGTCCTTGCTGGCAGCCCCAGCCAGCTGCAGCCTGCTGTGTAACACCAGCCCTTTCTGTCCATGTGTTGCACAGACCCCAGTGGTGGCCATCATGACTACAGGAGGAGGGATGAGGTCCTTGACAGCACTGTATGGCAGTCTGCGGGGGCTCAAGAAACTCAGTGTCTTGGACTGTGCCATGTACCTGACTGGCTTGTCTGGTACTACATGGTAAGTAGGATTGGGCAGCTCTTGGCTAGAGTCTTCCTGATGACTGATGCTGAAGTAGGCTGGGCCTGAGGTGCAGCAGTCTGTATCTAATACCTTCTCAGCAGTCCTACTTTTTTGATCTTCTTCCAAAATTGATGCATTAATGTTTTTCATGGGGTGAAAGTCACATAATTTGCCAAAACATGAAAACAAGTGTTTTTCCAAAACCAGTTTATGGAAAATTGCTGAAGCTGTTTTGACAAGGACAATGACTGTAACTTTAAAGGGGACATGACTGTTTCTGAGGGAACTGAAGACAGGAAAGTTTAATTTCAAATCAAGAACTTAAAATAGAAACAGAAAATGTAGCTACTGTCCACTTCAAACCTTGGTGTGCTTTTTTCCCTCTTCAATATATATTTCCTCTTCTAGGACCATGTCAAACTTGTACAGAGATGCTGACTGGTCAAAAAAGGATCTCGACAAGCAAATCAGTGAGGCTCGAAAACATATGACAAAATGCAAAATAAATTCCTTTTCCTTGGAGTATTTGAAATATTACAAAAAGCAGCTGTGTCAACGGAAAAGAGAGGGCCACAAAACATCTTTTATAGATCTCTGGGGGCTTGTCCTGGAATCTTTGTTGCATGATGGGGTACAGTATGTCATAAAACAGCATTTACAATGGCTTACAATTTTATGAAAACTTATTTCTGAAGGAGGTATTTTTCAGTTTACTCTGAGAGAAGTAATTTTTATGCGACTGGGTGTATACAAATGCACAGCCATTTCCAAAACATTCAGTGCCAGCCTTTTAGATACTCATGGATACTGGTTTCATGGAAATCATCATTCTTGCTTGTGAGATTTTGGATATGTTTTTCTGAGAAAACTTTAAGACTAACATTTTGAAAGAAACATTAAAATTCAAAATTTTTTGCATGTTCTGCAAGTTAGTTATTTAAAAATATTAAAATTGCAGACATTACGCATGCCCATGAGAGGTGTTAAAAAACAGACTTGCAGACTTTGGAAAGTTGTGAGAGGTTTTACACAAACCCTGCAACATAATGCATTAAGGTGTTTTGTACCAAAAGTATTGCTTTCTGGTCTTCATTATTTGCTTTAATTTTCATCTTAATGAATCATCAAATAATCTGGCATCAGATTGGATATCTGCAGGTATTTCAGTAACAGAACACTTATGTCAATTTTGAAAAACACGGAGCATTTCAGAATCTACGCCCAGCACACATTATACTTCAGAGGCAGAAATTTTTCTGCCCTACAAGCTTAGATGCAGAGAAAATATTACCATGTTAATTTTTGTCTCAGTGTAACCTTATTTCTGGAATCACAGAAAGACAACCATAGACTCTCTGATCAGCAACGGGCCATTGATCGTGGTCAGAACCCACTTCCTATCTATACTGCAGTCAATGTCAAGAACAACTATAGCACTCTGGATTTCAAAGGTAATTATGAGACTTCTGAGAGTATTTTGTCTTTACATTTAAGGTGGTAAATGCAGGGACAATGTATTTAGATAGCCAAAAAAGCCCACTCTCATTTGAAGACCAGAAACTCAGCTGATATGTATTCATATAATGTCCTTGTGGTCAGTTTAAAGTTTGACCATCTGTGCAACAGACTCAAAAATATTCCAAAGCCTTTTCATATTCATGAGTTTGCATTTGTCCCATGCTTATAACTCATTGCTATTGGTCTGAAGTGTTGAACTTAACAACAAAAATTATTTTGAGGGCTGTAGTGCAACATTGTTGTCTTCTTTGTATTCTTTTTCACAGAATGGGTTTAGTTCACCCCATATGAGGTAGGATTGCAAAAATACGGAGTTTTTGTTCGCACTGAGGATTTTGGCAGTGAGTTCTTCAT
>JAOXXN010000065.1:26385098-26403763 GCA_026770055.1 Myrmophylax atrothorax | reverse complement strand
GACGATTGATGAAGAAGGTCCCTGAATCCAGAATTTGCTTCTTGGAAGGTAAGCTATTAAAAACACTGAATGATTTTATTGTTAGTTTTGCTTTGGGATTTTGTTTTTTATTTATGCACTGATGGAGTATTGATGCATGAATAACAGGATTAGGTTGACTAGAGAGGATAAATCTCATTGCTGAATTAATACTTTAATGGATTCAGCTTACCATAAAAAAGAAAATTCAAAATGGCAGTCAAATAGCTATTTACATTTTTAGAGTTAGTTTTGAATAATAATATAGTATCATTTCCAGTCTAATAATAAAATAGTCAGAATTTTGTGTGCTTCCTATAGATATTTTACATGAGCCTTCATGCTGATTCTCCACTGCACTGGGGTGTGTTTGAGCATGCCAGACCCCCCATGCTCCAGAGGTTTTTGACCACACTTCGCTGGTTTCAGTTTCCACACTGCACAGGCAAGCCTGGAGGGAAAACAGCACAGGCATACTCAAAACATTTCTGTTGTTGACTGAAGTGTGGATATGTGTTTTCCAGACAAAGAGGCAAGCTGTCAGCTTGTGACTGATTTGAGATGCAAACTTCTCTTTGACTGGTCACTCCAGTTAGCAGGAAGAAGACACTGTACGATTTTAGCCTCAGTCTGTGCTGGATGTGCATACGTTTGCACTCCCTGAACCAGAAAACAGTGAGATCTTGTGCTCTAAGGAATAACCAAAGAAATTGCTTCTCAAGCTCAAAAATGCATGGTCAAAACTGATCTCTTGTTTTATTAATAGGCTTATTACCAAAAAGGGAATTCTACAAATGCACAGGATGTAGGATCATGTTGTAGTTAGCCCTTATCAGTATAATTGCTCATCAAATCTCTCAGATTGCAAATACTGACCCATTGGTTTTATACAAGCTTCATGATACTTGGAATTTTTTTTCTAAAAACAAAAGTTCCTTAAATCAAATTAATTCACCAAGATCTCCAGCCCTAAGTACCTTAAGACAAAAACTGGGTATCAAAAATAAGGCTTAAAAACCAGCAGCCAAAAAAAATGACACAACCTTTCAAAAAAACCCTCAAGAAAACATGAACTTCACAAATTTCAACTCATTGTAACAGTTCGGAGATTCATAATGTGTGAATGTTTGAGTTACAAAGCTCTTTCCTTTTACAGGCATGTGGAGTAGTTTATTTTCATTCAATGTGTTATATATCTGGAACTTGTCCCACTCATCAGAAGATTTTTGGCACAGGTGGACCAGGGACCAAATTGACAATATAGGTAAATTTTCATACTTCTTCCTTACTGTGTATTTATTGTTAGATAGACTTAATGTTAGATGTCTCATACTGCAAAGAACAATTGAATAATTTAAAAATCAGTCCTGTGGTCTATGAGGGCTCAACACTGATGCTGGTAGATCATTAAAATTTTCAGAAAAAATTAAGGTTGATCTGTAAATTATTAATAAAACAAAATGATTTTGACTGCTTCCAGTAGAAGGTACAGTAATACAAAGAAATACAACAGTTATCCTTGTCCAAAGCCTGCACTCATTCTGTTCCGCAAATGTGTATATATCTGGAGCAGATTTTTATTTCTACCTGGTACTGGATCTTAGGGGTTTTTTATCCATATCTGGATTGTGTAAGAAAATGATATTTGTCTAGGAAGAGTAGCTTTTTATTTTCCATTTCTTTTAGTCATTTGTGCTTGTTATCCTTTTCATCCTAGGCCTTTCAAATAGAGAAAACACTAGGTTTTATTACTTACCTTGACTTCTTGAGGGCTGACCTCACTCTAGGCAGGTAGAATTTAACAGCTTTCTCTTGTGCAGAGGAAGAACCCCCGTTACCACAGAAGTCGCACGAGCTGCAGACTCGCCTATTCACCCCTCCTGGCCCCCTCAGCAGTGCTCTTCGAGGTGCTCTCACCGACCGCCTCTGCATTTCCCAGGAGCACAACTTCCTTAAGGGTTTCCAGATGCATAATGACTACCTGGAGAACACGCATTTCTGCAGGTGGAAAGGTAACAGAAGACCTGTGAGCCTAGGGAGAGAATAAAAAAACTGGATAAAACAAAAGCCCAAATTTGATATTAAACCCATTCTCCGAGGTTAGAGGCCAGGTTTGGGCAGAATCACTATTAGATCAATCTATGATTGACCATGCTACAGGATGTGACATGGCGCCGTGTTGAGCTACATGCCAATGGTTTGCTTGGTGGCATGCCTCCTGAGGCTGGGGCACAGGTCCTGCTGGTGGCTCTTCCCTTCCTCTGTTCCAAGACACACTCAGTGGGGAGGCATAATAAACTCCCTTCATGAATGTTGCCACTGCAGATGCAAAATGGCACGTGACTGGAGCTGAGAGGGCAGAAGAGAAGGGATCTGGCAAGTCTCCCTTCCCCAAAGATGGTAACCAGTTATGGCTCTGTGGCCATAGTGTAAGGGTGGAAAACAGGCTAACCAGTTTTGCACTATTGTACTTACAGCAAGAAAATTCCTTCTTTTTAGATACGGTGTTAGATACATTTCCCAACCAGCTGACACAATCAGATGAATTCCTGTCTCTGGTAGATACTGGATTTTTCATCAATACAAGTGTAATGCCACTTTTAAAACCAGAGAGAAAGGTGGATGTCATCCTGCATTTAAATTACAGTGCAGGATCCCAAGTACAGGTGAGAGCAATTGAAACAATCTCTATTTCTTCTTCAACCTGTGTACACCTACTATTTTTTAACACTTGGGTGCTTTCTATCTTGCTGCTACTAAAAGTCTTAACCACTACCACTTTTAGTCTAATGCTGTGGTGTGATATATCATTTATAGATGGTATGCATTCTCTTTTGTTTTTCTTGTACAATGCAACCATATTGGGGTAAAACTCAGAAAAATCAAAAACTTCTCTAATTGTACAGTACTTTCCAATAGGGGTTTCAGAGCTTTCACACAACAAGTTTGCAAAATGTCCACTCTGTTTCTGGACTCCAAGAAACACTGAGCCCTGAAATCCTGTAAGTCTTAGTTCTGCTCTGTTCTTTGATCCAGGCTTTGGACCAGACCTGCAAGTACTGCTCTGAGCAGGGAATCCCTTTCCCCAGGGTGGACATTAGTGAAGAAGACAGGAAAAATCTGAAGGAGTGTTACCTCTTTGATGGTGCTGAGACCCCAGGAGCACCAGTAATGTTATTTTTCCCACTAATTAATGATACTTTCCAAAAATACAAAGCACCAGGTAAGTAATCAAATATGTTAAAAAACATGGGCAGCCTATTCAAGGGGATATATTTAACACTCCAAATCTTGAACTTCACTGTTGGCTCTTTTTAGTACATCAAACCTCTTTGTTGCTTAAAGTTACTTTTTTTACCATGTCAGATTTGATACCAGAGCTATGCTGTTTCAATTCCTGTGCTAGTTATACTGGGGGAATTAGTTTGTGGCTGACTTTGAGGTATCTGTATAAGCCTCGAGTAGACACATGTAAGAGGAAAAATCACCATTTGCTCTCTCCTTATGTGAAGCAGCTGATATTTACCTGAGCAAGGGACTGAGCTGTCAATTTTAATAATAATTTTTGTTTCTTTTTTAAATTATTGGTTTTTTTTTAAAAAAAAGCTAAATGAGTAATTTAGACTGTGAACTCTCTGTGGAGAGACATCTCCTTTCCCTCCTCTGTTAAGAGTTTGTTTGTTTATGAGCTGACTAACTCCCTTCTCTCAGCAGTGATTGTCACTCCCTCCTCTTAGGTCAGAAGCGCTCAGAGTCAGAGATGGAAGATGGCAAAGTTGATCTCTACGGCTGCTGTTCCCCTTATTCAACGTATTCACTTCAATACACTGAGAAGGATTATGACCGCCTGGTTCAGCTGAGTGAATACAACATCCTGAATAATGAAGACCTCATTATGCAGGCCTTGCGCATAGCAGTGACAAGGAAAAGGATGATAAAGAAATAATGTAAGACAAGGGAGGATGCTTTTATGTCCCTTAACTTGCTGAGAGACTGGAGCTTCCTTACTATTGGCTATCAGGCTACAAAAATTTCTGCTCAACCTTACTAAATGGTAATCCCAGATGAACAAAGAAGAGACTGAAAAGAAACTTTTTTTCTCCAAAGAATTTCATTGCAACACTTCGTTGTAATTCAGCTACAACAGTGGAGTAGGAGTCATTCTTTGGTACAGAGGATGGGCAGCCATAAAGAAGAAGGTGCTAAGATGATAATAAACAAGGTGCTAGTTGCCTTGAGAAAGACCTTTAAATGTTCAAATTTAAAGTGTTCAGGGCAGACCATATTAAATGCATACTTTATCAACTCAGCTTGTGTTTTGTATTTGCAAGGTGGTGGTGAGACAAGCAGCATGGCACATCGCATGCAAGTGCTTAGAAAAAGAAAGGCACATGCCATATTGAGGGCAGCACCATGGAAAGGGACCTGAGAGTCCTCGTCAAGGACAAGTTGTCCGTGAGTCAGTAGTGCCTTGGCAGCCAGAAGGACCAGCTGTGTCCTAAGGGGCATAAGGCAATGCATCGCCATCCAGTTGAGGGAGGGGACTGTCATGCTCTGCTTTGCACTGATGTGGCCTCACTTCGAGCCCTGTGTGCAGTTTCAGATGCCACAATATAAGAAAGATAGGAAGCTATTAGAAAGTGTTCAAAGAAGGACAACAAAGATGATGAAGGGCCTTGAAGGGAAGCCATAAGCGAAGTGTTTGAGGTCACTTGGCTTGTTCAGCCTGGAGGAAACTGAGGGGAGACCTCATAGCAGTCTATAGCTTTCTCACAAGGGGAAACAGAGGGTGAGGCACTGATCTATTCTCTCTGATGACTGACAGTCGAGATTTAGGCTGGATATTATGAAAGGGTTCTTCCCCAGAGGGTAGTTTGATACTGGAACAGGCTTCCCAGGGAAGTGGTCATGGCATCAGCCTGCCAGAGTTCGAGAAATATTTGGACAGTGCTCTCAGACACATGGTGTGATTCTTGGGGTGGACTTTGATGATCCTTGTGAATCCCCTTCAACTCAGGATATTCTGTGATTCTAGGATTCTATGCCACCCTGTGGGCACAGATCACCTCCAAGAGGCATAGGAGACATGGGCTATGGGTACCAGATCAACCAAGAGAAGAAAATATTATTGATGAAATTCTGTAATGCTTGATTGAAAAGTTCCTCTGTGTGCTTCCTCACTGCTGCTTGGCTATCTGTCTCTCTTCCCACTCCTGATGTGAGTAGTAATATCATAGTAACTAGAAATATAAGCTGAACAGAAAGACAGTGTTGGCTTTAAACCCCCTCAAAACAAGAGCAGGAATGTGCAGATCCTTGAATTCATAATGTCTTCCTGTGCTTGCTTTTGGATGTGTCTTGCATGAACTCAGCACCTGCAGAATTAGGAGAAAGGCCCACATGGCAGAGAAAGGCCTTTGCATGGTAAGAAGAAGAAAGACTTTATGTTTCACAGTAGGGCATCCTCATCCTGGAGGATATTCTGCTACAGGAATATTATTTTTCCTCTTGAAATAGCAGAAATTCATTTTATCTGTAGTGTTACTGTGGGCCTTGTTTCATCTGAGGAGATGACAAGAGTGGTGCAGAACTATAGAGGTCCTTGGAAGTTCTGGGAAGTTTTGTCATACAAGAAGGTTTACTTCTGGATGACAAGCTGCTGCAGGAGGATCTATGCCTCCCGAGTTCTAATTTGTCTTGGACCATCTCTTCATCAAACCCAGCACAGACATGGACACATACGGCAAAATTGTCCCATTTGGACCAAATGTGCCATGATGAGAGGTTGTCTAATCTAGGATTCCTCACTGTTTCCAGGAGGGAAGACACAGAAGAGCAATTTGCTTGTACCTGTAGCAAAGATCCTCCAGCCTCTTGCATGCCTCTCACTGGCTGCTTTGTTCCCTAGGTTAAAATGCTTTACTTGTTCATTAGAAAAAAAAAAAAACAAAGTCCAAACCAAAACAACAACAGTAGAGAAATAGCCTCATAAAATTAAAAAAATGTGTAGATCTGGATCACACAGTCACAGCTATATGAGTAGGCAAGAGTATATATTTCCAAACACATGAATGAGTTAATTTTAATTAAGTTCACTGCAGGTAACCCATGATCTAAGTTGAATTAATAACATAAGACACAACAGTACTTCACAGACCAAATTAAATTTTTTTTCCTGTATTACTTTTAGAAGGTTTGGTTGGAAGGTAAAACTTAGGTTGTGTAGAGTTTCTCAGTGTATGTAACAGTAGACCATCTACAATTTGTGTCTTACTAAAACCATCTGCAGTCATATTTCGAAACCTTTGAAATGCAGAAGATACAGAATACAATAGAATATGAAATTCTGTGTTTGGTTTATCCCAGGGTGCCGGGGCATACTGCTGCCCTGTACCGAATCTTGCTGCTGGCTTGCACCCCCAGGTCCCTGTCTACAGGGCTGCTCTCCAGCCACTCCTCTCCCGGGTTATATTTGTATCCAGCATACAATACCAGTATTAGGTTTACACCACAAGGTGTTGGTAACAGGGTGAGGTGCTGCTGGCACGGCCCTGTGGTTGCCAGACACATTTCAAGGCTAATGTGGAGAATCTTATCTCTACTTTCCAAACAAATAAATAAAGATGTCCACAGTGTGTTTAGCTGAGTCGAGTTACTCCGAAGCTTTAAATAGCATCATCAGAGTCTGGCAGAGGGAGCAGGACACAGTGTTTCTGCAATGACATGCCAGCCAAGGACAACAGTGCTCTGTGCAGCTCTCCGTTTAGGAATACAGAGAAGAATAAGTGTCAGTGGCTGGGAGGGGTGCCTGTGAAATGACTGCCTTGTTCCTGAAAGTGAGCTTTCTGGATATAGTCACACTTCTGTTTCTGTACTGCTGCAAAACCATAGCTACAGCAGTGTCCAGGGTAGATTCCTGGAAGATATTTTTTGTGGATTATGAACAGGTTCTGGCTCTCAGTTCTTCTATACTTTACACTTACCCTTCAAGTCTGAGAACTTCTCTTGTTTTGGTCAGGCTAGACTGATCTTCTCACGACCAGTTCACTGTCTTTGCACAGTAAATCTGTACATCTCAAAGGATGGTTCTTACAACTACAAGCATGTCAGGTGTTACTTCCTTACAGAGTATCACCTGTGCTTCCAGCTTCAGCCACTCACATGCCAGTGGGGATCTGGGTATCTCCCACATGATTCTGTGCTTGCCTTTTCTTCTGGGATGCCCCCCTCTCCCACAGATGGATAGGTTTTATTGAAACCACTGTGGTAATTTCAAAATATTTCATTTTAGACCTTTTCTGGGGCATAGTACTGCTCAGTCAGGCCTATCTCAAGATTCAACAAGCTTGAAGAAGGCTTTTTTTTACCTTTCACATGTGAAGCTCAAAGAGGAAGTTCAGTAAGGGGTGTAATAAATAAGGCTGGAAGTTCTTAGGAAACATGAAGAAGGCCTTCAAATCTGTTGGATGCTAAAGCTAAGCCTGGGATAATATTCAGGTGTTTGCATCCTTTTGCACTGCTTGCTTGAAGTACGTGAAAAACCTTTAGCAAAACACTGAGGGACAGTTTTCTGGGCTTACCCAGTCTTGTTTACCTAACGGTGCTACCACCTTGCACTTCTTTAATAAGCCCATTTTATATTGCTGTACAGAGCTCTTGAATTGTTTAGCTCTGGTTAGCTCCTATTATGCCATGAAAGAACAAAGTAAAATAGCAAATGCAGTTTTGTATTTGCACTACGTTATTCATCTTATTTCTTTTCATGACTTATAAAATCCATAAGTACCATCAGATCATCTTGTTAGAATTGTTTGATGTCAGACCTGTTACTTGTCATGCAGTTACTTAAATGAACCTGTGGCTGACCAAAGTTTATTTTGAAGAAAAAGGATTCCTCTTCTTTTATAAATATCAGGAATGGTGAAGTCACCACATTTTATGGAGTTATGCTGTAGTGCCAGCAATAAGTATGCACCTTGTTTTCATCCTCATTTATTTTGGTCAGAGCCCAGATACTAGCACACGTTACGTCTTTTCCTAGTAGTTTAAAAGCCATTTCATAATGCCTGTTTCTTCATTAGCATCAATTTTATAAAATATACCAACCTTATATCACAGTCTTCTTCTTGTCAAACTAGTATATTCAACCCTTCATGTTCTGATTACAAAAATGCTTTTATTTGTCATATCGAGATGTATCTCTGTTCTTGAACTCCTTCCAATTCTTCATTGTCTGTTTATCAAATGTAGACTTCAGAACCCTTCCCACTACTGCTATACACTGAGATTAACACTGCTTTGTTATTCTTATGTTCTTACATATAAATGAGTTCCCAGTTTATATACAGAACTTCTGATGAGTAGTTTGTCTTCCATAAGCTGATGAGTTAGTGTTTTCCACACTACAGTCTTCCCTTTCATAAGGGGAAGTAAATTGTAACATACATTTGTCATTTCTTTAATCATAACTTTGCACTTCAGTGCATTAGATTTTACTATGGCTAATCAGGCCAGTTTATCAAGCAGGTCAGATTGTTCTCTCTGATTGTCCTGTCCTCAGTATTACTTCATCAATCTTTGCAGATCTGGCCAGAGTGCCTTGTTTATTTCCAAAGCACTAACGAAAATGCTTGATAGAGGTTGAGGCTGGTAAACTCTTAACAATTTGTCAGAAGAAAACTTTTTTCAGTGATGTTTCTCACTGAGACCTATTTCTGGAATCAATTAGAAAATAAATTCTTGACCTTAGTAATATATATTTTTTTTTCAATTTTTGTTAACAAAATCTTACTATCTTTGTAAAATAGACTATTAGTAAAAAAACCTACTGTTGCAGGATGGAATGAAATCTGTTTCTTCATATTGAAAAACACTGTTTCTTACCGACTGTTTCCAGAGACAGAGCAGAACTTACCAAAATTACTCATCACCTTATGGGGAACCCCTAGCTAATACTAACTCCAGAAAGATTTCTTTTCCATGCAGTTACCTTGCATCACCATTTTGCTATCCCACGCACCTTGCTGGTAGAACATCCTGTAATTGCTTTGTCATCCTTTGCAGCTTTACTACACTCCAGTGACTTAGAAACAGACTCAGTATCCTGGTTTGTAAGATGAACATGAGTGTCCACAGGACAGCACACATCAGTTTTGGCAACACACTGGCATCACGTCTACAACACACACTAAGACAAAAAAGTACAGAAGAATTTCTGTGCATAATCCAAATATAAGTGAGACTTTCCCAAAGCTTGACAGAAATTGATAAAAAAAAAAGAAATACACAGTTATATCTGTCTTTATTAAAATAAACTTCCAACAGGTTTCCTGTCTTTTTTCGCCTGTTCTTTTATTTCCCATGCTTCTTAAGTTTACTGAACCATATGGCTAAGCATTCAGTTCATATCCAAATTAGGTATGTCCCTGCCTTTCATGCCAAAGGTTTCAGACATAATTTTTACTTCAAATCTCGCCTGGTGTTTTTATACACACACACCTGCACATAACACATATATACATACATGTAATTTGCCTGAGTAGAACCACCTGCTGTCCAGACAGTAAATTGTACTAGTTAATTACTGTCCTAAGGCCAACTAATTACACATCAACAATCTTTTTTGGGGAAAATGCTCCCTTATGTGGTGGAGTGCAGTTTTCAGTGTATAATTGCTATGCATGCTGAAAGTTATATGTAATATAAACCTGCAGATTAACAAATGCTGTACAACATGTATGAAACATAGATGTAAAGAATGTGTGCAACTTGAAACCAACTCTTGATTTAAGACAGGTATTGCTATTAATTACTTCAGGAATTGAGCACTTGGTGTGCATGACTAATAGCCCACATTTTGAGGAACAGCAAGAGAACCAGGAGTGATAATATATTATAACTGATTTTTAACTAATCAGATATTGCACCCATTATGGCAATGGAAGCCAAACAAACTACTAGTGCATTACCACATTCTTCTTGCTACTTTTGAAAATTGGCACAATATTCACTTTCATTCAACTTTCTGCAGTATTCCAAGAATTAGAATTGCTAAATCACAGACAGTCAAGAATCTTAGACTACACTTTAGGCACTAATTGGCAAGAATGATCTCTATTCTGTTTTAATATGTATTGTATGACTACGTGTTGTGACGCAGTTCATAGTATTCATTGAAGAAACAGGTAAAGGGGTTTCTTTCCAAAGATAGAATAAAAATATTTTATTAGCATTTCTACTTTAGCTGCATAATTAGTAATTATTTTTCTTTCTATAAGAAGTAATAAGTCCAGAACTCTGATAGTATTTTGCTTTCTACTCATATACATTTCCTTTATATTTGCACATATGAATAGATATGCTTACTAATGTTGCTCTTGGAAATGATGGGTTTTTTCTATATTGTTTAAGCTTTGGATTGTGTTGAAAGTTTTTATTTCCCATTTTCCCATGTACTGTGCATTTCACATCCAGCTGATGCCTTCTTATGACCTCTGAAAGAGGTTGGGTTTTCAGACAAAATAGTGAAATTGGAAAATCATACCACTGATATTTCCTCACCTGAAGGAACAAATAGGTACATCTTCAAAGACATCTTTTATCTCACCCTTACCTTTCTAACTGTCTTTTTTGCTTGATGCTGCAATGTTGAGCCTCCAAAGCAATAGATATTTCTCCTTGTCAATCCCAAAAGTTTTTTTACCAACAGCCAGCCTAGGCTTGTCATTGTCTTGGACTTGTGGAAATACAGGGAATAATTAATTTTCATTTCATATCATATCTGTGCAATGTGATCTGAGTAGCTTTTAGTCGTTACATCACAAAAGGTCAAAATATCAAAACCATCTGAGAGTTGTATGCAATAAATGCTTTAGTAACCTGTGTCTCCCTTACATTTATTATAATGTATATCCAGCAATGTTTGCCACTACAAATTTGTCTTCCTTTAATCTGTGTTTTCTTGACCTGACCTAAGAGTTGCACTCGTCTTTGATGTCTGTGAGCTTTAGCACAGTATCATGTTGCAATGGCGATTTAATTTAGCGAGTAATAGGATGTACTTACCTAGTTGCCTATCTCAGTCTCCTAGAGGACGTTTCTTTCCTTACGCACTGAAACACTTCCTTAAGATGTTTTGCAACTGTTTCTTTAAAGTCTTTCCATGTGGAGCTGTTGACATAGTTTAATCTTTGTGATCAGCTCTTTTGTGAGTAAGTGGCCACACCAGATTCCTGTACAGGTTCGTATTTTTTTCAGTGGGAGCATGTGGAATGGCAGTGAGACTCTTGCCTACGAGCCCTAAATTCTCCTATACTTGGTTCCACAGACAACTGTGAAGCCTTTTGGACACTTTAGGAAATGGCATTGGTTTTTTAGTAACCATATGGAGTCATGCAAGTAGGATCACTGAGACCATATCCCATGGACAGCTGGCTTGAGGTATGAGTGATAGCTCAGATAGCACAAAACACAGCTTTGAGAGGTGTCTATGTGACTCCCAACAGAGCCTGGGTTTGATAAGCACTGCTTACATGCCATACCAGGTGCCCTAGAAAGGCCATCACTTCATATTCTCAGTGAAAACATGTTGTATATAGGGCAAGATTGGCTGCCATGCGCATGGCTTCAGATTGCACAATGGGTCATGAGGCTTAAAGTCAGCATGACAATAGAAACACAGCTTCAGCACATGTGGGGAGATACTGGATGCAAGAGCTGCAACAGCCAGGCCTTTCTCATACAGGGAAGACGCATCAGGAATTTCAGCACTGCAAGATGAACTGGTGTGGGTACATGGCCTAATCCTGTGCTTCCTCTTCCTCTTCAGCCTGTAAGTGGGATGGGAAATGTCCACAGTGCTTGGCAGCATTTCTTCATCTGGGTATGCCTTACCTAAGGATGTCCTTTTCCTATAACTTGTGTTTTCTCACCAGAGCTCCCATACTAGAGACAGCCACCTGCCCTAGCCTGTGGACAAGCTGGGAGCTGTGTTTTTTAAGGCAGAATCTCTCACCTGTTTCTGCCCCTCTTGGTTAAATGAGAGAGAAGGATTTAATTCTCTTGCATCAGAAGTGCAAGAGCCTCTTCCAACCTAAAAGAGTCTATTAATCTATATTTGAATTACAGATAAATACGTATTTATGTTATTTAAATAAAAGGCGTATGAGCCACCAGCAGTAACTATGAAGATCAGGCAGAAAGTTTCACAGTCATTACAATATTAAAACCTAATTCAGCTGAAAAATATTTGGCATTGCTGTCATGGGGATTGTTATGATCTCTTGATTTCTGACATGAGCTTCAACATTTTTCTTTTATTCAGATGATCCACCTTGTAATATTACTTTTAATGCCTGAAGCATCACACTGATGCATTTTAGCTTCATCTTCCTGTATACCTGAGGAGTGGAAGATGGCTGTTTCTAGCAAAGATACTAATCAGGAAAGAACCAGAAGGGATTTCAAAGCTGAACTATCCCTTTCTCCTGTGTTCAGGAGGGTGGCCTGAAAAATCTGAGAGGAAGATGTGCTGAAGTACATGATGTGCAAAAGCCCATGATATAGGGATGAGACATAAAGAAGAGTCTGTAGGTTGCAGAGAAGCTGTAAGAGCTTCCCCTTAAAGAGAGGGATCATCAAGAATGACTGAGAAAAGTCAAAAGAAAATACAAAATCTATCTGATCTTTCATCTGTCCTTAGCGATCTCTTCAATAAATCTTTGAATAATAAAATCTGATCCAACCCATGTCTTTGAACATTAATGTTAAAAGTGGCCTAGCTCACTTGTAGTTCTAGAACATGTTTATTGTAGTCTTAGATACCATCAGACTAGTCCAGAAAAAAAAAAAGGTAGTTGAAGAAAAACTCTTAAATGGCAATCAGTTCAAGGCAGAGCAAAATTTAGGGTATCTGCATCTCATTACTAACTCATCAGCTGAGAGACAGACCCCCAAATTGCCATAAGTGTAGGTATGTAGGGGTAGCCCACCACAGTTATTCTGCTCTTTGCGCTAAGAGTATTATTTGATGACTATCGCTCTGCCTCACAGGTCAGGACTGCATCACCTTTAGAGAGTTATTGCAGCCTCTCCTGTAATCTTTCCCTTTGACATTCTCCTTTTCTCCCAAACTTCTCAGATTCTTATAAAGTTTACTGTTTCTCCTTTACTGGTCATGAGCAACCACAGCCTGTGCTTTATCACCAGCAGTTCCAAGTCAGACCATCCACTTCGTGACCACAGGGGACTTAGGTGATCCTGCACTGGAATATGGCCAGAAGTTTGTACTTGTCACATTGAATTTTGCATTCTTTGCCACCCTGGTAATCCCTAAACCTCTTCTTTGTTATTTAAATAAATCCCTGAGAGGACTTTTCGTTTATATGCTAGTAGCGCTTTTGCCCAAGGGTGTTCTACAGCTTCACGTTGCAACAGGGTGAATCACCTGCTAACAACAAAACCAAGTTCCTCAATGTCAGGTTCCTCAGCATCAGTAACTTTGGAAACAAGTGATTAAAGAGGACATACTGATTACTCAGGGTGGGATTCACCTCAACAACATTCAGACATTCAGAAGTTAGGTGTCAAGTATGACCTGGACGTTTAGGCTCCTTCAGAAGATTCCAGTATAGAGGAGTTTAGTCACTACTTGCAGTTGCGATGCTTTTCTTTTCCTTCATTCAGTACAGAGGAAACACAAACAACCAGCTTCTACAAGTCTAACCTATAGATGACTTAATGGTCAAGTGTATCCTAAATGCTTGCCTTGTGAAAAGCACGTTTGCTTTAAAAGGAATAGTGTTTCATGCCAAAAAGCTATTTTGAACCTTGAACTAATTTAGAAAACTCAATACCAGTGTCAGCTTTGACTCAAAGGTACCTTTGCCTGCATTTGACTTGAGCTTAAAGAGCATGTATTTCATATGGGGAAGGATTGAGTTAGGAAAGAAAAGTTAGTTGTTAGGCAACCAGCAACTCTTAGTCAGCTTCCTAAGGGATGCTGGAGGCTTCTTCCCCCACCTCATTTCCTTTTGTCTTAAAACCAAAGAAGCAATATGACTATGTAAATGAGAACAGAATCTCATGCAAGAATCTCACACCCATTAGCTTCCATACATCACAGAAGTAAGATCTTGAGCTGATAACCTTTGTGGGGCACAGTTACATCTGTTGTGAAGTTGTACCTCTTCTAGGACTTCAACCAAGGATACAGATAGGCTGTAGCAGAAGAAACAGAAAATGTGTGTGCTTCTTTGTGTACAGTTACTTTTCTCTAAATGGTTTCTAGTCACCATTTTTACAGGAAAAATAAAAGTCAGTTTCTAAAACTTTTGTTACAGAAGTACAAGTGCTCATATTCAGCAAAGCAACAGACAAAGCATGGGAGAGGCTTGTGACTCTCCTTAACATATTGCTGTAGATTATCTAATTCTGGCTTCAATTAAGTATTTACTCTTCCATCAAAAAGTTTCAATACAATGAAGTTGAGAAAGGAAGTTCAAAGCAAATCTTTCACTTGCCCTTTGTGGTAAAATAAATGTGCTTATTTCATTAAACTCCAATGAAAAAAAAGATAATGAGAATACAAAATTAGACAGAAAACATTAAACTTTTGGAACGATGGAATACTGCATGTAAGATCACCAGATCATCTTAACTTGTTCTTCTTGTATCAACAGCTTTTGATACTGATTCCTTTGTTCATATAAGGAAAGTATATAATGAGACTGCCAGAAACTTGTGTCTAGTTCTGTCAGTCAAGGTCCTTATACAAAACTCATTGCCACAGTCAAAATGCTGTGATTTCATACTTATGCCTGACTGTAAGAGGAAGCATCGTGCTTTGTCATCCTATTAATCTCAAGTTCTTTCATAAGCACTACTTTTAATCTTTTGGGAGGACTTTCAGTACAAATGTATGTGTGCCTAGTAATGCTTGCACAACATATTAGAAAATTTAATCACTGAGCTTCCTAGAGGTGTGCTGAACATATGCAGATCGTCATGAGATTAAAAAATGTACAGGATCACTCCATTGAATTCCAATAATCCAGCTGCTGATTTGAATGAAGTTTCTCAGGTATCTGGATGTTTCTTGCATCAGACAATGACATTATAATTTGTTAAAATGTTTCAGGATTTTTCAAGGTGAAATGTTTGAATCTCATTTAAATTTGTTAAAAATGCATGCTGTATTAAATGTAAAGCCAAGAAATAACTAACACATTTCAAATGGAAAAATGATACACTGTGTTTTAGGGAGCACAAAAATGTGGCTTGTCAAGACCTCTTTCACTTCCATTGAAGTAGAATGCTGCAATAAAAACAAATGTGTACACAGAAACCGTGATGCAACAGAATCTTTCAGGGAAAAATGTTCCTTCAGAAGAATTCGTAATATCTTCATACATATATGTCTTCTTTCTAATGATTATTCCCACAGTTGTTTATTTATTTATTTTTTTTTATTATGGAGCCAATCCTGCATGGAATTCAGGGTCTTTGCATGGAGAAAACAGATAGATGTATTATTATTATCCTCACTTTTAGAACATCATTGTAAGGCTGTTTCTCATAGATGATCTCTATCATATAATTCATCAGGTTATTTTTGTTACTGCATTTCCATGAGCCCCCAGGTGGGAACAATCTCGTCTCCCAGCTCACTGTGCTCAGTCACAAGACCAGCAGATATGAACGTTCATACCCTACAGCAGACCTGCTCTTTGAACAAATAATGTGGGTGGGAAATTTTCCTGTTTCAGAAATCACATAGGGGTGGAGCTCTGACTCAACGTAATAAAACACCTGTTCAGCAACTTCTGACACTCTTCAAGAGCGTAAATTTGTTTTAGGAGACACTGGCAACTGTGGAGCCTAATACTAAGGTGCCATTCACAGCAGCTGCTTTCAATGTAGCAGTGATCTCGATGGCATCAATCTCTGCCTTACCTCAGGTAAGTGGAAAACAGAACAAGCCAGGCAGGAATCTCTGAGTTTTTGATTTAGATTTGCCCCTGAACTACAGCAGTTCAAGCCTACAGTTACCTGTAGGATATAAATCTCCAGGAAAACAAAATTGTCCTTTTTTGGATATTGGCAATTACCGGGACAAGTAATTTTCCCTCCATATAGCACAGAAACTGCTGCCACTTTCCTGGTACATTCATTTTATTCATCACAATTGGGAAGCATGAATTGCCTGGTCTACTCTGCACTTCCACACTGAGGAATTGAAATAAGTGGAAAAATTGATCTTTACTCTCTTTGTTGTCTCCTGTTCTTCCTCCCTCAGCAGCATTCAAGCAGCAAATCAAGCCTCTTGGAAAATGAAGAAAGAAAACAGGTGATCCACTATACAGCCTCAAGTAATGATGCTAAGGTACCAACTTCCACAAACTAAAAATACGTGTGACTTAATCAATATTTTTTTTCAGAAGGGTAGGATCTTCTTTTTTTTCCCCCTCAAATTTTGTTATTAAAGATTCACATGCTTATTTAGAAATAGGAACATTTAATGAAAGAAAATTTGCTCTTGGTGCAACATTTGCATTCCATTTTTTTAAATTCCTTTATCAATTGGCACAGTGTGTTATTTTCATGGGTTTGTTTCTTAGAAAAAATCCTTTATGAAAATGTTCTCAATTTACTGTTAAAATGGGACTGACTTTGGCATTTTTTAATATTATTGATCTCTATTGATATAGTGGAGCTCTAGCCCAGAACAAGTGGAGAACATTCCCAGAGTTGGAAAGCCAGAGCATGGTTGTTGGTGATTCTCTGGGTTCTGGACATTAATGCTGGTTTCTAGAAGAAATGCCCACTTTGATCCCTGTGCACCTCATCACAACAAAAGAGCACCTCTAGCAACCTTTGCAGGGCCTGTGATGGAGATTAATTGCATCAAACACATAGCAGCTGTAGCAGTGACTAAGCAGCTATATCAGTGACTAAGCAGCTGTATCAGTGATGATTTTTGTCTCTGCTCCTGGTTAACTTGCAGCTGGCATTGTGTCAAGCTGCCTCACAGTAAAACCTGGGTACTCCAAACAAAAAGAAAACTTACTTTTGATGACATCTTACACGGTATGTGATTCAAGGGTCTATAGCTCATAGGAGACCCTGTGTGTTTAATTTTTTGTTTGTGTAACCACACTTACAAACCAACAGAGAAGAAAAAATGTTTTGATTATGTATGTCATAACCTTATCAAACTGATTGATCAAACTGATCTCTTGTTAACAGCATTCTAGCAGCTCCTACAGATGGATGTTAATGTACGAAAGGGTAACAAACTACCAGTGGGATGTGAAACTTGATGTAAATGGCCAAGTAGCATAACCAAAACTGACATGGCATTTAGGTGTTGGTAATTTGCTCTGTGTGTGTGTGTGTTTGTGTGCTTAAGTTCAGCGAGGAAATGTACTTAAGCAGGAAAAGCAGCTATTGGGGAAAACAATGACCCAATCTCCTTAGTGGTTTTGTAATGATTTAATGTATTCATACTGAAGTTGTGTTTTGCTTTAGAATATCTATGGCTAAAAGCATCCAACCTTTCTTTACCACTAACATAATTATATTTACACAGAGATTGTTATAATCCAACATACTTTTGAATGTATATAAAGTAACATAAAAAAAGAATTCTGTGGCCATAAACTCAAACACTATTTATTTGCCTCTTGGCTTTGAATATGTTTTCTCTACTGTGTAATAAATCTTGGGAAAAAAATTGGCATTAAAAGCACAGACGTGTCTGAGCTGGCCAATTTCTGCCTTGTACTGGCACTGGGTTTCCTGGGTAATTGCCTGGATTTTTGCAAGCCATAGCTTGCCATTGTTAACAGGAGAGAGCTATTACAAAGGGTAACTTGCTTGCAGCAGACCTTGAGCCACAGAAGAAGTAAACAGGTATAAACCTTTCCTCAGTGTGAACGTTCAAACTTTTGCCCAAGTACTTGCTTCCGTTTGAGAGGATTTTGCATAGCTGCGTGATAAACTTGAGTAATTACTGGATTTGGTTTAAAAAAACATGCTTGGGGCTGTGCACGGAGATTAGCTGTTTCTCCTACCTCTAGTGCAAAGCCAAATATACCCCACTGCTGAATTTTCAGGTAAATGTACCAATCTTGTGAAACCTCTTTCATATTTTAAAATGGTTAGTAGCATCGAGAGAACATAAGTCTAGTTTTTGCAGGGACTCCTGGATTGACAGTTTGCCTTCAAGCAGCTTACACATGAATACAGGAAAGATGAAACATACTAAAGGAAGATCAGAAATAGTTGTGAGTAAGGGAACCCATAATTACAGAAATCTAGAAAATTTATCACTGGATATTATTTGTTAGTTAATTGCCTTACACAGAAGAACTACTTCTTACCAAAAATGAAAAGGTTTAAAAAAATAGATGTTGGCTTGTCACCTATGGGTGCACTGAAAACAGATACACAGTAATGCAAAGAGAGCAAGAAACTAGGAAGCATAATCTCATCTCAATGTTAGTAGCATTAGCATAAAGCAGAGAGTCTCACCAAAGTATTCTGCTGGATATAAAATCAGAAACCAGAGAACTAGGAGAATTTTAATCAGTTTTTGATTTATGTAGCTGATAAACATTAAGTGATACACATTACTTAACAGTTTGCTG
>JAOXXN010000065.1:26354205-26373654 GCA_026770055.1 Myrmophylax atrothorax | reverse complement strand
CTGGTCATAATGTCAGTGAGGAAAACACCTGAAGTCTTCATTCTTCAGTGATGCTTTCTCTTAGGAGCTTTATCTTTAAGAAGGCCAGCATGATCTTAGAGGAGCCTTCTTGCTATTATAATTTTCCCCTGTTTTGTCTGTATCCTTTGAAAACTGTGATGTGTTTAGTATAGCACCATCTTCCCATGTGACAATGGAGTGATTTCTTACTTTCACTGGGTCTGGCAAAAGTCTCCAACACAGCTGGCCCCCACATTCAAGCAATGCCCCTTTCAACATCTCCCAGCACTGGTGGTGAGATGGCTGGATGAGTTATCTCATTCTCTGTCCCCATCATGTCTACTGTAGTGTCGTGAGGAAGCCTGCTTGGAAGTTCAGTTGGACAGCAGAATGCAAAAGAAGCGCTTTTCAGGTAAGCTTATTAAGTCTTTAAATGAGTATTAGTGATTCTACCCTCTCTAACAAGGCCTAGAAATTGCATCATCAAAATAATAAGGTCTTAATTCATCACATCAAAGGTGATTTGTAAAAAATTTGTGGTAGGGAATGCCACCAGTCCAGCAGTAGGTGTAGGTTCAATGTTCTGACTTCATGGGGAAGTGCCAGAGTACAGAAATAACATCAGGTGCTTTTACAGAAGGTATCTAACCCCCAAGCTGAGATTCTGGAAACCTCTGCTGTAGTACTGCTAAGCCCTGAAGAAGCTTAATTCCTCAGGCACAGTAGTCCATATGCTTAACTTTACTCAAGATCTCTGTCAGTTTGACTTCTGCATGTGCACAGAAACACCTCATTTTTTGCAGGGGTTAGCCACTCAGCAGCTGGGCTCCTGCCTGTCCCTGATCAAGATCCAGAATCTAGAAGTTCCCCTGCCCACATCCCCTGAGGGACTGGATCTGGTAGGCAATCTCACAGTATGCATAACACACACTGGCAGGATTAGCTGAACTCTTCATATAAATAGGGTCATCAGCTGCAGAGTCAGATCTTATTTTAGGGGACTGAGAACTTCTGTTGCTCATTATTTGGCCTGGGATGAAGATGATTTACAATGCAAAGTACCTGCTTGTATTCACTGTGTCATGATGCAATTGTAACAGAAATGTATCAGTCTGAAATTCAGTACCATTCACATCACACTCCAATACGATATCTAGTTCAGCACATTAAAGAGTTACCTGAAATGTTTGGGGTTTGGATCACTTTCAGAAGACAGCTTTCTAAATATAAAAGAAGAAGAGAAGGAAATTGCTCAAAGCTAATTTTTGCTTCTCTTTTCCTCTCCTTTTTTTTTTTTTGCAATTATAAGTAACTTCTTGTGTGCATTTTATCTCATTGTTTTAGAGAATGAGCTAACATTTACAGTGAGAGGATCCTTTGAAGAAAGCCAGACAGTTTCAGTGGGCCGTGACTCCCGTTCCCCTCTCCCAGATACCACTTTCTTCCACTATGACAGATACAAGCAACCCTCCCTGGATGTTACGCTCACAAAGAAGAGGAAGCTTCCCACCTTTGTACGTTACCCCAGAACATGGTAGACAACACAGACAGTCCTATGACCTACATTTACTCATGAGTAGGCATCAAGAGTAGAACATTTCTGTCTTAACCAAAAAGCACTCCATGCTGCTTTTCAGTGTGCTTGTGTGCCATGTGGAGCAAGGAGGAGAGGCATCCCCCTGACAATCCCTTTGAAGTCACTCCCCTCTGAGCGGGAAGTAGTTGGTGAGGTAAGTGTCTGCTGGCCACGGGGAATCCTTTGCAAAATTTTAAAAATGGTTTCTGGTTCCCAAGAAGCAGAAACCAAAGACCAATTCTCTCTTTACAGAGACAGTTGTTTTCTAACCTCCCTCCAATCTAGGGCAATGCATAATGAAGTGAATTATTTGGAGCTAAATAAAATGGAAAATCTAGGGGAGAAGGGGAAGAGGAAAAATGTCTAAGCTGTTGCTCATGCTCCTTCTATTCTACATGTACTTAACCAGGCTGGAATTCACTAGAAGCCACTGGGAGCTAGGGGTGAGGCTGCAGCCTGGTACACTGCTATGAGAGGCAAACCCATGTCACACATCTGGGGTGCTCAGCCCCTTTGGCTTCCCCTTGTATCTGACACTGTAGTGTGAGAGATGGTCATTTCAAGACCCATGTTTAGTGGTGGACTCTTCCAGGGAGGTGAGGTGTAGCACTGCAGCTCTCCTGTTACTTATTTGTGTAGCTAACTAGTACCAGCACAAGCTAAACCTGAGTTTCACAACAGAGAGAGGATGTGGACTACAGATCATAGTATTAAAGACTTAATTTATTAAATCAGTGCACATCTCTGGGTACTAATGAAACTTTTAAAGGAGAGTATCTTTCCAGTCTCAGTTTACTGAGATTCAGAGCTTTGTAGATGTAATGATGACCCAAAAGATGTATGCCTTAGTCTGGGAAGGCAGGGGGGAAAGGACTGTTTTAAACAAAATATCAATATTTTTAATTTTACTTTTTTAATTTTCAGCACAGAAAAGTTGATTTGCACTTTAAGGTAAAAAAACGGTAAGACATCTGGTGTTCTCCCCCTTGGTTCTTTGTATTCAGGTAGCTGTCAGTCAAGTTCCAAACCCTTTCTTACTGACTGTGCCCCGAATGCTGGTTTATACTCATTTCAGACTATAAAATAAAATGCACTCAGTACATAACATGAAAATTTTCAGCAGCTGCATATTTATTTAATGCAACAGTGAGTTAAGAAAAGCTTTTACAAAAAATACAACAATTTCCTATTCATATTGTGCTGCAGTCAGTGTTGCATGGTATGGGTCACTGTAGGTTTTCAATAAAAACGTCATTGCTAAACTAGGTTAAAGAACCTTTCTGTTTTCCAAGGGGTTTCTTTAACTGTTTCCTTTCACTAAAGGACCAAAATCAGAGTGCCTGATACCTCTAAGATGTGAAAAAAAATTGAAATAATAGATCTACCTTCATTTATTTTTTTCAATGTCTACTCAAAGAGATAAATGTAAATAAACTCACTCAAGTGATGCTTATTTCTAAACCAAGGAAACGTGTATTTTGCAATATGGTTAGGGCCTTTGTAAGGTCTATAAGATGAATATGTTCTTAGTAAAGTCTATAAGATGAATATGTTGAATTTTGTACCATATTGTAATGGAAGAGGGCTTCCAGAAAAGCAAGTTCATCTTCTATCATGTTGTTTATTTTCACTAAACGAATGATATATACAGTTTAAAGTAGTCATTAAAAAACTTACCACACCTAAGAAGGATTTTCACAGCAGCTTCCAAACTAAAAAAGAGTGCTTATAAATATAAAAAAATCTGATCATGTAAATCTACATCAGTGCTCGTTTCACAGGTGAAGTTTGCACAACTTTTCAAAGCCACCTTTAAAACACTGCCCTCTGCAGGCTTCTGCATTCATATCTGAAAAGGAACGATTATATTATTTGTAGCTATACTTCATTTCAGGTACCTTTGGCAGGGAGAAAAAAAGAAAACCTCTCAGTTCAAAGAATGATTGGCATTTTTCTCCAAGAATGAACTAGAGCATTTAATATCTTCCTACTTTGCTTTATATAGACTTGGTAGTGAAGGCATGTCTATTTATGAAGTAGAAGCAATTAAAATGCTGACTTAAACTACCAATGTGATATAAGATATTTGATACTTGTTCCAGTCAGGAAGACCTAGATGTACGCCTGGGGTTTGACCTGTGTGTCCAAGAACAGGACTTCATTTGCAAGAGGAAGAAGGTGGTTGCAGCTGCTTTGAAGAATGTTCTCCAGCTGGAAGAGAACTTGCAGGATGATGAGGTGTCTGAGACATAGTTATTCTCTGCTTTCTTTACAGATGAGTGTCAAAACATATTGTAAATGTTCACATTTTCCTGGAAAAGTGTACAGTTTCATGTACAAGCTATGGCTGACTTATTTTCTCTGTGGCTGACTTCTTTTCTCTGTTCTAGGGAAAAAATGAGTACCCATAGGAAACATTAATAAAAACCTTGTAGCCCTGTTGCTACAGAGTCTAGCCTTGTGTTTGTTAGCAATCTGCACTATAATGCAGAGAAGGAATAGGTGCTCTCAAAACCAAAGCTCAACCTTATTTTAGGCCCCATAGGCATCTTGGCCAGATCTGTTGATTCAGCACTTCATTCTCTCAAGGTTAAAACCAGACTTAATATTGTTTATCTTTTGTGCCAGCATTTAGGTTCCTGTTCTGTAAGCCCAGCACACTTCCAGGCCAACTTCGTCTGCTGTAGCTTGTGCTTGCTTGGCAAATGGGATCAATAACAGAGGTTCCAAGGCAGGGGGAAATCAGGTTTCTCTTTTTGTGTGCCTGTAACTGTGAAGCCTGAACTCAAATGCAGAGATGACAAATTTTCCTTGTTTTGACCTAAACTGAGTTCAGCTTTTTTTAGCACAGCTGAACCTTTCAGACACAAGATCTTGCTTTTAAATTCCAGCACTAAGCCATGGACCATTTCCTTCCCCTCAGACATGGAGGCACCTACACTTCCCCACAGAACAAACTCTTTAGATTCTCCTCGTGAGATTAATTCACCCCAATGCATGGAAGCTGCCTTTACTGTTAATGGAGCAAATTCATATTTAAACATTAATTCTTTTTCTAAGACTACTAGTCCCTGGATTTCAGTATGATCACAGAAAGAAGTAATTGCAGCTCACTTGCATACGTAGTATTGTATGTACAAATGTGGTAGGTGGAGTAAGCATTGTTTCTCTTTCCCTGCAGCAACAAAAAGGAGATGGTGTCACCAGTGTCTGGTCTCTGGTGTCCTTAACTGACCTGTTCTCTTAAATTCATCAGTCATGACACCTCTAGTATGGCCTGTGAAATATCCACACAATAGTAGAAACTGACCTTAGCAAACTTCAGGAAAAGAGAGATTATTACTACTCACATGGAAACTGTGAGACAGCACCAATGTTTTCTGTTCTACTGCATCTGATAAAAATCTGATTCAGATGGCAGGAGCTACAATTTCCTCTAGTTTTTTTGCCTGGCCTGTGTTAATGGTTTTGCAATAGAGCACTGAAAATGTTATGTTTGAGCTGATGGATTTCATGTTTTAATGCACTGCTGCATGCCACAGGAAATATGAAGTATTTCCTACTGTTTATATGCCCCATTATTAATTCAGGATTTTTTTAACCTTGGACTGGAGACATGCAGAATCTTTACTACTTTATCAGTGCTGTAACTTTCTTTTTCTAATCAAAGATGTCTCTATCCCTTCTCAGACCATGTCACTAAATGCATGTATTTTGGAATTGAACAGGTACCTGTGGTGGCAATCATGACAACAGGTGGTGGAACCAGAGCTCTGACAGCGATGTATGCTCACCTTCTCAGTGTGCAGGAAATGAGTGTCTTGGACTGTGTCTCATACATCACTGGTTTATCTGGCACAACATGGTAAGACCAAGATAAGCAAAGTCATCACAAGAATTTTCTATGTATGACAGCAAGAAGTGATCTGAAGAGTTGTATGATCTTTAATATCAAGAAAGGGTTTTCTTTTTCTGCTGTGATTTTTCTTTGTTTCTTCCAGTGGGAATTTTCCCACATTTGGAATTAATTATGTATGTGGACAGTACCACTTATTTGGTGTTTTTTCATGTAAATGAAGAAATAATACACAAACTTTCATAACTTCCCAAAGCTCTGCTTCATAACTCACACTTTTCCTTGTGTTGGGTTTTTTTGTTTTGTTTTGTTTTTTAGGACCATGTCAAACTTGTATGAAGATCCTGACTGGTCCCAAAAGGATCTTAAGGAAAAACTCAGTGATGCCCGAAAGCATGTGCTCAAAAATAAGTTCATTGCTTGTTTTGCCCCTGATCGTTTGAAATACTATTTGAAAGAGTTGTCCCAGAGGAAGCAGGAAGGACACCAGCTATGCTTCACGGATCTATGGGGACTCATCATTGAAGCTATGTTCCATGAAAAGGTACAATAACAGCACCTTTCTCTTCAGATTTAAATATTTAATGAATACAACAATGAGGGAAGACAGTCAATCAAAAAAAAGTTGAGATTGAAAGGGACCTCTGGAGTTCATCTTGTCCAAGCAGGATCAGGAAGAGCAGGTTACCCGAGACCGTGGGCTTTGAATATCTTCACAGGCAACACTCCAGAACTTCTCTAAGCAACATATGTCAGTTTTTGACCACTCTGACAGGAAGGAGTTTTTTTCTGGTTTGTTTGTTTTTCATATAGATGCCTAAAATATGTGCCTTGGCAGTACCATTCTTTGTGTTTGTTGGCTGTATTACACAGATCTTAACATCGCACCTACTACAGAAAGGATGGGAATAATAAGAATTAACAGGAAACTTAAGAGTATGAACAACTTTAAAATTAATTCCTCCCAGAACCTGAAGGTGGCTTCCAAGAAGGCAGGAGAGGGGTGTTTCACAAGGGCATATAGTGATAGGAGAAGGGGAAAATGGCCTTAAGCTGAAGAAGGGTGGGTTTAGATTAAATATTAGGAAGAAATTCTTTGCTGTAAGTGTAGTGCGGCACTGGAACAGGTTGTCCAAAGAGGTTGTGAACTCCCCATCCCTGGAGGTGTTTAAGACCAGGTTGTAGGGGGCTCTGAGCAAGCTGATCTAGTGCAATATGTCCCTGTCCATGGGGACCCAAAGACAGTAGCTCTGAGATATTAACAGGATTATGTTACCCTATAAACACTTCCACCAGGCAATGTTCAGGCTCTATATAATCTTCCTTAGTATTTCCCTCCCAATAGGCAATTTATACTTAAGAAAGAGAAAACATTCCCCCTGTAATATGATTAACCCCACACACATCCTCAGCACAGTGCTAGACACTCCCTGGAGGTGTGCTCAGCAGGGAGCTGTGACTGTACCTACAATGCAACACACCTGTTCCCTGACCAACACAACCCAGGAGAAGCCCAGTGGCACTAGTGACACAACCATCCTTCCAAGGGCTGCTCCAGTGTGGAGAAGCACATGCAGTTCTGCTTCAAGTACGATCTGAATTGAGCACCCTCTCAAACCTTGGTTCTACTCCCAAACCATGCTGCCCTTTCCACCCTGCCTGAGTGTGCTCTGCAGCAGAAGCAGTAAGGGTCAAGGCTTGCTGAACACTAACTCTGTGTGAGCCTTGTCACTGTCATACATCTGAGGAAAAGATGCTTTTCTGGGCAGTCAGGGAAGGCTTTACTCTTTCAAAATGCAGGATTTCTCATCATTTTCAAACATTTCCGGGCACTTTTTCTGAAGTAAAAATTGTGAATAACAAGATTTTCTCCCTACCATTGAAACGTTGTAATTTTTTCAGTATATGAACTTAGGACTTATTTGTGTGTTGAATTGCTGGGAGAGGGGAGGGTCAGGGAAAAGGGTGACAGCACCTCTCTGAACTAAACAACTGGGGAGCATCCTAGTTGGAGTCTCGTATGCACTGCGTTGTCAGAGCCCAGGCTTTGATGAAGTTGGAAGCTGTTTGTGTCATCTAACTCTTCTCAGCTACTGTCCTTCTTCAAAACAGGAGGATTCTCATAAGCTCACAGATCAGCAGCAGGCACTAAATCAGGGTCAAAATCCCCTGCCCATCTACCTCTCTCTCAATGTGAAGGATAAAATCAGCGACAAGGATTTTAGAGGTAATAATACTCCAGAATTGCACTAAACATTTAATCCCAACTAGGTACATTTAGGATTAGGTAAAGAATGCACAAATATTCTAAAAGATCAATCCATTTTAGAGGAGAAATTTAATAGTTAATTTTTTGAAGTCCTTAGTATATTAAGCTACATTCAGGATCAAAAGCAGGACAGTGGAGGACATTATATCTATGTATTTCTTTAGAAAGCTTCAGAAAGTTTGTAGAGACATTTAGACGTAAGAGGACAAATGGGTCTTCATGTTCACCCTGTGAAACGGACAGTGAATAAAAGTCTTCCTGCTAAGTGTGTTACTTAGAAACCAGTCTGTCTTAATCTGGCCAATATCATATGTTTTATTCAAATATTTTTTTCTCTGCCGCTGTAATCTTGTGCTTTTTCTTTTAGAATGGGTGGAATTCACCCCTTATGAGGTAGGATTCCCAAAATATGGAGCCTTCATTCGTGCAGAAGATTTTGGCAGTGAGTTCTTCATGGGTCGCCTGATGAAGAAAATCCCAGAATCCAGAATCTGCTTTTTGGAAGGTGATTGGTTGTTCTGGGGAGATGTAATACGATGTAATCTGCACAAACCCCTCTTCTGAAATGGAGGTGTTAAGTGTATTTTTTGCCTGTCAGGAGCAGTATGTGGTAAAATATTAGAACTGATAACAGGTTACTATCTGAAGGATTTTTTATTTTCTTTGTGATTTTATTCAGCTGAACAGATTTACTTAATTTCATATGTGTTTATGCTTGCTGACATGAGGCCTTCACAGCACTTACAAGTCTTTGTCAGCAACAAAACTTGTGTATCATTGCTGCTGAGTTAAATCACCAGTTTATTCTGCAACCCGAGTCTCTAAAATAGCCACTTTTATCCACAAAGTTCTTGTCACGTCTAACCCTGATTAATTCTTAGGATAACACTTTCATTTCATAGTGAAAATAGGTCATAATAGTTGTCTTTTTTTCCTCTTGCATAAGAAAGTGAAAGCAGTAAGGAAATATTTCTTCCCTTTGCGAAAGCAATCTCTTGCCTCATTGTTCTTCCTACTTCCACCAACTTCATAAAGGAAAAAGGAAGTTTCAGGGGGGTTTTTTGAGAAGCTGAAACTTTCTGCTTGTGTGGAGAATTTACTACAGCTACTGGTGAAGTGTAAAGAAGCAACTCAGAATCTCTCTGTCCCTGGCTCCAATGTCACATAAGGTGCTCAACTCTCCACTTCTGTGGTCAGAAATGCTGGCAGGTCACCAGGCCCTTTCTACACCTCCCACCTTGGCATTTTCTTCCTCTCTTGTCTAGAGTGTTGCTGAAACATTTCTGCTCCTGTTCACTGACAGTGACCCAGAGCTGCTCCCCTCATACAGGCAGTGTCTAGTGACACCATTATTCAAAAGGTTTTCAGGAA
This sequence comes from Myrmophylax atrothorax, assembly GCA_026770055.1. Taxonomy (NCBI): domain Eukaryota; kingdom Metazoa; phylum Chordata; class Aves; order Passeriformes; family Thamnophilidae; genus Myrmophylax; species Myrmophylax atrothorax. The sequence continues at coordinate 26,364,582 of JAOXXN010000065.1, read as the reverse complement.
ATTCCTTTGCACCCCAACCACTGAAGTGAGCAAGGACTGACTGTGTATGTCCTGCAGTCTTTTCCTGCATGGCCAAACCCATCCCTCCAGCTGCAGGCTGGCATTGCTGGCTCAGGAGATTGCCAGGCTGCTCAGATGCAGCCTCTTCCTCTCAAGAGCAGCAGGTATAGTTCTGCAGTTCAAAAGGTTCAGGACAGCACTGTGACACGCCTGCCACACCCAACCATATCACATAATGATGCTTTAGTAGCCTAAAAGACTGCAGATAGGCGTCAGCCTGGACTGGTTAGTAGAGGAACTTGAAAATGTAAGCCAGATATGCTCACATTGTAAAAAATCAGAAGAAAAATAAAAAGACACACATTTACACTTCCTATTCACAAAACATTTAAGTCAGCTTACTCGTTCTAAGGGGTATTAGTGTGTGAATCTTGACAGTTTTGTGTTTGACAGTCCTGAATGATAACTGCAACAGGATTGTGTTAGAAATAAATGAAACATTTAGAATTACAAATACTGGGAATTTGGAGAATAACAAATATTGAGGACAGATGGAAAATATTACTATGAACTTGACAAAATGTTATTTGCCATGTAACAAAAATGAATGTGTTAGCAGCTATACTAAAAAACCTACCAGACCTCTTAATATATGTCAATATATTAGACTCTTCATATACATTATGGGTTCATATATCAATTTAGAAAGTCCCTTTTATTTGTGCATTAAGATAGTATAATTAATAAAGTTTGCTAGAGAATGCAGAAGGTACTGAAGGTCATTGTGAATTAAGATGCTTTCAGATCTTTACCAGTTTATTTTCTGTCAAATACATCCTTTGCCACAGGGATCTGGAGCAGTGTATTTTCCTTGAATCTTATGGATGCTTGGCATATATCCGTTCATTCAGAAGACTTCTGGCACAAATGGACCCAAGACAAAATTACTGACATAGGTAGGTTATTTTTACATGATTATGTTATTTTATTTTCTCTCTCTTATTTTTTCCCCTTCCTCACTGTGTTCTATTCTCTCAGTGAATTTTTTCAAGGCCACTTCAGAACTTCCTCTCCAGGGATTTCTGTTATCCACGTGGAAATCAGGAGGAAATTCATGCCATTTGTTATAGTATGGTGATCTTTTCAGTTATGTGAGGAAAAAAAATCACAGGATATTCACAAAACAAAATAAATAAGAGAATGGCCCTCTTATGAGATGTTTTCTGAGCACAAGTGTAAAACTAGAGAAAAATATCACTGTAGAGTACAAGAGACTAGAAGCCTCCCATAGCATTCCACAATCTCCCAGTTCCTCTCTCAGAAGCTGAAGTACGTCGTGAAGTGCCACAGAAACAAGAGCAAGCACCATCCTTGCATCTCTGAAGTCTACAAAGCATTGACAGAAACTTCAGTACCACTGGAAGTCACTCCAAACTAGTCCTAAGGATTAGATTTGCAAAACACACTAAAAAATAAAGAAATATATGCAGAGTGAAATTTCAAGGAGAAATACACAAGACAGATATATTACAGAGAAAAAAAAAAGATGAGAAGTAAGAGAAGCGTAGCAGAAAAGATGATTTATTTTATCTTCTTGCACTTGTAGAGTGTAGTTTCTGATTGTTAAAACAAGGAGTTTGCATTTGCTTGTGAAGAACACTAATGATGTTTGTGTGGCTGAGAAATTTTGTGTGGTTTTTTATGTGTGTGTCTGAGAAAGAAACTGTAACGTGAGTAGCAAAGGAAGCCAAAGTAAGTGCAAGATATTTAGTGGGTAAAATCATAGAAAAGCAAATAAATTTGTAGTAGGTGAGGTGTACTCTTTTGCAGTACAAACAAAGCCTTTACCACATTAAGTGAGAAGATACAGATTTTCCAAGTTAAGTTGAAAAACTGAGATTTGTGGAAATCCTGGAAACAAAAAGAGAAAGAAGTCCAAGTTTTGCCAAACATATTAAATGAAATCACAACTGCACAGATTGACATCAACAATGCAACTGTATACAAGAACTGTTGTTCTTTCCTCTGCAGATGATGATACCCTATTCCCTACAAGACCAAATGAGCTGGATACTCGAGTGGTTTGTCCCACTGACAGCTTTTCAGAAATTTTCCGAGATGTTGCAATGTTACGTCCAGCAGCTTCAGAAATCCATAACTTCCTGAAGGGCCTCCAGATGAACAACAACTATCTAGAGAGCGAGTTTTCCAAGTGGAAAGGTATGGCAATAGCAACCTGCTTTGAGTGATAGTTTAAACCATCCTTATGAAAGAGAAACCATGCTTAAAAGATTATTGAGATGACTGCTTTTTTGTTTTGTTCCCATGTTCTGATAATATTTGAAACTGTTTGCCACTGGAAGTTGAAAGCAGGTAGGAGGAGAGGCTTCAAAATAAGGGATGTGGAAGTTATAACTATTTCCTGTCACATGTTTACTTGTGAGTAAGCTACAACCTTCATAACAGGCTTCATAATTCCCAAGTTGGGAATTTCATAGCAAGCAAGGCACCAAACGTCTTTAGTCTTTAGTGTGTTGAAACAGTGAGGTGTCATTTCAATTTGTTCTGAAAGAAAAGAAAATTAAAGAAAAGGAAAGAAAAGCCCCCACAACCCAACCCCACCTCAACCAGATTAGTCACTCACAAAACTAGGGGATGGAATTAACTCTATTCCCCTGAGTCCCAAATCAACCCCTTTTAATCAGAGGAAAGCCAAGGAAATTGCAAAGTAAATAGTGAAAAGAGGAAGCGAGATGGGGAACTGAGAAATGACTGAACTGCAGCCATCAGCTATATAGGTAGGTTTAAGACCAAAGAAAAGTTGAATTTTCTTTTTGTTAACAACAGACTTTCCTCAGCACCTCCTTTGCATTGAGCACCTCCTCTGAAAAAATATTCTTCTTTTCTAGACTGTGAGCTTGACTCTCAGCCCAACCACCTGACAACAGCAACAGATTACCTCATCCTGATTGATACTGCATTTGCCTTTGCTACCAGTTACCCACCCCTTATGAGACCAGAAAGGAAAGTGGATGTCATTTTGCATTTCAACTACAGTTCAGGCTCTCAGACAGGGGTGAGCATTCTTCTTTATTATTTCTGTTTCATGGCTGAGTTCCCAGAATTGCTGATCCTCTACTCATAAAAACTTTTGTCCCCTCCAATATCTGGGAAGTCTAAATAAGTTAACAGTTCACAAAGGTCACGTATCTCTATTGAACAGTACAATTGTTATTAGGAAGTAATCATTTAGTAAACTGAATCTTCCCATTTTTGCTTGTAAATGGTTTTAGTTGATTTGAAGGCAGTCAGACGCAGAATGAATGAAGCTAAGTGCCTTGAAACATTGTCAAGGTTTCTTGATGCTATCATACATATTTTTATGCATGGGAAAATGTACCTTCAGGATAATACAACTGTAATAAGAGAAGGGTTTGATGCAGAAGATCAGATATGTAAATAAATGCAAGAATAGTTTGTATCTAGGAACGTTAAATTCCTTAGGAATAAAATGTTGTCTAAAGATAGCTTTTTTCATATCCAAATGTGGCATGTAGATTTTCAAAGACAGGCATTTGAACCCAGATCCATCTCACTTAACTGTGGCCATCCAGGTCTTGGCTCCATAAACAGTCTACTCCTAAACTGGGTATGTGTCATAATCTCTCAGAACCTGTCCTTTATCCTACAAATACTCCTAGTGAAATTAGATTTTGGTCAAATTCCAAGTTCTTCCTGTATGTTCTGATGCTTTCTTTTGTTTTGTTTTCCTATTGTGGCAACTAGCCCCTGAAAGAAGCCTCTAAATACTTTGCTAAACAGGGAATTCCATTCCCTACAGAAGTGCCAGATGATCAGGAAACCGAACATCTGAAGGAATGCTACATTGTTGGTGATCAAGAGAGTCCAGAAACACCAATTGTGGTATTTTTCCCTCTAGTAAATGACACCTTCAGGGAATACAAAGCACCTGGTAAGTTTACAGTTACACATGCCATTAACAGAGGCAGCAGACACCTTCTTTTTCTTTTTTACTGGGCAATAATCTGTTCTTCAGATCATGCTGTAAAAACAGTCTTGGACTCTCTTTGCTTAGATCTGAACCATATCAAGAAACTTAAAATATATAATTTGTCCTGGACAGTAGGTAAGAGGTTGTGATCAGCCTTTGGCACATATGCCCCTCTTCAGAATTTTTTTTGCTTTTCATAGGTAGATAGTAGATTTTATTGAGGAAAAATATATTCTGTTTATCTGCCATAGCAGAAATTAGCAGGGTTATTTCCGCTCATACTTATCATCCTTTCCTGTTAGAGAATGCTCTGGGGAACCTGAGGATTTCATTGTTTAAAATAATTTCCAGGCTTACAGTTAGGCAGATAACCTTGAAAACAAAAGTGTGAACTAGTAAAGTGATGAAAATGTAACTGTGAGGCATAGTGAAGTGATGAAAGTACAACACTGAGCCATGCTGACAGTTTCTGTTGCCTTCAGTGCGTTCTACTTTGAAATTTAAAGTTTCAATAGCAGCACTGCCTGTCACTTCGAAACAGATGAATTCTAAGTCTTGGTACTATATCCCACCTGCCTCCTACTCTTCTTTTGGTACCAAAAGTCTCAGATACTCCTCCAGATGCTACAGTTCCTAACTCCAGCTGTGAATTCACTTTAAAGCTTCACAGTATACTGAAAGCCAAAAGTTCTAGGTTGGTATATGGTACAATAAATTTAAAATAAAAAAAATGCAGAAAATATTTTCCAAATTGTATCAATTCTTATCCTTTTATTTTAAGTAAGTTATAAAAAATATGTCACTTTTGCTTTGTCTGTATTCTGGATTGAATTCACTGCACACATGTACATAACTGGGTTTTTGAACAGGATTCAAATAGAGCAAGGGTATTTGTGCAAGTACACACACCATTCTACTCCAGCTCTTTCCACAGATCAGACAACTGAAAAGTTAGTTTCTGCAGTTGCCCTTTGTAAAGAGAATTAGGAAAAGGAGAAAATGAGAAAGAACTAGAAGAGTAACTGAGAATTAGCTTCTGAACTGCTCTTCTATACTGCACTGCTCTTCCGTACTGGACTGTGAGGGAGCTGCCCTCCCCTTTCAGTAATTTCCAGAGCCAAGGGATGTTGTGCCTAACTCAGTTATCTACTAGCAGCTGATGTGCAGGTGATACATACCAATATAAATATCAAGGAGTCTTAAAGGGGTGTCCCCAGGTATGTAGAAGATGTATGTAAAGGTCTGCATGACATCTGCATATTACATATACATGAGACAAGCCTGTGTTGCCCAACCAATTCAGCTGGTAGCTGAAAGCTGAGACTAAACAGAAGGAGAAAGAAAGGATCTTTGTCAGGCCCCTTCAGGCAAAGTGTCAGCTGACTTGACATGAAAGGGCTCTGTCCATGCAGTTTTTTGGGCAGACTGACACCCCGCAGCTGAGACCTGACCTCCATAGCAGCAGGATGGATGCTGCAGAAAGTCCTGTGAGGCTGGTAAAAGATGTCTGCCCTATTTTAGTGACAGGCAGAGATCAGCTGAACTTATGTGTGATGACCTAGCCCAGACCTAAACTGTACAGCATGTGAAGTATTAGTTCAAACATGTGAACAGGCAGTTTTTCCATAGGCAGCTCATCTATCCACTTGTTCAGCAAAGGGAATTTAGAATCTGTGCAGTAAACAAGTGAAACTGAAATATTCAAACTGGTTAACTTCTGCATTGGTTACGCTATTCCATTATCATTATTTTCTACAGGCTTCTGGAACTTTATCCTTAGCCTATGAATAAAAAAAAATTTAAAAAAATAAAAATTGCATACAAATATTTATATCATGTTCACTCTCACTATTGAGATTACATAAAGCCTGTGATTTTTTTATAGAAGTAGGTAGCTCCAGGAAATGAGCATAAATATTTGTGCCATCTGCTTCTGGGATACACCTAGATTATGACTCTGTGAAATCTCTCAGTTTAGATAATAGAATCTAGTTGTTTAAGTCTGCTTTCTGTAATTTTGATAGCTCTTCCCCATAGGAACCAAGGCTTAAGGTAGCAGACTGTGCCAGATCAAGTGCTAGGTTGTGCTGTGTGAAAGAATATCCATCAGGCTGCTGAGAGGGCAGGTGTGCTTTTGGAAATCCTGAGTCATTGAAACACATGGAATTTTCAGCTGCCTGTTCTGGAGGCATGAAAAGATAATAGTAAGGGAAAGAAGATGTGAAGTCAAAGCTCTAAGGCACAGAAAGTAACAGTGGCTTCAGGCCCATCATCTCAAAAAATTATGCTATCATGAGGCTCTTGCTGCTGCTGTCTGCTTTGGGTGAAGGGGAGGAAAGGGAGAAAAAAATAATTGCCATTGACTTGCACCTTGGCTGAAAGTGCAGGGTGCTGCCTTGGCTGGGAGACACCAGCAAGGCAGAGGCTGGGACTGGGAATGAGTCAGCACTGAGGGGAACATGGGAACTGTGCTGACAGCTCACTCCAGAGCTAGAGTATGGGCAAGGAATATCACCCTCCTGTGCTCAAAAGAGAAGCTATTCTACTTGCTTTGGCATTTCCAAGAATACCCAGGACAACTCCTAATCAACTCACCACTATCAGCTTCTCCAGGCCCTGCTGCCAACCAAATACTCCAGCAACAAACATCTATGAAGGGAAAATTTTGGGTTGTGATCCACTGTTTGTGCATGCCTGAGAAACACCCAAACACTGACTGTTCTTTTCAAATTAACCAAGTCATTGTTTGTCTGTTAGGTGTGAAACGTAGTCCCTCAGAGATGGCAGATGGGGATATTGATGTTGCCAGTGCCTGTGGTCCATATTACATAAATAATCTGAGCTATTCAGAGGAAGATTATGACAAACTTGTTAACCTAAGTTACTACAACGTCCAGAACAACAAAGATTTGATTCTTCAGGCCTTGCGTACTGCTGTGGAGAGGAAAAAGCAGCATAAGAAAGAGCAATCTCTGCGAAAACCACCCGATGGGTATGGTATGTGTATGCCTGACAGAGGAGGAACCCAGCATTTGGCTGACTGCCCAGCACCCAGGAATATGAAATATCTATGAGTCCTGCTAATGAAGAAGGAAAGGAATTTTATTAGGAAGTGAAGAAAAGCCAAAGAATGCTAAGAATAGCACTTCACTTGTCATAAAAAATGCTAAAGCCTGTCTGTCAGTGGAGAGAATAAACACAAAAAACCTAGAGCTCTTCCTTAATAAACTAATGTGCTTCCCTCGTTGACAAGCTCAGGAGTGTGGCTAGGTGAGGCTGTGCTCCAGCTGTACTTGCAGAAGTGGCCTTCGAGGCCATGGCTGAAATGCATGGCCAAAGAAGCGTGAGGAAGTTTACATTGACTGTTTGTTCTCTACCTGTGCTATAAAAACAGAGGATTGTCAGTTCAGAAATGTAGCAGAGAACAAAATCCATTGTCTCTAAAACAAAATCAAGAAAGCCACTTGTGAACCAAGAAGTTTTTATGTGATGGAAAATTAAATATTAAATTTATATAATAAACCACATTTTTTGAGTAAGAGTTACAGCAAATAAACATTTTCATAGCAAATACATGTTAAAGCCATTTCTTTTAGGTGCTTCTTCCTCTTGTAGCAAGACAATTAGAGACAACATGCAGACATTTCATAGCTGTTGAAAAATTACTGAAGAAGAAAATATACCTGCTCCAGACCTTGATGTAAACTGCCCCAGGATCCTGGGACCCCTTGAGTTTAGGATTACATTTAAAACCCATCCCTGAAAGAACTGACTTGTGTTAATTTTTTTTTTATCAAACTGGATTTAAATGTTATTGACACATACCAAAGGTTTAAAGCTTTAAAGTTGTTGAGACTATTACATTGAAAAGACAAGAAACACAGATAAAGCTGAACTAAAATTGTATACCTAATATCATCCATGCAAATGTGATTTTTTAACTTGCTGTAGAACATGGCAGCTGAAGTTAACAGAACATCAACTTTCAGTTTTCTGACACTTTGGTTGTGACACTAACATGGTTTCAAAGTAAGCAGTCTGGGTTTTTTGACAGATGGAACCTCAAGTCTCCATTTATTATATTTCTAAATATTTTATTCAGTGCTACTGGTTTGTTTATTGTATCTACGAGTCCATGTTTCCTACAGAGTTCCCTGCTCCTCAGTTCTGCTGCAGTATCCTTTGTCAAGAAATCCTGCTACTATGGGCCAAAAATGGAATTCTTACAAATTCCTTTGCCCTCAAGGTTGAGAGTTTCCTCCCAGGTGGTGCACCGAAATTGCCACTTGAACACAGCTTGCACACTGTTTATCACAGTAACCGTTTACCTGCACACTGCAGGAGCCCATACAGCTCCTGTATGGACTATATGCCCAGGGTTTATCTCCTATGGAAACAAGAGACAGCTGTTGTGCTGATGAATGCTGGATCTCATCACAACATAGGGCAGGATGTAGCCAGAGGGCACAGCCAGACCTGGGAATTTGGAAGCACTCCCAGGTTCCCACATCCAATTAGAGCTTTATTGTCTGAAGGGCAAAAATTATTTCACTGACAGCAGAAAGCATCTAGGCAGGAAGTCTGAAGACAAGCAGAATGAGGTGTGTTGTGTCAGTGCAAACACTTCCCAGTCCTTTCTGCTGCTTTCCAGCAGGCACAAAGTGGTCATGCAGAACAACAGACACTTTACCCCTTTTCAAAAAGCTTGCCAGAATACAGGGGAAAATGTCAGGGCTGATCAAGGAGGTGGAAGTGCTTCCACACACAGTATGAACAGATAAAGAATCTGCCACCTAGAAAAAAGACAAGAGGCATCAAAGGTAGAGAAGAGAGACATGTAAAATCTGGAGTACCCTGTGGGAGATGAACACAATGACTGTGCACTTCTAACAAAAAACCTGGAGGAAATCAGACAAAACTATCAAGCAGTAGGTTCAAAGTTAATAAAGTGAGGTTGTTCTACACACAACAGACGTGTAATTAAGTTACAGACCTCTTTGACCTTGGATTTTCTTGTTGATAAAAGTCCATGCACTCAAAGAACTGATTGATTCCTTCACTGGAAAAATTTTAGGGACTGAAAAAATATGAAGGCTCTGTATCTGCCTTGGTCCGGCACTGAATCATAAATTCCCAGGAAACGGGAGGACAGTCAGAGACAGTATTGTACCTGCCCTGTGAAGTGTGTGAGGTTCTCCAGTGAGTAAATACTGGATGCACCAAAGGCGAGCAGGAAAGCAATCTCGCCCCACGCTGCAGTACTTAGGTTTTCCACAGCTCAGATATTTTTGCAGATAATTAATAATCAGGAGCCCCTAAAGATGTGGTGATGTGAGATTAATTTAAAAGAAATTACTGAAGTAACATAGAAAAGATGTAAGTAACTAGAAGGATAACTTAATTAGCTATGAATTAACCCATAGAGAAAAATAATGAAGATGAAAGGAATAAAAAACCAAACTATAAAAAGTGGATTTCAAAAAATGAGGAAGCCAGTCAGCACAACCCTACATGAAATGGTATAAAATCTTTAGACTCAGCATGGAAATTGCAAAAAAAGAGTTGCAAAACATATGCACAGCCCTAAATAAAATGCAAAGCAAGGAACCAAGAAAAGGCAAAGTGGTTAAATGCCCAGGACTGAGAATTGCTAAAGCCTAACATCTGTTCTTTGAGGAACAGCATGGGGAGGAAGGAGATGGAAAGGGCACATCTAAACCTGCTGATGTATTTAAAAAAGAGCTGGAGCATAGCAAAGAAATGTAGTATTCAATATGGAAATGAGGAGGAAGAGAAGTACCTAGTTAAAAATGTGAATCAGTAGATGTGCTGGACCAGCAAAAGGGGATTTAAATAAGGATGCTGTGCAGCAGGCAAGGCTGTAAGAGTGTAACACAATAGGTAACACTTGTAACATAGCGTTCACACACAGATTCAGGAAAAAATCCCCCACTGTTTTTGTTGTTTTTTTTTTTCTACTGGGACCCTAAGTTGCACACATCCCACAGAAACATTTAAGTGTTACACTAAGATTTTTCACTCTGTTTAGAGCAGTTGCCTGATGCCGTAGCTAAACACCATCGCGCTTAGTCACACACTTCTCTGGCATTCAGAGACAGCAACCATCACCAGAAAAACACGAAAAGTATTTGGGCGATTCTATGTTCAGATTGGAGGTGTCAAAAGCTTTCCGTATTTCATTGCAAGGGGCCGAGGTTTTAGAATAGAGGAAAAGCAGGTACAATTAACCTCCAGAGGCGGATTTGTGGTACAAAAATATAATCCTCTGATTACGAAAAGAATAATAACCACCCTCTGAAAAAAACCCAAACTCCAGCGGGCACCAAGGGCGTATATTGCAGGGA
>JAOXXN010000065.1:26331991-26352017 GCA_026770055.1 Myrmophylax atrothorax | reverse complement strand
TGTTTTCATTTGTTGTCACTGTGAGCAGCACCTGGAACTCCCCTCAACATGGGCTGTGGGTGCTCACATAAGAGGAAAGGGTAGTGCCGCTCCCTATGCCTGTTAAAGGCTCTGTAGCTCGGCGTTAGTTTCCTGTTCAAGAAAATTATCTCCATTTTATGTTCGGCTAAGAAAGTGTAACCTCGTTGTCTACTTCCCCTTAGTTATTTGAATATCTAAATTATTTCAAAGGGAAACCAGGCATTTCGTGTTAAAACGGTATGACTGCACTGGCCATCCCGGACCGTTTAACCTTCTCTCCTTCCCCCTTCCCAAAAGTAGTTTAATACACAGATTGCCTGTGCTGATAAAAGCGTAACAAGACAATAGTTTGGGGTAAAAAACACATGGTACTTGGAACGTTTCACATCCTCCCTCCCCTCCTTAGTTTGATAATGACATTGAAAGAGTAGCATCGCTACTAAGGCAGCTTAACAGTGTTGTTCCTGTTGTAATTGTTTCTGTCTTTCCTATATTCCTTATTTCTAAGTTTCTTAGTAATTCATTTTTAGGAAGGTGTACCGTGTCTCGGGTAAGCACAACCTGTGAATATTTTACATATATTTGAGTGTTTGCCTCTCATATGCCCCTTACATGTCAGTCTTAAGGTTATGCCCAACTCTGCAAAAGACACTGAACAGTCACTTGGATCCAATTTTCACTTACTTATATCCAAGGTTCATTATAGTCCTTCTGTAAATTTTACAAACGTTTGTCTTTCGGTTCCAAAGATTACAGGCAGCCTTGCCGGAACACTGTTTTCTTTTTGCAGGGCAAAAGACCTACTTCCTTCCCCTCTTCTTTGAAGATCGATGTTTACCTTTAATCACCTGAGGGCTTTTCAGATGTTTACAGAGCTAATCATGTGTCTTTTCTGGTTTTACAACCAACTAATTGGAAGCTTGAAGTTGAACTTGCTTCTTTACTGATTGTTACTGAATACTTGCAAACATATAACGTGATGTTGCTCAGAGGAATATTTTAAAAATAGAAATAGGCCTGTAATTAAAAGAAAAGAAACTTTATTTTAGGATCCCCGCATGTAGTCACAAGGTGTGTTTTTGTGGGAACGGTGATTTGGATTTTCTCTGGCTGTTCTGAGTCATTTTCTTCTTTAAAATCCCAGTTGCTTTGATAGTCTGTATGTATTTCCAGATAAACGTTGGTAGCTATTTTATGGACAGGGGATGGGGAGAACATGCGTAGTGCGGAGGGAGACAGAACAGTCACAAATATATGTACATACTAGAACCTGTTCTGCCTGTCAGCAAAGTTGCTCTGTCATTTGCACTTCATAGGGCATTTTTTCCACTCCTGTAACAGTTTGCCTTGGATGAGAACACAGGATCTTGACTTGTGGACATTCTGCTTTTCTGTCCTTTGTAGTTGCCCATATTTGACTGGAGTGCAAGTCAATACAGTGCTTAGAAATACTGATATTCCTTACAGTGCCTTAGATGTATTTTTGGTACTGTTATTTTGTGAGTAACTTGTTATCACTATTACCATAAAATACTGAGCAGTAGCGTTTACTGATACAGAGGTACAGTCTGAATGAGAAAAGACATATCATTTATCACAGCATTGCCAGCTTTTTTTTAGCACTGGTCACTGCTGGGCAAACATGCCCAGACAAATTTGACAGAGGTAAAGATTTCGAAGATGTTTGCTCATGTGTTTTAATAAAATATCTGACTCAATGGAGAGGTGACTTACTGTGATGTGCCCCTCTCTTCACCCTCTTCCCCCTTTCTCCTGTCCCAATTTTCATAGGTTGCAGAGTGGTTTAATCCCCTACTGGGTGTTGGAGGTAGGCATTGACTGTTGAGCCCCAATCAGTAATAGAACAGCTGTTACTGCTTCTAATGAACCACAGTCTGACTGCACCGTTATCAATATTCATTACCTCAGTGTTCTCTATAGCATAGATAATAATTGGCTTAATCAGCATGAGAAAATGCTCCATTCAAGATGGGCAGCAACTTAGACAATAGTGACTGTTACTCAAAATCCATTTTAGAGGGGAAAAAGAAGGGCAAAAAAAGAGAAGTTCTTGTATGCAAGACTCAGAGGAAGACATGGGAAAATATAATGTCCGGGTCAGCCAGGAGTAAATTTCTTCATTGGTAGGCTGAATTTCCCATGGAAAAATGTCACACACTCTCAAGATTGTTATAATTCTAAGTTTATAGTTTATAGGCATTTTTAGAACAAAGTTGCACTGTGGTGTTGGGGTTTTTTCACTGCTAACTTTCTAATAAACATTACTTTAAATCTTAATTAAAACTGCTTTTTGTTCATATTTCTCCATTTCATAGTTAGGAGGGCATACTAAATCTACTTAAGTGTTTACTGTTGTGGTTACGTGTGAACATAATTCTGTTTAGCTGTCAAATATTCATTTGAGACTTACTGTGATTTAGACGTTATCGTGAGAACTTCACATTTTCATACCTCTGACACATCCATATCCACCCAGTTCCTTCCACTAAATCTTTATGGAAAACACTGATCTCGAAATGACTGAATGTCCCTGGGGATTAAGATACGCAAACAAACACTTCCAGGTTTCTAACAGCTCTTATGTTTGTTCACTTGATGTTGTTTATCCGCTTTGGCACTTGGAACAATGCAGTGAAACCAGCCAGTTTTGCTGTCTAAGGTGTAGGGTGGTGATAGTGTTTTATTCAAGTATTTGACAATTCTGACAATTCAAACAAATGTATTCAGGCCAGAACATTAATACTTGTCCAATTGTGGACAATTGTGGGAGGATGGTGAGTGCCAGTTGCTTATCTTACATGTGAGCTGCTTGACCTTTCAGCTTCTGTAATGGTCTCAAATTCTCTGGCTGCTTTAGGAAAAAAAATGGGGAAAGGAATGACAGGAGAGGAGAATGGTAGTGTATGAAGAAAGATAGGAGGTAGTCAATGCAAGTTTGTAGTTGTTGACCTCTTTCTTCTAACAGTTAATTAAACTTGTAGTCTGATAATGTTTTTTATTAATTTTTTTATTTTAAAACTGTAAGAGACTGATGTTTTTTAAAGAAGTTATCAACATGAGACTAACCAGAAGTAAATTCCTGAGATTGCCAGGCTGTGCTTTTACTTTGCTCACAGGTATTACTCAGAGGTTAAAAATGGTAAACTTCCTGTGATTTAGACTCAGCCAGAGCTGGCTTTTGTGAAAGCACCCTTTTGTATGCATAATATCTGGAGTTTGCAAGTAGTGTGCAATTGGTTATACAGCTTAATGTCTTGATGTGAAAGCTGTAATTTTTGTTACTAGCTGTACATGAAAACTGAGTTATTTGGAGCAGAATTCTTAAACTAAAGCAAACATCTGCTGGTTTTGCTGTGTTGAAAAACACATTGAGTATTTGGTGCAATAGTAGTCTGGAGATGAGCAGACTTATGAAGAAGCCTTGAGTTTGTCTCCCAGTGTATCACAGGGTATCCCTGCTTAGTGCTGTTCTATCCAGCTCACCTGCATTTGTGCATTAGTCTGGCTTAACTAAAGCATTTAGAGTTCAGATGAAGTGTCCAGAATTGTGAGTAATCTTTTCTATCTCTGGAACTTTGTAAACTACTTTCCTCTAGGCTGGCTATATATCTTGCAAAGAAACATAGATGAATGTTTATTGGCAAAGCAGAAAGGTTATAGCCCAGGTAAAAACAAAGGGAGAAGAGTCAACAGGATGTCTGCTGTTTGAGCTAGACTGTCTTTGGGACAGTGGCTATTTTTAAGTGTTCTTCCTGTGAACCTCTTGGAACTCCCTCTCTACTGAAAATTCCTGAGAAGAGCATGCAGTTGCAAATCTGAAAATTCAGGTATTTTCCTGTGTTAACATAGCATATGGTATGAAGGCATTGGCAGTTTTTCAGTTTACAGAAGACTGCTTATACCTTTTGTGTGGGTCAGTGAAACTGATATTTTTCATGCTGAGAGGCACATGCTTGGTGTGGCCTAGCCCCAGCTTGCAACCAAGCACCAAGCAGCCACTTACACTCACTCCCCTCAGTGGGATGTGGGAGAGAATTGCAATGGTAAAAGTGAGAAAACTCAGGGGCTGAGATGAAGACTGTTTAGTAGGTACAGTAAAAGCAGTGTGCAAAGCACAGCAAGGAATTAATTCACGCCTTCACACAGGAAGGCAGGTCTTCAGCTATTCCAAGGAAAGCAGGGCTCCATCGCTCATAGCATTTTCCCTTCCCAAGTCACTGTTATCACTCCAAGTGTCTCCCTCTTTCTTCTTCCCCTAGCATTATATGCTAAGCATGATGCCATATGGTATGGAATATCCCTTGGGTCAGTTGGGGTCACCTATCCCTGCTGTGTCCCCTCCCAACTCTTTGTACATCCCCAGTCACTTACTGGTGAGGTGGGATGAGAAGCAGTAAAGGCCTTGATTCTGTGTAAGTGCAGCTCAGCAGTAATGAAGACATCCCTGTATTATCAACACTTTTCAGCACAAGTTCAAACCAGCCTCATACTAGGTACTGTCCTAGTTGAAACCGTCACACTTGTATAGCCAGTGCTTAAGAGCAGGTTTGTTTTAGTCTGTACTGATTCTTGATGTGCAATTGTGAGCCAGTCTTAATGGAAAATACCTGCCTTGTAAAGTGATTCCTGTGTCTGTTGAATAGCTGTACCAGGCCCAGCATTGTGACTGTTGGGTGGGGCTTGGTATTTGAGACGAGGTCTTGCCTTCCTGAATTGTTATATCGCTATAAAAGCCAGGTTTTTGAAGCCACACTTGTGACATTAATGTGGAAGTATCATTGCAGTTCAGTAGCACTTTATGCTTGTTTAGTCATTTCAGTAAGCAGCTAATGTGAATTTGCACTATTGAGTTCCAAGCTGCAGATAGAGATGTTGGAAATCCTGAAAGGTTCTTTGTACTTGTAAATCTTTAAATTTTGCAAGTGTTACATGTGCAGCAACTTCGTGAGCAGGCCATGAAATTACTCTTTAGACATCATGAAGACTGCCTGACAGGTTCATAAGCTTATGATAGATAGCAATTATCCTGTTACCCCGAATGCATCTTCTCCTGCATTCAGAACCCACCATATAGTGTTCTTTGACCTGGGATCTGGGACTTAAGTCCTGTGCTTTTGATTCAGTACAATGCTCTTTCCTGCTGCTCTGGGAGCTTCTTGTTGTGTGTGTTGTCTGTCACCTTATAAATTGCTGCCTCTGTCAGCAGAAGTCTGGGAATGACAATTTCTATCAAGAAAAGAACTTATTGATGAGTCTCATAGAGATCCTTTCACTTTTAAAAGAAGGACAGTAAGGAAAAGCAGAATTAAGAGACTTTGAAATAGAACATTTTATCATGGTGTGTTAAAAATCGTATTTTAGAAGATAAAAGTATAATTGATCTTTCAAAATCAAAGCTGTGGGTAACTCCAGTCAGGAAAATTATAGTGGCTCTTGTGAGTTAGCCTTGGTGTCCTATTTTAGAGAATTCTGGTCTGCAGTGATGTTCTGTGAAGAGGCAGGAGCACAGTTGTGTGTTTCGGGTGTTCCCCTGTTTGCTACAACACTTGAAAGTCCTCAGTTTCCATGAGTAAAGGGTTCAACTGCTGAGATGTTAAAGGAGTTTTATCTTCATTTTTTCACCTTATCTGCTTCATAAGGTGAGGGATCTGCTACACTGTACAATCCTGCATGTGCAGAGAGGTTTGAGAGGTGGGTTTGTTGGAGATGAGTCAGTTTGATTTCCCTGTTGATGTGGATTAGGTACAGTTTATTCTAGAGGCAGAACAAATTGACTTTCACTCATTCTGGCATGATTGGTCTTATGTTCCTCCTTTTCCACAAATTTTAGCATTGGCATTTTTTTTATTTGTTTGGAAGCAGAAAACTGAAGGAAATCTTATTTAAATAAATGTTCTAAGCTCCCAGATTGTAGGTTAAGCTAATTGGAGCCAGTTTGCTAAGGCTAATGGAAAACAATCTTTGAAATTCAACCCAAGTATTTGCTTTTGTCATAGTTCCCAATATTTCATTCTGTATGAATATCTCTGTATAAATATAATTATTCTGTATAAATACATTTGTGTGTTCTCCATCACTAGATATCTGCTCGAACAAGACTTTCCAGGCATGCGGATTGGTCCAGAGCCTACCACAGATTCTTTTATTGCTGTGATGTATGGAGACACAGAAGGAAATGTTCCTGGAAATGCACTGGTTGTTGATCCTAAGAAGCCATTCCGCAAACTCAGCCGCTTTGGAAATGCTTTCCTGAACAGGTGGGATCTGCTTACTTGCTGTCTTCTGATGTTTATGTTTAAATTTCTGTGTTCTCTGCTTTGAACAGCATGGAATAAATATTCACATACAAGAGCAGTGGCAGTTCAAGTGAATTAAAAAAAAAAGCAGTACTAGGTAGGGTGCCATTAGGGTAGAGATATTCAGTTATCTGAACAGGAAATCATTGTTAAAACCAGTTTACAGAAAATTGCTGAAATGCTCCACTGGCTGACTTGTTTGTAAGGCATTACACCAGCTGGAACTCGGGACACAAATTCGTCTACTCATTAAAAGTGATAGGTTAGTACTATTAATAAAAACTACCATTCAAATAAAAAAGGAAAAAATATTTTCCCTTTGATGTTGTCTTGTTGCTTTCTATTAGTCTCACTGGATATCTTGGTATAGCTCTTCAGAATTTTAAATTGCTGGGATATGTAAAAAGGCCTACAAGAATGGAGAGGATTTGTGGAGAAAATATATACTCAAGCTCTTAATTGTTTATTTTTGACTAGCTGGTCTTCACAGACCATAGTTTCATAGACCAGGGAGATAGTGTTAGCTTCTGGATGGCTGCTGTGCATTTCTGAAAAGGGGAGAGTTGTTCAGGGGCTGTGAGCATTGCCATGGTAAACTTTAGTAGCATGCTAAATATTTCCAGTTAAAAGTTATTAATAACTTTGTTCACATTGTCTGAGCATTCACCTTGTTTTTTTCCTGTATTTGATGGTAGCTTGACATGGAGCCCTCACTTCACAAGCCAATTAATCTAAATTGGTTCTTTTTAACAATAAACTTTCCTGTTTGGCTGATAAACACTGGCATATGTGTCAAAAGTTCATCATGTACAGTTTTATCTTTTGCCTTGCTTATTCAACGAAGAAAGTTTATAGCTGCTTGAAGTTGGCTTGGCTATCACTTTGCTGAGATAAGAATATGTGCTGTGGGAAGCTGCAGCCAAGTCTCATTTTAAATAATAATTTTGAGATTATTGTCTTAAGTTCTGTCCTCCAGATCACTATTCTGTTTCTCCCTTTTGCCACCATTGTGCTTTTTCTACCACAAGTTAATGTACTGTAAATTGTATTTTGCACAGCATTCAAATATTTGTACGGAACATATGATAATGGTGTGTGTTTGTTTGGATGAATGGTATAGACATAATTTTTTGCCTAAATCATCTCTCTAACTAGTTGTGTCAGGTCCTGAATATTATGCAAGAAAGATAATTTGCTACCTAAAAAGATGCACATTCAAAGTAACCGACTAAATTATTGCAGTTCTTTTTGTGACTGTGATATTATTATATTGAAGTGCTGTAAGCAACCTCATCTTCCCCAACAATCACATTTGCTCCTTAGTTTTGCAGTGGCGATCTAGATACTTATATTCCCCTAGCATCACCCTCAGTCTGTCTTTCTGATCACATTGCTGCTTTTTCAAAATTTGCAAATTTCTTTCTCTTCATGACTTCCCCTAGCTGAAAAAGTCTTAGGCTTCAGTATCTTTGAGTAACTTGCCCTGGATCCTATCTGCAGTCATGCTACATATTTTACTTTGCCTTGTCTCATTTGCCGCACTGACAGTCCTTTATACCCAATATTACATTTTTCGCTCCTGTCTTAATAGGGACTTTTTCTCTACTTCCTCCCCCTACCCCCACTTTATTTTTAAAATGATTTCCCAGTCCTAGTGTTGTACTTTATGGAAGAATTTAGGGCTATGGACATTTAGACCATGAAGTTAAGTGCCATTTTCATCCAAATGTAACAATCCAAATGACAGGAAACAGGGACTGAGGTAATGGAGAAACTAAAAACAAACAAGAACACAGTAGCACAATCAAGGCTTGTACTTAGTAATTAACCCCATTAATTTATTGATGTTACCTTGCTAGTTTTTTCCATTACCGCTTCTTACTTCCCCCTCACTGCTTGTGAGAGATGTTCCTTTGAGAATCCTGGGTGTAGAAACTAGTCTCTTATTTTTCCCGCATACTTTAAGAAAGGTTAGGGAGGGAAGGGGAACAGGACCTAGTGTGCCCTTGGATGCTGGTGAGGGAATAATATTGCGTTGTACCATACATAAATAAATTGGTGCTGCTGAGAAGAAGTGCATGGCCCTGCTCTAATCTGATGTGTCATAAGCCATTACAGTCATCTCATTCACACAACTGTTTTTGTAACAGCTTTTTTGGGGGAAATTCTGTTTGTCATTCAGGCGGAAAGAATGTAGTTTTGCTTTTTATGATGCAGCACTTGCTTGACCTGCATGCAGTGGGATTTTAAGATAATGTTGAAAAGAAATATTAGTTTATTAGTTTATTCTGTTATATTAGTTTGAGGTAAGATTTTTAACCCATCTGTCATCTTTAGCTTATGTGGATATTTTCTAAATGTTACAGCCACTTAATTCTGAGTTCCTCCTGCTATTTCATATGCGTTTCCCATATACTTTTCTCCTCCCATTACTCCTAATGACTGCTGCAAAGACAGCAGTGTCTACATTTCTAAGGCCTGTAGTTCTCTATTTTCTGATACAGATACTGCTGTATTGTTCAATTGACATAATAGGGCCTGTCTTCCCATATGATACGTCTAGAAACATCTCAGTGATACTAAACAGCCACTGGGCTGTCTAAGGTTCACTGAAAGTGATAAGAAAAAACATACATGAAAATTCACTCTTCACACTTCCAAATCTATGAAAGCTACTTCATGCTGTACATAGTAGTGATGTATGTTTTTTTTGTAATGGCTCACATGATGAAATGTGTTTTCTTTGTTGCTCTTTCAAAAGCATCTCTAAGCTAGTAGAAAATAAGCCTAAGTGAAAAAATTTGCTTCAGATGTGTGGTATTTGCTACACTGGTGTTCCACTAAAAACAAACAAACCAACCCCAACCAACAAACAAAGCCCAAAAAGAGTACTGCTATTTACGTGCCATAAGGTTCTATCAGGTCCAGATGGCTGCTGTTTCCTTATCCCCTCTTGGGTTTCACAGAGAGGTGTAGCTGATGCTGTCATTTCTGTTGTACTCAAGAAGGGATGCTGTGTGCTTTTGTTATAGGCTGGTTCCTACAAGGCCCTCAGAAAAACAAGGTGAAGTGAGGTGTAAGGACTTTTCTTCCCAATTGCTTTTGTGTGACTGTGGCACAGTTACTATTTGTTATCTGTGATACCCTGTTTTTTGAGGCAGCATGCCTTCTGAAACCATGGGTTGTCATAGGGCAGCCATCATACAACCTGAGCCTGCAGCTTAACCCTGTGCGGTGCAGCCTTGCAGAAGGACGGTGGGTTGCACTTTGTGCTTGTGAGTAGTCTTCATCTGCTCCCTGCTAAGATGATTAAACTCTAATGCAAATCTCATAAAGGCAGTTTATGATGAAGGATGATGAAGTTCTTCAGTCATGAACTATCCTAGAAGCCTCAGGGTAGTTTGGATGTAGCAATGTAGCAAACCAAGTGTTCTGCACAGCTGAGTCTGTGAATTATTTATTTTTCCATAATACCACCATTGAGTTTGTTTCCTATTGCAGAGGCAGGAGGTTATTGTTTAGGGCATGCTGTGTGTAATTTGAACTCTTGGGTCTGGCAGTGTGGAAGTTTTGGCTGGGTTTGTGGGTGAAATACTGTTTTATCCACAAGTCCCACCTAAGGAGAGCAGTAGGGTGGGAAGCGGGGACTGTTCAAATGCTGATGGAACAGGCAAGAAGGAAACAGGCCAGAGACTGGAACATAAACATATTGCCAGTGTGGCTTTCTGTCTGCTACCCCTTTCTTTTCAGTCTCTTTAAGTTTGGGCTTAAGTTGTAGTACATGAATATTTTCTTTTGTGTATGTTAATTTTGATCCTGGCGAAGTGGTGGTTTGATGTAGTCTTTTTAATGCTGCATTTAAGGTCCGTGTTGTCAGTTCTTGCAAAATTTGGAGTTTTATCAGCACTATTTTCCAACGTTTTCCTGTGTTTTCTTTTTTATGAAGCTCTCCTTACAGTGTTTCTTAAACATGTATAGTTGCTAAACAGAAGGGTTCACCAAGGACTTCAGAAACTTTTTAAAATCTCACTTGAGTCTTTCTAAAATCAGATACATAATGGGGAGCTCTCAAGCAACAATCGTATGTGAGCTAGAACTATTGTTAATGGGATTTTTTCCTCTTTTCCTGCAGGTTCATGTGTTCTCAGTTACCTAATGAGGTACTGAAGAGCATCAGTATCATCGACAGCCCTGGCATTCTCTCTGGAGAGAAGCAGCGCATCAGTAGAGGTGGGTTGCAGGGCTGGACAGTAACCAAGCTTACTAACTTTTTTTTGTTATGTCAAATAAGTCAGCATCCTAATCCATTTGAAGCCTGTTTTAGTGATACTGAATGTGTACTGAGTGTGTCCCAAACTTTCATACTGCAAGCCCTGTTAAACCCATTTTTTAAGGCTGGATGTAGGATTTGGCATTTTTGCTCTTGAAAACTGGTGGGGTTTGGGATTTCTGTTATCTGGCTGCTATGGCTGATTACATGATCTGTTGGCTAATTAGTGCTTTGACTCTCCTGAGAAAAATCCTTGTTTTCATAATTTTAATTGCTTTCAACAAAGTAATAATAGATAGACTTATATACACTACTGAAGTTCAGGAATAAAGAAATGTTTCATAGTAGCTGAAGGTTGGTTATGTCTAAAAAACTGGGGGCTTGGGCCATAAATAAGGTGGTTTTATTGTGGGCACAGCTGCTAGTGCTGCTTTTTAAGGTTGCTCAGTCATGCCATAGCATAATTTTTAGGCAAAACAGTTACAGCAGGAAGAGGGAATGAGAATATTTTTAACAATATGAAAATTCTGCGTAGAACTGAATGCTGTTTAACAAGTTGTTTAAGAAATTAGCCTGTCTTTGAGAAACTATTTAAAAACTAGCATAATGTAAACAACTTTCTTTCTTGCTTTCTTCAGCTGCATTTAAGTGCTGTTTTCTGTGGAGCTGTAAATGGTAGTGATCCAGGGCATGGCTTATGCTGCCCTCTGTTTTCAGGTTTTTGCCTAAGAAATGGAATCTTGCGTTTCGTGTCTGTGTGAGAGGAAATAAACAGTTCTTTAGCATATCACACCTGGGATTTTTTGAGGAAATCCTTGTGTGAGCACAATATATGGCAGCTGTGCAACAATAGCCTTGTCTTTACATTACACTGACAGAATAAGGGACTAACTTCTTAGGACTGTAATCTAAATTATGCTTGCTTAGTAAACTGGTCTACAAGATCATTCTGGATTCTTTGTTCAGTGAAATTTTGTCCTCTTTATTACTCATACAGTCATGTAAGGCATTTATCATGAGGAGAGTGCTGTGCTTTCTTTTATGTGATATATTGGTGAACTAGTAGAGATCACACCATGAGTGCTCTGTGTCTGTGCAAGCAAAGGCTTGAATGTTGTGAAACCAGAAATAAAACAAATACTGCATGTTGGCACTATTATTTCTAGACAGAAATAATTGAGTATATAACTAACAGTCTTTAATCCTGAAAAAATCTCATGAAATGCCCACAAAATGTTTAAGTCTTTGTTTATAGAGTCTGATAAAATCAAAGATGGTCTTAAATCTCCAACTTCTCCATTATGAATTCCAGCTCCCTGTTACCTCCTCAAAGGAAAACTAGGTGCATCTTGCTCCCTGTCTGCTTGTTAATCGAGAAAGTGATTCAAGTCTCTGTTGCTGTTTTCATAACATTATGGAAATGAATATGAAATAAGCAAAAAACTGGAGTATCATATTAATATGCCACTGAAAAAGTGAGGGATTGTGTAACCACATTCAACACCATTAGGGATTCCTGTGGAAGTCTCCGATTTCTATGTACAAGACAGTTGTGGTTTGCTCCAGGTTATGTTTCACTGGTAGTCCTGTTTTGCCTAAAGGATTGTTCTTCACTGCCATCTAAAACTGCTCTTGTGACTTAACAAAGCATATGACTCTTGTTCTCTTATTGTTCAGAAACTGTTTCTTGACGGTATGTGCCTTATCAATTGTTATGGCCAAGGTGGCCTGCCCTTTGATATGGTAGACTTTCCCCTAAGCTGATGTAGCTCAGTGATGACCTCAACTGCTTTGCAGTCTTTAACTTGACTAGGTTGCATTTCATGATTTTTTTTCAATGTGTTAAGGGTTGTCTTGAATGTGTTACTTGTCATAGTCCTTTTATCACAAATGTGATTCTCCTGTATGCTGTTAGGTTTAATCAGTGTGGTTGTACCATATGTAAGGTTTTGGGAATTGGCTTTAGAGCACTGTTCTCTCTGTGCCCTAGGCTTTCAATGTGGGTTAAAGGTTTCATATGCTTGGGCATCAGCATACATGAAGTTACCTACAAGGGACTATGGACTTATTGCATGCACCTATTCCTGCTGGTTTTAGCCACCAGCCCACTTGCAGCAAGCATGGGTAGAGCCCTTCCCAAATCTTTCTTTGCAAAGCCTAGCCATGGTGATGATTCCACGCTGTCATGATTAGGCAATACTGTGCTCACCCTTGGCTGAAATACTGCATAGTCAGATCCATTTCGTGTACACAGTGCTTGGGCTGCTTATGCTGTTTCCATATAGGTGTTTTTTGGGGTACAAACTTGATATTTCCTGTGATGCTGCACACAGCAAGGCTTGTCTGACCTGCTTCCTGTAGGAGTTGGTCTGACTTCAGCATATTTATGCTAGAAGTCTAATTTAGCATGTTTTGAAGTTTGAGTTGCTTTGATTACTTTTTAAATCACCGTGTGCAAATGTAAGCAGGATGCTCCAGAATGTATTCTCCTGTCTCTAAATGCATCTCTGTCACGAAGGTTCTTTTTTCTAGAAGTTTAGCTTGTGTCTAACATTGGTGAGCAGCAGCTTTTCTTATTGGTGATGTTTTAAAGTGAGTGATGGGATTGCAGGGCCTCAGTGTAAAACCTTTACTCTTTGCTGTGGTGTTTTTTTCTCATCTTCTCAGGATCAACTGGTTAACTATTTGCCTATGAATTAATGTAACACCTACATAATGATAAAATTTGACAGGTATCACTAGGAGCAAGGTGAAACTTTCAGAGACCAAGAAGGGAATCAAATGTTAATTTTGTTTTAAAATGCAGGAAAACAGTAAAGGGACTATGTAAAAATACAGGACATGCACTATTTCCCAGCATGGCTCTATTTTTAACTCTGGAAAACATCCAGGCTGTGGATGGAGGAGCTGATTGCTTGAAGGGTCAAAAACATACAGAGTGCAACATTCAAAGATGTCACATGACACACCTTTCCTGCTCCTGTTGTTGGCAGGAGGATATGCCAGAAGTTTCCTGTCTGTCAGTTCAGGGGCCGTGTAAGTGGCTGGAGGAGAATGTGCAGACGTGTGCCAGAATTGTCCCCCAGTCAGACTGTGCCTGTCCCTGGGGGGTTTCTGCAGTATCATTGGTGATGTTCACAATGCCCATGTCAGACAGAAATGTGTGTATGGTCTGCAGGATTTGGGAGGAACACTGAGTGTCCGGCAGGATGTAGGGAAGAACCACTTTCAGGAAGGGAGGGCGGGGTTTGGTTCATAATCGGGTGGCAAGAAAGCAAGTGTTTCAAAAAGCATGAAGAAAGAACTCAAGGGAAAATGGACATTGGTTAATGTGCATTTTTAAACCTGAGTTACTTAAATACAGGTAATTTTCACAGTTCAATCTGCTTGTGAAAATGTAGTTATGGATTAAGTAAGTTGATGTATACAGTTACAGCATTGTGTCAGGGCTTTCCCTTGCAGTGAGACACTGTGCATTTGCCTTATTAGTCCACCAAGAGTGCAGTAAGTGTGTTATCCAGGAGGGCTGGATTAAGACAGGCTTTCATTAATATAACTGGAAACTTCCACTCCAAATAGCAGAAGGGTACATCTTTCTATGTGTAACTGATGTCTCTTTGAAAGACTGGGAAGTTTAGATGCTTGTCTGTGGCATTAGAACAGCAGACTGGGCCAGGGAGAAAGGTGCACTTGTTTGTGGCCAAGTTGTGTGTTGTAGCCTTGGTTGTGGGGTGCTAAGGCAGCACCGGCAGGTGAGATTGCTCCCACACTCTGCCCACACCTGATTGATCTAGTAAGTGGGTGCTGTTCTCTGAGCTTGGAGGCTCCTCATTGCAGCATTCACCTGAAGTGTTTGGCTCATGTATGAGCAGTCTGATTGGATTTTCTTTGCTGAGGGATTGCAAGTTTAAAGGTTTGTCTTGCACAGCTGAGAAATAAGCAAAGACATCCTGGTAACTGAGTTTCTCTGTTTTGTTGGCATTTAAATGTACACTGCTGGCAGCAAAACTGATGATTCTGTTTGGATTACTTTACACCATTCTTTGAATTTTGACTGCTTCCTCTTTTGGGTCTGATTTGTTTCTGAGAGGAAGAGGAGGGGTGGAATATCTGCTTCCAGCTCATACTTTGCTGCTCCTTAATCACAGAAGATGAGTCACATCCACGCTAAGCCCGATGCTGCATCACCAGTGGTGACTCTGCGGATTAGATGTGTCACTTTTGAATAAGGCATTCCTGAATACTGTTTGTTGTGTGGATTAGGCACCAGCTACACTTATAAAAGCGTTTAGACAGGTGCTATGAATAGGCTTTCCTTCAGAACATGATAAAGTTTTTTTCAGCTGATCAGAAAGGCCACTGCTCAGGTTCTGTGACCTGTCATGTCCTCGAAGCCATCAGTAGTAACGCAGTCACATTACATGTAAATTGTATTTTTGAGTCTGCTGTGGCAGAAATAGCAGCTAGTGTTGCAATGCAAGGAGAGATTAGTTTGGAAGTGGTTTTAAAATCCAAATATTTCTGGTTGCTAACTTGCATTGGAGTGCTGCACCTGTACCATTTTCCTCTGTAGTTCTGATAACCAGTGCTACTTAGTAGCCAGTATTAGCAGTGATGAAGAGAGATTGTGATAAGAGATGCACAGTCTTGTTTAGCTTGGGTGTTCTGCCAGAGCCAGAACTCCTGGGAAAAGGTAAATGTGGATATGAGACAATAACTCGCAGCATCACAAAAGACAGTGACATAAGAGATGGGTGGCAAGGTTGAAAGCAGAGCAGTGATAAAAACAAAAGCTGGTAATAGTAAGACTGGTCTAAGAAAATGCAGGATACAGTTGTCCTGACTTCATTGTCTGCAGATACTGTCCTCTGGGTGGTCTATCTCCTCTTTTCCCCCAGGTAGAGGCTGTGATCCCCTTATTCCATCCCCAGCCCTACCTTCTCTGATACTCATTTTTCTGAATGGTAGGACTGTAATAGTGTGTTCTTCCTTTAGGTTACGACTTCTGCCAAGTCCTCCAATGGTTTGCTGAGAGGGTGGACCGCATCATCCTCCTCTTTGATGCCCATAAGCTGGATATATCTGATGAGTTTTCAGAGGCTATTAAGTCATTCCGGGGCCAGGATGACAAGATTCGAGTGGTGCTTAATAAGGCCGACCAAGTGGACACACAGCAGCTGATGAGGGTCTACGGTGCACTCATGTGGTCCTTGGGAAAGGTGATAGACACACCAGAGGTCCTGCGGGTCTACATTGGCTCCTTCTGGGCCCACCCTCTCCGAAACACAGAGAATCGAAGACTCTTTGAAGCTGAGGCACAGGATCTTTTCAAGGATATCCAGAGTCTCCCACAGAAGGCTGCTGTGAGGAAACTCAATGATCTCATTAAAAGGGCAAGACTTGCAAAGGTAAGAAAAGATAAGAAAACTAAATTAATTGAATGAGCAGTTTCTACTGCTACGTTGTGTTCTTTCTCACCCTTCCCCATCTTTCTCTAATAACTGAGTGTTTTTAGCAAATGAATCAAATTACCACTTTTTCAAGGAAGAGGTAGCCAGTCAAAATATAGGAATAAGTAGGAGGAAATAGAGACTTGTACTGGGATGCCTCCCTAAATTTGGGGAAGGAATTTGATGCTTTTTAGGTTGTTAAAAACTATGGTTTGCTTGGTAAGGAAGTGATTTTTTTTTTTTTTACACTGTGCAGCAAGTTAATGTTGCTTTCTGGAGATAAACCACTTCATTTTTTGACAAAGTAGAGAACACTAAAAAAAAGGGGAGAGAATGTGATAGAAAAGCACAGAAAACCCCTATTCACATTCAACAAGCTGTATGTTTTTTTGTATATTAATGCCTTAATGCATACTTAATGTCAGTCAATTGCTGTAGAAAAAAATTAGACAAAATCCATTTATGTTGTATCCTGGAATACAAGACTGATTAAAAGTCTCACTTTTGGTGAAGCACAGATACTGATGGAGATGTGCCACTGCATTATTAGGTTGAAACTTTTGAGCCTTTCAGATCATATCTTCATTCCTACTCACAGATACATCAGGTGATGCAGACTTTGTGTCACTATATCCAGAAAAATCAATCTCTCATTATCCAGGGGCATGAGTTACATGCCCACTGCAGGCAGCCCATGTCACCTTTGCCCTTTGTTTTGGCTCTGGAGGAGTTGCACTGTCTGCAACTTACAGTCGCTAACTAATGTGCGTGGGCAGGCTGTGTGTGACATCGCTGTGACTGTCTACAGCTGACTGTTGACAACCTGTTTAATTTTTTTGATAGGTCTCTAGTTATCTTTGATACATGAGTGGATGTCACTTAAATTTTCTGAATTACCACCAAGTTTTAATTATCTATATGTAAAACCTTCTGGTTATATTTTACACTAACCATCAGACTCCCTACTTATCAACGTTAGCTTCATTTGTCTTTTCTTCTCATAGCCTGACTTAGAATGAGCTTTGGTTGCAGCCTGAAATATTTCTCTGCCTGTTGCTCTGATTCTGCAGTGAGTTTTTGTAGGACTGTAGGTGATGTTAGGATAATAGTTAAAAGCATTACCAAGCTGTTTGTAGTTTTGAAAAGCTCAAAAACAACAGGAAAATTGATGATTCAATAATTATAGTTTGTCATTTGGAAAAGTGGAAACAAAAAAAACCTAACTTGAGAAGTACTTAGGGAGAAAGCTGGTGGTAGGAATTCTAATTTCAAACAGAATGTCAGATGAGGCAACAAAATTAACAGATTTCAATGTGAACTTCAAAGCAAACATGAAGAGGGCTTTAAATTACACTGATTTATCAGTGTTTGAAGATATGTGCCGTTCACTGTCATAGCTTACTCAACTTTCTGAATATGATGACATACTTCACTTTTTTTTCCTTTCTGTGGCCTAAGATTTAGGCCACCCAAGGGAAGCTGTTTCTTTGAAAATTTAATTGAAAATCACCATGATGTTGTCTTAAAAGTTACTTGGAACTCAGACTGTTTTGTGGCTGTTATTGGCAGCTTCTTGCTTTCATTTGTTACAGTCATTTTGGCATTGGAAGAGCATTAATCGAATAAGCTTTAGGTGTTTCTATGAAACAAAAAATAAAAATGGGTAAAGGTAAATAGAAAATACAATGCTCATGGAGATATGTTAATTAGACATCTGCAGAAGGAGAATAAACTGTTTATGTACAGGAAAGCAGTGTCATCTTTCTGTCTTCCAAACTGAACCCAAAGTACAGACACTTAGAAAGCTTTTTTTTACAGCATTGCATGCAGGGGATCTTTTGCCCTATTTCTGTGGTACCCTGTTGTTAATCTCTTCTAAAACTTCTACAGTAACCAGAAACAAAAACAAACTCTTAATGTGCTGTCAAATTTAGTCATTAGGCTATTTTTTTTTTTAAGTCTTGTGACTCACTATTCCATTTGGAAGATGGGAACTGTTCTTATCTACAAGAAACACATGTGAATACTGGCAGACCTTAGACCACTTAACATACACATGTGAAACTGTTAGTGCTTGTGAATTGTAAACATACTCTTCTGGCTTTGATAGAAGTATTATTTTAGACATAAGGTCCATAAAATTACTTACAATTATTTTTAAACTCTCTTAGAAATGTCCTTATTGAATAGATTCTGTTATTCTGGAGAAATACTTATATTTATCCTCTCGAAAAATGTCATGGGTTTATGCTTGTGTTGGGATTTTTTTTTTTTCCTCTGTAGAAATGTAAATTTATTTGCAATTAAAATGCATGTATTCTTTTTAGATATAAATAAGAAAGTAATGTTTATGAAATTCGTGAGCTTAAGATGTGCAAATAAAAAGTGCTTATGTAATTTTTATTTAAAACCGAAGATTTTTATTTCACAGTGTCATCCTAAATAAGTAAGGAAATGAATGGTAGAACAATTGCCATGTGCAATGTGTGCAGTGTGTGTAAGGTTTGTATAGAATACTATAATGCACATTTTGTTGTGGTTTGGTAGGTAGTAAGTATTATACTTACATCACATCTAAGCAATCACTTGTTTTAATGCTTTTTAGTGGTTGTTTGTCTTTCCCCAGTCTTCAAAATGTCAGCTTTGTATTGCTCACCAGTTTAATAGATATTCTTTCTTTTTAACATGTTTCTTCCCTGTGTGTGAAAATTGTAAGCAACTTTTTTTCATGGACAGCTACATCCTTTTTAACTGAAAAAGAACAAATGTTCTGTAAAGGCATCCTGTTGTGGAGGTCATTTGTCTTCAGTGGTCCTGGTCAGGTCAGAACTTAAGAAAGCAGTTCGATAACATCAAGTTGTGATAGTTGTGCTTTGCTTCTAAAAGAAGGCTGCCCTTGTGCCTTCCCTCTTATGTGCAAAATGAGTACCTATGTCCACACAACAAGCTGGGCAAGTGAACTCAGCTCAATTAAGAGTTGCAACCACTGTTCTGTTCTGGACCTGATCACTCACTGTGTGGCCAAGCAGATCCTTTTGGTTGTGAAAGGTCATGAGAGAGTGGGAAAGGAGAAGAGGTGAATGGTTCAGGATAAAGGCAGGAGGGTGCATGGGAAGGATGGATATCTGGATAGCAATGTTGGCTTGTCCCAGTCATGGCAGATGGGAATCTCTCAGAGCTGTGCAAGTATCAATGTATTTAAAGACTTATTATACTAAATTTATGTCTTTCCTTATATGCTGGAAAAGGCTCTACTTTTCTCCCAAAGTCTTTGCAAGGCAGCCATTGCATAATGACTGCTCCTCTGTCATCTGCATAGGTGGCCACATATATATATATACACACACACTATATGTATGTATATGTGTATGTGTGTGTATATATATATGTATATACACACTATATATATACACACACACACACATATATAAATATATATATACACACACACACACAATATATATATATACACACACTATATATATACTCCCTATATATATACTCCCTATAGGAACTCACTTTCCTGTTGAGTAAATAGGTAGGAATGCAATGTCACTTCAAATAGACAGCCCTGCCACTTAGCATACTTGGCTTACTTTGGGAAGTATCCCATTGATTCCCACAACAATTGGTGAGACAAATGAATTACAAATCTCTGCCACTGAGACAGATAGACCAATATGACTGGAGTTCCACATGTAGTGTCAGGACGTGGTTTTGGGGGCCTTGCTTTTTCTCCCTCTCTGTTGGTACTCACAGAATTCAGTACCATGCTTCTTAAAACTGCATGTGTGCATCTGTATTTCTTTTAAGTGAATTTCCTGTCTCTTTGCCCCTCAAAGGAATGCTGAAAGCAGCCAAAGCTAGGCGATAAATAACTGTTTATGTAAACAAAAAGTTCCAGAAACAGTACTTGATAATGTCTTCTCCTTTAGCTGACTTAGGGAAACATATTTCTGTTTCTCTTT
>JAOXXN010000065.1:26288052-26331670 GCA_026770055.1 Myrmophylax atrothorax | reverse complement strand
TGGGTGAAGAACACTGATGTGAAGTGTAGGTAAACATTAGTCTTGATTTTAGTTTTGCTTCTTCTTAGGTCCATGCTTACATCATAAGCTATCTGAAAAAAGAGATGCCCTCTGTATTTGGAAAAGAGAACAAGAAGAAGGAACTGATCAACAGATTGCCAGAAATCTACATCCAGCTGCAAAGGGAATACCATATCTCAGCAGGGGACTTCCCTGAAGTCAAGAAAATGCAGGTAAGATGATAGAGTACAGTTCCACTGAAATAATACTAACTTTCTAATGGGATTGCCAAATTGGATGAAGGTAGGGCAGAGTATCTGAGTGTTACATAGGGTCTTCAGCAGCAGAGCAGTTGAAGTGATTCATGTGTCTGTTACGGGGTTAGAGTGACTTGGAAGCAGTGCAGAACAACAAAAAAAATCGATAATTTGCTTAGTGTGCATTCACTGATACAGGGCTACAGCAGTTGTCATAAGGTATCTGACCTCCTGTTAGCATTTGGTACCTTATGGCAGATAGTACCAAAGGTTTTGTGCAAATAAAAGGGCAGTGAACACTCACAGGGTAAGCTGGTTCTTATTTTGCACCCTAAATGTGGTTATTTATATAATTTATTAATCCTATCGCATATTTGTGTGGCTGAAGATATCCTTAGTCACAAGTTCATTTTCTCCCTACTCTGTTCCTGCTCTTACCAATACTGTTCGCTAGTGAGTAATAAAGGCAATGTGTTACCTGGAAAGTCCAATGTAAAACCTACAGCTTCTGAAAATGGTCTTTCCCTTTTTTCCTGTCTTGTTAACCTTGGCTTCTATGAAGGAGAGAGAAGTTCTTAGTTTATAGTCACTGTGAATTTTTAAATACCTTTTCCTCTTTTGAGCTTTCTGAAGGCTTACAACTAACTTTCTGTCCTCTGATTTGGCATGAGTTGTTTAGAGAGTATCCTAGGGAAGAATAGCTAATGTTGTGTTAACACTGCTTTCCAATTTATTTCTGAAGCCTCAGTTTGTAGTTTTTGGATCACAGATCATAGGCTTCTTAAATGGCTTTTGAATTGGAAGATAATTCAGTTTGGAAACAGATGAACAAGACATCAGGAGCCTGCAGTTTGGTGTGACCATGGACTAGACATGAGTGTGTTGGAGGATGTTTTCCAGAGTGATGCTACATATCATTCTGGCAGTGTATGTAGTACATTTGCACAGCTAATCATCAAGACTGGTTAACTTATCTGTAGGAATGCACAATTTTCTTTCATGAACTAAACTTTTTAAACTGGGATTCAACCATTGGCACTGGATAGTAAATTATAGATGAAGCACAAGATGTATTTTAGCTAGGTTTTCACAGGCAGGGTTGTTGGAAGGGTTTCTTGAGTTAGGCTTCAAAAGGAGAGTCTATGGGTAAAGGTGACTTTCTTTCCTTGCTGCTTTTCTTTGTGTTGCAAAATCAGAGAAAGAGAGGTTAAGTATATTGAAATAAAGTTTGAACGAAACTCTTTCAAACTTAGTTTGTGTCGGTTAAGCAGCAGATGGCAGCAGATATACAGGAGAGATCAGTCACTTCTGTAATGATGAGCAAAATTGTGAGAAAACAAAATGGTGCCAAAACAGATAGCAAGTTTGACCTTTGCTTTCTAAGATTTATTGCACAACATATATTTATACTGATCAGTATAAATCAGGTGATTGTATTTAAATGTCACCTGAACAGAGTGATAGTTGTTGGGTGACAGTTTCCAGCCTGTTCTTCAGGTTTCTTGGGTTCATGTCATTATCATTTTGATATACTTGGGAGCAGCTCCCTGAGATGATAGATGTGATTTGTTAGATCAGTATAACTCCATTTTAAGGGAGGGTGTGGGGTGGTGGTGGTGTTGATGTTTGTCTTTTTTAACAGTTTCCACTGTAACTTCCTCTTCCTGGCAAGCATTTTGCATGTAGAAATAGTATAATAATTGGGTAAACCATTTTTAATCTTCCAATGCCCTGGTGTAAAGCATGCTGGGGCTAGTGTTGGAATACTACATATCACCCAGTTAAACATCTCACTGTGGTTAGTAGGAGTTTATGTAAAAGATGAAAACTCCGCAAATTCTGCAGGGACTGTGTGATTTCATGAGTTCTGACAGCAATACCATAAAAACACTGCTGCTGTTAGCCCAGCTCAGCTTTTCCTTATTGGTAAAGGACACTTCTTCCTGACTTAACCACAAACAAGAATTTTAATCTATACAATCAGATGAGTCCTGCAAACTTTTCATTTTATTTTTAACTTTAAATGCTTGTGTAAGTGCTAACAGGTCTGAGGACTTACTTGCATGCTTTCTTTGATGTTTGGAATAAAATCATCAAGTGGAAAGTTCCTGGATAACATTCATTACTGCTGTGGTTTTATGCATTGTCATTTTGAAAATTGTATTGTAAATGTAATTTAATAGATAAACTCATACACTTGCCAAACTTCCTTAGTGTGTTTGATCAGTATATTAGATGTATGGTACATAATGGATCAGTTTTGTTTCTCCTTCAAGAGAAGTTCCAGTTATGAAAACACTTCAAAAGATAACAGATTTTTTTTAATTTGAACCCCATTCTTTAAACTTTTCAATGTATTGGAAATGTTTCTAACTGCTATCACTGAAACCTGTCATTCACAGGAGCTGTTGGAGAATTGTGACTTCACTAAATTTCATTCTTTGAAACCAAAGCTAATCGAAACTGTGGATAACATGCTGGCCAACAAAATTGCCTCCCTGATGAACCTAATCAGGCAGGAGGAGAGCAATATGCCAACAGAGATGGTACACGGTGGAGCATTTGATGGCACCATGGCAGGACCTTTTGGCCACGGATATGGAGAAGGTGCTAAGGAAGGAGCTGATGAAGACGAATGGGTTGTTGCCAAAGATAAGCCTGCTTATGATGAGATTTTCTACACTCTGTCACCAATCAATGGCAAAATATCTGGGATTAGTGCAAAGAAGGAGATGGTGACTTCCAAACTACCCAATAGTGTCTTGGGGAAGATCTGGAAACTTGCAGACTGTGATGGTGATGGGATGTTGGATGATGAAGAGTTTGCACTAGCAAAACATCTTATCAAGATTAAACTGGATGGATATGAACTGCCTGGCACGCTACCTTCACACCTGGTGCCACCATCTCACAGGAAACCTTTCCAGACAGCAGAATGAACAACACAAGAAGAATGAGGACTTTGAAAATCTCTCAACAAATATGTTAAAACCACCAAAATTCAAAATCAGGCTTAGTTCCTTGAACCTCACAGCACATTTCACGCAAGATACTGAAATTAGAAGCATGGTAGCAGGGAAACATTTGTGTAGCTGTCCCTGCTGACCTTCTCTCAGACATGCTTATCACAAGTGCCTTATATAGATCTATAATATGGTAAAAATGTTCTTGGGATCCTGTGCCCACGTCTTGCTGCTTTTACAACCATAAAGCAGAAAAGACCACGTATAAAAATTGCTGACCTTCACCAAGCCTAAATACTTATCAACCATAAGTTTCTCCAAATTATTCTAAATAGCGCAAGGAAGCTGAAAATGTTAAATTCACCTGCCTATTCAAGGAACATTTATATGCTAAAAATGTACTTTAGGCGTCAGTTGTGGATGTCATCTTCCCTATAGTCTAAAAAAAGGCTGATATAAAAAGAAATTTTATTTTTGCTCTTTTTATTATGTAATAGGGGCTACAGAAAGATAGAAGAGCGATGGGGAGAGTCTTGTATGTGCTCAGAATATGAGCAGACTTGTTTCAAAACATTACTGATTCTAGCTAGAACTGCAAAATACTAAAATTATTCTTTCAATCTGTCCTGTTACCTGAAGAACGGCTTCTTCAGTTTTTACACAGCACTGTATAATTCACTATTATTAGTAGAACTGAATCTCTTTTGTTCATTGGATTTAACATTTTCTTTGAGATTTCAGTTTAGCTGCTCTGCAGACAATAAGTTCCTGAATGGTTCAAAGTGACAGCAGGATGTTTTTTATAAGCTAAAAAACCCCCTGTATGCATTGAAATCAAGCCTTACTTTCTGTTCAGAAAAGGTTCATTATTGGAAGTCAGCCTCTTCAAAACACATCAAATTGTCTGGGGAAATTATCAGGGATATTTAATTTCTATTTACTGGTAGTTATGCAGTTATGTCTTTATTTTTTAATATATAAATACATTTAAGAAAAGTTTTTAGTGCTTTCTTTTGCCAGCATGTAGCTGACAACCACAAAAGACAGATTTGATTCCTATGGTGGCAGATTTGAAGGATGGGGAGGCTAATGGGAATCATTGCATTGACTGTAGTAAATGATGGAGTGATGCCTCCAGATATTACTCCTTTATTAAAAACAATCCATGAAAGGAATGGATGCTTAATGAACATTCATAAACAACACAATCAAAGTTAAACATGCCATCTGCTTACAACTGATTTTTATCAGTACCTTAAAAGAATGCAAATTTTTGGCCCTGTGAGCCTGAGTCTTTCAGAGAGGGCCAGTTCTCTAAAATCAAACTTGACAGTTCTGCTCTGTATGTGTGAGCAGGAATTGCCTTGTATTCCATTTGTAGTATGAAATACTCTATACATCAAAAGTACTGTAGTTTTGAGCACTTTTGCATTGAGTCTCAGCAGTAAGTGGCAGCAGTAGTGCCTTCTGAGGCAGAGCAAGCCAAAATGTGTTTTAGCATCCTTGCAGTAGGGGTGGGAGGGAAGCAGTTTGAATGTTATCTCCCAGCTAAGGTTTTAGTCACACTTTTGTGTTCAGATTGGTAAGTGACCAAAGGGAAGCCACAGTCTCGTTTTTTCAAATCATGCATTTTCAGGTTGTCAGTTGTTTAGTACTTCAGATCTTTCCAGTCCTCTTATCTTTCTGAATCTGTTCTGTCCTGTTGTGAAATGAACTTTGCCAAGGCTCTACCACTGGAAAACAATGAAGCTATTTTAAGTAGTGGCAGAACACCTTTACTTTGCCAGGCTTCTGGGCCTATATCAAGGATGTCCTGGCATAGTTAAATTGTTCTTGAGGACTTAATTTTTTTTTTTTTTTAATTCTTTGGTGGGTTTCCTATCATTTAAGCGTACCAACTTTATTTCTGTTAGACCTAAATAAGGAGCCAAATTAACCTTAGTGCATCTCTGTGCACTTTAGCAGAGCTGTGATACTTGACCTCGAGTCTACCTGTGTGACTGTGTGACATCTGCAGAGTAACTATTTTCTAAGTAATTTATTTTTTATTGAACAGAAAGTAGTCTATAGACATTGCAGGTTCTAAGAAAAAAAACCAAAACAGCTACAGAAGGAGTAAGGGATACATATTTGTGCATAGTGTCTGCAGTCAGTAAAAATTGTGTAGGCTATTGACCAGCTTAGCACTGTGGACCAGCTTAATGAGGAAAGCTACCAGGAGAAGGAATGCAAGCTGTATTGTAGTACTGTAGTGTAGGCAAAACAGAGGATCTGGGAAGCTGCTGATCTTGCAACTGTCTTGGTTTGCAGCAGCAAACTGTCTTGGTTTATGGGGATGGGGATCCATGTTTGAGTTCCCACCATGTATGGCTTCCAGGGATGATGCTCCAAACACATTGGAGCCATGTGATCCCATGCCAGTAGAAACATCCTCCTTCAGTGAGAACAGGATAGTTTCAGTGGGTTTATTGGTTGTAAAATGGAGAACACAGCCTTTTCCTCAGTCTCTGTGACAGTATGCTAACTTGATCTTGAGGCAGACAAATTGAAGTGCATCATTTTGATAAGTTAGAATACTTTGCCTAGATGAGATTGTAATATTTTGCTTTCTTTGCCTGTAGAATTTGGAAGGAGAATGTATGAAGCATGTATAGGAGTAGAGGTGGATTTTCTCTGGCTGTCTGGAGGAGTAGAAGTGTTTCACAGTTGGCATGCAGAGCTACCTGAATGTATTTCTAACTGTATGATGCAGTGATTTAGCATTGTAGTTAGCTTATAGGAATAAAGTACATTTCATGTGAACTTTAAACAGCAGTTTCTTGCACAACTAAACTAATATAATAGGTTGCTGTTGCTCAGGGGAAGGAATCTCTTTTCTCACTACCTCCTCACAAACCCATGGGCCTATCCCATTTGCCTTGCTGGCTTTCTGTCTTGTTGGATTCTGCAAGCCCATTCAGCCACACACAACTGTTTGGATAATATTCTGTTAGAAGCATGAGAAGTGAGCAGAATTGCCTTCTCTCATTACATCGTGCTCTAAGTAGTTATTGGTAACAGCAGTATGAGGTAATCTTTGGTGTTCAGTTTCTTACTAATATTTACACAAGAGAGATGAAGATGTTGGATTTGTTGGCCATTTTATGCCTAGGATTTTAATTACATTTTCTGTATGATCATTCAAAACTGTCAGGAATTCATTCTGTGAAATCAGTGCCCACTGATGCAGTGTACTGCTGTAAGCCAAAGTAGAAACTGCTACGTTTACCTCTTCTCCAAATATTCCACAACACAGTTATAATTGTCCACCCTAGTTCTGTTCCTAGAAAAATTAGGAGGTTTTGTTGTAAATTGGAACAGAAAATGTGGGGCTACCACTCATAACCACAGTACAGGACACCAAGAGACTTTTAAAGCTGTGACAGCTTGAAATTGGTGAGTTTAGAAAGATTTTTAGGTCAGGATGAGGTCCTACTTGTTAGCTGGGGATGGTGTGAGTTTGTGTGGAACCTGATCTCAAAGCAGCAGGAATCCGGTCCCTGGCTTTCAACACTGTTCACCACCAGCACTTGAAATTTGCTCTCTTTTTGTCACTTTCTTCCCTTCACAATGTGCACTCACTTTAGTGGCTCTTTAAATTGCTGGACCTCAAGCAGAGTTTGAAGTGTATGGTTTGATGGGTATGTGTAACTTAGCACTGAAAGAATGAACGTGAACTTCATTTTCTATTTCACATGCTCACCTTTTCTAATATTTTTGTTAAATACTGCTTTCACTTCAAAGGCACTCTAATTTTTGAAGAAAGGCTTGATATGTGCAGTGTGCTTCAGTTTGTCCAGCTAGGCAAACAAAGTTGTAAGTTCATTATTATTGCACTTTTATTAGACAATAAATTCTTTGCAGATACTGTAATATATTTTATTATGCTTTGTAATCATTTTTAGGGAGCAGTGATAAAAATTGCTGGTTTAATAAACTAATACTGAACTACTGGAGATTTTCTTTTGTATACTTCTTTCTGGAAATAACCTTTTGTTGACTAGAATTTTGTAATCCTGTTACTTAAGGCTCAAAGATGTGGTAGCTATTTACCCCAAAAAATCCAAGGACATCTTCCACCATGCTGCCTACAAGAATAATCAGTTGTACCAATAGAACATGGTGTTGTAATGTTGTGCTTAAATTAATTCCTCCTGCCCCTCTCTTTCATCCCTATACACGCAGCTTACTTGAGTCATCTGCAGAGATACCCTGTGTCCTCAGGATGCTACAGTTGAACTATTGCTCCTACTGCTGTTAAATTTCAGGTGCTGCAGAGTTCCTGTGTAGCGGTGTTGGCAAGCTGCGCTGTTAGGCTCATTGTGGCAAAGCCATGTGTCTCATCAAAGCAAGTGTGTCACATGCGAACTACATGTTGTGGGTTCCTGGAGGGATATAGCGCTGTTGAATCCTAGTGACTTGTTTGAACTGCTCCTTAAAAAAGTCGGAAATAATTTGAAGAAGTTGAGGTGTTAATGGAGTTTGGAGGTTGGTTTTGGTTTTTTTAATGGAGTGTTGTTGTACATACTTCTACGTAGAGAACATTTCAGACTGAAAAATTTACAGCACACTTCATAGATGTTCTGTCTAATCCACAGTTTATATTTGAACTACTGGAAAAGTAGACAAATGCCCAAACTACCAGTTTGTACGTTCTGTGGTAATTGCTACTTCCAATGTTTGGCACCCTTAAAGTGTGAAATATTTGTGTTATAACTTCAGTGGAGGTACTAACCTTAAAAACTAAGAGTACTACTGTGCCACTTAGTTTCTCCAAACCTTATTTGCTCCCGTGTTTCGTATATTTGTAACAGCTTTGGAGCAGACACTGCTCTGCATTTCTCTGATCCAAGGCTCTGCCATGCTGCACGTACTAACTGTGAGTGCAGAGGACTTTTGAAAGCTTGGTCCTTGGGCTCGCCTGCCTTGCCCTGCTTAGACAGATGAACAAATGCATCTGCTAAGGGTGCCTTCCTTCACCTCAGAACTCATGGCAATGAGCTGGAAATAAATAGCCAAACCCAGCAAACACCTGTTGTGATCAAAACACAATCAGGAGGAGGAGGTTGTTTTTCACAAAAAGTGTTCAGAAGTCCTGTATCTATGCAGCTTTTCTGACTTCTGAGGGGAAAATATGGATGGAAACATAGTATTGAGGCAGAATCCTCTTTCTTTTCCCACAGACAGATTTATACCTGGTGATAGGCTGTTAACTCACTGTTATTTTCTGGTCCAGTAAATGCTGTAAACTCACTAATGCCAGGTCTAACTTGTTCTCCTACCTATTCTTCTCTGAGCTGGAGCTTGTCCATGTTCTTTCCAAGGTGTTGCTAGCCCAGCAACCCATATTCCACTGCAGTCTGGAGCTCTGACAATTTCATAGTGGTGAAAGTAGCTCATGAATGGTATGTATCTCTCACCAGATGCTGTATTTCAGATATACTGTAAGATTTCTATTACTACCTTCTTTAAAATGTTTTAAACAAGGAACTGCTGAAACATGCTGCTCATGCTTAGTGATTTCCTTTTCAGATCATTCTGTGTTTTTCCTCAAAAGGCATTCATTCTATGTCTAGTCTGAAAGTAAGAAATAACTATAACCAGTAAGTTCAGGGCTTGGCTATTTTAGCCTACAGTTCAGAGTCATTGCAATTTTTAATTAATTTTGCACTACCCTGTCTTCTCTCTCATCTGCTAAAATTCACTCCTTTTGTGATAACTTTTTATACAATGCTTTTGCTGACTACCTTCAGTCATTGCACATGACTTGGACACCTTCACAATGACACTGGAATGGCTGGTCTGGGAGAGAGCTGTGATTGCAGTCAGTGACCTGCTGCTCAGGCTACTGGGGGACCAAAACCTGAGAGCACACACCATGGTGTGCGCTGTCTCTGTGGGTAGAGTGCAGTGCTCTGGCACTGAGTGCTGGGAGCCAATACATATGTGAAAATCACAGTTTTGTTTCATCAAGAAATAGGGCCAAATGCTTTATCACTATGATATACAAGCAAATCTCCAAAATACAGCTGTGAAGGAGAAGTTTCACCCTCATGCAATGGTCTTCCTTAGTAGTAATGAAAAAGAAATGGAAGCATCTGAAACTAATGATAAAAATACATTAGTTAGATCTGGCATTGCCAACAGTGATTTCTAAGGCCCATTTTCACTTTGATGTTCAAAATATTAAGGCTATTCTGTCACTTGAAAACTTTTATCTGTGTTTGTATGAAAAGGAAAGAGACTGAAAGTCCTTTATCCCATGTGTTCATCCCACAAAGCCTTTGAAGCTCTTACGTTAACTATTTGAGGTTCAGAAACAGAAGGGAAATTTCAAGATAATATAAACAGCTCCAAGGAGAAAATGTCTTTAATTCATGACTAAACAAGCAAATGTATATTTTCTGTTTCAAAAAGATGACTGAACTTCTTCATGCCAGGAAAAATAAATCCATCTGATTTTGCTTTAAGCTGTCTTCTTTTTCAAATGCAATGAGGGGCTCCAGTTTCTTTGGATGATGTAATTTGACTGTTCTGCTTGAATTCTGCTCACTGTTGATGTCATGTCACTGCTAGCCAACTATTCAAAGAGAAAAGCAACTTCTAGTTTAGACTAGAGCATGAGGAGGCTGAGGTTTATAATAACCCAGCATTCCAGGATGCTGATTTAGATCCTCCCAGGCAGAGCTCAGCTTTAAGAGAAGCTGGGGCTCCATCCACTGCTGACCCCATGCCTGTGGGTGGGTGGCACCCCAGGGCAGCTGGTGATGGTGCTGCTGGCAAGGCAGGTATGTACTGGGCTGGGGAAGGGGATGCCTGGGGCTAGTGAGATCGAGTCCTTCAAGGGAAAAATCTGAGAGAAATATTTGGCTACTTTGAGACAAAGTTGAGCTGTGAGGCCTGTGAAAGCAAGGAATCTGTGCATACTGAGTTGGAGGTTGCCATGCTTCTCCTAAGCTGCTTTTGACTAACTCCCTAACTTCTACGTTAGTATCCCAAATGAGTGAACAGCTTCTTGCAATAATTACTGTCTGCTCCTCTCTGGTGTTCTCAATATCCAAGGTATAGTTTCTCTGTGCCACAATGAGGTTTAAGATTAGGTGTAATTCAAGATGTGGTTAGGAAATTTTCTGGGATCATGGTTCATCTCACCTGTGTCCACCTTGCCTTGATGAGACTGAACATCGGCTGCTTGAAGAGCTGGAGAAGGTGACAGTGTCAATGGCTGCCTATGGGCTTCAGGTTGCTGGCCCCAGGCAGCAGGCTATTTTCTGTGCTTACTTGGCACACTGTGGGCTACCAGACCATGGCCCTGAGTGAGGGCTGCCACTCTACACCATAGAGTCAATGTCCACATGTTTGTTGTTTTGAGACTCTTCCATGTGGAAGCAACATGGCTGGAGACATAGTGGGGAATAGAGAGCAGAGCTGTCATGCGCATGTTTGCACTTGACATGTGTATTTTCTTCGAGATTTGGGGATCCTTCTCCTTAGGAGGGATCAGATAGGATTTTCATGTACCTTCAGAACAGTGTGTATGTGAAGCATACATAACAGAGGGTCGTGGGCTGTGCCAAACCTCTCACCTGAGCCATGTGAATAAACTCAGCACTCCGCAAGAGCAGGCATGAGTATGGCCATGGCTTTTAAATCAGAGCTGGCTTAGCTCAGTGGTAGCACAGCACAGTTGTAGTAGCTTGGTACAATGAAGGACACATCAAGTTACAGGACTGTCAGCTGCAAATGGCCTTCAGTAAGGATGCTTTGGCATATGAAGGCATCTGCACCCATCTGTGTAAATGTATTCCTCTCTGGCAGACTCCTCCATCCCAGTGGGCAAGGGCAATGATGGGGGGATGCCAGTGCTACTGCCTGGAGAGTAGAGCCAAGGATGCCCTGGGAAAGCTCATGGTGATAAATCCTCATTCAGGTCAGGGGTGGGAATGATAAGATTTTGAGCAGCAAAGTCAGTATCTGCAACCCTGTACAAATCCTGTGACTGTCACTTTTATGTTCTTTATGTCAGGAGGATTAAATATTTCTTCCCATCTTGGAGAGGAGCTTGGAATTCACATGCATGTTGTGAGAGGAGGACAATGATGATATGTAAAAAAAGAAAAATAATATTCAAATAGATATTAAGGGAGTGTCACATCCCTCTTTGATTTACATGGTGTTGCCAGGAGCAGAGGAGCAGTGGGGGAAATGCTGGGAGCAGAGGAGTTTTGCGGCTGCAACCAGGCTGCTTGTGACGAGGTCGGTCTGATCTCCACAGTCTCCATTTCCCCCTTTAGCAGAACAAGATTGTGGACATAGAAAGCCTAACAGTCTTATGTGACTGCTACTTTGCTGAGGAGAATCTGCATCATAGTCCTTCCTGTTAAGAAACAACAAAATGGCTGCTGCCATCATGGAAAATCACTTCAGGCTGAAAAAAAGGCAAGGGAATGGTGCTCTTTAGGCTCTTCTCCTTCCTGAGTTTCGTGGCAAGGCTTCCCTTCTTTGCAAAGGCAGTAAGAGAGGACCCATAATTAGCCTAGAGAGGTGATCTTTTCCTGATTCCTCCAGGAAACTGCATACAAATGTTGTGCCCTTCCTCTTACTTTGTTAAGGTATAAATAACTGAGGAAATGACTTTATTTATCACTGTCACATAAGTGTCCACCATTTAACTTTGAACTTTAGATAGATACTCAGGAGTTAGTGACACTTTATACCATTTCTCTGATTGCCCTTCATCATAAAAAGCAGACAGTGATTTGCACGTTTAATCACATAGATAATAATTAACTTGCAATAGGGAGAAATGCCTGCATCCAAGGCAATTCAACTACAGGTCCTCTCCCTTCTGTTTGAAAGGAGCAAGGACATTTTCTTGACACACACAACCTAGCCAGCCTGTGCCAGATTTAAACCAACAGCCTACAATCCA
This sequence comes from Myrmophylax atrothorax, assembly GCA_026770055.1. Classification (NCBI taxonomy): domain Eukaryota; kingdom Metazoa; phylum Chordata; class Aves; order Passeriformes; family Thamnophilidae; genus Myrmophylax; species Myrmophylax atrothorax. The sequence goes on along the minus strand of JAOXXN010000065.1, from coordinate 26,319,479 downwards.
GCCTTTGTAAGAATGTGAGTATAACTGAAAGTGAATAGTGGATATTGTCTACCTTGACTTCAGCAAGGCTTTTGATATTGTCTCTTGTGAAATCCTCACAGGCAAACTCAAGAAGTGAGTGGATAGCAGGATGGATTGAAAACTGTCTGAGTGGCAGATCCCAGAGGGTCATGATCCATGATACAGTCAAGTTGGAGGCCTGTCACTAGTGTTATTCCCCAAGGTTCTATACTGGGTCCAGTGTTGTTTAACTTGTTCATCAGTGACTTGGATGACGGGGCAGATGCCTCCTCTGGAAGTTTGCTGATGATACAAAACTGTGAGAAGTGGCCATACCGCAGAATGCTGTGCAGCCCTTCAAAGGGACCTGTAACATAAGTATTCATTTTTATTTTTGGCTGTCTTATGTGACACTATGTATGACATTTCTCTAGGGTACATATGAAGACACAGATTCTGCTGATCAAGTTTTATCTGCACTGAATTCTGGGGGGTTGTTAATTTCTTCTTTTGTATTTCCTCCTGTCCCTTTTGGATACTAACTAAACTACACTTGCCAGAAGGGAAAAGACTGCTGTTCCCTTACCTCATGTCTGAGGTGGTCACCCTTACTTACAGTTTCTGATTTCAGATGTCTGCCCATTTTCTAGCAGTGATTTCCAGCAGCAGCTCTCTGGTTTCTGGCAATGATGCATTCTGTGCTATTGCGACCTTGTAAGTGACAGAAAGGACTCACTGCTATCTATGTAAGTCACCAGAATTGTTTTCCCTTTAGTTATTAATGAAAGTCCATCAATAGTAAATTTTGCAATCAGTTGGCACTGCCAGCTTGATTCCTGTTTACCCTACTGGCAACAGGTATCTGTGCGCAAAAACTTCCTCAAAACTGTGCCGAGGGCTGAGCAAATTCCTAAGGTTTCACAGGTTCACCTTCTCATTTTCTGTATCCAAATTTAACCACTTGGACATTGCTCTGATCTTTGTACTCTCTGATCTACTTTCATTTTCAGACTGCATTGTCCAGTTCAATTATCCAGGTAAGAATTCCTTTAGAAAAGCAGTCTGGGATCAGGCAAAGCCTTAAATACAATTGTGAAAGATGCTCTTTGCCAAAGCATCAGAGCCATGGATGAATTTTCACTGATTTATAGCAATTTTGGAGCAGTTCATATATTCTTTTTGAGCATAAGAACTGGACAAGGCCAATGACAACCTTTATTCACTGTGTTCCGATGAGTTACTTCCTTCAGATCAGATGAAAGGTTGATAGGTAGATCATAAATACTTGGTCTCTGTTCCTGAAATCAAAGGTCACTTTTCATGAAAACTATGAGGTGAATGTAGGAGTGGATCTAGTGGAAGTCATTCTTTAGAAAGACTAGGTGCTGAATGTCAGAAAGGACTTCCTCCAAAACTGAGTGAGTATTTTTCACATTCTTTTATCTTTTTTTTTCTGTAGTGGACCATTATAACCAGTTTTGACTTCTAGCATTGCTTCCACACCCTGAAATTGCAAATAATCTATTACAAATCCATCTTATGGCAATCATTTACCAATACAGGGAGCATTTCTAACTTAATTAGTGAAACAGGTGACCTGTTATGTGAAGCAGTAGCTCATCAAATAAGCTTCCTTTGCACCTAAATGAAACCAGTACTGTCATTATTCAGGGTGACTGCAATGCTTGGACAACCCCCCTTTTTTAAAAAAAAAAAAAAAATAAGGAAGAAGCCTGCAGACCTTCTGAGAATTATTTGGCAAGTTCAGAAATTATGGGGGTTAGGGGGGTTAACTGTAGGGGTTGTTACAGGGAAGTGAGTTAATATCACCTCTCTAGGACTGAAAGGCAATTCTTTGAATATCTGCTCTTCAAATGGAGAAAGTAGACAGTGCTGACCCAGCCCACAAGACATGAAAATATTGTGAGGATCTTCTCTATAATTCCATTTCAAACTTTGCTAAATTATTCCTTTAATTAGATTTTCATCTACAGTTGTGATCCTTCCCTGTGTTGTTGCTGAACTACCATGCTTCAATGTTGTCCCTGTTTTGCAGAAGTCAAGCACTGGGGGTTAAGAAGTATCTGCCTCAAAAAGAAATAATCAAAAATGCAGTAATAAATCATTGCTTCTGCATTTTCCATACCTTTCCATACTGCAAAATGGCAAAATCCTTTACACTTATCAGGGCATAGAAAACTATCAGGCAAACAATTCCTTATTTGCAGGAGCTGCAGTTGCTAGTTCCCTATTGCAGTCTTCTCAGGCTAGGACACATAATGTCCAGTATTTTATGCTTTATGAATTTGAAGGGTACAGAGACCAGAATAGTTCAGAACTTGGCCTTTGCAAAACAGACATGGAATTTTGGGAAGCAGGTCACCCTGCTCTACACTGCCTTAGTTTGTCAGAGGTTTTAATTTTTCATTCCCTTCCCTCTTTGCAGTGGGTTGACAGCAGCAGACACCTTTCTCCTCTCCTACCACTACAACGGGTTTCTCGGTTTTGCAGCCAGGCTGTGATCCAGGTAATACTTAGGATTATGGCAGTAGCTCAAGCCGATTATGTTTGGTCAATAAAGGTGTCTGTAGCCATGGATCCTGCACTGTTAATTTCTTTTAAGTGATTGTTTTGCATTCATAACAGCAAGGGCACTGCTGTTACAGATTTACAACATAAGCCAAGTGACTTCAGAAGAATTCTTCACTTGAACTGCAATCCAGTTTATTGTATCACAGACTCTAAAGGGAAGACTCCTCCTTTCAAATCTCTGAATATTCAGCTTGGATGCTGTAAGGAATTACAAGCCTGACTTTTCAGTGGTATGGATGAGGCAGACAAGTCTGTGACCACCTAGGGAAGAGGAATAGTGCTTCCTGACATCCAGCTTAGGATGTTGTTGATGTGATTATGGACCTGTGTCACCATCCTTACAATGATACATATGCAAAAAACTGAACCCATGAAAGGAAAAGAAACAAGTTGGTTCCATTTCCTTTCTAAGCAGCTGTTTGGTTTGTTAGAAGTACTGTAGTCTGAAAGACAACAGTAGCATCTCAACCAGTCCTCAGAGAACATAACACACTTTCAAATATTGGATTGGAAGTGATTTGCAGCTTCTTCTTTCTGATGGGGTCTAAGAACAGTTCTCTGTCATGTGCTTCAAGCACACACAAGAAAGTTATTTGCAGTCCGAAGGAGATCTCCACACTCAGGGGTGGAACCTGAGAGCAAAAAACTAAACCTGCACAGATACATGTCACTTTTTCATCCTGAACAAGAGATATATTTAAAAAGTTGAATGCAACTAAGTTAAAGATGGTGAAATGAAAGAGCAAAGTACAAGCAAAAGGAAAGCAAGGTATTCTACTGGGTGTGTTATTGAATCCTATATACACTAAGCATGTGATTGGGTTTTGTAGGTGGCCTGGTGAATCTCTTCATCACTCAACACCCCACGGAGGTTTCTGACCTCCTAGGTGACCATGGATACTGAATATGAAAAAGATCACATTAAAAAGCTGCAGGAGCAGCGTATGTCCATGCAAAAGAAAACCTTCACCAACTGGATGAACAATATCTTCTCCAGGAATAATGTAGGTAGCTCCTTCAATTTGGGGAATTTTTGGTTGTTTGCTTGTTTTTATTGTATTTCAACCACTGTATTCTTTTTTATGTTATTTTTAACATATTTTTTTCCTTAACGTTGTCACTACACATATATGCAAACAAGGAAGGCTTTGACTAACTAGAGTGCTACAGCCTGTTCCTTTTACCTCACATCTGCCTCCATTGCTCATGTTACCAGTCTTCTCTGAAATCAAGGTTCACTTTTGTAGAATTTAGAAGCCCATCATAATGTGATGTCCATTATATATTGGTGATCCTCTCAGAGGAAGTTCCTCATTTGCTTCTTTTTCCTATAAGTATCTGCAAATGTCTGGGTTTCCCCAAACAATTCTCAGTTCTTAATTTCCTGGCCAAAAAATAAGACTTTCTTCTTTGCCTGATCAGTTCAACTTGAGTTGCTGCTCAATAGCTCTGAAAGAGTAGCTTTCATTCTGGCGATTTCAGACATACTGCCATGCAAATACAGACAGGTTTGTTTTCAGTAACTCTCAAACTCCCAAAGAGCTTCACAGTTAGCGTGCAGTCAAGTTGTGTGTGCAAGGTAGCTCCAACATATTCCAAATCTCCAGATAAGCTCATTTCAAGTACAAATGATGTAGCTGTTGCACGGTAGGGAATGCCATCATCTAAACCCAATTTTCTTCTCTACAGACTGTAGAGGATCGTAATGAATATGGACCTTGAGGACACTAAGCAGGACCAGGCCTCTTGGGTCTATTCTAGCTCATAACTATTGTATGATGTTTCAGTACTAGAAGGTGTTTTTCAGTGCAATGTTTTAAATTTGTGATTGGTACAAAGGCAGCTGCAGAGCAAAATTTAACTTTAAAATTTATTTTACTTAGCAGGAGAAAACAGATGCAAGACACAATTTCATTTTGTCACCTGAAGAAAGTTAGGTTTCTATGGTATAGGAAATTACTTCTGTTTAGCCATAGATAAATAACTTCTCATTTAAAAAATGCCCCCAAGTTCAAAGGTTAAAATGTAAGTCTTAACTCCTGTAATGTACTTGTTCATGTATCATAAAAGCATGGGGAAAAAAGCCTGCAAGAGCTTTCCGAGCCATATACGGTAAGAGCTGTGCAGAGACTGATGGCTTATCTGGGTCTTCCTGGCAATGTTGTCTCAGCTTTCCAATGCACATGTTAATGTGATTGGGTCATATCACAGGACACTGCAGTGTTCTCAGTTATATTGTTGATTACTTCAAGTCTAGCACTAGGGATGCTATTGAATTGAATTGAATTTGTTGAGCAATCTGCGACTGGTATCTTTATGAGAAGAATGATGCAGCAAAGCTATTAAAACTGCTGCTGGGTAAAGCATAAAGCTCTCTTTACAAATTTAAATGGAACTGTTACTCATTTAAAAAAGTGTCATGGAATATAAAACTTTAACTTTTTTTATTGTAATAAACCATAGGCAGAATTCAAGTTTATCGAATATGCAAAAAGCAACAAAGTTGGCAACTAAACAGGGAGGGGTTTTGTGGAAATAACCAGTCAGAGAAAGCTGTATATTCTTGTTCCACACACAGTACAGACTTCAAGACATTCTGAGATGCTTTTACACTTTCAGTGTTTTCTTCCTTCCCTGGAAAAAAGATCTCCTGAACTGATTAGTATTTGGTCAGGAAGTAAAAGGCACATGTCTGTTATCTGTTCTTTTTACCCCTAACATGTAATTATTGTTTGAATTTAAAAATATACTACTTTAGGTGTTGGGGTTTTTTACCCTGAAGATGGAATTATTATTTACCATAATTCCAGAATCACAGTAAATTATTGTTCAGTGTGTGATATAGTTTTAATGTCACTTCTAGGTGGCAAGTGGCATAAGGCCAAAAGGAAACACCCAAGGCAAGTTCTTGTTAGGTCAGAGTACACACTATGTCATGTTGTATCATCTAAGCACTGGATGACCTCACTACTGGCAGCAATGAAGCACTTTTTTGTAGAAGATATTCATCTTTCACTTAGTGTGAGACTTTGGCAAAAAGTATGGAGACTCCAGGCAGTAGCACAGCTCCAAGCAGGACGTGACAAACTCTGTTGAGACTATGGAGTGAAAAATAACTAATTGAATGTGGTCATCAGCTTAATTTGTAAATGAAATGCATTGCTCAGAATAAAAAAATGAAAAGATTAATTTGAATTTAAATAAAAAATGTCAGCACTTTCAAAATGTTTGATTTTGAAAATGCTCAGGGGTTTTTATTTTTCAAAACCTCCTGGGGTTTCTTCTTTATTTGCTCAGTTGTGGGTTTGTAGTTTTGTTTGGTTGTTGCTGCTTTTTTTTCCATGCTGCCTACTGTCATAAATAATCTCAGTTCTCTGGCAAATCCATTTTTTTAAATTAAGATTCACCACTATTTGCATATCTGTACTGTCCTACAAAGATTCAGTGAAACAGTGTTGTTTGTTTATTAGGAATAGAGAATTCTGTGTGCCAAATGTTAAGCTGGCATCTGTATTGTCTGACTGGTCTTCACAGGTGAGGGCTGAGATAGAAGATATTTACATAGACTTGAAAGATGGCATCTCTCTCCTGAAACTCCTGGAGCTGCTCTCTGGAGAAGTTTTGCCCAAACCAAGCAGAGGAAAGATGAGAGTGCATTTTCTAGAGAACAACAGCAAAGCCATCTCATTTCTGAAATCCAAGGTAAGTTAATATTGGTATTAGAGATCACAACAGTTTATGGATGTTACTAATTAATTATAGTATTACTTTTATTACAGTTTCCCCCTCTAATATACAATAAGATATTCTTTGAAGACAGGCCAGGAGCCTTGTTAAAAGAAAAAAATCTCATCAGATTTTAATTTCTCTGTTATTTGAGTAACATTGTTTATAAGCAACTGGTGTTCCTCTACTTTGGCAGAAAGGAGTATTGAATTCTGTTTCCTTCCCCTCCTTAGCCACCAGTTTTCAAGACACATATGGGTACTTTAAATCTTTGAGACCACCATCTTTTTACCAGGCTTTTGCTGGAACTCGTTCTTGGTGCATATGACAACTAGGGTGTGAACATGGGAACTTGCAGGTCTATGAACCAGTGAAGAGACATAAAAATAAAACCTATTTCCTTTAAGAAAACAACCTGAACAGCCTTTTCAAAAACGGTTTGTTACAATGAGTACTGTACATTACTCTTGCTATGCTGAAGACATATTGGTTTATTAGCAGGTACAAGTAAAAGTGATCGGTCCTGAGAATATCGTTGACGGTGACAGAACCTTAATCCTGGGACTTATCTGGATCATCATACTTAGATTTCAGATTTCATCGATCAAACTTGATAAGGTAAAACTGAATCTTCCTCCTCCTGCCTGATCAGAGTGTTTCAGAGACTGTAGAGTTTCAGGCCAGCAAGAACCACTTTGGTAGTGTTTCCTGACTACTTCAATCATATAGGTCTTGTGGTATTACTCAGTCACTCATTCAGCAATTTCTAAAAGCAACTGAATCTACTTTACAGTTTTGCAAAGACACTGAACACAGTAACTTGGAGATAGATAGTATATTCATGTTCTTCACCCTTTTCTGCAGAGTTTTTACTGACTTTTGACTTCAGAATGTGTTTCTCTGTCAACAGTTTGCTCTAGATTTGAGTTGCTTGCTGCATACTTTTCTTCTCTGAAGAAAAATAAGCTTTTAAAAAGTATTTGACATGTGCTCTAGGTACATGAAATAGAAGACTCTATGAAGGTATCATGAAATCCAAGTTAACAGTTTCTAAGATTAGACCTGAATACATCACATTTTGTTTCTGATTCGTACTTCACAGCTAAGGAAGAAAATAAACAGCTTCACTTCCCACTTGATTTCTACAAACCTTAGAGAAACATTTAAAATTTATTTAACACATGCATTTCACTTTATAATTTCTAAGTTCATTCAGTTCATTTTATTTCAATAGAAAACATCTATTTTCATCTTAAATCTTTCTACATGTATGTCAGATACAGTCTGCAAGTCGTGACTTTGAGAGGTTTTGTAAATAGGACAAAAGTAACACAAAGCTGTCTTTGCAAACATAAGTGTAAACTCACTGATGCTGCTTCCTTAGGTTGTTCACATTGGTTTCTCTTAACAGGAAGAATTTGGAGGCAGAGCTGATGTTCTGTTTGCCAATGAAGCCTTATTACTCTGGTGTCAGCATAAAACTGCCAGCTATTCCAATGTAAATGTGAAGGACTTCTCCAGAAGTTGGAGTGATGGGCTGGCCTTCAATGCACTCATACATGCTCACAGGTAAGAGCTGATGGACCAGTTCAGACTGAGTCGTCCATTGCTCTGGCACAAATTGTTCTAAGGTCTGAACTACATGTTTTTGTAAAGAAACTGTCAAATTCTTTCTGCCCTTTCTCATTGAAGGCTCTTTTAAAAATGGATATTCTCTCTCTAAGAAAGGAAGGGCCAAAAGCTCCTGTTTGGTAGGTTCTTTAGTGGGGCATAACATTGAATTTCCAAGAGAATATCACACATCTGAACAATGCTGCCCATTTGGCCTTAGCCCCTCAGTCTTTCAGGGGCTGGTTGTATTGTATGAACTTTGTGAGCATGTATCCCTTCTGGTTCAATTGCAATAGAGTAAGCAACTCCTCAGTCATTCTTTCTCCCTTCTCTGGCCCTTTGAAGAAGTGTGAAGAAAACAGCCCAAAGCAGGAGAGAGAAACCACCTATGAAAACCCTGAACATTTCTTTTTCAATTAACTGTTCTGCTGCTTCTTATGCAGGATACCACACTGGGATTCTGTAACTTCCCCAGCAGTGAGTCACCTTCCTTTTCAGAACTGCCTCTCTAGTGGGCTTTGGTTTTCACCCATCAGTGAAGAAGCGAAAAAAGTGAAGGGCAGAGATTTGCTGGGGCTACTTTGTTTTCATAAGGGACAATTTTATTCCTGTTACTTAGGAAAGGGACAATGCTTTTGAATGAAATTAAGGGTCAAAGTAATTTCAGTGTTAATGTCACATTCTTTAGTCTAATAAACAATTTATGGTTCATAATTGGAAAGAACTTACAGAATATTTCTTCCCCTCTATGTCTTGTTCTTCTCCTTGTCCAGGCCTGATCTTATCCACTATAGCTCATTGAGGCAGGACCAGCCCATTAAAAACCTGAACAATGCCTTTGATGTTGCTGAGAAAGAGTTTGGAATTAGCAAACTGCTTGATGCTGAGGATGTGGCTGTGCCCTACCCAGATGAGAGATCCATCATGACTTACGTGTCACTCTATTACCACTACTTCTCCAGACTGAAACAAGGCCAGACAATACAAAAGCGACTTAACAAAGTAAGTGTATTGCTGTCTTCATAAATTGAAAGTTAAAAACGTAAAGATAAATTTAAGTTGGAGATACGGGGAATTTTGTGGAAGCTCAGCTTCAGGATCATTTGAACTGAATCAAATGGCACAGCCATTTGAAAAAGCTTGTATCTTGTTAAGTGCCTGTAGACCCACCAATCTCTACGAGGGTTGCAATGCTTTCACTGCAAATGAATCCCTTTTTTACCACAGAGTTTCTGCTTAAGAACTTAGATGGTTCCAAGGCATCTTGAGGCATACAAATCTCAATAATCTTGGGATGAGATTACAGCTAGGCAAAACCAGACCTAGTCAATAATTTTCTTATTTAATAGAAAATACAATCCTTTATTCTATGAGAGTACTTTGGATTTTTATTTCCTATGAAAATCCTCATCCTTTCTTTCTAAATCCTTAGGTTCAAAATGCAAAAAACCCCAAACTCAAAACCCAAACCAAAAAAATTAAACAAAACTAAACCAACTCAATACTACCATCACCACCAAGATGAACAATAAGAGTATACTAGCTAAAATTTTATTACATTTTTATAATTTTTATTACATTTTTATTAATTTAGCTAAGCTAATTTTTTATCAGCTTCCATATACTCTTCATCTCATGTACAATCATGGCCTTTATTAAAAACTACTTTCATCCTGTTGATGGAAAACTGAAGGAGTTTTGTAGTTGTTCCACTGAAGACCTTTGAGAGAATTTCTCTCCTATCTGCAGAATAATCAATTTTCTTTTTGTCAAAAATACAAATAAATAGCCTGCAGAAACCCTACACATCCAGGATGGGTCCTACATGAACATCTGGGCTCTGATATCTGCCTGTGCCACTGAGACAGGGAATATATTGCTTAATAGGAGGCCCAAAAATCCGAACTAGAGCTTCCCTGATGTTGACAAGGTGACAAGGTTTGGCACAGCAGGGTTCAGTCAGTTGAAAAAGTGGTCTGGGACAAGAATTGGACGATCCCATAACATGGCTGCCCACAGCACCAAGCCTGTCAGAGTTCAAGGAGTGTCTGGAGGATCCTCTTTGTCACATGATTTGGTGTTAGGTAGTCCTGTGAAGAGCAGGGATTTGGACTCAGTGACCCTTATGGGTCCCTTCCAACTGGAGTTACTCTAAGATTTTATGTATTAGAACAGGATGTTCTCTTAAGAGAAGCATTAGATGACGGCAGGACTTGGAATTCAGTCAAAGTTTGTGCATCACTGAAGAGAGTGGGCAGTAGGATCTGACTGGTTTACACGTAAGTCACTGGATTTTGGCAAGGAGACATTATTTCTCTTTTGATAAACCTGAAATAGTCCTTGAATCAGCAAGCATGTATGAGAGGAACTATAAGGAGCAAGTAAGTCACAGCTTTTGTATTATGTGAAGAAACAGTTTTCTTACTCTGTCCTTTTCAGTTCTTACTGTCCTCCACTGTTTTTTTTCATTTATGTTTAGTATTTCTTTTTTCTCTCTCTACTTCCCTGTTCCTTTTTCTCTTTTTGCCTCCCTCCCTAAGGAGGCTAAAGCCTGTCTCTAATACTGCATTTCTGTCTTCCTGCATTCCTGACACACACAAAGGTTCAGAAGCAGAGGGAAACAGGCATTAATCTCTTCATGTCCTTAGTCCACTCAAATAGGCAGCTCTGAATTTACTAATAGGATTGAGAGGGAATCCTGAATGTGTCAAGGAAGCCTTTGAGTTCAGACTAAGTGTGTGACCAGGATGGCAGAGAGAAATAGCTCTGGGAGGTAAATCTCCTTTTCCTCTCCTATGTGAAGTGACTATGCATTTGCTAGGATCTTTCAGCAAGAACTGGGTACGATGGCAGAAAATACAGAAGGGAGCCCTGATGTCACGGGCTGCTTTTCCTGCACTAAAGGTCGGTGCTGTTTTACTCCTCTTCCAACACTGTGACACTTATTCATTGCCAAGTGCACTTTCTAGTAGGTAAAAGCAGATTAACACTTGAAAGGACTGGGTATTTTCTCAGTGCCATCTCCCTCACTAATCTGGCTGGCTGGAGCAGGAAAACTCAGTGAAGTGATAGAGGCAGACAACATTGTTCAGCATTAAACCAGACATGTGCAGGAGGGTTACTCAGTTAGGATGAGGAAAAAAAGTAATATGAAGTAAAAAGGCAAAGATGGCAAAAATGTATAATGGAAAGAAAGGATGATTTCATTCTAACACTTTTTATTTCATTATGGATTTCGTTCTAGATATTTGCTCCAGTATTTACCTGAACTTGAAATAAAGTCAGGTCAGGCCGCAAGAGAAATAGATAAAACCCCTGGACTTGAAAAGTTAGCATTGAATCAGAGTTACCATCCTTACCAAACCTCTGTTGGGCCACAAGACCATTTCTAATAATTTATATGAAGAGAAACAGCTCCAACAGAGGAGATTGATAAGGGGTGTTTGACCACAGTCTCCTGTGCGCATGTGGGAGAACCAGGATCTTGCCAGATGGTCTCCTAAAATCCTAAAGTGCTAAACCTAAGAGGGTGTAATTATGTATTAGGATAGAATTATTTTGGGTTTAGGAGTGAGACTGGGGGAAAATATCTGGGGTTTTTCCATTGTGAAACAAAAAAATGTGAACCTTTATTTTGGGATTCTTGCTTTCTAGTCAACCCACATAGAAACTGCCTACAGTCTCCACATAGATGCTGTTTATTCCAAAACTAATGTTTTCTTAAATAAAAACTGAAGAGAGACATTAAATAATATTTATTAATCTGTGTTTTATGGAAGCTTATTCTGGGATTTCACCTGGTCTCAGATGTGACAGCTACCACCAGATCAGTATAAAAATGTGATGACTCTGGAAGATGATGCTTTCTATTCACACACACCTTGATTCATTCTGTTTCTCATATGGCTTGTAACTTTATATTCCCATCACAGATTGTGTTCTTCCTGAAGGAGATAGATGACTTGAAGCTTCTGTATGAGCAGATGGTCTCTGACCTCCTGAAATGGATTAAGCAGAAGGTGATGGAACTGGATGACCGTGGTTTCCCCAACTCTCTTCAAGAAATGTGGCTGCTCATGGCCAACTTCAAGACCTTCCGTGTTGTGGAGAAACCTCTCAAATATCAAGAGAAGGGCATGATTGAAGCTCATCTCTTCAACATCAGGACAAAACAAAGAGCCAACAACCAACGGCCATACGTGCCTCCAGAGGGGAAGATGTTGCAGGATGTGGAAAAGCATTGGATCATTCTGGAAAAGTCAGAACACAACCGGGGAAAAGCACTGCAAAAGGAAATGCTGAGGCTAGAAAGGCTGGAACAGCTAGTCCAGAGATTCCTGAAGAAGGCAGCCCTGCGTGAGTCCTACTTGGAAGACATGAGGAAGGTGATTGGAAAGCAGGACTTCTGGCCAGAGAGTGTGGACAGGATGGAGGCTGCCAGCAAGAAGCTGGAAGCCATCGTGGCAGATGTACTGCCCAGGAAGGAACGTTTCACAGCTTTGGATGAAATGGCCACTGTTATCAGCCAGGAGAACTATCATGACAAAGATCAAATCCTGAAGAAGTGAGTGACGGTCATGAGACTGTGTAGTGGCATAGGTCAAAATTAGCTGAAATTCTGTGGTGTGATGGAAGAAAATGAATTGCAGTTACAAATCTTAGCTCTGCTCCTCATGAGTAGAACTAGCAGGAATCTCTTCCACCTGTGAACAATTTCAGAAGATAAGGCAAATGCTTCATCTCTTTCAAAATTGTCATTTTTTCTTTGAATGATCAGACTTTCAAACAGATTTAGGGTGAAAAATAGTTGTAAGATACTTTTGTTACATATGAAAATATATCTAAAATTTCAATCAAATATTCTATCTTCCATCAAAAATGCTTAGAGATATTTTTTTTTTCCCCAAATCAACACATTCCTTTTTCAGCCTGTATTTTGGGGTGATACAGATTGGTTAAAGCGCAAAGTCTCAGACTGACTCCACATTGGAGCAGATATTAAGACATTATAACCTCTCTGATTTTCTCAGATTATTACATAACCTGATTTGTAATTGTCTAAGGAAGCCATACAAATAACTTCTCTTGTGGTATTTCAATGCTTTTCTAAGTTCAGACAAAATCAGTAACCCAGGTGAAAAATAAGAGAAACAGTTATAAAAGAGGAATTTAAACTCTTTATGATATCAGATTGTGACTTATGATATGGTTTAGATTAATGTTTTACTTTAAACAAGCATTTAAAAACCACTTCCCTGTTTTCATCCCTCTCCACTGTATCAAATGAAAGCACTGGGAAATGTCAGGTATGGGTATCCTTGAAAAAAAGAAAAAGTGTAAATTTTAAAATGTCTGTCAAAGTTAATGTGCTAGTTAAAGTGCTTATAACAGCATTGCTTTGACCTGTTTTGTGATCATGGCCTGTCATCTTACACTAGGTGAAGAGTTGTGTGTGTTCATTTAGCTCCTCTAAAGATGCAAACACTGATGCAAAGACTGCTGCTCAGAGTCTTAATTGGTCATTTCTTTCTCTTCTTTTGCAGGCAAAAGAGCATTTCAGAGCAATGGCAGGATCTCCTGGATCAGCTGCAGAGACGAGAACAATCTCTGGGTACAATGCAGGAAATTCTGGGCCTCCTGAGGGACATTGATGCCATTACAGAGGACCTGAGAGAGCTGCAGGTACTGAGTCCTCTCCACCACTGCACAACTTGCACTGCTGACAGTGTGTGTTCCTAGAAAGCTCCAGTGTTCCATGGACTGCCTGGTGCCATCAGGAGAGAAGTCTATGAGCTATATAAACCCCCACAATTTTTACTTATATGCCTAACTGTGCATTCAGTTCATTCCAGGTAACTAAATGAGTAAAGACAGGCTTTGCTATAGGGGCTCTCCCTAATCAGAAAGCCAGATACGGTATTATGGGGAGTGCACTACAGGTTCAAGTTATATAGTAAAATAAAGATGGCAATAATCTCATCTAAATTTTGAAGTGTAAAAGTGAAAGTGGAATAAATTCACCTTCTCTTTTTATTCCGTATAATTCTTCTGAATTAGTTTCTGTAAGTACCTCCAGTGATTACACATATGGGAACTAGCTCAGGCTTTCAAATACATAAGCTTGTGAGAAAGAAAAGTTCCACAGTAAATGTATAGTGATTGCTTTCAGCAAGAATTTCCAACTATTGTAAGACTGTCAGAGCACAAAGTCTCTTTAGCATGAGGAGTAACTGGGTTCATACTGACTTTGTAATGGCAGGAAGTATATATACGTTCTTTGTTCTTGTCTTGGAGACAGAAAAATCCCTATAACTACAGGTTGCCTTGTATCTGAGTTGAAAGAGTCTTGAACTTCATGCTATATGAAGTTGTGAAATTCAACGTGAAAATAAGAGGTTTCTCCAAGTTATAAATCTTTCTCTCCTAGTGTTAGTAAGCAAAGAACACCTAATGGTAACAGCGTTGTTGGAACCATGATAGGCTAAGCATGTGGGAGAAGATTGGCAAGGAAAAATAGTATCCTACAATAATATTGATAATTGTATCCATTTATTCAATTTATAGAAAGAGGACAGACTTACAAGCACTTGGTATCTTCATCAGCCACCCATTAAATACCGTGAAGTGCTTATTTTCGTTATTTTGGTAGGCAATTAAGTTCCTCAAATAAAAGAACCTCGCAGTTAGAACATACCATAAAATTCTCCAAATACAGATTGTGAATCAGTCTGCCTACAGATTAGTCTGTAGCAAGGGGATATTCACCACTCCCAGAAATTCTGAGACCTTGAGTCCTTAATCAATAGAAATAATTCAGGTGCAAAAGCAGCTGCTTATTTGAAGAGACTATTACTTGCACTGCGTTAGATAGAAACTCTGGATTATTGCCATTAGCTTGTGAAATTGAAAGAAAAGTATAATTCCTTTAAATAGGCTGCTTTTTAGCTTTACCTAGTTGGCATTCTTGGACATTTAGAAGCTGTGGAAGTCTATGGGAACCTTTCAACTGATTTATTTGTACTGAGCCCTGGATACACTCTCTGCCAATGACTTCTTTTTTTTTTTCCTCCCCCACTTTGTTTGTAGGTGCTAGTGAATTCCCAGGACTGTGGGAAGCAGCTCCTGGAAGTAGTAGATTTGCTGCAGAATCACAACTTGGTTGACTCGCAGATCTCTTCCTATGGTGGTAGATTGACACACATTACGCAGAGGACAGCAGAAATCAGCAAGGACAGCACAGTTAAACCAGAAGTGCTTTATGCAAAAGTTCAGATGCTTCATCAGCTGTATCAGAACCTTACAGCTCTGAGCAAGTCACGGTAGGACTGTGCTTATGGCTCTGTTCTTCCTGATTAGGATGGCAAACCACTTCTTTAATCAGAAGGAACATTCCCAGCATTTGAATTTTTTTTCATTTCTCCATTTATAAAGACCTAACAAAAGCAACTCAAGTGTCTTGATTGCAATTGACTGAAAGGATCACTCACTTTCATAGATGAAGAATAGCTTCATTGTCAGCATTTACTATAACTTGTTTTATGAGAAGCAAGTGGTTATCTCCCCATCTCCTAGAGAAAAAGGAAATGTGCTTTTTTTTTCTTTTGTCTTATTCTACAAGTAAATTAATATATGAAAAAGAGGAATTAAAGGCATTCAAATTTTTTATTTTTAAATTCTTTGATTATGCTACCATTGCCTCCATGGAATCCTACTTCTGACTGACATATACTGTTTTTTTCCTTGGTTCAGCAAATCTCAGTTAGAAGAGGCTTTGAAGCTCTTTGAATTCTTCCGTGACTGCAAAGAGGAGGAATCATGGGTCTCTGAGAAATGGAAGCTAGCGAGAACGACTACATTAGGGAAAGATGTCAGCCAGATTACAGCCTCTATTCAGAAGAATAAGGTATCTTACTTTGCTGGTGGTGCCTTGTCTTTGTATTAAAGCAAGATTTTGGAACATCACTGTCCTTCAGTTCAGTCAATTACAGTTCAGGTCACTTACAAGAAAGCTGTCAAACTGCTTCTTATCTCAAGTGTCATGACCTGACCAGTTTTTGGAATTTTTAAAAAATTCATAGGGTAGGGATTCTTTCCTCAAGAGGGAAAGAAAAGGGTAGAGAATGAATATGCTTCATACTGGACTAGAAATGGGGCTTCTAGTGAAGACACTGGGCTCTGTATTAGGTAAATTTGATGGGCAGGAAAAAAAAAGGTTGCTGCTGTTTGGTTTTTTTCCTCACCCTCCTTTCCTGGCCAAGAGAGATGTGGGGAAAGAGAGACATGGTGGAAAAAAGACAGATATCAGCAAGCAGGATGAATAAAATTGTATGACCTTACAAATCTGTTGCCACTTTTCCTGAGATGTTACTGTAACTCAATATCAATAGTTTAGCTATATGAGCTAGTGCCTTCTTATGGCAAAGAATCACTTTGAACAATCACTTTGAAGAGATGTGTGGGTTTGAGAACTTCCATAAGAAAATAGAAACAGGAACCTCTCCTGTTATTTTAATATACATTTGAGTGCATCTGTTTGTGGATTTCTTCCTTCTGGAAAGCATGACAGCTGAATTGGCAGATGACAAACAAGTATCTCAGTTAGAGAAGACTGCATAACAGGCTTCAGATCAAAGGCAAGAAGTAGGACAGTGTGGGGAGCCAAGGGGCAATCATTTCAGAGCTAAGGGGAATTTCTTAGACATATGTAGGACATGGGACTCTAGGAAATGTATGCTTTACAGTAGCAGAGAGTAGGACCCCTTCTTTTCTTTCACCAGTGGGGAACAAGTTATGTTGACCGGTTTCCCATTGTTGTGCTAGGCTCTTGAAGCAGAGTGCAATTCCCACAGAGCCATATGTGCAAATGTGATGAGGAGGGGCTGGGAGCTCAGCCAAAAGAACCCTGCACGCCAGGATGACATTCTGAGGCAGACAGAAAACCTCCAGAAGCTGTGGCAGCAGCTCCAAGATGAGGTGGCTGATCGCAAAAGCCGCCTGCAGGCAGCAGCTCTCATCAAACAGGTAAGGGGGCTTTGCTGTGGTGTGTGTATGGGGAACATGGGTGTGGCTCAGCTCTGCAAAATGCCCCCACATGAAGGGCAATAGTGGCAGGAAAGTCTTCAGGTGTTTGTCTTCAAAAACATCTATGGCAACCAAGTCTCAATCTTCCTGCAAGCCAGCTGGGCAGATTTGAGCAGCTGGGAGTTGCTCTAAAGGTAAAATGGAATAACTCACATGATAGTGCTGATGTAGAGTCTTTTTAGAGGATGGGATCAGGCTAGCTGCATGACATTTTCCTAACAGGAGGAAAAAACCTCCAAAAACCAAAACCAAAAGAAATGTGTTGTAACTTAGATTGACCATGAACTTCACAAAGCCTGCAAAGCGTCTGACACTGCTGTTGTACCTATGATTTTACTCCTTCAAGCACTCAAACACCTACAAATAAAGAATTCTTATAAAAGCAGCATTCTTAAATCACAACACATTGTCTCAGGTATTCTTATTCTCCCTTTTCTAAGCTTTTTTGTTCAGTTTCTTGTTTCCATGAAATGCTTGGAAAAACCTGAGCATCTATGTCCTTGAGAAAGTCTAAATTCTCTCTTCTGTTTAGTAAGTTTAACACCACTATGGTGTTTCAGTTCTTCTTTGTTCTTCACAATTACGGATTTTTTTCTCTGTAACTTTTTATCTCAAATTGTTGTTTCTATTTTTTACAACTATAGCCAGGGAGACTGCATATTCTGGAAAAAAGAACTAAACTTCTTTTGTAGACTAGGTTCATTGTTTGTTCCTTAAACATTTAGAAAATATCTGTTGGAATTACATAGTACTTATACCATCATACACTGTGGGTTCCTTTTACTGCCACTATTATGCACCATGAAGTTTTAGCTAATTAGGAGTTTTAAAGAGCTATATAGGCAATCCTTGAATCTCTTTACTCACTGTAATTCTGTGAATTATCTGTGATACAAGCATGAAATACATTACAGATTTAGAGATACCTTATTTATAGCTTTCACAACACCTGGCAGTTACCTTATGGCTATAAATTTATGCCATTTCTCCTTATTCATAATTTTCTAAAGTGGAAAGAACTACATGTAATACTTTCAGGATGAATCCAAGTGTTTTCTTCCCTGTGTTCCTTCAGTACTTTGCTGACATTGATGAAGCAAATTCATGGTTGCAAGAAAGGCAGCCCCTTCTGGCCAGCAAGGACTATGGAAAAGATGAATCCAGTGCTGAAGCACTGTTGCATCGTCACCTGCGCCTGGAGAAGGAGATTGAAGCCTATTCCTCTGAGATAAGACGCCTGAAAGAGCAGGCTGACCTTGCAGCACAGCAAGCTCCAGCTGCAGTAAGTAGATGAGGGATTTTTTCACATTTTGTTGAAGAATGTAAATGAAATGTTTTTTTAATTATTTAAGATCTTGCTCTTTTAATTGCTTTGATCTTGACAACATAGAATATTCCAGATTAAGTTTTTAATTAGAATTGAGTCAAATTTTTAGGTAACAAAGAAGTGCATTGGCCACTCATAGTGCACATAGTTAGTTTTTTCTGAAGTGCTAGAAATATTCTTATCATATTAGTTACCTCTACTGGTTCTCAGAAACGCCTTCACAATATTTATTTTCATAAAACTATTAATTTCAGTCATCTTTAAAAAGCAGACATTTAATCAAAACATCTTTACTAATCCTTTCTGTACCCTGCTGCAGTGATGAAGCATCCCACAACTTCGGGAGCAACTCATACAGTCCAGGAAAGATGTTAAGGCATATGGGATGAAGTCAACCTCTGCAGACGCTCCTCTTTTTCACTGACTAGAAAGGGAACATTTGACTTGAGATCAGCTCATTTAATAACAGAATTCAGGGGAGATGAGTGAATGACATATTTCATAGCTTTATTCCTTTAGATTTGTATGTTCATTCAATGTTTAGCCAAACAAATTTGAGAGTTATGAGCACCACTTTGGTTCTTTCCTTTACTTCACCAATACAGCATTAATTTTCATTGGAATAAAAATGTTATTGCTTTGTTAATCAACATGGAAAAGCATGTGACAATATGGTATCAATATACAAATAGAAGTATTGATTCACTAGGGCACTCACAGGCTTTGAAACCGACAATGTTCAGGTACTAAAATATCACCCCAATTAGGACAGTGAGCGTAGTTGATTGCCTTGCTTTGTTGGCACTTATAAAAATAATAAAAAACCTCCAATCTACAACAAAAGAATTTTTATCTGGATCCAAAATGAGAATTTTGAGTGAATCAATATATTTCAAAATTATTTAAACTTCTTCTTTAAGCAAAACTAAAATGTTTTTCACTTATTTGGTTCTTTCTTTCTGAATAAAACAATGGAAGCAGATGCAAAGAAATACCACAAATGTTTGAAGTGTCAGAATGCTGTGATGTGAACTTTCAAGTCCAAATTTTCCTTCTGTGTGAAATTTTTATCCAAATTAGAAGTATTCATCCATTGATTTTGATAAATTTTTCTTAACAGATGGTGAAGAGGGAAGCCCCAAGTGACTTAAATAAAAAGACAGCTAAGCTACCATTCAGTCGAACCTGGGCAACATCTGAAACTGCATCCACTGGAACCTCTAGTCCAGATGTTCATTTTCTTCCAGAGAACATCTGTAAAACACAAGATGAAATAGATTCACTTTACAAAAATCTACAGAACATGGCTGAGGTATAATATCCTCTTCTGCTTTGCATTGCACAAAAAACCTCAAGTCCAAAGCAATGCAAAGTAAAACTAAGTGCTGTGCTGGTTTCTGCTTTCAAGGCTCAAGATTACCATTAAAGTTCTGTATCAAACCCCATTTTATGTTGGTAAATTTCCCATTTACATTCTAATATTTTTATTTCATGAAGAGTGGATTCTTTTGTGTATTTTTTCCCCTACCTCCTATAATGGTTTTTTGCTGTAGCTCCTAAATCTTTGGCCGTCTGACCTGATACCAGAAAAATTAAACAACTGTAACCTGCATTCTCAATATGCTACCTTGCATGCCGCCCTGCTGTAAGCATGCCCTTAAGACCAACAAAAACATGTTGTATGTGACTTACATGTTCCTGAGGCTACTGAGTTAAGTCTTCAGTCAGCAGCAGCAGCAAGAAGCATGGTGGCCTTCCTGCCTGTCAAGGGCTGAGCACTCTCCAACTGCTTCTTTTATGCTTTTAAACTACTGTTGCTCTGGGAAGAAGTATTGGGATCTTAAAGTATCGTGTCTGTTCTCTTCCAGCAGTGTCTGGGAAAACTAAGCTACCACCTGTGTATTGAAGCTTAAATGCAAGGATCTTTTATTTGTTTCTTCAAATGGCCATGAGTTATTACAACAATACTCAAGTCTTCATCTGTTTTACAGAACAGAAAAAAGGCTCTGGAGGAGATGATTGGCTATTACCGTTTCTGTAGCTCTTGTAAAGAATTTCAGTCATGGATGAAAGATAAAGAAAACATTTTCCGGACTCTTCAACCTCAAGCAGACAATGTGGAGGTCATGCAGCAGAAATATCAGGTACCCCTTTTCCCTGTTCACAGATGACACCTTTTAAATCAGGTTGACCTTGACAGAAAAGATAAAGTTGAGAAATTATTTTTTGAGAGTCTTTTCATTTGACTTAGAGAGTCGTGCATGCGTCAGGTATTTCTTTCGCACAAACTATGCCAGATTACTGAAGCTGATGTAATTCTGTCCCTTTATCTTCCTGTGAACATAGTACCCCTTACAAATACCATGGACAAAAGGATTCTTTTTGTGGTTCATTTTACAACACTTGAAAAAAATGCCAAATGATGAAAACATCCATCAGTGCACTTGCATCCCAGTGGAGTGGGACACATGTACACAGGCATAGTGTGCACACCAGGGAAGGTCAGGGGGGCTGCAGGGGATGGGTAGGTGTGCATGTTGTCAGCAGGCCAATAAATGGAGAAGCCAACTGTGAAAGTGGGAGATGAGTAGATATGACAGACTAATGAGAATTTTGTCCATAGAAAGGGAAAAATCTCATGTTTTAATTCTTGCATCTTTTTCTGTTCTAGAGCTTTTTAATGGAACTGGCAGCAGGCAAAGACCAGCTGGGAGACATTGAAAAACTAGCAATTAAATACGGGAAGATCAGTCCCAGCAAATATTCTGAGATCCAGGTTTGGCTGGAAGAGATGAACACCAGGTAAAAGTGCTACTGACAATCAGAGGATTGTCTCATGGGGGCAATTGGGGAGCTGACCTGATCTAGGTGACAGTGGCATCAGTGGGAAGAAGACAATCCCCAGCCTAGCTGTAGTCTGGCCCTGAGCCCAGTGTCATGCCCCCAGGACTAAGGGGTACTTCTAGACCACTAACACCAATATATTTAAATTGTAGCAATTTGTGTATGCATGTTAAAGCATAATGTGAATTCACCTACAGGTGACAGTGATGTATTCTGAGTAGTTCTGTCTGTACTGCACTGCAGCAGATGAATTGGTGACTTCAGCATCAGCATGAGGACACCCTTCACAAACCTTGAAAGGAACATCAAATGTTTGATTTCACAAAATACATTTAATACCTGTGGTGAACATACTCCTCATGTCACTCAGTGAGAACTGTGAGGCAGAGTCGAGTCTTTATTTTAACCATGGTAGTTTATTTGCATCGTGTTGAGCGTGTTCTGAACCTGGTCAGGACTGAACAGGATCCCCTTCCTTGTTTGACATGACACTAATGTGAGTTTTGATGTTGTGAGAGAGTGCTAGTATTCCCCCCCTCAGCCCACTTACGTGCTGATGAAATCTTTATATGAGACTTTTTCTAAACCGAAAATGGATCTATTTCATGTGTAACAATTGTTATCTTCAAGTTGGAGTCGTATGGAAATTCTGAAGGAAGAGAAGGGCTCTGAGCTGATTGGAGTGGCTGATGTGAGGACATTTCTTCAGGACTGTCAGAGCATAGAAGTGCTACTGCAAGACAAGATGGTTCAGCTCGGGGGTCTGGAACCAGGGAACTTGCCTGCTGGGCTGGAGTCAGACAAGCGGAAACTGTACACAGTTGAGAGAGAGGTCCTGGTGATAGAGAGGAAGATTGAATACTTGAGGAGTGTTGCAAAATCGTAAGGAACCTTCATTTTGTTTCCATATTCTTTGATAGTTCTCTAAGATAATTTTGTAAATTTTGTCTGTAAAGAGAATGAGCAGCTTTTGAAGCTTTTCTTTCTAGCTGGATTGAGATGATGTCTCTCAAGTAGGCTGGGTGATTGGTGAAGTGATTGCTTTCTGACTTCACAGTTGTAGGAAGATAAATACCAAAGGATTGTTTGTGGCTCTAGCAAATTGTCTCTACTAATGAGAGTTACCTGGTTCAAAATGTGAAAAATGTCATTTAGGTCCTGAAAGAGAGTAATCAGTGTCCAGTAAGAAGATGACAGAGAATTGTGCATAGGAATTTGAAATATTAATTTAAAATTTTTTACTTATTTGAGTTTCCTTTACATTCACAAAGAAAATTTGTTGCCCTAGCTGACTTTCTTTTCAATGGAAGTGTAAATATCCAAATCTGTTCCTTTTAAAGAGTTATGGTTCAAGCTCTAAATTCCTGTTCATCTGATTAAATGTATTTTATTTCAGTATTAAGGACACCAACCCTGCAGAGAGCAGGGCCATCACTGAGCAGGTAGAGAACATGGAGAGGCTTCTGGTAAAGCTCAAGCTGGAGACCCAAAAGAAGCGGGACATTGTGCAGTGGGCCCAAAACCAACAGTCCTTCCTGCAGGACAGCCGTAGGCTCCTACTGTGGGCAGAAGGCATTCAGGAGAAGTTGAGCAGTGAAGAAATGGGTCTGGATGTGGCTTCTGCAGAGCAATTGCTGAAGGAACATCAAGACCTGCTGAAAGAAATTAGCTCTCAGAAAGAAAGGTACAGAGATTCTGGGAGGGTGGGCAGTGGGGTAATATGACAATGGTACTGTGAAAATGAAACATATCTATCATGTACATAAATGGTGCATGAAAGTGATGCCAAAATTTATTCAAATGCACTTGAAAGTTAATGTCAAAAGGAGGCTGCAAAACACAAAATTCAATCAGCTTTTGCATACTTATCCTGATGGCAGATGGAGGGGAAAGGAGTAGCTGTATGTTTGCAGTAATAGTATTCCACATGCTCTCCTGACACTCTCAGATAGTGCCATCTGTATTTTATTCCACTTTCCCCACTCCTTCTCAGATCTTATGTCGCATTTGCCATCATTTTCAGTTTTCTTCTGCACAGTTATGAATTTCCAGATATTATTTGCCCTCCTCTCCCTTTTAATGTGAAAGCCTGCTGCTTTTATGGGCTTTTATTGAAATGGGGAAATCTCACCAACTGCCTTCAACATGTATCTCTGAACAAAACAACAGCTGCACTTTGTAGTGTACAACAGTGGCCAGCAGGAAAAGAGTAAAAGGGAAGTGGGAAATCTTGGTGTACATGTACTGCCAAGAGAGCAGAGAGCTATGACAAAAGAGAATTCATATTCCCTCATGCAGTGACGTCTCACTTTTCTGTTTGTCTCTGGAAAGATTTGTGCAGCTGGAAAAGCTAGGGCAAGAAGTAATCCACCAACAACCAAGTAGCAGCAAGACCATAGATGTCCACGAGTCCATGGAGAGGCTGGACAAGAAGAACAAAGAACTGCTGGAAATGTGGGAGCAGCGACTGAAAAAGCTGCAGGATGGCCTGGAATTGCAGAAGTTCTATAGGGAGGGAGACCGTATCAATGCAGCCCTCTCTGGCCATGAGGCCTTTCTCCGGGGGGATGACCTTGGCGTATGTACAGTAGCTGATCTTGTTTTCTCATCTTCCCATCCAGGAAATTTTCTGGCAACAATTGTAGCAACAATTTTCTTAATTAGATTGGTTTCCTCAGTCTTATCGTCATGACATTTTCATACTTGGGAACTAGACTTTCAGGATCTCACTAACATTCTTATATTCTTACTCATCTTAATGAGAACAAAGCTCATTGTCTCTCAAAAAGAAATCTAAAACCAGCCAGAGTTGTGATTTGTTGCTGTGTTTGTATATGTCATATGGTTTATATAAAATTGACTCATCCGTTTGGTAGCTAAGCATTAAAAAAAAAGTTTCAGTTTGAACATAATTATCTTTTTTGTCAAGTAAAAATGTGATTTTTTTTTAAATAGCTTTTTCTTTTCATTGATTTAAGAACTTTAAAGCAAATGAAGGGGAAAAACCAGTGCATGGAATATTCACAAGACTAGTGAGGAAGGAGGTTGTGGTGTCTCACCATCTCTTAACGTTTTCAGCTGAACCTAAAACACTGATATTTTTGGATTAACTCAGTAGAATAAAGTTTTACTTAGTTACAACCTTTTATATTGCACATCCCTAGATGTGCCAGAGTGCTGGCATAAATTTAGAATACAGATTTTCTTAAAAGGTGAAAATGAAACCATAATGGAAATACAGTACATAGGAACCAGGTATTATACAAACCTAAACACCTGCTTCTTTGTACCCCTGAACATCCTAAGGCATGTGCAAAATATACACTGTCTCCTACCCGAATGAGGAGGAAAACAAGGTCTTCTTTTTTTTTTTCCCACTGCTAGAGGAAAAATAATACAACCAAGAAAAGTCTTGATCAAATTTTCTTACTTGAATGCAGGACCATGTAGATGCTGTTCGAAGCCTGCTGAAGCAACATCAGGAGTTTGAACAACTGCTTGTGGCACTGAAGAGACGAGTTGAAGCACTTAATGAAAATGGGGTGAACCTCCTAGAGAGCCAGCACTTTGCATCTCATGTGTGAGTCCAAACCCATTCCTTTTTTATTTAGCTTTAATAGGTAATCCAGTGTGATGAGAGTGAGAGGAAATACTTTCTCTGAGGAGAGATTAGTTGACTTTCAAGCCATGATCTGTTGGATGAATGGGGCAAAATGAGTTTGTTTTTTTAAAAAATAGACTTCCTGTGCTCTCAGGACATACAAAATGCTTTAGGTTAAAAGTGGCATTTGGCAGAACACTAAAATTATTTGCCTTGTATCATAAATTACATATAGCAATAAATGCTGACCAGAAAAGAATTCCTTTATTTATCAGTATCCCATATTAGAACTATTTTTTTGCTTTTAAAAAGTTACAGAAGACTTCACAAGGTCCTAATTCATCAGGAGAAGATCCTTTGTGTTTTTATTGAAGCTGAAGTGTTATTTGTAATTCCTTTTTCTGGGCTAGAGCCACTAGGATCTAGCAGGGGGACCCCTTTGCAAACAAGAGTTAGAAATAGACGGTGAGAGTGGATTTCTTGGACCAGAAGACCATGTTCTTGTGATCACAAGTGATGGTGTCTTAAAAACTCCCTCCATATATTTATAAAAAATTCCCTTAAGATCTGATATCTTGCTAGCGCTACTACCATTAGAAAGCAATCCCAAAGCCTCATTGCACTTACATTACAGGCAAATGTATTAGTTAAAGTGAAATATTCAGGAGAGAGGAAGGTCTCAGTGTTTTAGTGCATGACTACAATTCACTAATGTAACACAGCCATACAAAGGGAGCAATAGCTGCTTTCCAGATGAGCCCAACATGGTGGTAGGACAGGGCTGTATATTCCTTCCTCCTGCCAGTAGAGTTGTTGGAACTAGATTACATTTATATCATTGTCATGGCTGCAACATAACCAAGAGGAACAAAAATGACTAGTACTGCATTAGACTTGCTGTTTTTCTTGGCAGTGTTGAAGAGAGAATGGTCACTCTCCGGAAAAGGTGGGAGCAGCTGATACAGAGCAATGCCAAGAGAAAACAAAGGTTGTTGGATTCCTTGCAGCTACAGGTAAAAGGACCAGTACTGCAGATTTGGTCAGGCGTGTGTGAATTTTGAGTTTTCTCCTTTGTCTTAATATGAGACAAAATTTCAGACTGCTGAGCATTCCTACTGCAGCTCACTTTCTCTTTGGCTGTGAGACAGTTTCACTCTTCAGGGAGCAGGTGATGCACTGCTGATAAATATTACAAAGCTATAGTCATAGCAAAATTCCAAAACAAAAATGGAGATTTTGAATGGAAAATACAAATAGAATGTTTTATCTACTGCATAAGTTTATTTTACTCACTACTTATTATTGTTCTGCACCTTATTATTTTAGCATAATTACTCTAAGTTTTGGCACCAAATTCAGCTTTCAGTGCTGAGATACAAAGTTATATTGGAGAATTGGACCTCTTAAAGTATTCTATCAACGATGCAAACATTCACTGAGAATTAAAGGCAATAAGATTAGTAAAAGCGGTCAAAAGGGACTAAGAGATATTGCTTTGAGGGCTTAAAACCTCATCAATGATTCAAGATCATATTTCTTCATTTAAGAGTAGAACAATTTTTGTATGAAAATACATCACATTTCTTCACTGCAAACCTACACAGAATCAGAAGCTAAATGAATTTAATCTTGTTTGTTTCTGTAAGGAGTTTAATCGTGATGCTGCTGAGCTTTTGATATGGATGGAAGAGAAGTACAAGATTGCATCAGATGAATCCTATCGTGATCCAACGAATGTTCTACGCAAACTGAAGTGGCATGAGGCTGCTGAGAAGGAAATGTTAGCTACTGAGAAGCACTTTACGACACTGATAAAGGTGAAGGAAATTTTGGATCTAAGTTTTTCATCTTGTCCCAAACTTTATAGATGCTGGTCTGCTAATAAAATGATGTGCTGTATTTCTCCAGAAAGGAAATCAGTTGATTCAAGACAACCATTATGATGCAGTTTCTATCCAGGAGAAGATGACAGAGCTTCAAAAGAATTGGAAGGAGTTATACGGCAAGATGATAGAGCGAGGTGACAAACTGAGACAAGCTGGACAGCAAGAACAGCTCATGGAACTGCTCCAGGTCAGGAAGTCATGGGGGACAGTGGGGAGAAATGGCCTGGGAGCCTGGTTCCTCTGCTGTGTGGAGGCCACAAAAAAGAGGAGAAGATCATCCGATAAAAGTGTATTTTAAGGTGTCCATTTTGTCAACAGGCTCAGGAGAGATAATTCAGTGTAATGCTGACCAAGCTCACTCCAAAGTTATGAGCAGGATAACAGCACCAGCAGAGCACCAAGCCTGTTGAGCTCAGGCTCAGCACTGTGTTTAAGTGGCCATTCTGTATTGGGAAAACAATCAAAACTCTGTAAGGGTCAGGTCAATGCTGTGCAAACATAACTTCTCACTTGGAGTCAGTCTGGGAACTGGAGGCAAGGCACTGCATTAAGCATGCTGTCATCCAGGAAAGGTGTGTAAGAGAAACAATGTGCTGTGAAACTGTTTCAATACCATGGAACTGTTGTGTTGTAGCTACAATCTGAAGTCTTTGAATATTGTTTGATTGTTTAATATTATGTTACTGAACATAGTTCAAAGAGACTGTTTTTATTGAAATTATTTAATGCCTCAGAGAGAAGAGTACTCCAAAATAGTTTGCAAAACAATATTCCCAGGAGAGGCAGGCACGCAGCCATCATATTACTGAGAAAGGACAATTGGATTCAAAAATGGTGTCCCGGAAGCTGTCACAGAAGGAGATAAGTAAAAGAAAATGCTCTGGAAAGGACCATATGAGTGTGCTGTAATCTTTTCCTGGCAGGATGCCAAGAAGAAGATAGAGAAAATTGAGAAAGTTCTTCAGGAATCTGAGACGGGCCATGATTTGCGCTCCAGCCGTGATCTACTCAAGCAGCACAGACAGCTGGAAAATGACACAAGTGAGCTGGCAGAGAAAATGAATGCTATTGTATCTCATGCAAGGAAAATGGCCACCAATCACTTTGATTCCCAGAGGATTCTGGATGAAACACAGAAATATCTGAAAAGGTGAGGTGTCGCTCTCTTTTTGTCTCCACCCTTTATGACAAATAACATTTCTTATTCTGCCTTCTAGAAAATGTCTTTTGGTTGATTGAGTTTAACTCATGCTCAGGAATGATTTCTGCTCCCAGTTGTAACACAACTGTGCTTTGATCTGTACCTACACATCTGCCTGTTGACCTACCTCAACATTCATGACTGGACATTGCTTCTTGCCTGCTGCACTCCTAACCTAGTTCCTTGCTTATCCGTAGGTCATCCACTGTTTTAATAGTGACTAGTTCCTTAAAACATCACAGGACAAGTCTAGGACTTCAAGAGTGTAAATCAAATTTTTTCTCCTTACATTTAGTGTTATTGTATAGGTCTACTTTCCCAAAGGAGCCTTCTACAGAGGGGATTCTTGTATGTGCAGCCAAAATCAACTAGTGAAATTCAATTGCAAAAAGGTGTCTGGTGTTTTGAAATCTTCACAATTTTATCCAAGCCTAATTCCTGTGGCAGAATCAGGATAAAATTTTGTTTTAATATGTATTTAATGGATAACCCCTAGGTTTGAGTCTTTGCAAGCACCTCTTTATGAGAGGCATAAGTTGCTGGAAGCTGCAGTGGATCTTTATGAGTTCTACCATTATCATGACATGGAACTGAACTGGATTAATGAGCGCTTGCCTATTGCCCAATCCACCAACTATGGGAAGTCCTTGGATGTGGCTCAAAACCTGTTGCAGAAACACAAGGTAACTCCATTAATCAAGCGTATATTATAGCATGGTGATATATTGCACTTCACCTCAGCCTGCAAACCTGCACCTGCACAGTCAACACTTTGTATGAGTGCATTTAATGACAACAGCTCTAGCCCAGCTAAAATGGTTCAGTGGATTGAGACAAATCAGCAGTGTGGTGAAGAGCAAATACAAAAGTCCTGTGAGAACTGAAAAATTTATCCTATTTTGGAGTATTAATATTCTGAGAAATTGTGTAGCTCTTCCCATTAAAATTGGACAAAAAGCCACATGAAATAGAAAATAACAGGTTTTTTCCTTTGTGGGTTAATCTGAGTTGATTTTTTTTTTTACTGTTATATGCTTATCCTACTGTAGTTTTATGCTTACAGTGATATTTTTTATACTCTCTTATGCTAGATATGAAGTACTGAGTTTTGTGCATGCTTGATTTCTTAGGAGAGCATATAACAGCCATTTAATATTTATTTTAATTCTATACTGCCTGTAAAATGGTTTGAACAAGCTACAGCCAGTATCTTTAAAAAGTTAACACTGATTCTGGTTTCTATGTAGCAGTTCCTCAAAGCCAGAGGGGACACCTCTGCTCTCCTGCACCACAGGCAATGCCAGATTCTGTAGCACCTTGTTTGCAAATTCCATGAGAAAGGTTATAAGACCAATGGGGAGGCCTTATGGAGCAGGAGTCTAATAATTTCATGGTACTGTTTACAGTGTCCCTCTTCCCGTCATCCTCCAGCTTATTTGTCTTCTGGGATACTCCATTTTCCCATCACTCAGCACTCCTTTCTGATTCCTCTAGCTTTGTGTCTCATCCTTTGTTCTGCTCTACTTCCCAAACCTTCTTGGATTCTGAACAGGGGAAGGGGCAAGAGCATGGTAAGGGAAAGGGTAGAACCAGGCCAAAGCATAAGGCTGATGACTTTGGTGTAGGGAAGTTAAGGGATGTCTTCTGCCTCCTTGCATCCCCTTCTCTCTCAATGGCAGTACCAAGAGCACAGCGTTACTCAAGTGGGGCTGGGACCAGTGTTTGAGCCTGCAAGTGTTGCAGAAATAGACAGTGTCCACTTGCTGTACTCTACGCAGTGCAAGTTTTCCTTAGGACTGGGAGTACATAGAAATTATTTGTCCTCATGTTTCCTTCCTTTATCCTTTTTTTTTTCTTTTATCATATTCCCAGGAACTGCAGGCAGAAGTGACTGCCCATAAACAGCAAATTCAGCGGGTGTTGGATAAAGGAAAGACAATGGTTGAAGGCCAGCACCCGTCGGCTCAGAAAATAAGTGAGAAATGCCAGGAGCTTGTGACTACCTGGCAGGGCTTGGAGAAGTCCTGTGAGGAAAGGATGAAGCAGCTGCAGCATTCAGTTGGCTTCCAGGAGGTACAAATTACAGCAAAGAGCTAACACAGTAGCTTCTTCAAACTAGAGAACCAAAGTATTAAAATGAATGAAAACCCAGCTCTGCTGAGACTGGTATTCTCTTCCTTTGCTTGAGGCCAGACTCACAGGACTGGAGGGCTGGACTGTGTAGCTGAATGCAGCCCCCAGTCTAGACCTGCTGCTCTAGAGGTTTCCCTTGGGTTCTATGCCCACCCCTTACGGCTGCATACAGAATATACATTTCTCCTAGTACTAGTTCCTTTTTCAGTATCTTTATACAGCCTTAGGCTTTGACTTAGTTAATGTAATGGATCCTGAAGTAGCCCTTCATACTGAGGAATTATGAGAAAGAAATCAGAAAAGAGGGGATTTTTTGTGCTATCAGATCTTTACCTGTTTCAGGCAACACTATGTTCCAGGCAATAAAATGATACTGGGAAACAGGTAATGCTCATTCACTCTCAAAGAAAGTTAGTGATTTTGACTTCATTATTTTCTACAGGCTTCTGGAACTTTATCCTTAGCCTATTAATAAAAAAAAAAAGATTTTTTTTTTAAATAAAAATTGCATGCAAATATTTATATCAATAACCAAAATTTTCTGTCATCAGTGGGTCATGTAGGAGTGTAGTTATCCAGGTAGCACATGCAGTTTTGTAGACTTAAACAATGTTTGCACAGAGTTCACAGGCCCAGCTAAACTATGTTTGCTGGGATATTTGATCATCTGGCTCCTATTTCCTCTCTCTATAAAAATAATTATCCATATTGTAAACTTTAGGAAGACTAATTCTTATAGTGATTTGAACTTCTCAGGTTGGAGAAGGAGAAATATCACACTGATATTATACAGTTAGCTCCCACCCTTAGTGAATAAAGTAAAGGAAGAGTCAAGTAAGGAAGGTGGTGTGAAGAAAGAAAAGGGAGACAATTTGAAACTTACTGCCAGAGCTGTAATGCCTAGAGACAACCTTAGTTACCTTGCACTGAGGTCTTCCATCTGTGATCTCCTTCACCTTTTTATGATTCCACAGAACAGTGAATTAAATATTTAATAAAAGGTCACAGTGAATCTTACAGTGCACCCTCCACTTAGAATTTATTAGGTAGAAAAAATATATGATTGCTTTGAAAGTTGAAGTAGAAACTCATTTGTTTTCTCTTTAACTGATAGTTCTTAATGAATACTTCAGACCTGGAGGCTTGGATAGCAGAAAAATATCCACTTGTGACAAGCAAGGACTATGGCAAAGATGAAGATGGAACACTGAAACTCATTAAGAAACACAAGGTATTTCTCTGCTTAAACTCTCTAATGTAGCATGATATTTTGGTTTGTCTGCAGTTATAAATTTTTTTGTCTTATTGGCGCTTGAGGGTCCAGCCATCTACAAGATGCATTTCACTGAAATAAGTCCATGTGTGAACAGACTGACAGAAGAGGTTAATGAAGTTTACTAATATGGTAGGGAAAATGTAGTTTGG
>JAOXXN010000065.1:26271595-26288042 GCA_026770055.1 Myrmophylax atrothorax | reverse complement strand
AAAGGAGAATGGTGAATATTCTCATCTTATTTTTCTGGGGCCAAAATTGACTATCTGCTTTTCAGTTTCAACAGGTACATGCAGAAACCATATATTTGTTTCCTAAAGTCAAAGATACATGCAAAGTATTATTCCAGGGATACTTTACCTAATAATGCATCAGGAAAATCTAATTGTCTTTATTCACCTAACTTGTATGAATTTATGTACACTTTTTTTTTCCAAAAATGTTTCTAGAAACTTATCTAAAATTGATCAAGTTCTGGAAATGCCACATCTCTCCCAAATGTATTTCTCATCGTTTAATGTCTCAATCACTACACTATAGACCATTCACAAACAGTGGATATCTTGAACAACTGAGTCTCAATTCACTTTTATTCTTTGCCAGGCACTGGAGCATGAGATTGCCATTTACCAAGATCTGATGAAAGAACTGATTGAAAGTGCTCAAACTCTTCCTCTTGTGGGTTCCATCCAGTATATTGAGGTTGATGCACCAAAAGAACAAGTTCATTCAAGACTCCAGGAGTTACAGGAGCTATCAGCAGCAAGGTATTCAAAGCCCACTGAAATTAATAAAGGATGTCTCCAGTACCTTCACAAGAATTTAGATCATATTAATTATCTCATCCTTTTTCAATTGTATTTGGAAAATTGATGGTTTCTATATTATAATTCTGAGCACCTCTAAGCTTTTCAATTTTGTTAAGCGAGACCTCTACAATTTACTCAAGAAATTTTGCTACATATTAAGGATTTGAAACTCATGAATTTCCTCTTTACCCCTAATCATCCTTCTGTAAAGTGACTTGAGATGCCAGACTCTGATTTGCTTCTGTGGCACTTGGAATATGGTACAGGAAAATAGGAAAAAAATTGTTTTTAAAAGGTTTCATTAATGTTACTCAAAAATTACTGAATTTGTTACATAACATAAGGGAGACAATTACAGATACATCTAATTAAAGCCCAGTGACTGTGCTAGTATAGGAAGGTTTTTATTCTTGAATGAATCAGTTACTTTTCATGTCCCTTCCTTTCCGTTGTTATTGCAGCAAGATGCTTACAACAGGACAGTCAGCTTGTACACTGGGCTTTTAGCACTTACAGTTTATTGTTCAGGACAAATGTCCGAACAGTTTAGATTTTTCTTCCACAAAACTTTCACTTAGAAAAGGAATGAGGCTCTGCAAGTAGAACAACAAATAAATGAATCTGAATACTAGAATTATTAAACCTAAAGAAAATGCTGCTGTTTTAACTTTTGTTTCTATTCCTGCTTACAACTGAAAAAATAAAAGCAACAATAGACAATTCCGCAAATAAAGAGTTCAGAAAAAGAAAACTACTTAACCTAGAAATATCAAAATGTGTGTGTTGGACACAGAAATGTTTGGTTTTCATCTATGCTTAATGTTAACCTGAGTCTTGTTGTGCCTTATTGGTGCTCTGGTATTTCCATGGAAAGAAAACCAAAAACCAAAAAAAAATCAACAACAAACCCCACCCATTCAAAATCAAAACCAGAACAGGGAGAGAGGTCAGAAAACCAGAAGAGGGGGAGAGGTCAGATAGGGACAGTGCTCTTCCAAGAAACTCAGCCAATGAGATGAGTATGACATGGATGACAGCCGTATCCTACAAACATAATTTCCAATTTTGATAGTCAGCTCTTCCATTGAAGAGAGTGAGTCTTGATGGTGAAAGGTTTCAGAGATTCAGAAGAATATTAGTGATTGCCCTCCTCTTACATTGCATTGGTGTGATTGTATTACCTTTTCTCTGTCCCCCAACAGAGGGAAGAAGCTGGATGAAACTCTTGTCCTCCATGAGTTTGTCCGAGAATATGAAGATCTGGAAGACTGGATCACTCAGCAGAAGCAAACAGCCAGCTCTGAAGACTATGGAAATGATTATGAACATGTCTTGGTGAGTTTTTTGGGTAACAGATCAAAAATCAACTAAACTATATGTAGTAGGACTGTAAAAAAATTCTAAAATTGTCCATGAAAACTTAAAAGACATAATAAGTATAAATAACTGGAAGATGGGAAGAGAAAAGGGTGAATGAAGCATGTGTAGGAAGAATTGAAGAACAGGCTAACACTTACATTCTGCTACCATGGAGGCTGAGCTGTGTGAAACAACTGCATGTTAAAATGTCTATGCCTTCAGAGACCAAGTCCTTTCTACTTTTAATAATTTCAGTATGGTATCCATTTAGGATTTTTTCTTTTAATTGAAATTGCTGATGTACAGACATCTCCAGCTATACCTCTTCAAGTGGCACAGAAACCAATCTAATATCAGCCTGTTATAAATCAACAGCTATTAAGAATCCCCATGTTTATAATTTATTTCAAAATAACTTGTATTCTAAATCTTAAAATGAGGCTACATTATCCATTTACACTACTGAACACAGCTTTGTATTCATGAAGGGAATACATATCATTTGATAATTGAAATTCATTGTACATAGAATATTGGTTTCTATCCCCACAAATAATGTTTCTGTCTCCTATCTGCATCACAAACCTCATGTTTTTTAAGAGTTTGTAGCTCCTCATGGTCTTTGCAGGTAAAATCCAGTCATTCCCAGCAGTTTCTCCATCTCTGTGTATGATCAACTTATTACTTGTCTTTTGGCTGTGCTTTTTTAGCTGAGCAGGTATGTTTGGTAAAAGAGAGCACTCAAACGTTTTTTTATTGTTATTTTTATTTTCCCTTCAAAAGCAACTTTGTGCCAGATATGACACATTCCGACACCAGTTGGAAGCAGCTGAGAAAAGAGTTGTGGCTTTCCAGCAGCTGGCAGACAACTTGCTGAGCTGTGGCCATTCTGGGTCCTGGGAAATTCGGCAGATGCAGAAAGAGCTAAGGTAGGAGACTTGTGTTAGCTCCGTAGCGCTTTGTGTTTTCAACTCACTCTTAAGAAGGAAGAAGAGACAAGGAACTAGAAAAGGATAAGACATGTCCTCCTAATTCCCTAATTGCAGAATATGTGGCTTGCTTACTGAAACAGAGCTGCTGTCACCCCCATTTAAAAATAAAATACTGCAGGTATTATCTACTTGGATTTAGCTTGCTCTTATCTTCTATAAATTGCATCAGAGGTGCTTTACAAGTAAGAGTGAGTGAACTTCCTTTACCCTTTGAAAAAGGATCACCTAACTGAAAAGCTAGGAGTTTAGTTGCTTTTTTATTACTTCTGCTTTTTGAGTTTGAATCCCATGACTGCTCTGCAGAATAACATTAAGATGTTCTGAGCTTCTTAATTCTGGCATCAGTCTAAACCAGCCTGAAATAGAAGTGGGTTTTTGTTCAGTTTGGGCACCACAATGTAAGGAAGATATAAAGCTATTAGAAAGCATCTGAAGGAGGGCTACAAAGATGGTGAAGGGCCTTGAGGGGAAACCATTTGAGGAGTGGCTGAGGTCACTTGGTCTGTTCAGCCTCCTCTGGAAGAGAGGAGACTGAGGGGAGAATTCATTGCAGTCTAAAACTTCCTCCTGAGAAGATGTGGAGAGGCAGGCACTTAGCTTTTTTCTCTGGTGACCAGTGACAGGACCCAAGGGAACAGTATGGAGCTATGTCAGGGAAGGTTTAGATTAGATATTAAAAAAAGCTTCTTCATCCAGAGGGTGGGTGGACACTGGAAAGGGTTCCCCAGGGAAGTGGTCATGACACTAATCCTGACATCAAGTAACATTTGGACAATGCTCTTAGACACATGGTGTGACTCTTCAGGTGGTCCTGAGCAGGGCCAGGAGTTGGTCTTTGATTATCTTTGTGGGTCCCTTCCAACTAAGGATATTCTGTGATTCTATGACTCAGTTCTCCAAGACCTGTATATAAAACCTTAAAAGCATAATTGAGAGGAGCACTCTTGTATAGGACCATCTACAAGTTTCTGGAGTAGACAGGAGGACAGACTAGGGTGAGACATGCTGTCCTTCAGAGAATCACTCCAACAGAGTTTAATGGCAGGAATGAAAAACAAAGTAAGAGAAGGTATTGTTTTCAGTCTTTCTTCAGACTGTTGGTCTACTTTACCCCCAGTTTAAATGTTTTACATGGTTCTTTTCCCCATCCTCCCTCTAAGGAACTCTTGGGAGGAGCTGTTAGAAATTACCAGATTAAGAGGTGAGCGGCTGAGAGACGCTGAGGCAATTCACAAGTGTTACCAAGATCTGACAGATGCTCTGGCCCATATTGAGGTAAAAAATAATGGAAAAGTCTCATATAATGCAAACTCTATTTCAGCTGTATTTCTGGAATAATAGTCTTATGATTCTCAGCATGATTACTACTGATTTCTAAATAATTAAATTCTAAAATTAAATTGTAAAAAATTAAAAATCCCCTGTAATCCTTAGAAACTTGACCAGTTACCTGATGAGAACCATTGGTGAAATCAGGTGTAGCTGGAGTTGTTGATCTGTAGCATAAGTTGAGAAGATCAGGGCTTGAACTTCGTTGTCTCACAGTGCAATGCATATGGCAGTGTTGTTTGTAGTCATCAGGCCTAGGAGACTGTTTACTGCCTCACCGTGGTGATTCTTTGTACACTATTGTATGTGCTGCAGAACAAACCCTTGAAAAAGGCATTTGTCTGGATTACATCGACCATTACCCTGGAAGGTTGGCAGGCAATCATGTGATGTGATGTGATGTGAAAAACTGGGCCAAAAATCTTTTCCTCTCATTTCAGTGCCCATACTGGCAATAATTTCAAGCAGCCCCAATGTGAAAATTATGAGAAGACATAATTAAAAAATCTTCAGGCCTCTATTTTATTTGAACCTCCCGAAGAATTTCATAATAAAACCACATACTTGCTGTAATGAGAGGTGTGGTTTCCTTAATACAGGAGGCAGTGATCTGACAGTTTCCATTGTTTGTAAGGCAACAGGTCTTTGGTTGGTTACATGAGACTGATTTGCTACTTGCTTATGCTGGCAGAGGCTACCCTATTCAACTATGTTATTCCTATTTTCTTCTTGTCAAGAATGGAAAATCAAGCATCATAATACTTCACCATATACCAGCTGGTATTTTCAGAACCTGGTGCATATTTAACTTCAATGATGAACTAGTTAATTATGAGGCAGAAACAGAATTCAGAAAGTCTTCACAAACCAGCTGTTGCTTTATACCCATGCTGAGTTTGGTCCAGGCAACTTCTTGCACTGCTTCTTGTTAATAGTTTCATGCCAGAGTGGGAGAGCAGTACAGTCATCTTGCCCAACCCTTCCTGGGTACCCTGCTCAGAAAGCTACCAGGGAAAGCCACTTCTCATAGGAACATAGTACAGAAGATCTTGCTTAAGTCATCAGTATCATCATAGTATAGACAACTACAATATGCATCTCCTTACCAAGGTGCTTTTATTGGTACCCCCTAGCCTATGAATCTGCTGCAAAAATGCACTTCTCCAATAGTTAGAATTGTTCTTCTAATTTTCCCTAAACTGATCTGGAACAAATTTCTAATATTTTATTGTAGCAAAAATGTTTTTCTCCAGCTGAAATGCCTTTTCTTTTCGCTTGCTGTATTTCCAATGTGTGTCTGCATAACAATTAAATCCCTTCAGAATCTTTGCTGAGCTAAATAAATTTTCAAGTTTCCTTTTATGTAATGGTTCCTCCATTTCTCTCATCTTTACAGTAAACTCTCTTGAGCACCTATAACTAACATTTTTATCTAAAGATGGTTCACAGGAAGACACACGTATCCCCCAAAATGGGCTGAAACTGTTGCTTGTTAATGTTGCTTTTAAGAATTCACTATATCACTGCAGTAGCTATTCAACATGGCTTCCCAACACAAAGCCTGTTAGACATTCTCTTGTATTGTCTGATCAAGACTTGAACCTTCATTTCTCACAGTCCATTTGAATAGTTTAATCATTGAGATACTTACAAGTGTGTTACTAGGACAGACTTTTCTGGCTTCCTTTTAGCTATCGTATTTGAGTAACCAGGGATATCCTCAGGTTTGCAGTGTGAGTCGCACTACTAAAAATTACTGATGTAGGCTTGTAGTAAGTTTTTCTGGGAAGCAGAAAGTAACAAAGCTTTCTCTAATTTCATCCTTCTAGGAGAAATCCAAAAGTATTCCAGATGATGTTGCTAAGGACATGAGAGGTGTGCAAACCGAGCTCCGGAACCACGTGGCCTTGGAGCATGAGCTCTCTGGGAACGAGCAGCAGGTAATGACAGTCATTTGGAATCTTTAATGTGTAATGAAAATTCAAGTTTCCAAGATAAGCATAGTAATAATTTAGTATTAGATAAGTATAATAATAATTTGGTATTCTGAACCAAATTACAACTGTCTCAAAGAAAGACTGGAAATCTCTAGAGGTTTTCATTAGTTTTCTGGTTTTCTTTATATATTCAAGGTCTGATGTCAATAACAAAGTGGGTAATTTAAAACTTTTCAAATAAGGCACATAGTGTAATGAGTGGGGACTATTGATGTGATTCACAGGGATATTGTATGATTATGCCAGCCTGTATGATGTGCTTATCATCTTCTCCATAGTGTTCCAAGTGATTACAAGGGAAAATCCAGAATCAGTTTTGTATGCAGAGAAAATGAGTATTCATTAAATGCATTGATTGACCATGGAGGATTAAAGAAGGAAGTATGGAGCAGCAGTCTGAAATTTTCTGTCAGTTTAGAAGGATACAAATTGGACTGTGATAAAAAAGGATACATGTCATAATATAAAGTCTTGGGTTGAGCTTGTAAAAAGTTTCAGCTCATGAGAATATCTGCCTTGTATATAGGAGATTTTCTTGGCTTCAATGAGACCAATAAAACTAGTATGAGTTTTCACTCTTTTGTTTAATAAATGTAATCCTTTACAATAGTGTATATATAGTATAACAACAACTGAGATTACTGAAGTAGTTATCCCCATACTACTTACCAGTGGCCTCACATATTGGCCTTGGGGCAGATAACATTAAAATTGATCCCAGCAGGAGCTTACAACTTTTAAAGGTAAAAAAAGCATGAGATATGCATGGAGAGAATGTAGTCACAGTTAAACTATAGGGCCAGTTAGGAAAAAAGGGAATGGTTAGCTATTACTGGCATTATATTAGCAACGCTGATACTGCTTGCATTATTCATATAATAAATAGTGTTTGCATTATTCATATAATAAAGGGTATAGTAAAAAGGGAAAACCAAATCTGTACATGTCTGAAAAACCACTGTTGTGATGAGCCTTGGCAAACACTGGATGTCACTATTACTCCACAGAGCTGAAATTATGGAAGTTTTTGTTTAATATGAGGCAAGTTAAGTCAGAAAATATTGCTTGTTTCATAGTTTCATGTACAGTTATCATAACTTTTCTGATGCTACCTGATTTTTATGACTCTTTTCTTCCTACCCTCTTCTTTCATCCCTGTGTATAGCTGCAGGAGCTGATCCACTCTGCAGATCATGTGCTGCCCCATTGCTCAAAGAAGCAGGTGGAAGACCTGAAAGCAAAGCAGCAGGCAATAGTGACCAGCTGGAGGGCTCTGGAGTCTAAAGTGGAACTACGCAAGAAACTTTTGGAACAAGTGTACAAGCTTTATGAGTTTCAGGCACATGTAAGCACTTCCTGTACCTGTCTGTTGGTACACAGGAGAAAGTTTCCTTCTTTGTGTGTGAATCACTGTATTTCCAAGATGCAAATGCTGCAGGTGCTACCTGTGATACTAATCAAGCACTTAAGTGCTTGTAGCTATTTAGAAAGCTGTTAGAGGATAAGAATCCTCTTACCTTCTGTAGGAATGAAAACCTATATCCAGCTGTGTGTGGAATAATTGACAGTTATCAGAAATGGCTATTGCTTCACATGAGTAGCAGTATTTTTTTCAAAGACTACAATTCCCAGTGAGTAAGAGCAGTAAAAAGATATGCTACACTCCCATTTATAATGCATAAAAGTTCTTTCTCGCTCTCTCAGGGCATGCAATAACCCTTGGTTAACTTACTTCATGGAATGTATCAAATACAACTCAGGCAAACTTTCAGTATGTACTCTTCTATATTAGATTATTGAAGTTTTCAACCTGGGGACATCTTCATCAGAATGTGGATCTTGGTGGATTTATCCATTAAAATGCAGACATGCAGAGTTCACTTCGTTATTGATCTGCTTCATAATTTACATCATAAATTTGGTTATTGACTTCTGGTAGAAAATATCATGTTGTTCCCACCCCATGGGGTGCTCTTTTAATTTCTGTTGCTGGAACCATACAAAGCACCCTTGGTTTGAATTTTGTGATGCATCCTGTGATCTGAATGGCAAATCTATAGCCAGTGTGTCCTTTGGTCTTTATGACCCTTAACATTGTAAAACAAAATGGCAAAGCCATTTTGTATTCTTAGTGACATGTCAGATGGGATTATGCCTCAGGCAAGTCCCTGTCTCTTTGATGTCAGTCTGATGGCAAAAAGTATTCCTGATCCTCTTAATTTTCACCTCCTTTCCTGATGTAATTCCTGAAACAGTGGAGAGCTGGTTCTGCAAGTTTGGTAAGCTTGTCTTTCTGCCCAAATGGGACAAGGCAAGATCATGCAACCATGTCTAGTGACTAAGAATCTCAGTAGCTCTAGGGTAGGTTAGAGCAGCTTTGCTGTAGAACATCACCCAAATTGCTGATGCAAAGAGGCAGCTTTGCTGCTTTTCTTCTTTCAGCTGTGCCAAGAGGTCCACAAACTTAGTGTTAGTCACAGGTACTCAATGTACTTTTTTTTTATTATATTGTTCATATGCAGTCCATAGAGTTTTCCAGTAAGAAACTGTGCACAGATTAACAAAACAGAAAAAAATCAGTCTTTCCATAAAATGAGAATTTTGCACAGTGATGTGTCTGCAGTGATAACCAGCTGTGTGAATGAATTAGTTCTAGAAATTAAAATGATGCAAACATGTGTGTGCTATGTGGGCCCCTTCAAAAGGACCACAGTTTTTTTAAAGGATCATTTAGTAGCTGTTCTTATTAGCTTTAAGAAAGCAGTATCTTGGCTTTAAATCCTAAACCCAGGATCCCAAATTGGCTAGTTTCAATTTTGTGGTGCTTTTCTTGAATTTTTACTAGGCTGGCTGTACAAAATTTTTACGATATGAACAAAAATACATGGGTAAAATGGAGCAGCCAAGAGTCTTTTTCCATTACATAGTTTCCTTCAGTGGAAGAGCCAGCAATCATTTACAAGAGAAAATTATTAGTTTTTTTTCCTTTAAAGGAGTTTTTTTCAGCATTTACTATACATAATAGTCCTTTAAAATACACTTATAAAGCTTGAAAGACCATTTAATACCTCAAAATTGAATCAACTAATTCAAACACAATTAAACTGTAACAAAACTTAATTAGTCATTTCATGTAATTTCCAGTATGGTTCCTTGCAGTCCTGTTTTTTACCAACTGGCACATAAGAGCAAAACTCCTATCACAGATTCAAATAAGATGCTTAAAGTATGTGACTGTTGAAAGTGTAGAATCAAATACAGAAAAAGACACATAAAAATGTCAAATTATTTTTACTTGCACAAGTTTCTTCAGTCACAGTTGGCAAATAATTCTCAGAGATTTGTTTTAGAATTTTCTTGCTCATAATTGCTTCAGCTGAATGCATCAGGAATTTTAAAATGTTGAAATGTATTTATTGGTTCATCAGATTTTAGAAGTAAACTAGCATTACAGCCCTGTTTCTCCCAGAACTCTGTGTCAGTCTCGATCCTTTAGGTCCACAAGCCAAAATCTGAATCTGTATACCTGATGTGGTCATGCAATTTTTTTCTGACCTGTGACTTACCCTTTTTCCACCTCTATTTGACTGCATTTGTTTTTCACCAGAGAATTCTGACTGCTATTTTAGAATATTCACACAACTTAATTTTCAAAGATTTACATTAGCCAAAGCTGTCACAGAAAAGTAGGATGATATTGTTTTATCCTTTGTAAAGGAATAACATCAGGAAACACTTAAGGAAAGATGGACTAAAGGGCAATAAATTATATCATGCCATCA
Organism: Myrmophylax atrothorax; assembly: GCA_026770055.1. Classification (NCBI taxonomy): domain Eukaryota; kingdom Metazoa; phylum Chordata; class Aves; order Passeriformes; family Thamnophilidae; genus Myrmophylax; species Myrmophylax atrothorax. The sequence continues at coordinate 26,277,986 of JAOXXN010000065.1, read as the reverse complement.
TTGACATGATATGACACAATTTGATTATAATTACGATATTACAAACCATGTATGATTTAACACAGTATGTAGAAATTCCTGCAGTCATTATCCATACTTGTACAATTCATAGAAGTACTGTAAGCACTAATGGAATATTTTCTTTCTTATCTGTGATTTTGTTGCCTATTACTTAATTTAAGTTAAACAGTAAACCTATGATTTTGCTGCCTGATAACCTAAGCATGAGCTCTAATCTTAACTCTCACATTTTCTTGGGTTCCAGGTGTGGGACTACTTCTTATGGACTGCAGAAATAATAAGGGAAATGAGAGCCAAGGAGACCATTCGGGACATATCTACTAGCAGCCTGAGACTCACCCAGCATCAACAGCTACTGGCAGAGATTGAAGCACGAGAAGAGAAGTACAGTCATGTTGTGCAACTGGGACAGTCACTCCTGCAAGATGAGGAAATGGGATCAAAAGAGGTAACTGGAACTCCTCTGAGTTCAATCATATGTATTCAGCTACTCTACGCCAGTGTAACTATCATTCTATATTGTACCACAATATAAGCATACAAATACCTGTGCACATCACTTTTCTGCACACATGACCTACATTTGCCTCAGTGTGTTGTCTAGGTTGGGGACAAAAACATCTGTTCCATTTCCTACCTCAGCAGCAGATGTGTGTTGGCAACTCCTGAAGGCCCCCTGCAGCAAAGCTGGGCTTATTCAAGAAGTTCAACATGTTCTGAGCAATGTTCTGAGCAATGAAGTTAATTCTACTGACTTCCCAAACTGGATGTTCATACAAACACTATGCCTCAGTGGTATAGCCACACCAGGACAGTCTGGACAAAGACCTGTGAACCAAAGAAAGAAAACACTCAAACATATGAGAGAGTTTAAAGATTGACTGAAACATTTTCTGTAGTAATGAATTATGCTGGTAAAACATACTCCCTGAACATGCAAGATGGAAATCAAAATGTCAGTTTACTCAAGACAAATAGCTTCTGACAGCCTCAAATGTTATTTTTTTCCAGTACCTTCTAGTTTACTTGTCCCCTGACAATTCTTTAACATGTCTCTTGAATATCTTCAGAAAACTACAAAGTTTATCCAAATTATTCTCCCATCTCACCTGAAGGTTTGTTGAATATTGCAAAGCATTACCATAGTAACTGAAAATCTTGCTGACTATAAAGTCCTTTGTGGGTAGAAAAACGGAGGAAAAAGTAATTTATAGAAGGCCTATGGGTATACAAAGCTTGGAAGTTGAAATTATATTAAGTCTAACATTGAGGCATGCATTCACTGATTAGGACAACATGCTATGTTGATAATTTGGTTTAGTATCTGTCCCATAAAAATTTGAAGTGTTATAACAGCCCTGTTAATGACTAAAGATAATGGAGGATTAGGATCTGATTTTAGAACGCACACTTGGGAAACAGCTACTTTTCTTTGCTCTTGGCTTGGAGTGGTATATATGCTGTAAGAAGCACTTCTCCATTGCTGAAATAAGGCACCTCTTGTTATCTCTCTGCTCTAGTAGAATTGCAAGAACTTGTCCTATATTTTTTTCCTGCTTAATAATGTTGTTGCAATTTAAGGGGATTATCCACCACTCCACTTAATCCTTTCTCATTGCACCTTATCCTGATCCTTGGGGTTTAAAGACCAACATGACTTTTTCATTGGAAATTATGTTCAGATTCAGCAGAAGCTACAGGCTTTGTTGGAAGAGAAGAAAAATGTATACAATGCATGGAAACAGAAGAAGGAGTGGCTGGAGAAAATACACCATGAACAAATGTTCTACAAGGATTGGGATCACCTGGATAAGCTCCTGAACTCACAGAAGGTAAGTGAATTATAGACTCGAAATAAACTTTATCATCTAAATTCTTTCAAACTAAAAGGAGCACTACTGTAAACCTACAGCTTAAAATCCTTGGATCAGTGTACACACACTCTTTTTTATTATTATAATTTGCATTGTGGTATCACTTGGAGACTGTAGCAATGTATGAGGCCCCCCACCTTTCTTACGGGCTTAAATGTGGAATCAGAAACAAACAGATGATCCTTACCTGAAAGATAATTCATTACAAATGAACATGAGCGCTAACATATGAGGATCATAACAGAAGAGGGAGATAAGAGTCCTTTAGTCCTCTTAATAAAGAGATCTCAGCATACCAACTGCTTAACATTGGCAAATTGTTTTGTAGGCTTCAAAGAGAAGGAAAGTTGCAAAGTGGGATTGAAGGGAGATTGCTTTGCAGGTGTTGTTGGAAACCTCACCTCAGGCTGAGGATTAGTGCTGAGAAAATGCAAGTAGTATTGCCAGTGTGAGTTAACACAGGAAAAAGAATCAACTTCTCAATTCTGCAAGGGCATTGATAACAGTGTGTAGAAAAACTACAAAAGAATTTGTAAGTAGTATTAGTTTCTGTCTGATGCAGTAGAGAAAGATGAGCTAGTGAAAAAGGCCCTCTCATGAAAAGAGAGGACAGATATAATTAATGCAAAGAGACAGAAAGATGTTCTTATTGTCATCATTTTGCAGCTCTTGCAATAGATTTTTTTCACCATTATTAAATTATATTTAGTTTTTATTGAACTTTCTTTGATTCATGTAACTATTTAAAAATGTTCCAGCTCAAGGTCTGACATTTTCTGTTAGAAACAGTGCAGTCACCGCAAATTCATGAATTGATAGATTGCTGTAGCTGTGCTGAGACTTGGCATGCAAACCACATCAATGGTTTGAAGATTGCCAAACTAAAGGACTGATACAACACTGAAGGACGTTGTACCTCTGGGTCATTTCTCATTAAGGTAAAATAATCCTTAATTCTCCAAGACTGCTGGCAGAAAAATGTAATGGCTCTCAGTTTGTGTTGACATCTATTTTCCAAAAGCGCTTTCCACTGGCACTAAATCTTTTTGAAAACCGACCCTTTGCTGTGTCATGCAGTGATACTTATCCCTTTGTGGCACATGGGCCTGGAGCTTTCTGCTACTCATTCTTTGAAGGAAATGCATAGCGTCCTAATTCCCTACAACTGGCAGTCTTGGCAAGTGTGACCTGCATTCTTGAGTTAGTGATGAAATATGAAACAGAGAGTTCCATCTAGGTTCATGTTTCTGAGTTAAATATTGCAAAGTTCTGCCCACTATTTGTTTCTTCATTAGCAAATGGCATGATTTGCATTATATCTATCTCAATTCTCTACCAAGCAATGGTACATTGTTGTGAGGCTCCTACCTAGGAGCTCTTTAGGGAAAATGTAAACTCTACAAAAGTTTGACTACTGTATTTTTTTTCTCTTCTTATGTAATGGACTTCAGCCAATATGCAGAGGCAGAGGAACTGTTACTGTTGCATCTGCTTTGCACTGTGTATTTCAGAGGTAAATGTGTAGGAAGCTACTGTGGGTTAGTGTTTCTTCTTATCCCTCAGTTGCGAGCGCCAGTTGCAAAAGATTGTATTACTCTTACATGAAAGGGTAATGTCTCTGGCAATTCTGGTATAGCCCCAGCACATTCTCTATAGGTAAACAGAACCTGGTATTACTCCTTTGTTCAGACAAATTTTCCATTGCCATATGCTGGGAGGTAGACTGCCACAAAAGGAGTGGGTGTTCATCATAGACTGAGGAAATTCTCTCCTTGGGATCAATCACAGTTCCTGCCTCCTACCACAGCTTTCTTTAGCCAAAGCAAAGCCTGAGAATGAAGGCTGTGACCCTGAGGAGCACAAAGGGCAGTTCTGTTACCTAAATCTTTCTATCATAGTATTGTCTCAAACTTCCAAGGAGTCTGGTACTCAGTTTTCCTCACTAAGTATTCAGAAGGTGCAACAGTAGAACTTGAATACTCAGTTGTCCCTTTCAACAGCCCTTCTCACAGACAACGTTTTGCAGTCAAGGAGAATGACAAGAAAATAAGCAGAGGGGAATGATAAGAAGTTGGTGTTGTCCACGCAGGTAGAGAGAAGAAGGAGCCACAGTTGTCATATGTTCATCACATGCATATGGTCCCTCCACCACCTTCTGCATCTGATTTAAAAAACAAAACAAAACAAAAACAAACTGCTCAGATTGGAAAGAACATATTAGCTATGGAAAGAAGATGTAGAAACTTCTTGTTTCTCATTTTTTCTTATGTTTAATCCTTTGAAGACAACAACTGATTGAAGAACTTTTTTCTGTGAGAGTTCTATGTGTACAAACAATTATAGTAGCATGCTCACAGAATTCCTTTTGCAGTTGCCACCATCTGTCATATGGATCAGTATATACAATTTGACAGTGAAGTGAGGTTCCTTAGTCACTACTTATATTTCACTTCTCTGCATTTGAAGAACAATTGGAAGAAAAATCCTTTTGGATGGAGCTCTGTTACTACTATATGGAATTAAAATATGGCTGCATAGTGATGCAGACTCTACTCCCAAGGGAGACAGGCAGGATGGTAGAAAAGCAGTTCTTTCAAACATGTTTTTTTTTTAAAAATTCAGCCAAGGCATCCATTGAAGACTCTCAAACCACTTTTCCAATGGGAATTTCATCATTTACTCTTTTCAGAAAGACTAAAGGAAACACACATTCAGAAAGGATTCCTATCAGCAAAAAATACAAGCAATCTCATCACCCCTTGTGTTTCTTCTGACTTTTGTGTTTGAGGCAAAGCTGAGTTATGTGCATTTCACTCCCATTTCTGCAAAACACGTGTAAGAAAGCAGCTTCTGCCATGTCATGACTTTTTAATCTTATTTTCCTACTACTTTATATGACTTAAACAAAATCTCTCCCACAGCAGCAAGGAACAGTGGAAGGAAGAAGGTAGCAGAGGAGTATTTTAAACAAAAAACTACTGCTGAGAATTTCTCTTTCACTCGCTGTATGTGCCAGTGTGACAGGTTTGACTTTAAGCCAGCATCTTATATTACATCCAACTTACTTAAACCTTCAAAGGATTTCTGCAGAATATAGTCTGGCATTGTTCTATGCTAAAGAAAATAGAGCACATGTGTAGAAAATTAGGCAAACATCTATCTTTTCACCTTTTTTTTTTCTGGTATGAATTCAGTTGTGCCATCACATGGAACTTTCATAGGAAACTCTTGTAAGATCTGCAAACTGAGATCTCGCCTTTCAGAGTGCAGGCAAGCAACAGCCAAATAAAGAGAAGAAAAAAATTTTTTTCCTTTGAGCAGTAATAGTGTCCAGTACTCTTTGCTGTGTTCTGATCCCTTCACAGCAGCAGGTCCATGGTTAGGGTTAGTTACTTTCCTTTTTTTCACAGAAGAAATAAAAGCGAGTTCACAGGCTGTCTCTGGCAGGCACTTTTGGCTCCCTCCTACTCTGCAGTCTCACTGTCAGAACACTCAGGGAGCAGAGCTGTATGCTCCATAATTTATCTTTCTGCCCAACCCACATTCATATCACTTTGCAGACATGACAAGAGGTGGTAGCAGAACTAGAAGAGCTGAGATTTTTTATTTTTGAATGTGGATTTTTTTAGATCATATTTTCTTTCCTGGAGAATATTTATTCATTTCTCATTCCCTTGCTTCAGAGGAAGAATGGAAATTTCCAGTGTCAAAGGAAAAAGGATTAGGAGTTGGTTTTAAACACAGGGGGAAAGGCAAGCTTCTGTGGCTTTGGTTTTTACATCATTTAGAACTAAGTTTCAGAATGTCATACAGGGACCATCACTGCAAACCTTCCCCTGCAACCTACGTCTCCACTGCTGAAGTGATTCTGTCATCCAGTGAAACGAACCCACCTCCTCATTCTGAATCTGCTGTGCAGGACAGGCCTTTTCAAAAGATGCTAGTATCAGCATGGCATCCTCCCACTGGTCAATCAGTTGCAGAGCTTGCTCCAGGAAATGCCAGATCATCGCCAAGCACTGTGTCTTCTGGAGCTTACTGTTCAAGGCTAGATGTCATCCTGGCACACACAGACCAGATGAAAGGTTTTGGGAGCACTAGTCACTGTGTCAGTTCTTCTGATGAGACATCCACATGTTCCAGTGCTTGCAAGGATCAATGGGACCATGGACATGAGGGGTCTGGCATTCAGTCAACATCTGCATCTTACAAGCAATATTCAGAAAGAGGAAAAAGTGTTCATCGTATTTCTCCTCAAAAAAGTGATCCCTTGAAGCTTGCTCTATCTTTGCCCTCTGATGTTCTTTCCTGCTGCAAAGCTCCACCAAGCTGGACATCACACCTAGATGTTGATCTGTCTACTATTCCAGCTGTTTCTACACTCCACAGCAAAAAAAATCATGCATCCCTGGAACCCTGTGATTCTCTCTCATCCCAACAAGGCTCTAGCCAATGCAATGTCCAAATGTCAAACCTCCACACTTCAATGAAGCTTT
>JAOXXN010000065.1:26242300-26267386 GCA_026770055.1 Myrmophylax atrothorax | reverse complement strand
ACTTGTTATAAGCTTAGGCCTGTTGCACAGTGGCCTTCCCCTCTTCTTGACAGTGATTACTGTGATGGGATTTATCTACCTTTCTTCTGATCCTTGGCATGGATTGGTATAGAGAAGTTTGAACATTTAGCCTGAGCATGATATTCTTCTGTGCATTTTTCTGTATATGCAAAATATTCACTCCCCAAAAAATGGACCAGAGCATCAGACCAAGTCTGGCTGTTAGCCTTCTTATCCACAGCTGCCAAGGAAGGCTGAGTGGTGGCAGCAGTAAAAAAAGTCCATCAACCAGCAGAAGATCAAAGCATCAAAGCGATGTAATGACTGAAATATGGGGTCTGGCCTGGAGAACCAGGGCAGGGCTCAAACCTCCCCTCAGTGAAGCTCATGCAGGGCTGGTGGCCAGGGCTGAGCCTCAGAGACACCCTCAGATGGGAGTAGGAGGTCTGCCCAGGGGACAGTCAGAACCGCCAGAGCCTGTTAACGCATTCAGATCCTGACAAGTAGGTCTGGATTACCCTACACGTGTGTTCATGCTTGGGAAACCTCTCCTTCAGAAGATGCCCTGTGGGATTAAACAGTAATCCAATACTTTTGTGCAGAAAATGAACATCGTGACTGCCTTTTTAAAGTAGCTGCCAAAGAATATCTTTTTCCTCTCATAAAAAACACCCTGTAAGACTGCTACAGAACTATGATGTTTTACAAAGCAAGACATCTCTCCAAATGTTATTTTTCCTGTGCATGTCTATGGTTTTAAGACACAGATTCACCTATGTCCTTTACCAGCTCTTTTCTAAAACTATTAGCAGTTGTGTTATTTCACTGATTCTATTCTCTTTCTTTCCTGCCTCTTAGTTCTTTCACACTCTATCACTCATCTCAAATTCTTCTTCCATCCTCATTAATTGCACTTTATCCAGGTAGAGTTACTGGTTGGAAATTCTCATTCTTGTCCAAATACTTATGATTCCATGAGCTCAGAAAATGGATTACACATTACGCATTGCTGATAAACACAATCCCTCACAGCAGTCTGATTTCACCAAGTCTGTCCAGTCATAGTCACTCCAATGTAAACCTTGTCCATGCTTAATTTTTGCTCATGTCCCATCAGAGTCTCTAATTGGTTTTTTTGCCCTGTTGTTTTCTCATCATTGAATAAGAAAAAACTGTGGGCAATTAAATGCACTGGAAAAGAATAAATTCCTATTGGCCTGCAGAAAAACATAGTTTTTTTTTCTTGGTAATAGATAACTACATTGTTTATTCTTCTGCATTTGGCAAAACTGAACATAACAGAATGCATAGCAGAAGTAACTGGGCAGTCAGGTTTCTTAACACCAGACAGAGTCAGGAAATGCTGCAGTGCCTTAGAGATTAGTCGGATTAGTTGGGAAAGGTTGTCACAGTATTAAAAGCAAATAGTGCAGAGGTCAGTTTCCTTAATACTGCATTTGTTATTTTAGACTAAAGTCTTTCTGCATCAGGGACTGGCAGAACAGACAGTAAATAAAATTAATGCAGACAAGTTGGAAAGAGAGCCTGAAAAAATAACAGATCCAATGCACTCGGTACAGGTGCAAGCTATGACACTTTTCAGGAATCATCAGCTGCTTAAATACAGGATGGGGACAAACTGGTCTGAGAGCCGTTATTCCAAGAAGCTCCTGGAAGCTTATAGTAGATTGCAAGGTGAACTTTAGTTCATGGTATTGTATAAAAGATAAGTACTATATACAGAGACATGCTGAAGATTGCAACTCAAAAGGAATACATTAGCACTCTGCTATGTTCACAGCCTTCACTCTGGCAGACTTATTGCTTATCGACAATTATTGCAAGAAGTTTCAAAATAAGAAGAAATGGAGAAAGCCCAGAGGACAGAAATAAGAATAAAAAGAATTAAGAAGACATGGGTGTTGGGGGATAATTGATCAGATCAGTGCAGTTTTAGCCTAGAGGAGACAGAAATCCCAATATGAAAAAAAGTCTACAAACATGTAGAAGGCTAAAGGAAATGTGAAAGGAATGATCATCCCTCATGTGATGAAGAGGGCAGTATGTATATAATGAGGTGTGGTGCTAGCCATACATTTTCAGGCTACATATTTGTAAAATCCTGCTAATTTAAGGCAATGAAGTTAAGGTGATGAAGCACTGGAATAAATTGCCTGTTATAGGAACTCTTCTAAGAAGGAGCCACATGGCCATTATCAGACATGAAAATGATCTTCTTGGGATTACAAGGATGGCTTAGACCTTTGGAATTCACTGCCTTGTGACTGTGATAAGCAGTGACAAGTCACTTTGTTCAGCTGGGCCCGTTAATCCTTCTCTTTCTTGCTCAAGACCACAAAATTCTACTAATTAATTTCCAATTTCAGTTGCCTCCTGTTTCTTTTTTTTCCTTCTCGAATGTACTCTCAACAACAGTGTTAATACCTCTTCTCCCATTTATGAGTCAAGTTTATGTGAAAATTAATCCACTGAGGAAAATAATACAATTTTTTTATAGATTTATTTGAAAAGCAGTGACCTCGGAAGCTCTGTAGATGAAGTAGAGCAACAGATAAGGAAACACGAGGCTTTTGAGAAGCTTCTGGCATCACAGGATGAGAAGGTACAAAAATCAACAACAAATATTCTACCAGCCCAGGAGTTAGAATTGAATATATTTTTTTTTATTTTTTTATTTTAATATGGTAACAAATTGAATTGATGATAGGTATGTTGTACCTGTTATGCTTGAACAAAGAGAAAGTGGGGAAGCCTGGGGAAATAAGAGGCAGAGCACTGGAGAACAAGTGTTAAAACACTCCATGCCCAAGTCCTGCCTGTATTGTCTTGCAGCAGACCGGAAAACCACTCATTATGTTAAATAGCAGGACTTATAAGAAGAAATTTTTAAACCAAGCCATATCATGTTATGGATGTCAGAAATTTCTGGGTTTTTCATTTTAAAAATAGTGGCTTTTAAAGCAAGTAAAATACAGTAGGTTAAATTATTTAATTATGCATTTGGTATACAATGGCTGTACCAAACTGGCTAGCCTCTCCACACCTTTGGAATACATATTGAATTGCTCACTTGAATGTAAATCAATCTGCCTGGTTGATGCCCAGTGCTCTAACTCACTCAGACTAGGGCTAAACTTAAACCTGGGGCTGTGCCTAGGCCCGCCACAAGGAATGAGTGCCAAGAACTCTGGCCAATTCCCTGCCAGACAGATTTCTCATTTTGAGACCTACCTTCCAACACCTGATTTCCTCAAAGAAATAAAACCTGAGCATGCATGGGTGGCATGCTTGCTTCATGATTCCTTGCACCAGATGATCAGTGGCATAGGGACTCCTGGAGCTGCAACTTCAGTTCTTTTAAGTAGCCCAGATGTGCCACAGAGACTGATCACAGTAATGTCATTGGTATAACATAGTATAAGGTGAGGTCAGGAACACTGATCACCTTGCTGTTCTTGGTTCATTACAGAAAATAAGAAAATCTTTTATCTATGGAAAGGAGCTTGAATTTTTTTCTTTCACACCACTTGGAAGCATAAAAGTAATTTCAGATTTGTTGCCTCCTTAGATGATGTCTCTTCAAGAACAGGCAAGCAGACTGGAAAAGGCTGATGGACTGGAAGGGCGAAAGATTCAGCACAAACTGAATGTTATTTATGAGAGGAAGCGTCAGATCAAGGATCTATCCCAGAGTAGGAGAGAGAAGCTACAGACTGCCCTTCTTCTGGCACTTTTCTACCAGAACTTGGAGGAGGTAAGGGGGTTTTAGACTGGGATGGGGATGGAAGGCAGAGGAACCGCCTACCTCTTCGGGGTAAAGTACTCACTCTTGCCAGACATTATTAGATGGATGGGTAATCCACTCTCATATGGCAAGTCCTGCCACGCTCATGCAAAGGATGCTCCAATGCCACTGCTGTTACTATACTATTGTTGTGGCATTGTGCCCCTTAGAGCTGCTTTACTCATCAAAAGATCTGCTAAAATAAAGCAGTTAAAAGGAAAACTGCAAGATACTACGTACCTTTCCTATGTTTCAAATCAGAGTGAATACAAAGTGGAAACATTATGGCACCAAGTTTTATTAGGGGAGGTTCACTGAAGGCCTTCAGAATGCTTCTGTAACTTAGCATAGCTCTTCAGCTAATGTAGATTGGTCTTCACAGAATATGTCAGTCTCTGTCTCCTGTTCTGGCCTTAGTCCTGTTACTGAGTTGCTATGCTACTGACATTACTGTTGGAAAGGCATACTTGGTCAGTCTTTCAAGGGGCAGCACAATGTGTGTGACTGAAATTGTGCTAGTGAGTCCAGTGTGCTGGCATAAACAAGAGCACACAAGCCCAGGGGCACATTTGTAACCACTCTTGCTGGTTTGGTATCCACCCCTCTCTGCTGGTGCATCCTGTGGAACATTCTCCATGGTTTAAAGAAAAACTACAGATGATGGCCACGCCCCAGCCCATGAAAATACACAAGTAATATCACTGTAATAATTAAAAATCTCCTAGTTACTCTGTCGAAGCAATTACACAGAGAGCTGCAGACATTATTACAAAGATAACAGTCTGTGATTACTAAAGAGAGGACGGAGAACTCAACATCACATACTCTGCTTAGAAGACCAGCTGTGCAGGACATAGAACTTTGGATATTTTCTGCATAAAACCACAATGACTAACTCAAGACATTACACTCGCTTCACAATATAGGGTACACCCTGCTACAGTAGCAATAGAGTGCTTTTCCAGTCCCTATTACACTACCCTGTTGTCACAAAGTTGTAGCTCAGTGATAATGTGGAAGTCAAATGAGCAAGTTACTGCTTAGAAATAAGTGTACTTAAATTATTGCAGAGGAAAATCATAAAGTTGAAAATTTTGACTTCTAAAGCTGGCTCTGAGCGTTAATGCTGACTCTGAATCTTGCTCGTCATAATAGAGGCACTTCCTTTCCCTTTCAACCTGTACAAGAGAATAAAAAACTTTTACTTCTTTATGTCAGAGGAGTGAGAGAATTAGTCAATAGCTCTAGATGTCTGGGAGAGGCAAAACTCTTTATATGCTTTAAATATTCCTCTTATTAAAAATCAGTGGAATTTGTAAAAATATGTGCTCATGAGGTTATATTAACTGATATTTTGAAAATGTAGCCTTATGAATTGATAGTGCACACATTTTTTATGAGTCCCATAGAAATAAGAGTAGCCTCATGTCCTATACTGAGCATAACACTTTCTTGCTCATCTTCAATAAAATGAAAATGCCTGTCCAGACTACCATTAAGTCCCTCCATAGAAAGATCTTAGGACAACGGACAGCTTTGCTTTATATCTGAATGTGGATATGTGGCCAGGAGAAGGATCTCTCACTCTCTAAAACCATCTTAAGTAAGCCCTAAAGTAAGCCAAGCCACTAAGAGCGGAGATGTTCTGTCTGTCAGTGAGCTGTTGTTTCTAATTAAAAAGTAGAAAAGAAGTCGACCTTGTAAGTGGCTATATACAAGGGATTAATTTGCTTCTCATTATAACTGTATGCATGAGCCTCTCCTATTCAAATGAAGAGTGACATTGAAGAGTTAATGTGTGGCTGGGTAATGGGAGAAGGCCTTTGAGGAGGATGTCAGAAATCAAAACAGCAGATGACAATGTGTTCTCCTGGGCAACCTTGGCATACGGTTCCTGTTTGTGTTTCTAACTGTTTTGGAGGGAAAGAGTTTCTGGAGAGCATGCTGCTAGTGAAAGCTATAGCTGGTTTTGTTTATACAATGTCACTAGCTGAAACAACACTTCTAGTCATTAATTAACTGAGAAAATCCTCTAGTTGTCAAGTCTTGTGTACATGTAGCACACAGTTCCACAAGGACAGCCAAAATGCTTTAAACTAGTAAAGCTGCCTTCAGTTTGTGATTATGTGTTCTCAAAACATTACATTACTTCAGTGCTCTGAGGACAACAGGATCAGTTACATCGTTATGTCAAGTGTTCAATTCTCAGTGTTTTGATGGATAGAAAATACTTCCTTCAGTGCTGAGCGCTAAAGTTCAGCAAATTTGAAAGAAAATTTTATTGTCCATTTTATTCTGTATTCATTTAAATCCCCTAAAAATATTCCTAAGAGAAATACGTGACCCTTACTTAATTATCTCTCACAGATCTACTTATCTGAATCTGATACTACTGACCAGACCATTTTGAAGTGTATGAAGTATAAAAGCAATTAGAGTTGTATTTCCCTTCAATTAATCCAACTAGTGCTTGGCCCCATCAGTAAGCCTTTATTTACTTTGCATTTTCCATTTAGGTCTCACAACATCACTGAGATCAGGAAATGTTAGTGCTCTTTTATAGGTGAGGTACACAATTCTAAAGAATCGTAACCCAGCTTAAAGGTAAGTCAATGGCAGAGATATGAGATGAAAATCAGAGCCCTGAATCCCGAGACAGCAGTCACAATCCCATTTTAAATGTCTACTATGTCAAGGCCTAATATCTGCTCAGGGATTCTTTGCATATAATCTAGAAGATTGTATAATCTGTTTATGGCTTGTGATAAAATATGAAGTATTCAAGGAATTTTACTACTCCTGTGGTCAGATAAAAATTAGTGTAATTCCTCCTTACTTTTATTTCCTATCAAGTAAAATAGTTCAGAAACTGGAGAGCCACCCTGGCTGTCAAGCTCCCATCTCAATCTGCCTAGCACAGACATAGACACTTGCACAGAATAATGACATGTCCTGGGAGGAGGCCCCAGGATCTTGTGGAGTTGTCATGCTAACTCAGATGCCTCACACTGCTACAGGCAGAAGACTGGATTGGCGAACGCATGCAGAAGTTGGAGGATCCTGCCATACAAGATCCTAGCAATCTGCAAGACAAACTGAAGCTGCTGCAGAAACATCAGGTCTTTGAGGCAGAGATTCTAGCAAATGAAGAAATCATCACAGCTGTTAATAAGGTAACTCTGTCACTCTGCTAGTATTTTTACAGATTATTGCTGCATATCCAAACAAAGACAGACAAAATGTAAGGGAAGAGTAGGTCATGACTTCTGTATCAATTATCCTACTTGTGTGACAAGAACCCAATTGCTATGCCATGGAAATGTAATGCTATGAATTGACAAAAGGGGAGATACGTCAAGTTCTCTGTCCAGAGAGCTTCCATCTTTTCTTATAGTCTGAATAGACTTCCTTATAGTTCTGAAAGTATCAGACTTCTTCATTGCAAGAGGGGATTACTCCTACAAAAGGTAAATAGGATTTCATGCCCAATTTGTGAATATTCTTGTTGAAACTGGGTGAATCATATGGCTGAAAGGTGCAGCCATCTGTAAACCCTCTCTTGGTGTTCCCACTCCATGAAGGTCATTCTTGACAGGCAAATATTTGAATCCTAGCATTCTGTGATTCTAGATTCCCTCTGGATGCAAAAGGTTTCCAGCTGAGCTGTATCATTTGGGTGGTAAGAATTTATATTAATAACCTGTTGTGCAATCCAGGCTAGGAAAGTGAGAAAATCCTTCTAAAAAGGTCATGTAACATGATAAACCCCTTAAAAATTAGTGGCAATCTCAATTTCTAATTTCTTTTTCTGAATGTGAAGAAAGGAGAAGCCCTGACATCAAATGGCCACCCAAAATCAGGAGAGATCCGTCGCCAAGTCCGCTTGCTTCAGGAGCACTGGGAGAAGTTGAAGAGAGCTGTTGCTGCTCGTGGAAAGATGCTGGAGGACAGTAGGGACTTCCTAGAGTTTCTCCAGGAGGTGGACCAAGTGGAAGCTTGGATCAGGGAGAAGGTAAATGGATTTTAGTATTTGGCCAAGCAGCACACTAAAGACTTCCTATTTAGCAATGAGAGTCTCATAAATGTGTCATCTTCCAGGATATTTTTAGTAGCATTTTTCTGGAGGAATCATGACGTATTCTACAAAGAATAAGAAAGGAATGATTCAAAACATTCTGAAAATTTCCTGGAGTCCACACCAGCTTCATCTGGACAGTAGTAGTACACACTCTCAAGTAAAATGTGCACATGAAGAGTTTGTGATTATTGGTGACCATCTCGTTTCTCTATTGAGACAGAGAAATTAAAGCAGATTAGAACAGAAGAGACTTGAAGCATTTGGCTACTGGCTTGCACTCTTATCGTATATCAAATCTGAAAGTTTCTCCTTGTGGGAGTGAAGGAAGAATCATTTTCATTCAGAGGTAGCTTCCATAATCAGTAACAGACTGAAGAGAGAGCTGAGATTAAGACTCGTAATTATCTAAATATCAGAAGAGACTACTTCAGAGGCTAGAGGCTGGGGATTTGTAGACAAATCACAGAATTTATTGCATGAGCATAAGCATTGGGAATTGCTGTGTTCTGGTAGTCTTAGCCTAAATATTTGTCTGTTTACTGTTTATCTCCCCAGGAAGTCATGATTAATGTAGGTGACGTGGGAAATGACTATGAACACTGCCTGCAACTGAAGAAAAAGTTAAATGAGTTCCGTGGAGCAACATCAGGGGTAAGAGGTGTTTTCCCTGCACATTCCTTGTGTGGCTGCAAGCAGAAGTTAACTTTTCAGTTCAGGTAACAAATACAGTCTCAGTACACTGAGAGGGTGAAAGATCAGGGTAATACAAAGCATTAGCACCTCAAAAGCTGCTAAAAAGGATGGAACTTTCACTCATTGTGCCTTCTGCTTTGAATATGT
The DNA here is from genome assembly GCA_026770055.1 of Myrmophylax atrothorax. Classification (NCBI taxonomy): domain Eukaryota; kingdom Metazoa; phylum Chordata; class Aves; order Passeriformes; family Thamnophilidae; genus Myrmophylax; species Myrmophylax atrothorax. The sequence goes on along the minus strand of JAOXXN010000065.1, from coordinate 26,258,663 downwards.
CTTAACAGAGTCATCAGGCATTCATGATGGAACCTAAAATTTTTCACTGCAATAAATGATTGGAAAACTTGTTGTTTGAGCCTGAATTTGAGCAGGGTTTTGTCTGATTTATGCAGTCTACAAAGTCACAGTGATTTTCACCCAAAAGTGGTATAACAATGGCTGTTTCAGCCATTTTTGTATGAATCTGAAAACTGATACAGACCTTCCATGAACCAAGCCTGCAAAGACTAGTTTCTCTATTTCCATTCTTTATTTCTCCCTTCTCCTCCTCATGAGGAACAGTCAGGCTTCTCATATTCCTTCATATAAATGAAGCATGTAAACTTGGGGGCCTTTGTTTATATAGCACATATGGTTAGTCATGAATCATAACATTAATAATCAGACATTTAGTAAAATAAAGCAATGGTTTACATTTTGGATAGCAGCCATGTGACAAGATGGCTGCACACTTCACCTTTCTGTGCAGAGATCCCTGACCCTCTTGTGCTGCTGAGTCATACCAGCTGTCACTGTTGTCCTCAGTGAATGTGCTAACTTGGGTACCAAACCTGGGGATCAGACCCTGCCACAAAAAGGGCCTCCTCGTGATGTGCTTCAGCTCCTGCCATAAGGGTTGGAAGGCCATACATTGAGGGGATACATTTGGAGCAACCTCCTGTTCTCTGTGTGAACCACTACAACTGTGGACTAACAGATCTGTGTGCCATGCAGGGAGGATTAGCGTGCTGATTTGTCATGTCTTGGTGGAAAACTCAATCACAAGCAATTTGAACACATATCTTTGTTCTTTTTCTTACTTTACAGGAGTTGACAGTGGATGACGCTCACATCAGGACTATCAATGCCCTGGCCATGAAACTGGAGAGACAGAACAAGGAAGAGACCAAGACCATATACGAGCGCCGAAAGCAGCTCAATGAGAAGTAAGTATGATCTTAAATCTCCTAGGTAAAGCATAAACGAGAAAGGAAATTTAGGTGTCTGGCTGAAATAAATGGAGGAATTGGTACACATGTTTTCCTTCTTTAATATCGTGACTACCGAACATCAGGCACTGAAGTTCATTCAAGACTCTCAGAGCAGTTAGCTAGAAGGATTTTTAATCCAGCAGGGCCAAAGTCATGTTTCTGGCCTTGGGGGCAAATCTGCTGTTTCACAGCACTTCTCACAGTAGATTCAAGAAGCTAAGACACTTCCATCTATTCACATAGTTGCCCTGGTGAATTGCCTGTGGCATTTGCTGCTTCACAGTCCACTAAGAAACAAAAGCGTGAAGATATGGATTGTGAAGGTATTCAGGGTTTAAGGAAATTGGATCAGTACTTTTTAGCTTTTAGCCCCCATGCCATCCTGAAAACATCATATAAATACAACCACATAGTTTTGTCACAGCAATCCTTTATCTCTGTGCTGTGCCCCATATTATGGGGAATTGGGATTCTAGAGAAGGTAGTTCAGAAATTCTGTCTTTTTGCTTAAACATGAGCATCATGAAACACAGTTGTAGAAATACTTATTAAATACATCTCAAAAATATTATTTTCAATACAAGGTGGAACAGTTTCCATGGTAACCTGAATGCATACAGGAAGAAGTTAGAGGGAGCCCTAGAGATTCATGCCTTAATCAGAGAAATAGATGACATCACAGAAAGAATTACCGAGAAGGTGAGTTTCAAATTTTATTAATTGAAATGGAAAAATGTTCTACTTTGCCAACAGTGATAAACGCAGGCATGATGACCACTAAAAGAGTGAGAGGTGAGTCTAAATCATATTTATCAGAGGTCCCTTCCAACCTAAATTATTTTGTGTTGTAATTAATGGTCTCCAGTCAAATGGTATTGGCTATTAAATACTTCTTTTAGTATTATATAATTATTCACTATATCCAAAGTTGTCAGCTGTGAAGGTCTCTCTGCAGGTCCTCGCTGCCTTCAAGGGAGTCAACAGCTCCTCCCAGTTTTGTGTCAGCTGCAAACTTGCTTAGTATCTCTTCCAGTCCTGCATCCAAGTCATTTATGAAGATGTAGAAGAGCACAGGGCCTAAAATGGAGCCCTGTGGAACCCCACTAGTGACAGGGCACCAGTCTGATGTGACTCCATTCACTGTTACCCTCTGTGCTCGACCCATGAGCTATCTGCTCACTCACCACATGGTGTGTTTACCCAGCTGTGCCGGACATTTTGTCCAGAAGGATCCTGGGAGAGACAGAATCAAAAGCTTTACTAAAATCCAAAAAGATTCCATCAACTGGCTTCCCTTGATCAGCCAGGTGGGTTACCTTGTCATAGGAGGAAATCAGGTTTGATGAGCAGGACTTTCCTCTCATGAAGCTGTGCTGGATGTGACCGATGACAGCATTGTCTTTCAGGTGTTTTTCAATAACTCTCAGAGGAGATAAATCATCCTCCAGCATTGACTCCTTTCCACTAACTGCAAGGAGAATCAGACAAGTAATTAAGTAGCAGTATCCTTACATTTGTAAACATCTTCATATGGTCTAATAAGTTCTTCCACAAAAAAGGAGCATAGCAAGATACACTAAGTAGGATAAGAATCTTAGAAACTAAGGGACTATGTTACTGGCACAGATGTGATCTCCCCCAGACAATGCTGAGCTAAGTTGTTTCCAAATACCAAAAGCCAGTTAGCTGAGCTACCATACAGCTGTTTCTGAATTCCCTACTTAGTTTGAATACAACAGTTTCTAGTGTTCCAAATTCAAAGCCAGTTCATTCAACACTAACTTGCCTATTTCTCCCTGCTGTGGAATGCAGATATATTAAATATGCAAGGTTGAAAAGTTCTATAAAATCTTATTAATTCAGAAAATTGAGGTCAAAATACCTATCCTGGATTATAATTTTGATATTAATAGAAAAATGCTTATATAAAAGTGAATTATTTCATCCATGTAAGTAATTATTTACTTGTAAGTCAGTAGGCAAGTGGTACTACTTAAGGTTACAAGGCTGTTGGCTCAAAATTTTACAAATTTGTTTCTTCATTCTATAGGATTTAATTTCTGTTAGGATCCTGAGGTCAAATTTAGTTTTCATCATTTCACAATACATACCTGAAAAGTTTTGTTCCACAATTTATTGGGAAATATTTTTCTGGTTTGGTATATGAAAAGAAAATGAAAAAGAAAGATTGAGAAATGCAGGGAAGCAAGCCTGACTTTGTTTTACATGTGAATGGCCAGAGGTACCTTAAACAGGGTTATGACTGTTCAAAGAGATGTAGATTCCTGCTTCATCTCTTTAAGGAAAGCAGGAAATGCACTCTATTCGTGTTTAAAAAGACATTAAGAACATTCAGATGGCAATGCAAAGAGGTGAAGGAGGACACTCTTTAAAAGAATTCAGATAAGATCCTTTTGCTTTTTGTCATCTTCACCATTTGCAAATCCTACTGCCCCCTCCAGAGTGTACTGATACAAGCACTGGGTTATGGAAAAGATGTGGAAAGTGTGGAAAACCTGATTCGAAGACATGAAGAAATGGAGAGAGAAATCAGTGTTATTAAGTCCAAAATTGAGGTAAGAATTGAGGAAGTACAGAGGATATTTTAAAAAAATTCACTTTTCTTTCTTGGAAATTGGTACAAAAATGATTGTGACTCTTCAGATTGTTTAGTATTAATTTTCTGCAATGCAAGTGCAGCATAAATTTTTTTCTCAGTAAAATACCGTGCTGCTTAATTGTGCTTTATCATATCAATATTATTCTTCCTGATGCAGCAAATCTAAGAAAAGTCCCTTTTTAACATGTTATCTGATTTTCTGGCTTTCATCTACAAGCCAGATCAGACATTTTGGAAAGTGTGGAGTCCATCTTTGCCCCAGTTTCTGCACTGAGTTGAACCAAAATCACAACTCTAGTTCTATTTAGAACTTAAACACAAACTGAATAGTGCAGGTAGTTTCCTGACAGAGTCATCAGACACATAAATCTTAGGTTATAATTGTTATAGTATGCGTACCAATTCTTATACTTGGATTTGAGTTCATTTTTTTATGCCACCACAAATACCATATATAAGTATAATAACTGTACTTTTTTAATTATTAAAACCAGCCTGGCATATTCTCCTTTCTGCATAATTAAAAATCTCCATTTTCATAATTTTGATGGGACTTTGCAAGAGAGTTACCAACTTCAAACCTGCGTTGATGAGTATTCACTACTGTTTATCAGACTGTGTTAAGGAACACAGCATCAACTAGAAGCCTAAACTTAAAATAGTGGTTTGATGCTGTTGTTAGCTGAAATAACTACAAATAACTTTTCAGTCTTCTGCTGAAAGCTAGATCTGTTTTTTTCTCTGTGTTCCATATTTTCATGGCTTTTGTGAGATTTAGTTAGGTTTTGTTAGGTTTAGATTGAGCTAATAAAAATGACAATTAGCAGTTCACTTTCCTATATGTTTGTCCACATTCTGCAAAACTAGTTTTTAATTGCAAATTACCATTTGTACATATGAAGCAAAGCACACATATCTTCACGTGGATATTTGCTCGCAAATGCATATGTAGGGTTTTTGCATATAACATGTCTCTGTATATTTTGTTACTGTAATGTAAGTGCCTGCCATTGAAAACTGGGATCTTAAAATGAACTTTCTCCTGAAAGGTGAACTCACGAATGAATATAAGCATTTGGCATAAATTCACCCCACTATAAATCTCTTCCCAGCCATTGGAATTGGAATCTTTCCGCCTTTCCACAAGGAATCCATCCATAAATGACAAACTGACTATGAAGCAACAGGAGATGAAAAACAACTGGCTACGACTCCAGGGACAGGCCAAACAAAGGTGAAGACTTAGAGTGGTTTGAATCTCTCAGCAGGAGCAAAGCTGCTCTCTGAGGTCTAAATTCTACTTGCCAGTGCCCTTTTAAAATATTTTAAGGATTCTTTACAAAGTTTAAGACACCTACATTGGAATAAGTGTAACTTGGTACAGGAAAAGTTACACTAATAGGACTTTGGGAAAAATCATACAATGTGCTTGTGGTTTATCCCATTAAATAATGTTACTAAAATTCCTTCAGACTATCAAATTAAATTTATCATAAAGCCTTTGTGAAAGACTTATTTTTTGATAGTTCTAGAAGATTTTTTCTTCTCAAATCTTTCCAAAACAAGAAAAGCTTAGGCCTGATCTGTAATTATTGCTGGAAGCAGCAGCTATGAAGGCTTTTTTACCTCTCTTGTGAGAATAAAGTGATGTAGAAAAATTAGTAAGCATGTTGTCTCCAAGGTAGTGTGCATCTCCTGTGATTTTGGTTAATGTGAGGGCTGTTAGGAACTGTAAAGGGAAGCTTGGATTCATTTCATTTGGCTTTTCCTAAGATCTTTCCTCTGCAAATGGGGAGGGAGGGGCAACTAGAAAATTCTGTGTCAGATAAAGCTGAATTGCATATTGTTTGGCAGGAAGGAGAAGTTGGCAGCCTCCTATCAGTTGCAGAAGTTCAACCTGGAGATGAAGGAAATACTAGACTGGACTCAACACATCATAGGTTTAATGGAAGCAGGAGGACTTCCTAAAAGTGCAAATGAAGCTGAAAGTATGATTGAGGAGCATCAGGAGAGAAAGGTAAGTATCATCACTACTTCCAGTTGAATATACTGGGAATCTTTCCCATGGGAATTAGTTGCTGCAGACATAGCAGAATTTTGCTCTGCACATCTGTGAATAATGTGGTGAAAAAACGGTTTTCAATACCAGGTTTGGGATAGAAGTCACCCACATATTGACAAAACTCTGTCTCGTGAGCTGTTTGACAGCTTGTGTCTTCGCAAAAAGGCTCAGAAAGCCCTGTTAGTTCTCACCTGTACTGCTGTCCAAGCCTGTAGGTAAAAAGCAGGTTCAGTGTCAAACCATGCTTGTTGCTGATCTCTTTATTCAGATTGCCAAAGTAGTTAATGCCAGTTAATTCTATTTTTGAGTTAGATTTTTTCATGCAAATTTCTTTGCCTGAGAAGAAAATAAAAACAGTAGTTTGTTTCACACAGGGCAGTAAATTACCATTGAATAGTGCTACACATTCAGTTCTGAAACACTTCATATCCTAGTGCTAATTACCACACAGTCTTTTAGTGGATAATTTCGCTAGTATTTTTGGTTTCTTTTCTAAAAGGAGTGTTATTGTTAATTAACCTTGGGGGGAAAAAATCAATATATTACCTTTTCACAAGCTCATAGCTATATTTCAGCTGTTTTGTTACATTATCTTTGCAATTATGTTGCATTTTCTAAAAATCATGTTTCCAGAATCATGAATAATATCCAGTACTTTGTAGGTCCCACTATTAGGACAAATATTTCATAGTTTCTGATTAATTTTCTAAACCTGAATTTAGTACAAAGTACCTGAAATTCCCTCTTTTTTTTTTTTGTCTTCCATTTTAACAATTCTTTCTCATATCACAGACTTAACAATGTTTTTGTCACACTAAAAATATCCCAAACCACTGAGGTAGTGCCCTACAAATTTAAACAGTAGCAAGATCGAAGTCTTTAATATCTGTTAGTAAAGGAGCCCAAATAGCTCTAAGGTGACAGTCACACAGAAAAGGAGGAATTCAGGCAATACATCCTTATGTTGACCAAACTAAAATTATAGACAGGACAGGGGAAATGGAGGGTTTTTTTCACTGAGGTTAGTGGCTCAAACCAAAGTCCTTAGGAGAGACTAAAGTTGAACACAAGATGCTAGTGTGAATCTAAAAAAGAATTAAATTACTATTTAACAACTATGTTATGATTAGGCAACACCACCACCACAACAATTCCTAAAAGCAGCAGTTCTAATTTCAGAAATTTGATAGTACATGTCATAGTGTTTAAGATAGTTTATGAGTTAACACATGGTATTATTTCAGTGCATAGTTATTTTGATTTTCAAATTGCATACAATAGAAATTCCACATTCAGTTGGCAGGGTCATATTTGTTTGTTATGCTTTCACTTTCAGGATTCAGTATATGATATAACTCATTCCTCAGAGCAGGTGTAAAAGTTAAATGTATTTCATTTTAAAACCACAAAATAAAGTAAAACTATGTCTTCAATGTAAAAATCTGATGCCAACTTATTTGTCAGGAGATGAAAAATTCTAGGCACTGTTTCTCATAAGAACCATCTAGGAAGACTGGAGGTAGGGGGTATTATGCATGTTCAAAATTTTGTTCATTTATATCTCAGCATTTTCTAATCTGTTTCTAATTTAATCCAAATTTTCATTTGTAGAAGAGCAGTTGTTCCTAGAGCAATAAAGTCACTTGTTTTCTCTCTTACTTTCTCTTAGGCAAGTCTATGCTCTTCCAGTAACATAGCTCAAAGATGAATGATTTTCCATAAAAATATTAGTGCCAGAAAGTTACAGACCATATTCTTCCCCCTAGGCCTTGTATTCTGAATAACTGGCTTTTCATAAATCCTTGACATCAACCTTAGTAATATATTTTAGGAGGAGATTGAAGCACGAGTGGAAAGATTCAACTCTCTCAGTGACTATGGTAAAGAACTTGCCAATGCTGGTCACTATGCAACGCCTGAGATCCACCAGTCCCTCTCCAGACTGCAACAAGCTTGGGCTGAATTGATCCAAGCATGGAAAGAGCAATACATAAAATTGCTTCAGGCACAAGATTTACAGGTGAGTAAAAAGGCATTCAAGAGAGAATGTACATGCCACTGACAGTTTTCCTTGATAAACCCAGCAAATTTATGAGATGGTCTAACAAAAGATATGCTAATAATACCCAGTGTTTCATGGATATTTCACTGGTTTCCAGAAGGCATGCTGAGGGCCAAGCACATTCAGTGGTGACAGGGCTTTAAGTTACAAATCATGGAAATTTCTGTGAGATATGCGCTCATATGTTTTTCAAAGGCTATAAAAGTTAGCCAAATGTGCTCAAACTCTCACAGAGCTAGAATAAGACACATGCTTAAAATACAACATCACTACATTAAAAAATTGTTTAACCTTCCCAAAAATACCATGGAGCCAGACATGTATTAAAAAAATAATCTGAAGAAAAATTTAGCATTAACAGAAAAAATAATTTTCCCCTGGCCATACATTTTCCTTAGGAAGAGAACTCTTTTGGCTGCAGTTTTCCAGAAACACTTCCTTGTAACAGTCATCTCACTTTGCTCAAACAGGAGAATGTCAAATACTTTAAGTAAGAACTGGGATACTAGTCCCATCTAAAATATTCATATATATGATAAATCATATGATATGGGTTGTTTTAGTGCTTCTTTATGTATCATATTCTTCTTATTTCATGCCATATTACTCATTTTTTATTGACCAGTTACTTACACAGCACTCTCAACACCATTAACAAGAAAGATAGAAGTACTTGTATTGTATCCTATGTCTTAGACAAAAAGAAATAATCCCATTATTAAGGAGAAAGTCAGAATAATAATTGTTAGATGTGTTTTTTCTAGCATCTAATGTTTATTGCCATCTAGTGCTATGCAGTTAATATTTGAAACAGCCGTGAAAGGTTTTTTTTTCAATGCATTCTGATGAAGTCAGGTTAGCCTCTGCTTTACAGCTTTTTGACGTGTTTATGACTGGGTTTTTTTCCCAATACAGAAATTCTATGGCTACGTTGAACAGATTGAAAGTTGGCTCAGCAGCAAAGAAGCTTTCCTGGCTAATGAGGACTTAGGGGTATGTGCTCTGAGAAATTACAATTTTCGCTGCAATCAGTCTGGAGGAAAGGGGACCATGAACTATGATGATGTGCTCTGAACCTTCCTGTGGTCTTTCTCCTTCTGAAGTTACTGTTCTGTTTCGTTGGTTGCTTACGGACGTATTTCTTTCCTTGATTCTCAGCCCCAAGAATAATGAAGCAATCCAACAATCCAACTACTCTGATTCTAGCCCGAAAATGAGAATGCATAGAATCATAGAATGGTTTAGGTTGGAAGGGACATGAAAGGTCATATAGTTCAAACCCCTCTGCCCTGGGTGGGAACACCTCCCACAAGACCAGGTTGCTCAATGCTTCATTCAGACAGCCTTGTCATATCTGACCCAAATACATTTGCCAGCCATGTGCAAGTCATCACTGCTGTCACTGATGACATACCCAGTTTAGCTTTAAATTACCTACCACAGGTATCAGTAACACTGCAATAGCTGAAACCACAGACTAATGCAAGGGTTGCAAGAGCTGTTCAAGTTGCCAGATATATGTTCTGATACTTACCTTAGCCTTGGGTAGCACTACCCAATTAGCTGTCTCTGCAGGAACTACAATTGCAACTCTGAGTTCAGTGTAGACACAGGGGTACAAACAGTATAAAAACCATAAAATGCTAGAGGCTGGTGTCTGCCTCTGTAATTCTCAGCATGGAGGTATGTATTTACAGTCCTTTCATTACAGTAGATGAGACTTAGAAGGAGTCACCCAATCATATTTAGCTCAGCAATGTACAGAAAATGCTGTGACTCATTTTCCATCCAATGACTCATGTAAGCACTCAGAAGTTTAAATTTTTTTCTGAACTGTTTGATGTGAGTTTTGTTGCTTCCTTTAGAATAGTGGGGAAGCAGAGTTTATCACAGTAACAACATTTTGACACCAGTGATTCTATAATTAAAAGTGCAGAGGAATGCTGAAAAGAGAACTCTGAGTCGTTAAACTTGGGATTCACAAACATTACAAGAAGTCACATTCTCTGTTTCTCTCCAGATTGACTGCAATGTCAGACTCCAGTCCTGAAATTCAAATCTGGATCTGAGCTCTTCTAAATTCCATGAGTTGAAACTGAGACTCTAATTTTAATCTCTTTCTGTGACATATTTGTTCACTTCTCTGTGATTTCAGTTTGTCATCCCGCACTTGCTTTCAGCATAGCATCTGTCTTGAGATTGATTTACAATTAGGCTCTGATGTTTTAATTCTTGAGAAGTTATGCATTCTATGCAGCACAACAATATGCATGAAAAGCTAAGCATTCAGCAGCTAGTTCAGTTTTGACCCCAAAATAATGGCTTCAGACCTTGCACAGAACATTATTCAGGCCCCAAGTGTCAGATTCAATGCCAATAGATTGCAAAGAACAATAAATTTTCTTGGCAGCTATCTTGCAAATATGGGGTAAATGCCATTTAGCTTCTGGATTATCAGTGTTGTGAATGCAAAAAAACTGACTGAACGCAGCTACTCTCTGTTGACTTCTATCCAGGACTCAGTGTCTAGTGTGGAGAGCCTACAGCAGAAACACACACAGTTCGAAAAAGCCCTGGAAGTTCAGATGGAGAAAATTGATGAGATGATTTCATTTGCTCAGCAGTTAACACAGAACAAGCATTATGACTCCGACGGTATCACCAACAGATGTCAGGCTGTTCTGAGGAGGTGAAGTCAAACCTTTCCCATGTCAGCCACCTGTCACTCCTGCAACGAGACCATCCCCATGTTGATTAATATCTTTAAGTTATTAAGAGAACCATAAACTGATTTGCATTTGCTCAGCTTTGTGCTTTGCACTGTGGTCTTCCCAAAGTGGCCTGAGCCTTATCTGTATTGGAGGTTAAATTGCAGTTAAGTGGAGGGCAAGCAGGATTCAGAAAAAGGCAGTTTTTCTGTAATTCTGTATTCTGGCTTGGCCTTAGGGACAGTGCTGCAAACAAAAGACTGAGGCCTGCTGTGCCATTAAAAACTTCATTATCATTAAATACCATCAGGAAAGGTCACGATGCTATAGTTTTGGTTTATCTGTGACAAATACCATGATACTTTCCAGATTTCTACATAAGAAACATGCTGAGTTTATGTTCTCTTGAAAGGCAATAATGATTATTACTAGAGGAAGATATCATATGTACAGAATTTGTGGGTAGTTTAAATAAATCTGTCTGCTAGAAATCCTTCCTATTGTGTCCTAAGCATCCTCTCTGAGAGTCCAGATTAAGGGAGCCAATATATCATGGACATTTTCCTCCTAGAGAATAGAGGGTTAGATCATGTGTGTTGTAGAGGTGAAATTTGAAAACCCTTATCCTATCTAATTCAATCTGTGACTTTTACCTCTCACATCTGTCTTCATCTCAGAAAAGAGAGACTACTGGAAAATGCTGCTGCTCGCAGACATTTGCTAGAGGAATCAAAGCTTTTGCAGAAGTTCCTGAGGAATTCCTTTGAGGTACGATTACACAGGATTCATGGTATTCTGGTTTCTTAAAACATACTGTGCCACATAGATCTGAGTCCCTGGCCTGATTTACTGTAAGAAAAATCAAGGAACTGAGGCTGGAATGAGATAATATTAGAGAAATTAGGATAAAGATGAAGGGATATTTTTTCATCTTCCCTCTAGTCATCAGATGAAAGGTCTACTGTACATTGGACACCAGCAAAATGAAGAAGAAATAAAAGAATTAAAAGGGAATGTGCCACCATTTAAAAAACCATGAGAAGAGATAAATTACTTATTTTCTTTTGAGATACTGACAGTGGGTTAGAAATAGGGACATGATCTATTCTCCCCCATGCACACAGGTGCCCATGCATTTTCTCACTGTGTGAGGCCCATCTGATGGATGCAGCCCCTTTCCCAGTAACAGTGCTGGTAACCAGATATATAGGGGTGACTTTATGAAGGACAGCAGGAGCTTAGGGAAGAAGAACCTCAGAAGGACAACTCATTTGACTCCTCACTCACTGATTCCCTATTTCATACATGTAAGAGTAGAGCCTGGCAGGCTGGATCTGAAGAAACACTGAAGGTTTTGGTTACTTCTGTTCTTTCTTCCCCAAAGGTGGCTGCCTGGATCAATGAGAAGAATAGCATTGCCCAGGATGATAGCTGGAGGGATCCAAGCAATCTGCAGACCAAACTGCAGAAGCACCAGACTTTCCAAGCAGAGATCATGGCGTATAGAAATCGACTGGACTCCATCAAATCTGTGAGAGAAGCAGGGCTGATGGCAAGGGTGGGCAACTGGGATGAAAGACTGCAGACAGTCTGAGTTAGTTACCTCAAATAAGTGAGGAGGAATCCCTGTTCCCTCACTGTTCATGTCAGCTTGCTATCTATATTCACCGTACATATAAAGGAAACAGATGAGTGCTTTTAATAAAAGATTCAATCCACTGACTTTAGGGACATCTCTCTGGGGTGGATGCCACTATAGGTGTATATTTGTTTCTCTCCAGCAGAGAACCTAGCTGATTGGATGCACAACTTTAACAATTCATATAAGATGCAGCCAACAAAAAGGATAGAGAAGAGTTTTCAAAACTTTCTTTTGCAGAGACATGCCAGTAGGCAAGATATGAAGGAGGCCTGACAAGCTTTGTCAGATAGTTGGCAGAAGCTGTGATCAAATGATAAGGAAGGACAGATTGTGACATGTTTAACTTTATTTTCAGCACAGTGCTTACTAGCTGTGTTTTGCAATAGATTACTGAGCATTAAAGGTAGATTCCCTCCTCCAGGTTCACCTGCAATCAGTATCTTAGAAACACCTCCCCTTTGGTTTTTTTTTGTTTTGTTGGTTGGGTTTTTTAAAAAATATTTTAACCCCACTGTGCAGACAAAACCGAAGGAGTTAAAGTGTGGAGTTAAAATTCTTGGTAAATTGATCTGATTTTAAAGACTTCTTTGCACAACCTCTTCAACATTATTTCTTGATGCCCTGACTTTCTCATTGGGAATAGTCTCAGTATTTGCTCCTTAGAACATCTACTGACCTGCCTTTCTCTTGCTGTACCTCTTGCTTACCTTGCTCTGCAGTCTCTGCCCTAGTTTCAGTAAACCTTTTGCCTTTATTAGTTTTCTCTCTGTCTCTGTAACCTCTATGTGTTGTGCCAGAAAGTGACTGTTGCAGCTGGCCCTTTACATAGCAGTGACAGCTGACTTTTTTTTTGGAGGCAAAAGTGATATATCCTGATGCATTCAACAAAGGAAGAAAACTTTGCCTGTTCTTTCTGCTATAGGAAGGGGAGAGGATGCTTCATGAAAGGCACTATGCCTCAGAAGCCATTCAGTCCAGACTACAAGAAATGAAAGAGCTATGGGAGGAACTGCTAGCAAGTTGCCAGGATAAATGGACCAAACTCCAGGATGCTTACAAGGTAATACAACATGCCAGAGGTTGGCTCTTGGTGTCATTTCCAGAGACAGCTTGGCTGCCTTGCTACATGTCTCATCTGCAAGTGTGTCACTTGATACAGTCAATCCTGACTCCTCCAGACCATTTGTGCAAAGAAACTAAGTATGAACTCACTGAATGGAATTGGCAGGAGAATTGGAGAACCCTATGGAGGGAAAAGGATTTGCAGGCTGGGCTCCCTTCTGCTTTCTGCTGCTGGTTTAGATCTGGATTCGAGAGAGGGATATTGAGGAAAACTGTTTACTAATATGTGTCAGCTCTCTGCATCCATCACAAGGGCATCGTTTCTCCAGCGCATTGAGAAAGAAGCCCACAGCTGTGTTTCATTCTTCTAGCTCCAGGCACATGAATTCTCATGACTGTGAAATGCCACCCTGACACCCAAGCCCATCAGATCTTGGAAGCTAAGCAGGGTCAGCCCCGGTTGTTAGTGCTTGGATGGGAGACCTCCTGGGAATACCGGGGGCTGTAGGTTCTAGTCCTGAGGACTTCACTGTCACTGTCCAAGCTCGCTCGGCCGTGGCAGATGAACCTTAAGAGTTAAAGGGTGGGGCCAGTTCTGCACATGCTGTGCCTCACCTAAATAATCCACTGGGCAGGCTCGAAGGACACACCCACATGGGTAGAGCCCTTCCCAAATCTTCGTTTGCGAAGCCTGGCCATCATCATCATCTAGGAACAAGTCTTTTGTTTGTATTTAGCACTGCTTTGAGTCCAGACAAAAAGCTTCAGAAGCTTTCATTTTCCTCATACCTCATATCAGCAAAGGTCAATATGAAATCATTTGACTATGGTGAAATCACAGAGAAATGTAAATCAAGCTCAAGACAGCCACCAGTCCATCTTCTGGCAGGACATGAGCATCTGGGTCATTCCCTACTGGTAGCAGCCTAACCAGTTCAACAGTGAAACTCTTCAAGTCCTCCATCAATCCATTCCAGTTCCTCACTACCCTTGTTGCAGCAATGTTTTCTACTGTCTGGCTTTGTGTTTTACGTTACACTTTAAATCCATTATTTCTTGTTCTCTTCATAAGGGTTGTTGAAAACAGATGTTGTCTTCTCCTTTGTAGTAGACCTTTATACACTTGAAAAAAAATCATAATTTCTATTCTTCATTCTTGACATACGGGAGTACTTTCTATAGCTATCTTTTGGTGTTTTATATCAGAATGTTCTTATTGGTCCCTGGTGGGTTTGTCCTAACCTGTGCACATTTTCTTTGGGAATTAATTGCACCAAATTGAATGACTCTCTGACTGAAGCTTTCCCAAAGCAAAATTAAAACCTAAGGTTTGTTCAGTTTTCTTGTAGATAAACTTTTTATGATAGTGATAGTTTATTCAGCTTGAGCTCTCCTCTAAATCTAGATAATTGTCAGAAAAGATCCCTATCTGGTTATTTCTATGTCCTTTATTGTGCAGCTGATTTTCATTGCACAATATATCAAATATTGTCCTTTTGCCTTCTATTCCTGTTCTCCAACAGATTTAGCAGTCCAGGTCTGATCTTTTTTTTGAAATTTAAAAATTTAACAAGACTACTTTCTGTTTTAACATGCACTTCATTAGTGAAAGTATTAGGTAGAAGTGGATGCAGCTTGATGCAGAGCCCCATCTGATAACTTTCTTTTATGTTTGTAGAGAACTGATAGATAACTACTTGAATATGATTGTCTAACCTGTGTTGCTCAGCTTTTTTAAAGATATTTTCCTAGCTTGTCCAGGTGGTATCAAAACCTTACTGATTGCTACAAAGCCCAAGAAATCTACTCTTTTCCCACAGCAAGATCTGATACAGAAGAAAATTATATTATTTGATATTATTATTAATAAAAAATCCATCCTAGTTCTTATTTATCTATGTGCTATTTTCCAAGTTTACAGATAGTCATCCCTTTGCTTCATGTTTTAGCTGGGAAAGGAATCAAAATGTGACTAATCTGTAATTCCCATGCTACTCTGGTTTCCATACTAAAGTAAAATATTTCCTTTTTTTGTTTATTGGGTTTGGGGGGTGGAGGGAAGGTTTGTTTGATTAGGGTTTTTGTTTGTTTGTTTTGAGTTCATTCTTCCTCCAGCAATTCTCATATTCCAGTGGTTCTACAATGGGAAATGGGGCAGGCTGAGGGACAGCAAGGAGCAGCCCCAAATTCTTTTCCCTAGAGGGAAAGAGTTGCACTGAGAGATCTAACAAAGCCCTAATTATCCCAATAATCTCTGAATTTGTCTTCCCTGTTCTTATTGAAGGTCTTGCTCATTTTCCTCTCCAAGCAGCTGCCCTAAACTTCTAGTCATAAACTGACTTTTTAGGGAAGATTGTCTCAAAAAAGAATGTGACATTTTGTTCTTGTCAGTATCACCTGTGATTACCTTCCTTGTTTCCCAGAGGGAGTAGGCCAGCACTTTCTTCAAACTTCTCACTTTACACTATTAATGCACTTCTAAAGCAGTCCTTGTTATTCCTGATGTGGCTTGCTAAATGCCTCTATTTTTGAATTTTCCCTTTTTGATTTTGTGTCTACCAGCTTGAAATATTCCTTTACAATCCTCTCAACAATGTGACCTAATATCTATTTTTTGGCCCCATCTTGTGTAGAGGTCATTGAAGAATTTACGGCTGAAACAAGGTGAACAACTATTATGTTTCTTCATTTTTCCCTGTGCTGTGACATGTTGTGTTTATGTGACTAGCATCCCTTTTTCAGTACCAGCCTTATTTCCCAATTTTTTTCTTTTAGAATTGAATCTCTTTTCAGATCAACATCTCTGCATAGTAATTACTTAATAAATAATTATAAAGATTATCGCTTACCCAAAAGGACCAATATCTACGCATAGTTTTCATGGCATTTTTTACTCATTAATTTTGACAGTCATAATTACTAAGGGTAGATATTTTAAGAATGTGCAAAAATTGAAACCTGGAGACAAGTTCCAAAGCGACAGGCAGGCTGTCTTATGAATCATTGTATACACTGTCAAGTGCCTAACTGTGACCAGTTACTTTCACCATCAGCCTTAATGAAATTAAATGAGTTTCTTGCACAAATGCAACCCATCAGCAGAGGAAGGAAAGATCCTGGCTTACACTGAATATATACATGAATGAACAACACCTTTAAGATAAGGATTTTAGCCTTTCACTCAAATCAGATAGGGTGTGTATTTCTATCCTTAGGTAATGCCACTTGTAAAG
>JAOXXN010000065.1:26198256-26231296 GCA_026770055.1 Myrmophylax atrothorax | reverse complement strand
AAACAACTTCAGAATTTACCCAAAATTACAGTATTTCTGTTGTAGAAAGAACAAGAAAACTTCCTGCAGTTTAAGTCTCTCCATTGTTGCATTGCCATAAATGGATGCATTTGTTGAATCTTTTGGTTCTCACTAGTTCTATAATAAAAATTGTATGGGTATAAAGTTTAGTCTTGGGAAATCATAAGGTAGAATTGGTCTATAGTATGTGGAATGTGCATAAAATCATAATATCTAGCCATACAATATACAGGCTAAATGAAGTCAAGTAAGAAAAATGAGAACTCAGACACGTTTCTAAATTATGCTAACACCACAAAGTTATCCAATTGTCATCTTCCAAATCGTGAAGGTTAAATCATTACATGCTAGTTGGCTGTCATGTGGAAATCTGATTGGATTTTTTACCTCCTGGCTCTGCAAATGTTATTTTTCTAGATTGAAGAAAAATTGTTAGAGCTGTCAGAGCTGATGAAGAAGGTAAAGGAGAGCTGGGACATGAGGAAAGTGTTGTATGAAGAAAACTGGGAGATTCAATTGCTCCGCAGAGAGCTAGAACAAGCAGAAGCATGGCTGACTGCCAAGGAGAGCTTTCTTTCAGATCCTAACTATGGGGTGAGTAGCAACAGTGCGATACTATTGAACACTCTGTGCCTCAGCATGTACAGAGTGCTTGGTACATGTACCTGCCCAGGCCTGAAGTAAATCACAATCTAAACTCTAATGCACCCTTGAGATGAGAAAGGGCAGGAACTCTGCCCTTTACAGAAGTGAGCCCAGGGCAGTTGCGTTTGACCTGGTGATGGGCTCCTGCAAGTGGTGGCTTCCAGGGGGTGGTAGAAGACTGGAGAGAATTCCAGACTGTATTTTCAAATAAGTTAACTTGTAGAGGGTTCAACCTTCCTTGCCATGCTGAGAGCCTGTTTTGAAAGGAAAAGGGGGTTTTCCCCACCTGTTCTTCCCATCAAGCAGTAGAATGGTTTACACAGAAGGCTTGACAGCTAGCTTATAAATTGGCTTTTAAACAATAGCCTCCTATATTTTTGGTTTGGTTTGGGGTCTTTTCTCATTGTGGGCTATCTTCTGATGGTTTATAAAATGGGAAAACAAACTCATAAACTGAGGTATCAAAAACTAAGCAGAGGGCATGACAGAGGTTTAAGATGCATTTGTCATAGGGCAGAAATTGCTGTGTCTGACACAAGCTTCTCACTAGCCCTGGAGGTTTTTAAGATGAGACTGGATGTGGCACTTAGTGCCATGATCTAGTTATCAAAGTGGGATTGGATCAAGGGTTGGACTTGATGACCTCAGAGGTCTGTTCGAACACAGCTGATTCTATGGTTCTATTATTCTATGATTCTAGAATCCATGTACTTAATCTGTATGTAAACAGTTATAGCTGGGAGCCATGGTACTACATGGCTTTGCAAAAAACGGAAGGTTGTTATTTGAGCTCTTTTCCTCCTGTACATCAGAGAGACTGCAGGGTACAGATGGTTTTTTTGTGTGTAAATTCAGATTTCTCACACACTAGCAGGGGTTTAGACATTCAGTTACAAAAATTCAGAATCACCATTTGTCTAAAAAGAAAGGGTAACTCTGAAAATCTTTAGGTATAGTCTTTTCTGATGGACTTGATTTTGGACTTCCATAACTGGTAATTTTTTCATTCAGGATTCAGTGTCTGAAGTAGAGGAATTACTGAAAAAACACCATGATTTTGAGAAGATGCTTGTAGCACAGGAGGAGAAATTTGCTCAGCTCAGCAGGAAAACTAAGGTGAGTACTAGAAGGTTGATGAGCTCTGTATGAGATAGGATGATGTGAGTCCTTGATTGTTTGGATGTCACTCCACATACAAACAAACCCTGGACTGATATGGGGTAAATGAGTTATCAAAGTTGAGATATTGCAGACAGAGAAGATGAGAACAAGACCTTTATGCAGATTAAAAGAGATCAAGTAGCTTGCAAAAGCTCTAGTGTAGAAGTGGAAGTTTTCTTCTGCTAGGAGCAGCAAAAAAGATGTGAGAAACAGGGTGGTCCTTTGATACATATATGGAGAGATTTTGCTTCATTCAGGATTTCAGTAGGGAGCTGGAGCCACTTGGGAGTTCTAGAGGATAGCTAAGTGCTGAAAATAAAGGGAAAACAAAGCACAGATAGGCCTTTTTCTTTCTGGCATCAGAGCTTTACAGTGGATTGTGATAAGTAGCAAAAATATTCGGTGAGCCTCCGAGATCCTGTTTCACTGTGGGTTTTTTTAATTATTTTCATGAAATCACCAGCAAAACATAGCTTTTTTGTTAATATTAGGCTAAAAATTAGCTTAGCCAAATCTGTCTTTTGTTCAGTGGTTTGCAAATTGGCTAAATGAAGGGACAAGGGTCTTTTTCTCTAAAATTTTCCTTGAGAACACCCCTAGGTCCTCAATGTTCTTACAGAAAACTTGAAGAAGCAATGCCACAAAAAGGAGCATAAGTTCTCTGGAGCTTATTAAAATATCAGCCTCTAGAGAACTTAGCAAGGGCAGGATTCACTGTATTTGAGATTAACCACCATTAATATTTATGGTTTGGGCAACAAAATAATGGTCAGCACATAGCAGTTTAGATCTGGCTCTAAGAATACCTGCAGAGGTACAGGCCTTAAAATTCAATGCCAGGAGACAGTGTATTTGAAAACATATTCCTGCTTAAAATAATAAACATCTTATCTAAGTGTCCATGAATGAAAGGTAATTTTAAAAAATGTAATACTGCTGTCCTACAGAGAGAGATGAATCTTCTGAAACAAGTGGACACAGAAGACAGTGAACATAAGGATAAAGGCAAAGTTGTACGGGTTCCCTCTCTGAGAAGAAGAACATCTGACAGAAGGAATCTGCCAAAAGCGACAGAAATAAAGAGCACAACACCACTGCCATCTGTGCCCTTACACAGCCTGTCCTGGAGGGCCCCACTTGAAACTATTTTCTCCCCTGTCGAAAAATCTCCAACAAGGTTCCAGCAATTCCTTGCTGAGGAAGTTACTGAAGTGCTGAGCAGCAACAAAACAGAAATGAAAGCTGAGACGAGGCTCAGTAAGATTATCACTCCACCTACACCTAAGACGGTGGGCCCACAAGTTGCAGCTTTGGAAAGTCACAGTTCTTTAAGCTCTCCTTTATCTCCTACTCCTATAAACCAGCAACACAGGAGCAGTTTGTCAGACTCACATGCCACAGACCACCTATCTCCTAAGGAACAAGGTGCTACGGGCTCCTCTTTCTCCAACCTCCAGACCAAACTAACAGCAACACCATCTGAGCCTGGACAGAGGTCCCTAGATAAATCACCAAACTTACTGCTGTCTGACTCCTCTCCCAAGAGATTAGACAATACATCTTCGGTAAGTCCCAGGAATTCCTGGCTTTCTCCTCACAAGACTGTGATCCTTTGCTAGTTAAAGTAAGGCAATATAGGAATTTCAGTGGGCATATCATGGACACACTCCTGGATCCAAACAACAAGAGGTGTTTTATGTGCCTTTGCAATTGAATCACTTTCCACAACAACAGTTGACTTAAGCAGCTATAGCTTAAACCCATTTTTTATTTGCTCAGCTTCATAGCCTAAGTCCTAACAGCTGTATTGGTTTCTGGTTTTCTTTCCAAAACTAGAGGGTATGCCTGCTGCTCAATACTCAGCAGAGCACTTAACAACAGAGAGAGATGCTGTCTCACAGAGGCGAGACTGCAGACTTACCTACACCCTCTGTGTGAGGCAGAAGTGGTTAATGTCCACTGAGTTTAGAAGTCAGAGAGGCAGGACTTAATGGCACACTTGCCAAAGACCTGACCACGTGCAAGACTAGAAACAACAACTCCCATTTGCTCTCCCTGGCAGGAAATGCACTGTAAACTCATCACTCTTGTACTCTGAGAGGAATGTTTATCACATACCCAAGTGTTCCAATATAGCACTATACATTGGTGTAACTCAGTAAGTGTAGAGGTGGTATGAATAATTGAAGCAATTTAAGTAAAATGTATAATATAACAATAATACTAAATAATTAATTAACACACTATGATAGAACAAATTCCATAAGCAAATGGCCCCAGAAGGATGTGAATTCTCTTCATTTAGGGAGTGTATCAAAGATATGATTGCAAGCTAGTGAGGTTTTCTAGCTGTGCTGTCAAATATAAAGGCTAGGGGAAGCACAGATCAGTTTCTTTGCATGGAATTTATCTAGAAAAGACCTTCAGAAATTTTAATATATGCTTAAGGGCCATTTTAAAGTTAAGTAGCAATGTTCTTGTGTGCCTCAGGTTTCTGCAAGTCTCCAACACATGGAGGGTTTCCTAGAGAAGAGAGATCAGCTCCTTCCAAGAAGACAACAGGTAGAAACAAATGCCATCACTCTGGGTTATTTCATTTTTCCTTGGATTATCATCTGACTTCTGCAGGATAATCCCCTGCTGAAGAGCAGATCAGTACTGTGAGTTTGCTTCAGTTACCACTAAAATGTATGAACAAGTGTCCAGTGACTTTGGCAGCACCTGATCAAGTCCTTAGGAGAAAGAAACAATGGGATTTTTGGCTGTCATGGGAGTCATATAGAACAGGGTCTATATTTAATGGATTTATGAACCAGAGCCTAGGCAGTATAAACATGTAAACTACATTTTCCTAATTATAAACTCTGGTTTCAATGTATCAACTGAATTGGAGGGAATGCCCCCCCCCCAGTATTTAAAAACATGAAACAACAAAAACCCAAACCAAAACAAAACAAAAAAAAGCCAAAAATCCCAACAAACAAATAAACAAAACCAACCCAAACCCCCAAATCCACTAAAAAGACAAACAACCCACATCCGCCCAAAAATAAAGCTTCATGATCTTGTAACCGGATGTGATCGTTTGTTGGCAGTAGAAACCCTCAGTCCCATGCTCCCAATACTTAAAATTTCTAACTGTGCTAGAAGAGAATTAAGATTCTGTTTATTTTTTAAGAATTGGTTATTAAATCCAGGTTTGAACGAAACTCAATCTAGATTCTTATCCTGGGAAATAATACCACTTCAGGTCAGTAGCCTAATGATCATAACAAGGCAGGAATTTTCTAATATTCACCACCAATCTGTAGACATCTCAGTGTTTGCTGAGGTATTGCACATAGCAATGGATTGGATTATTTGTCCCATAGAATATTTCCCCTGAAATTTTTAACTTTAAAGACCTGTTTTAAAAACTGAATCTGGTATGGACTCTGTCTTCTGGAAGACAAATTTAGTTTTTCTTCTCTTCTGGACATATAGAACTTACTATGCAGTGATATTGAACTTCCATGTTACCAAACAAGAAAAAACTTGTTGCCTTGTACATCACAGAATTTTTTCCTTCCTTTTCTCTGAATGACCAAATTGTCAGCTTGATTCACTGGCATAACAAAATAAGAATATACACAAGTAATAGGACCCCTCATCCGGAAAGGTCTCATGGCACTAGGCTAACCTTACACTGATACATAATTGGGGTTGGGAATAGTTGCTAATTTTGCACATTGTTTGGTAGCATTCCACTGGGGTTAGTTTAGGAAATTAGGAAGAATTCAGCAGCCACATTAGATTGAAACCACACACTTGACCAAACTAGCTTGTGACCAGCAGGCAGGGGCTGGTGTTCCTGCTATAGGAAAGAAATTTTAGAGGCCAAAATTTAGACATAACTTTGATTATCCACCTTCAAAGATGTTGCTGGCCACATGGTATAGAGCTTGCTTGAACCAGGTTATGTCATCTCTTCAGTCCTGACTCATAGAGAGCCCTTCTAGAATCAACCACACCAGAAACTATAGTAGGTTCTGTTTATCTAGGACATAGTAATGACTAAGAGAACTTCTGTGATCATAATATGGACAGCTCCCGGCTTGTTATGGAAGTTGCACATGAAAGATTTCACTACTACTATAAAATGCATACTTAATAGTTAAATTTTATTGCCATTTCTACTCATGTAGCCAGGCTCAAGGTCTTGGAAATCCTTCTACGTGAAACTTGATGGATTAAAGCTTGATTTCTATAATGATGAAGAAGAAGCATCTAAGGTAATTTGGTTTTTTAATCTTTCTAGCAATCTCTTTGTCTACATACGAAAAAATGCATTTATAAACATTTGCTTTGGTTAAAGAATAATCAGTTCTCTTTCAAATGTCAGCTGAATGAAAATTCAGCAATTATTCCATAATACCAACTATAACACAGAATAATAAGCTTTCATAAATTTTCAAAGGTATTCCTTAAAACAAGTATCTTAGTCAAGAATTGCCTTTAAGATACGGTGCAATCATCCATTGTTCCTCCATGCTTCTTTCTATTCAGTGATCCGAGTCATAAAGTTAGAGGCATAAAAAGATGGGTGTATAGTTAGCCTGCAGGTTGGTATGGAATTGAACCCTAGCAGAAAGGACGCAGGAGACATTTTATTTTAATTTTATCCCCCTTCAGAATACCTCCACACTCCTGACCCTCAGCATTTCAGGGTCCAAATGTGAGAAGCTGGTAAATTACACCAGAAAAGAGAACACCTTCATGTTGCGGTAAGTCTTATGGAAAAGTGTGCAAATGAAAACCTACACAGCTACCTGTACAGTTCTATTTGCCTCCAGTCACCTAAGACTGTGCATTGTAAGGAGGCATAACTGACAAAAGGAGACAAAACTAACCAGAGTTCACCTTTTCCTATCCTCATTTACAGGCTGAGAGATGGGGCAGAGTATTTCTTCGCAGCACCTTCTCAATCGCTCATGGAGGACTGGCTACAATCACTACAGAATAATATAGGTATATTCGCACTTCCTTCAAGAATGAGCTGTGTTTTTAGCAAGTGATGACAAAAGAAAGAGAATGAGAAAGTGTCCTTATTTCAGCACATTTAGAGCTGTCCTTTTTGCCTATGTTAGACAGCAGTAGACAGGTCACCTGCCACCCTGCAATGCAGTGACCTGCCAGGAGAACACCCAGGGTGACCTGCAAAGCAGCCTTCCAGTTGTACTGTGGCCAACAGGGTTAGGGTTAGGGTTATTCACAGATAGAGGCCTTGCCCAAGGACTGTACTCCTCCTTTTGTTAAGGAGCTGCCTTGCATCCTGTTCAAAAGCTTTTCTTCTGAATTTGAGTCTCTTTCTGGGTACCTGTCTAGGCAGTAGCTTACCAGAAAGGGAGTCAAAGCACAGTGACAACTATGATGTTCAGAGAAAATTGTTATGGACCCAGAAAACTCTGCTTCTAATGCTATTTCAGAAGGTTTTTATTTGTGGGTTTTTTGACATTGCAGGAAACAGTAACAGATCCCATTCCACAGTGATGATGCAGCCTTTCTCTTCAAACACAGAGACCTCCCAGAAAAGACTGTGGGACTTTCCAGAAAGGGAGTCTGCTGAAAGAGTGACCAGCAAAAGCTCACTCGTGAGGTATGGACTCTGTGCTGCAAAGCTGAACAGATGTCAGTGCTGTTTGTGCTTACACAAACACCTACAAAGGGAGACTGTTCTGAGGTCAAAAAGTCCTACTCCTCTGTCACTAATGTCACAGAAATTGTGTGGCCAGCAGGACTAGGGCTGTGATTGTCCCCTGCACTTGGCAGCGGTGAGGCCACACCTTGAGTCCTGTGGTCAGTTCTGGGCCCCTCATTCAAGGAAGTTGGACCATATCCAGATAAGGGCAACAAAGCTGGGGAAAGATCTAGAGAACATGTTTTACAAGATGCAGCTGAAGGAGATGGGACTGTTTACCTGGAGAAAAAGAGGCTCAGGGGAGACTCGGACATGGAAAACACAGCCACAGCCAAATTCAGAAATGTGGCCTGTGTAAATCACTTTCTCTTGCATTTGGAGTCTAAAAATCTTGCCGACTGTGATGTGAAATCCTAGTCCTGCTGCCAGGCAGACTTTTGCTGCTGAGCTAGATGCCTAACAAGTTCTTATATATACAGTGACTTAAACTCCTCTAGATAGTATCTGATTTTCTGGTGATGCTTGTTGTTGATAGGAGAACACCTTCCTTCAAAATCAAACCGGAGAGAAAGTCTGCGGAATCTTCCAGATTTTAAGGAAGATGGAACTGCAGTGACCAAAGCCTCCATCACCACCCTAAGCCCAGAACAAAGTGGAAATAAACTGCTTCCATCTCTACTAGAAGCAGGAAGAAATAAATTACATTTGCCTCAATGAATACCGGACAATTATAACTTAACTCAGCCCTCTGGAAATATATGGATATGTTTTAAGTTAATCAATTCCCTTGAAACTTTTAAAATTATGTATTAAACCTCATAAAATCTTTAAATATAATTAAACAGAACTGCAAGCAGTATACTTCTGTGTGTATACAACAACTCTGTCATTCAGCATACCATACAAGGGACATCTACTCCAAGTTGCCTAAGGGAAGAGCAGAGGGACCTTTAAGCCAGACAGCTCAAGTGAAGTGACTCTGCAGGACAGGAATGGGGAGCACCAAGCAGAGCATGAGGCATGAGCTGAGAGCCAACTACAGCCACCTGAAAGTGGATTTGCAGATACTAACAGATTAGATTTAAGAGGTTTGGGTGGTCTATGCACCAAAAGGTAATGTTTGTTATATACTTCCTGCAGTGTTTTGTAGTCTCCACAATCTTTCATTTTTACAACACATTATCAAAAATTCCGTATTTGCCAGTTCTTTCTGGACAAAGTTACCAGGATAAAAAAAGAGTCCTGCAGTATTATTCATTTTTAATGGAATCTGAAACTTAAATAAGGCATGAACAACCTGTCTTTCAGTGTAAAAGGAGAGGAAAAGCAGGATAGCAAGGAGGAGAGATCTAGTCCCCAGACAGCAAGCTGCACCTAATCAGGTATGGTGTAACTATGAGGAGGAATATATATTTTCCCCCCTATTTGTCTCTGTTTCTGAGCCAAAGAGAAGTTACCCAGCATGAAGCTGGGGAGATAGAGCAATTTTTACTCCCAGGACAATGCAGTAGCTGGGGGCTCTTCCCTGGTAGGTGGAAGCTAAAGTCCTTAAATCCTCTAACAAGGACTTCAGCCTTGGTCCTTTTCTAGCCAGTCTGAAGCATGACTCAGTCTTTCCTTGCAATCTTCTCCTCTGCCCTGACTAATTCTCCAGTGGGGGGGAGGAGAATGCTTTACACCATGTTTATGTAAATACTTTCTGGGTACCTGCAGCATCTAGAGTTCAAATTCAGGCCGAGTCAGATCAATCACTTGCATCCAACAGGGCAATCTAATGATTTCATTTTTTTTGGCTAGTCCAGCTCTCTCGTCTGCTGCACCTCAGCCGGAGCACAAAAAAACCCCAAAAATCAAGAACCAAACCAAAAGAAAAAAAAAAACAACAGCACAGGAAAGTAATGGGAAACTGATGCATTTTCATTATTGTTAATAATTTTTAACTGCTTTTACTTAAAACCCTGCTAAAACAAAAGCAAAGGAAACCCTAACATGCTAGAATTTAAAAAAAAAAAGCTCAAGTATTTTAAACTTACCATTTAATTGACAACAGTAAAGTTCAGTGAAGGCAGCCTTCTGTACATTCTTAAATCAAACTCACAAGAGGCAAAACAAAGCTCTGCCTCCTTACCCTGTCTCGTGCCATTCCACTGAACAAGGTTTTAACATGAGAGGCAGATTTTTGTTCCACTTTTTCCCAGGCTCTCCATGCCTTTGTAAATCAGAAAATCGTCTCCCAGATTTTTCCATCCAAATTTGAAACCAGTAAATGCCCCACAAAGTTCTCAGCAGGCATTTAGCTGTAAGTAGTGCTAATACAACTAGAAAAAAACTTGTCTTGTGTTTAAGCACATAAAGACTTCCACAAGTCTGGTGCTCCTTCACAGTATTTTATTTTAATTAATGTACTATTAAACTGTTAAAAGATACAAGCAAGGAATTTCTATGAAGAATATCTAGTAGTTATAAGAACAAACTTTTGTTTCCTTTGTGTTTGGCAAGCTCTGTATTTGTGGGGATTTTCCAGCAAGATATTCATTGGAGAGCAGTGATCTGGGGTGCATTTCAGATGGGTTTTTGGCAAGTACGCATTCATCTTCAGTCATTAAGCAAACACAGCACCAGACCAGCAATGCCTCATTTATAAGCATGTCTTGTGCCTTTTCATGGTGAGGCACAGATAAACAGTTTTATCCTGGAATTGCCCGCTTTGGTTTGCATGCACTCTGCTCAGTCACAGGACAGCATGTGGCACAAGGCCAGGCAAGAATGGGGCCAAGATAAAAAAACCCCAAAACAAACACAACCTTTGGGGAACAAACACCCAAAATTTCAGAGGCCCTTAGACTCCATGTATACCCAAAGAGAACAAGGACCAAGGACCAGTACTGAGCACGGGTCACCGATGAACCTTATGTTACTGCAACTATGCTCTATAGTTCTGTGTGTTCTGGGCTATGCAAATCGGCATGCTGTGACCCAGAGTTCAAGTGTGCTTTGAGAGACAGTCTGTACCAGCTACCAGTTCCCAACAAGATGCACAAACAAGACTGTGCCAGGTGTAGGTCCCTCCACCCTGCTACACCATCAAGCCAGCAACATACTCCCTGAATGTCACAGAATCAGGGAATCATTTAGGTTGGAAAAAAGACTTCTATGACCATGGAGTCCAACTATTAACTCAGTACTACCAAGTTCACCACTAAATGCATTCCCATGTGCCACATCCATGTCACATTACAAAAACAAAATGTAATCAAAACAACACAAAACCACACTCTGACAGTCAGTAATAGAGCCCTCAGAATTTCAGGCCCTGAAATGCAAAAATACATTTGATAAAGCTATTACCATTTAAGGCTACAGTGGTACCCCATGGGGCTCCGAGGAGGTGAAAGGGCATATTTTAATTCTAGATCTCAAGTAAATATCCAACACAGAAGAAATGCGTAAGATTTTCCTTGGAGGTTCTGATGAATATGCTCTGTTTGGAATAAGTCAGAAGCAGATCCAAATATCAAATGTTAAGAAGCCTGCAAACATCTTTGACTTCTGTTTCATATTGTTCAGCATCCTTCTCTACCATCTCCCTAATACAGTGGAAGGCTATAAAGATGCTCTAAGTTCCTAGTTCAAGGCAAAGTCTCTCACTGCATTCCAAAGCAAATGAAAACCAGGCACATTTTGCCAATTATTTTTTTTTCCAGCAGTGAAGTATGATAGAAGATTTCCTTTTTCAAAAATTTGTGCTCTATTTTGTGTAGTTCCTATTAAAAATACCTTGACTGTAATGTTGGGGAGAGAAGACTGTTAAAGGTAAAAATATCCTGGATGTGAAAATGCAATTGCTATTCATTCTATTAGTGAGTTATGTTGTCCTATATTCAGTTTACATCCAGAAGGAGCACCAGCTTATGTCTTGGTCATGACTATTTCATTAAATATACTTGAGTCTATGGTAATTATTCCTCTCAAGCTTCTGCTATCCTACGTTTGTTTCAGGCTCTGGATGTTTTAACGCATAAAGGCACTGCTGGTATAAATCAATACCATTACTCATGCTTTATTCAGGACTTTCCCTCCCGCCAATGCTCAAGAGAACCATACTCACTGCAGCTAACACCATCTCTCCTTGAAATGTAACTGCCTCCTTTGTGGCAGTTTAGAGCAGCGTTTTCTGTGCCAAACTCTTGCAGGAGAACAGAGAAAAAGGAGTAACTTCTAAATCAGCAAGGGGAATCGGCCAGACAGAGGATGATTGTCTACGTTGCAGTTTGGCCGTTGTTCACATATATATGCATGACTCTTTGGCCTGACTTCAAAGCTGAGCCCACCAATTCAGTGCAAATTCTAGTTGCTCAGCCTATCTGAAAATCTGGACAGTACTGAATGCAAATGGCCAGGACTAATGAAGCATTGAAAAGACACCGACAATGGGCTCAGGATTGAAGGGACAGGGGCACACAAAGAACTATCTAGCACCACCACCATGTGCTATAACATCAAGAAGACCCTGGGAGGTCTCTGCTAACGAGGACATTAATTTCTTAACAAGTCAGACCATAGTGTGAGGCTCTTGTGGGCTGAAAACATGGGGGAATGAGATTAAATAAACCCCTTTGAAAGCTAGGAGCTTGAACAAGGCAAGATGAGAAATGTACAGGTTTCCTCAGTTTTCTGCAAATAACGAACACTGTGATGTGTTGCAATGTGACTGTGATGTGTTGCAATGTGCTGCCATAGCCTTCTGTAGGGAACAGTGCAAAAACCCAGCCTAGGGGTATCCAGAGTAGCTGGAGACATTCCCAGTCCTGCTGCTTCTCCTCCGTTCTACAGCACTCCGGATTGCCTGAAGGAGAAGGTCTTTGTTATTGAGGATGTTGTATTTGCTCAGGTTCACAAGTTTATCAAAATTTTCAGAGGAGTAGATTAGCCTAATGAGGTAGTAGGGTGAGCAGTTGTTCTCCAGATTTACTTTGCCTTCTTCCATCTCTGAGTGCCCACGCTTTACCCCTGCAGAGAAACACAAAAGCCACGACAGTGAGCTGAATCTGGAGTACTAATACATGGTGTTGCAGGGGACTGATCTACTTGGCAGAACCCAGTGTTAAAACAGCCCCCAGGAAATACTGCAAACCCACCCCACAGCTTGAAAGAACCATTCCTGGTCAGTTTTCTCAGCTACTCCTCTTTCTCCTCCTGCTAAAGCTCACTCCTGGAAATCCCTCAGCAGAGCTGGCACAAATCTTTAAATTCCTTCTTATCCTGGCCCTGCAGACTGTCATTCCTGGGCAGCGTGTCCATGGGTCAACATCCTCTCCCAAATCCTGTAAGTCTGACTCTCAGACAAGACACACACCTGGAACACCTTTCAAAATTCATGACCATCCCTCAATTAGCAGTACACAAGTATACATTTACCAGCTAGAGTGTGTACATACAAGGAGGCCTTGGGAGCCTGTTGCAGAGTGCATAGGTACAGATGGACCACAGCACCCCACATCAGACTCTCAGCAAACCCCACATTGGTTTCAGGTTAACTCGGCCTCTTGGATTTGACAACATCCATACACCCTGTTAGGTCAATGCTTTTGCTTAAAAGGACACCCTAATTACCTGCACCAGGGACTTCAGCAGTCTTACTTTTATGTTTCTACAAAAACTCGGCAACCTTTCTTTGCTGTTTTTTTTGTCTACCTCCTTGCAGTCTGAACCAAATATGCCCAAAGTGCAAATGTAATGTGAGAGGACTGTCAGCAGGGTTACAAACAGACTGCTGAGATATTCCTTCTGATGTCAACCAGAAGCTCATGAAAATGACATGTGAATTTTGCTTCAAGACATAGCAGGTCTAACCTAGTGGTTTCTGGGCAGTGTGATCTCAGGGTGTTGGGCACAGGCTGTCACTAGAAGTGGCTGTATTAAAAATACCCAATGTTGCTTCATTGAGCCTCCCAATATTCAGAGAGATGCATTATCTATGTTACTTATGTCCAGATAAAGCTGCACCTGCCTCAAGCACACAAAAGCACAGCCTATAACACCTTCATTGTAAATGGGTACTTCACAAATTGAGTCCCTCTAGAATCTAAATAGTCAAAAACAAGAAAGAAAAGTGCCCACATTCCACAAGGTGTCTCTCATCCACCTAGAAACCAAAAGGTCCACTGTTAAACTTGAATCCACAAAACCAGATTGCCCAGGTCCCTCCTTTCCCAACCACCCACATCAGTTACTGGTTGTCAGCTTGATGGATGAATCACTGACTGCTCAGACACATGCAGGTGAGCATAGCTCACCAATTCGGGCCTGGAGCGCTAAGAACCTGCAGCAGCTGCTTTGCTCTGCATCGTCTCATCTATCTTTCATTCTGAGAGATTCCAAAATCCACACCTGCTTTACCTTCCAGCCACTGCTCAATGACCAGATCTCACCACACACTGCTATTTGGACCTTCTCCAGCCTCCACTGAACAAGCCTAGTTCCCTCTACACGGTATCTCTTCCTTTAATCAGAGCAGAAAAGCACCTTTACTTAAACTTTTGCTGCTGTTCCTATCCCTCCCCAAATGCTCCCTCAGAGACACCCATTCTGCTGAGGTCCCACTCAGGAGCACAGTAGAATTTTGGGGAAAATTGGAAGGAGAGGGAATGCTCTGTCTGCTCTACTGAGCAGGAGCCAGGGAGAGCAGAAGTTCTACATGGCCTGACAAATTCCTGTGGAAAGCTCTTTGGCAAGCATGGGACAAGGCCCTTTTCTGGAAGGTAATACAGGTTGGCCCTTGTGTCTGCACCACAGACAAACAGAGGTTTTCTGGAAGCTATTGCAATTCACCATCTTTCAGAAAAGAAAAGAACCTACTTCTCCCACCATGCTTGGACCAACACACCATAGAATGGTAGGCCAAGACAGGAGGATCAGGAACTTTTATCTTCTTACCCTTATTACACAGAGCCAAGCTATGGCCAGTGGTGCCCAGGGACAGAGTAAAAACAATGGGCACAAGCTGAAACACAGCAGGTTCCTCCTCAACACCAGGAGATACTCTTACTGTGGGGGATCACTGAGCAGAGAAACAGGTTCCCCAAAGAGCAAGCTGACTCTCCATCCTTGGAGACCTGCAAATCCATCTGGACAGGGTCCTGGACAACCTGCTCTATGTGAACATGCTTGAGCAAGGACCTTGGTCATAGTGACCCACCCAGTCTAGGCAGTGCTTTCCAACACTGTGTGGCACTGAGTTGCTTGGACTGTATCCTCCATACTTGGCAAGTGGAGAATGGCCTGCAGGTGTATGGAGATTGCTCTTCTGCCTATCATCAGTGGAAACATAGCAGGGGTACAGCACAGTACATAGTTTTGTTGACTGAATTTACCTGGCTCCTTGAATTCCTTAAAGGTGTCATTCACCAGGGGGAAATGGATTACTATGGGTGCTCTGGGGTCCTCAGCATCCGAAAAGATATAACATTCCTTTGGATTCTTCTTCTCTTCTTCACTTAGCTCCACTTTGGGGAATGGGATCTTTTGAATTTTGCAATATTTGTATGTCATCTCTAATTGCTGTGGACACAAAATATCACAGAGTTAAAGCTCCAAGCCAAGAATCCGGTTTACCCAGGTATCCTGGAAATACTATGGCATCTTAACTCATTCCCTAGAATCACTCTGAAATGAAGTCCAAAGTAGCCACAGTACTACTTTCGATCACCATTCACTATAAGCTCAAAAGAATGACCCAAAACCACACCTAAAATTCGTCATGACAGAGCAGGAGAGATCAAGAGCATGTCTCCAGCAAACAATGGTTACTGCAATTCCCTAAGGATCCCAGGAAATGTATGCTGTAATCTACTATAGAGAAAAGAGCCTAACAGTTTCTATAGTTCTGCTCTTGAAGGAAGTTTCTTTCCTTCTTCAAGATACAGTGATCGGTTTGCTCTTGAATATATGATCAAGATTTAGATGGCCACTTACTTAAAAGTTTTAATAAGACAAGAATAGTTTTATGGGGAATGCAAGGAGCAGAGTAAGTTAATCTTCTCACCTTGAACACATTCCCCAAACCATAATCAAGGGATATAATGACATCTACATTCCTCTCTGGCTTGAAAAGTGCTGCACCACTGGTGTTGATGAAGTAGCCAACATCTATCAGACACAGGTATTTCTGCAGCGGTGTCAGATTGTTAGGGAAAGCATCCAGTATAGTGTCTGAAAAACATTTTTAATATAGTTAGTGGTGCATTGTTAGGAAAGAAAGAGTGAGTAATTCTGTCTGTGCTACATATTAAGGGCAGCCCCTTGGTTGCCCTCTAGACCAGGGTCACCTCCCTCCATAATGCAAGCCCACAAACATGGCCTCAAACAGCACATCTGGGCACATCTGGCCTGTTACCACACTCTCCCAGGGACACTCACAAAGGCAGGCCATGAGGCAGCCAGGCAGAGGACAGGTGATACACAGACTCCACTGACCTCACAGCTGCTCTGGGGAGTCATTTTTCACAGAATACAGACTTCAACAGATTTTTTTCCCCCTAAGAACTGGGAAAAATGTAAACAACAGAAACAATTTCACAGTGTAGCAACACAGCTAACAAATGCAATACATCATTGCACTTTTGCATTGCTCTTTTTTTGCTTTTGTAATCTCAGGGTTAGACTTCTCTCTCAGGCTGAAAAATGACTTAACCTGCTTTCAGTGGTCTCATATAAGTTATCTTAGCCATGCTGCAAAAAGATACCACATCAGGCACACAGCATGTCCTACCAACAGCTTAAAATATTGCTTCAATTAAACCTTACACTAATGCCAAAAGGAGCCAAAAGAGGATTATACCAACTGCCAAGCTGAGATCTAAAGCTATCAGTTTCTGATAGCTACACTCTTATTTCTCTGCTCGCAGCCTCATCAGTTTGCCCTGCAGACATCAAGTACTCTACTGTTTCCCTAGTACCCTTCTAGTCACATGAAACAGGAAACATTTTTCATGGTTTTAAATACCAAAATGATGGTTTAAGAGTGTTCCTCAAGTTCACAAAACGAGGCAGCAAAGCCCAGAGCAGAACACTTGAGCCTTAAATGGATGTGTTTAGGTATTTGAAGAAACTGTTGATCACAGAAATACTGCAGCATTTCAATTCATTCAATCTCTCTGCTTCCTTGGCCTCATTCTGTAGTGTTGATTTAAACCATGCAGAGTAACTGTAGCTTGTTCCATAGTCTGGAATGCTTCACAGCAGCTTGAAGTAATAACTCATAATTTTTCCATTCCTTCCCTGTCAAGTCTTTACCAAATGTGCTTATTTTACCCTTCAAGGCTGCCGAGAATTCACAGATTCTGCTGTAATGAGAGACGCTTGCAGTCCCTCACTGAAAAAACAGAGCATATTTTTAGTTTTAT
The DNA here is from genome assembly GCA_026770055.1 of Myrmophylax atrothorax. Classification (NCBI taxonomy): domain Eukaryota; kingdom Metazoa; phylum Chordata; class Aves; order Passeriformes; family Thamnophilidae; genus Myrmophylax; species Myrmophylax atrothorax. The sequence continues at coordinate 26,214,388 of JAOXXN010000065.1, read as the reverse complement.
TTGGTCCAGTGAAAATTTTTAGTTTAAATTCCATTACCCTCTTTTTCTTATCACAGAGATGGAACTGCGCAGAATTCATTCATGGCTGGATATCTGAACTAGAAGTAGGCATTTCCTTGTGAGAATCTCTCATCTCACATCCAAAATGAGACTTTAAAGAAGTCCTGTCTCAGGAATTCCCTTGAAAGTGTGAGCTCTACTCTAAATGCATTAGACTAATTCCAGAGTATTAGTTCTCAATATCTCACAAGGAAAATTAAGCATTTAAAGTCTTGTTTTAATATGTCAGATAACCTCAAATGTAGGGAAGCCTTTAAAACAAACCTATTTTGAAGACTTCAAATACCACAAGACCATAATTTCTGCACAAAGACCTGGCATTTCCTCTTGCTCTTAGGGTTTATCTTGGTCTTATGCAGGCAGTCAAAAGAAGACGGAAAATCTGCTACTTTTTCCCAATCCAAACTTTCAGTTTCCCCTTTCCACTCCAGACTTCAGGCTTTCTGTATATTTTACTTTATTTGTGGAATGTCTACCCTGAGATAGTCTTTAGTGTACCTATGCTCACCTCCTCAAAATCCTCTTGAATTCTGCTTCTACCCATTTGTATTAAAAATTATTTTAAAAAAAATTAAGGAAAGTTATTTTTTAACATTTACTAACTGACAATTTCGTCCTTCATCCAGCTTCTTAAGCCACTCACTTGCTCTCTCTGTCACCTACCCTTCTTATGCTACATGTTTTTTCCTTCTCTCTTTTGTTTTCTTAGAGGAGACTCTTTTGAGACACTGACTTCACTAACTGAACATTTTGAAAGCAGGTAGCACACTATGGGCTCTGTCTTCGTCCACAAAAAGCACCACTATCTCTTGTCATTGTCAGCAAACCATGTAGCAATGGCAGAGAGGGACAAAACATGTTGTAACTTGCACAAAACAAGAGATAAAACACAAGTTGCCAAAGAGAAAGACTCGGAGGAGGCAGAGGACATGTGCTTTCTTGTTGTTAACCTTAATAATATGGGGTCCTCCCACACATCTACCTGTTTATGGAATAAATGAGGGTACTGGGATTATAGGAAGGTTTTTGATGCACAAAACCTAAGCTCCATCATTTTGCTATCATTTCACAGATTGTTTCATAGATTTTGAGGTAAAACTGTTACAACTGTTTACTTTGCCTACCTGCAGGGCACAGGGCATAGAAAATTGCTCATCAAGTCTGTGTATTCTGTTTCTTTAATATATACAGTCTAACCCTATGTGACTTGAACTTTCTGTAGTGGGATCTCAGTATTTTTGTTTCTGAGGGGTTAAAGAGGGGTCTCTGCATAGATAAATCATCAAGCAGAAATATCAGACATATGGGCAACCACATGCTTGCAACCAGGCCTTTCCTTCATCTGATCTACATAATAACCTGCTCTTTTATGCTTCTGGTGTTACCTTTGCTTCTTGACCTCAAAAGATTCTGCCCTTCCTGAATCTTTTGACTACTGTACCTATGCAGAGTGGCAAACTTCATGTAGAAGAGCATGTTTTGACACAAATTAGATATCCCCAGAAGTGAAAGAGCACCCCATGGACTAGTTCATTTGAACCTGTTATTCTAAAGCAACAGACACTGTGAACATAGTTCCACCTCAGCAGATTTCCAAACCCTGAAAAAAATATCTCTAAATGTGAGTTTTCCAAAGTCTAAAAAAAAAAATCTGAGATGTTACCTGCACAATGCAGCTAACTCTTTGTTGCAGTTACCTTTCCATTCAATAAATTTTTTCTGATGAATATAATCCTTATGAAATTCTAAGCCTCTCAGGAAGTTATGAGACTTTCCCAGTAGTGGGCGCTTGGTCATAATGTCCTGAAACATTTCATACAGCTTCCCTGACAAACAGGATGGAGGTTCGATGACAGTGATATCATCCTCAGGGGAATGTTTTTCTGAAATAGAGAAGAAACTATGAAAAAGACAAAAAACCCCAGCAATCTGTTCTGCCAGAGACATTTAACGGACAGTTGCCTGTGTTGTCTTTCTGTGGGTGCCTCCCCTCCCTGTTGCAGGCTGCAGGAAAACAGGTGTACATAACCCCACCTCATTTAAACAAAGAGATATTTGGTTTTCTTTAAAGCAACCACAGCTTTGGTCTTTTTCAAATGACTTACTGGCTTTGACTCTGCCCACAAGTAAAAGCCACCCTTCTTAGCAGTCACAGGTGGAGTCATGTAACAGACCAGGAGGAATTTTTAAATGAGAAACATTTGTAACTAGCATGGAAGTGTGCTGAAGGGGAAGGGGAGAGGGGAAGAGAAGGGAAGGGAGAGGGAAGGTTTGGGAAGGGAAGGGAAGGTTAGCAGCAATTTGGAGAGAACATGTGAGAGATTATTCACTAACAGCACCAACAGTGTACCTTTCTTAAGCCTCCCCTGAACAGGAAATATTGTCTGGTCAAAAATAAATACTGATTTTGAAACTCTTACCTATATCTACCATATCTTGGGCCCATCGTTCCCAGAACTCATTTGAATTTGAGGACCAGTACAAGCCATCCAGCAAATTCCTAGTAAAGATGTTTGTCCAAAGACCTGCAAGTCAAACCACATAGTGAAAATACTGCACTACCACATGCTAACCACTGATATTACAAGTGTCCATGCCCCGTATTATTGGTCCTTATGAATGTACCCTGCCATGATCTAGTAAATGGACTGGAGTTGGACCAAGGGTTGGACTTGATGATCTCGGGGGTCTTTTCCAACCCAATCTATTCTATGATTCTATGATAACACAGCTTAAGCAACAGGTTTCACAAAGTTCAAAAATAATGTTGTCAGCACTTCAGTGCTCTTTCTCAAGAGGTAACTACACACAGACCATTCACTGCATAACAGAGAGTAACAAGAGGTATCAGTCACTCAAATGATATGTGGACCTGTGAGAGAAAGCAAGCTTTGAAAGTTTGGTGAAGCTGTATACACATTAGGGTTTTCTTTAAACTGATTTATCCTTTAAATTGATCTCCCCCCATTTTTCCCTTTCAGGCATGTTTTTTTTTCTGTGGAGTGAGACTGGTCCAGGATCAAAATAGAATTGTCTCCATATGTGAGTCTGCTTTTGGAAAAGAAAGAACTGTTCTTTGCCATTTAGCCCCATGCCAGGTACTTACATGAGGAACAAATTCAGTCTCTAGCAGACTTCACAATGAGAGATATATGATTTTTGTCTCTACTGGACCCTTGTCTTTGGTATCAAAACTAAAACTCTTGCAAGGACAGATGGGTTCCTCTGACTAGCCGCTTGTCCCCTTTTCTTTACCTTTAGTGGCAGAATGGCCAGTCAAGGTAGCAGTTCAAGGTTACGAGGGCTTCCCTCATCCTTATGAACAAAGAGGATTAGTGGAACCACTCTCAACCCACAAAGCTCAGGTCGCTCTCACATCTGTTGGTTGTTTTAGACTATGTATTTTATTTTCAGCTCCTTGCGATTTTACCCCAATAGAGCATTGTCTAGAAACAGTTTGTGAAGTTGAAATGTTGATGACTGCTCAGGGAAGGGAGGCTTATTATTTCTTCAACTTGCCTTTTCCACCACCTTGTTTGGTTTAGAAAATGGAAGGGGAACCATGCTGCAACTCTCCCAGATCTTCACAGGTTAAAAGGGAGGACAAAAGGAAAGAAGATTTACAAGGAGCAGAAGTGTACAAAAGGGGTAAAAAGCCCATTGAATCAAGATTAGAGCAGACCTGCTGGCAAGGATTGTTGTACACAGGCCGTTGGCAGGCAAGTATTGTGATTGACTATATTGCATTGTTAGGTCACCTTCCAGATAGCAGATACGAGATTCTGGCATCTTCCTCACTCGCCTTCCCATGAAGAACTTGCTGTCAAAATATTCTGAAGGAATGGAGACTCCGTATTTTGGTATGGCCACCTCATAAGGAGAGAAATCTGCCCACTCTACAAAAGAATTGACACATGGCATGTTTACTGTAACAAAAATAAGAAAACAAAATCTTCCCCTGTGGATAAACTATCGAGAAGCTTCATGAATCTTGCTCGTCTCAGCAGCTCGGTACTCTCCATACCTTTGTACTCCAAGCTGCATCATTTACCTCCATACAGAGAGATGATTTGCATACAAAAGGATCTAGCCTTTTCACCTCAGAAAAAGTCTAACATTAGGTTCAAATGCTTAAATATCTATTACTATATAAAGACTCTGGCATCCCACTTGCCTCTCTAAATCAAGAGCATCAGCTGTACAACATACAAGTGTGATCTAAACTGCAAGGAATGACAGGCACGAAAGTGAACCCAAACCTGGCAGACTACATGATATAACAAAGCAGCCCGAAGACACATCAGCATAAAACTAAAAAGTGTCACAATGTGGGTATGGCTGTGCAGTTTTCTGGCTTAAGCTGTTCTGTACAGGCATTGCAGTAGAACAGTAGCTACAAACCTAATGAAATGTAAGCCCTAATTACTTTTTCCTTATAGAATCTCCTCATTTAATACCCTTTCTTGAATGTGGCCTGTGTCCATTTAAAGGGTGTCATATCCCAGTCATCATACTCCACTCCATTTTCATACCTTCATCAGTGCAGTATTTAGGAAAGTGACACATTTCAGAGCACCTCTAGAAACTGAGAAAGCACCAAAGACATTTTTTTAGGTGTGGAAGTGAGGCAGAAAAATATCAGATGATTTGCCTCCACTCACTCATAATGTCTGTGGCAACAGTAGGACTTCATCTCTAGGTGAAGTAAGACTTCAGATTTTCAGAAATGTTCTGTTTATGGCTGAGGATGTTACCCAGCAGATCCACTCTTTCTAACCAACTCTCAGCAGTTTGCAAAAAAGACAAATATTTTATTAAAAGATGAATACTGAGTGAGGGCAAGCAAAAGATGGATTAGCCCTTTTTCTGCAGACACACACTCCCTCCCTCTAAAATATCTTTTGTTCATACCCAGAATCAGAAGAAACTCTAGGAACACTTACCTCTAAATTTGAAAGTACCAAACTTCTCATCTTTCACATTGAGGACTGCATAGAAAGGCAATGGGTTTTGTCCATGCTCCAATGCCTTGCGCTGGTCTGTGAGTTTGTACTTTCTTGGCTAATCAATGAGACAAAAAATGACAGTAAATCTCTGGAAGAGTATTAATACTGACACAATCTACCTGAGTATGGATTGATAACAGATATTTTACAGCACAGAGGAATCTGTGAGTCACAGTTTTATACAAGACCTTCACGTTCCTGCACTTTCCTTCCTAGTGGCCTTTTTGGGTGCCTTTTTGATACCTAGTAACTTCTTCGTTAGAATACCTAAGTGTCTTGATTTCCTGCATCCCACACATCTTTACTAAGGCTGAGATTAATGTTCACATGAGGACAGATTACTCTTGCTCATAAGTTTGAAACTAGAAACAGACTTCAAAGGATCTTATTCTTCAAAGGGGTGGGAGCTGGGGTGGGGGGGATCGGAGTGGGAATCACTCAGCTCTTCCTGAAAGTTTCCCTACTGAAGTTGCTAGCCTTTGGGTACCCTAGTACAGAGGCACCTTCAAACCATTATTTACCCTGGAAAATCCTGGCTACAAGATCCTCTGCCATAGTTTACAAATCACACTGGGGTGCCTCAGTCTCTTTGAATTTGTTACACACATTACATCATGCCCTCAAAAAGTAAAGCACTAAAGAAAACGAGCGGGTGTTTCTCTGTTGTGTGGCAGGACCATGTACATACCCGGTCATGTAAGAAAATTTCCTGAACAAGTGACCACAGAGTTGTAAAAGATGACACGTGTCCTGCTTTTGCCCTTTCAGTGAGTTCCTTGTGGTAATACTTCAAATGGTCTATAGACATAAGATTGAGTTTGCATTTTGTCACTTTTTCTTTTACTGCCTTAAGTGGCCCCTCCAGAGACTTCTGTGACCAGTCAGCATGCTCATACAGGTCTGCTAAGGTCCTAAGCAGCAGAAATGTGAGAAAATCAATTTAGATGATTTTGGAAAATTGCTATATTTACACAATCACTTTAATCAACTGAGAGAATCAGCAAGCCTAAACTGAAGTTATAATTGAGAGCCAACAGTAAGAGCTTCACCAGGCAATTATGTTCACTTGTTAACAATGTAAATCTTTAAAAGAGGTGCATCTCTCTCACTGTGTGGAAATGTAGTCCCAGTCATTCCCAATCAAATCTCATTTTCTATACGCACCATGTTGAGCCAGAAGCCCCAGTGAGGTAGGTAACACAGTCCAACAGATTCAGCTTCTGAAGAGCTAAGAGGTGGCCGAACATAGCTGACATTGCTCTGAGACCTCCACCTGTGGCCATAACAGCTATTACTGGGACCTGTTCAAAACATAAATTATTATCCTCACAAAGCTACTCCCTTGCCTATTTGGAAAAGTCTAATTACAGCTTGAAGGATTTCCTCAGCAGGCTCCACTGGAGGACAATGAAATTAAATCAACATTTAGCCAGTCTTTACCAGTACCTTCTTTAAATTAATCCCCAGACACTCAGTGGGTTCTCTTAATGCCAAAACTTGGATGAGTTTGAATATGCAGTGATTTTAACTTTCCTGCCTACTCTTGCTCTTTATAATTGGAATTGCAATGATTAATAATAGATAATTATATAATTTTATTATAAATAACAAAAAATTGCAGAAAATGCAATTAAGAATGGATTATGGAAGTTTTTTGAACTCAACAGAGTTCAAAAAACCCAAAATGATTTTTCAGACAACATTCATTCAACAAATATAATTCCAACAAGAAAACAAATTTTCCCCTAAAAGTTCACCCTGGATCTTGGCAACACAAAGTACTTCAGCTTGTTACTAGGCTGTATATAACAAACACAATGCCTCACATCTTGCTGACCCATCACACTGTTGGATATCTGGCTATGAAGAGTAGTATATTACGTCCTTGGGAATTTGACCCATGGAAAAGAATGGAGGCGTGAATAGCTGAGCTGAAAATTTACATGAGTAGGGGGTATGTCCCACTGAGAACTTCTGTTCTGCTGCCATTCAAATCAACGCGTTTGTTATGAACACAGAAAAACTACTAGAAATTTCAAAGGGATTTGTGCCAATTCTAATTCAGTAGACCCACACTCCATGCTTAGATTCCAATTCACAGACCTCATGTCCATGTAGATCTCTTTTCAGATGAAGAACTCTTTTCAGGGCATTGGCAACCACTCTCTTCCTTTTTTGCAAGAATTGTTGTTCTCCTTGGCACAGATCATACCCTAAGCGCACATCTAATTTTCCTGTGCTGAAATACAAATAAACCCACAAGATTGCTGCTTAAAATGTATATGGATCTATTTTCAGCAACAGCACTCTACTAAATACCATAGAAAAATCATGATTCCTTGTTCAGATATTTAAACAGAAATGCATCTTCCAGTTTCAAGGAAATCAACGGCTTTGCTTCTACCTGGTGTCATTATTGTCTGAATAATGTAAGTAACCTACCAGTGTAATGTTTACTGTTAGCTAAGGATAGCAAATATGAAACAAGAAAAGCTTAGTGTCTTTTAGTAGCTTTGAAAGCTGAGTCCTTTCTATTCCTGCTTCATATAATTCCTGAGTAAAGGGTGTCTTGAACCTAACAAGGTCTTTCTTGGGTATTTGTAACACAGATTTATACACAAACAATACAATGATAAAGATATTTGCATAATTTTGTTTGGTTGTGGTTGTTGTCTGACTCATTATTTTACAGTGTAACATTTTGCCTTTCCCCTAGCTTATACTTCTTTCTACTGGTATTGCCAGAGCCACAAGTCTATTTTACTCAGAGTATATGGGTGGTTTGAATAATGTATGTACTCTGGATGTATTGCTAGTTTCAAAATCCCTTTTTCCCTTTGCCTTCTTCCTGTGTCCTTTTTGAAGAAGCCTTCAATCTCAGTCTTTGTTTCTTTGATGCAAAGGACACTTAGTGATTAAGTTCCTCACTTTTTGAAACTCATTTGGTTATTTTGCATCTTGGTGTGACTCCTTTGCCCCAAGGACATTTAACTTTGATGTGTTGTGGTGCCTCTTTAATGGTGACTTTTATTATATTTCACCTTTAGTCTTGTGCATACCTTGTATCTAAATAAAAGATACTCTGTTCTAGATTTCACAGTTCAAAGAGCAATAAAACTTTTAGAGGAAAAAAACATTCCTCTTACCAATCATTAAGTTGGAGGTACAGCTGCAGTGGCACATTCTGCAAACAAATAAATAACAGCAGGAATATGAATCAGTGGGGAAAAAGAGAAGCTTTGAAATCCAGATTTTCCATGTCTCCTGGAATATCCCACCACTACTACCCTGTATAATTTCTTTTTTTTTTTTTTTTTAAACTATAGCAGAAAAGAGATGGAAAGCAACTAAATGGCAAGCATATTGTATAGAGAAGTAAAAGAGGTTGGAGGGGTCAAAGTGGCTAGACAAACAGGCTGTGAAACATGATTTCTTCCTCACTGTGAATATACCTCCATGAACCATCTTAAGCCAGCAGCAGCACCACATTGCCACACTCTGCACCCAAATGCACTGGTTGCATTTACTGCCTCACAGTAGAACTTACACTGAAACATTCGTGAGGATGAAGGAAAGCAGACAGATAAAGAAACAGTGACAGAAGAAGAAACACAAGTGGCCTCATCCTTTCAAAAATCTGGAAATAAAAGACAATCCAAAGAGAGGTAGGGAATCACTAGTGGCAAAACAAACATTCATTCTTCCTTCTAGTTATGGGAAAGGCTGCTGAGAAATTCTCCTACTTTTGCTTCTCATGAGCTGCAAGGTCTGGAAAAGGACGTCCTGCTACCATTAACAGATTTACCTGGCCACACAGCAGCATTATTACTGCTTTTAAAGCAACTTAGAGTTATGTCTCTCCACCAGTTACCATCATGACTGTACACTTCAAAGAATATGGCAGCATTGTTTTCTGAGGGCATGATTCAATGTATCTAACTTTAGCCATCTAAAATTTAGGTTTATAGACTGAGATAACCACCAAGGATTGATAAAGAGGAGCAGGGCATCCCAAAACCTTGCTAGGGGTATAGAACATTCTCCTTTAACTGTAAAAGTACAGCAGAAGTTGGTCTGAAATGCATCACAAATTGGCCAGGATGGATTCCCAATTTTGATTTAATTGACAGAAAATTCATATCTCTCTGAGAAAACTAACCTTTTTCATGGAAAACATGTATTCACCCAAAATTCTCACTCAGATTTACTGCATTGGGGGTTTTTTAATATTTGATGGGAAATACTGAGGGTTATTCTACTCTTCCCTCCAAAAGACCATACAAATTGTGAAACACTTACATGTCTTACAGGGAGAGTTACTTTCACTTTATGTCCAACGGGGAGAAACTTCAGTGGTACTGTTAAGGTATCACTTAAATGGCTATTGTCATCTTCCTTATCAGAAACTTTCTATATAAGACAAAAAACATGGGTTGTATTCACAGAACAGAAATTCTTTGCAGTTTTGGTGACATGGAAATAATCAAGCATTATTAACAGTATCACACAGTGCCCATTACCTGCAGCCTGACTTTTAGAATTGGCTCCCAAGCCTTCATGCAATGGAAGTAGAAAGTATCTGTGTCCTCTGTAGTCTTCTGTGTTCCCTCATGAGATGCAGGCACCGACAGCACAAGATTTTTACCCTCTAGTGAAAACAGGTTTGTTTAGAGAATAATACTGCTGTTCAGGCAAAATAGCTAACAAAGTTGACAAAATTTCTACTGGAGTAATTTTTTTCTGTGGTAGCTCCTCTGTAAGCTGCCACACTGGCAAGTTTCCTACAGCACAGGAACTGGTACTCCTGCCTTTACCCCATAGCTTGGAGTGCTCCTAGAGTCAGCACCCTCTCACACTTCCACCAGCAAACTTTAATGTGCCCAAACTTGATAGCTTCAAGAAAAAGATACAGAGATCAGCATTGCAACTGGAGGCAGTTCAGGTACATTCATTGCATTATATTTTACTATTTAGAATATTTATCATTATATATGTAAGTGCCTCCATCTAGCTCTGAACAACTGTGATAGTGTTGATTTGATCATGTCCTCACTTCACAGAGAAATTGCCATACCTTTCAAATACTTCCTGCTTTCATTAATGTCCACTTGCACTTCCAGGCAGCAAACCTCACGGGCCTGTAAAAGACAGGAATAGAAAAGGGTGAAAATAGCAAATGCCACGTCTGCAGCAAATAATGAAGCATCATGCAGACTAACACTACCTATAATATAGAGCCAGCTGAACTGGTCTCAGTGCTGGGAGCAATCCAGCTGCACAAGAGTAAAATCAGAGCTTATCCCAGGACAGTATCCCAGTTGCACAGCTTCAGATAGTCCATACACAGTAGTGCGTTGCCAGAGATTGTTAACCCATTCAAGTTATCCCAAAATCAGGAAAACTCCATACAACACAATGGTGCCCAAACAGCTACACATATATCTAATAATAATTTAAGTAGGGTGGGGGAAAACACCTAGTAATGAGTTTCTGTGTATTGTGGCAGTGATTAGTCTACAAGGCAGCTTCTTACTGGCCCTCATGTAGGGAAATCATGGATTTATTTCACCCTACCCTTCACCTGAGTCACTCCAGTTCACCTTTAATAAGTCATGCCGGGACAGTTTTCCAAGTCATTTCAGGAACAATGCATGCCAATCATTATAACTCTTATGCCTCACACAGAAAATGAGGAGGAAAGAACAGAACATGTGTTACTTTGCCCCAGGGGAAGTAAGGGCTAGCATCTGGAAACCATGAGCAGGCTTGGGGTGGTTGGCACGAAGTACTTTGTACTCCCTAGCTGCTGGGCCAGCCCAAGGAGATAGGCAGTGTACCACATGCTGACTAATACCAAAATGGGGCTCTGTGTTTCAACAACTAAAATAACGCTTCATTAAAAAACTCATTTCCCAAAAAGCTGTTACGTTACATATCCTTCCAGTCATAAGCACACTGAATACTTACTACTGCCTTCTACAGACTCATGTCTTTTATAACCTTTGTTTTTCCTGCCAAATGCCATACTGTATTATGTGAAACACAAGTAGTTTTAACTTTAAACACCAACAAATATGGGGTTCTGCAAGAGTAAAAAACAACAGCTTGGCAACATATTGACATCTATAATAACTGAGAACTTCAGGAAACACAACTTCTGTTTTTGCATGGAGTGGGCAAAAGTTAAGCCATAACAAATGGGAACCATCCCACATCTTTCACTTTACAACACACACCATGCTCTTATCTATCATGTCAGTTTCTGCTCTCTCTATAAAATGACAGATGGATTCCAATGAAGAAGAGGAGAGAATCAAAATGGAGGAAGAGTCACTCCAAGATAAATGCATATGTGAACCTTACCACTAGGACATCATTGGTAATTAGGCGCTCTGGAGGGCCAGGACTGAAAAGACAGAATCAAATAACAATAAAAATCAAATGAAAGCTGTGTATCAGGCTTGTTGATTTTTCTTTTAAAACAGCATTTTCATCACCTTTCCTGCTTAAAATTGAATATAGTTATTTTATCATAATTTGTTTTCTAAAAGGCAAAATACACAAATGCCTGCTAAGCACATGAACCAAAATATAGTAGCCAAACAAGAAGACAGGAAAGCACATAAAAATAACAGTGCTTAAAACTATATGCTAAGATACAGCAGAACAAAGACATATTGGTCTATGTGGGATCACATCATGCTATTATAAATGACCATATGCCTTCGCAAAAGCAAAGACTACTATTAACGTGTTCTGAAAATACTTATTAGGAAAGACATTTCTGACTATGCCAGATTATAATTTACAACTGATCACAAATGAATGGCAAATAAGAATTAGCTCCCACTGTGCTATATGTATGACTGCAAAACACAGAGTAAGCAATAAAAAGTCTTTGTCCCAGATATTTTGTCTTGTAAGACCTAGGTCTCCCACTGAATGGATGTGGTTATTTAATAATGTGAGTAACCTATAGAGTCTCCTAACAACATCTTTCATTAAGTTCAATACTCCAACACCCCTATGTTACACACATTCGTAAGTGCTTTCATATATCTGAAAGGACCATTAAAGTTATGTAGTATGTAGCCTTTGAATTTCCACAAAGTCCAGGGTATTTTACTAAACACCACTTCCAGCCTTAAAACTTCTATTTCAGCTGTAAAATATATTTAAATATAAATGACTAGGTTTGACTTCCAAGGATGGAGAATTACGCACATGCCTTATAACTTAAATGGTGAAAGATGCTCCTCTTATTTCTAGTCTGAATCCAGTTTCCAAGCGCTGCACTTCACTCTGAACTTTTGACATATCTGGCTGTGACTGCTTCTGCATTTGCATGAGATGATTGCACCACCTCTTAAGGTATCTCTCATAGATAAATTAAGTACAGTCTCCTGAGTTTCACTGTGAGTGAAATTAACCAAGAACACCAGTGATTTTTACAAAATCACAGAATATACCGAGTTGGAAGGGACCCACAAGGATCATTGAGTTCAACCCTTAGCCCTGCACAGGATCATCCCCAAGAGTTTCATCATGTGCCTGAGAGTATCATCCAAATGCTTTTGCCAGGCTTGATGCTGTGACGATTTCCCTGAGGAGCCTATTCCAGTGCCCAGCCACTCTCTGGGTGAAGAACCTCTTTCTAATATCAAACCTAAACTTCCTCAACACAGCTTCAGGCCATTCCCTCAGATCCTGTCACTGGTCACCAGTGAGAAGAGATCAGTGCCTGCCTCTCCTCTTCCTCTCACTAGGAAGTTCTAGACTGCAATGAGGTCTCCCTTTAGTCTCCTCTAGGCTGAACAGACCAAGTGACCTCAGCTGCTTCTCATATGGCTTTCCCTCAAGGCTCTTCACCATCTTCGTTGCTCTCCTTTGGACACTCTCTAATGGCTTAAAATCTTTCTTACATTGTGCCACACAAAACTGCACACAATATTCAAGGTGAGGCCACACCAGTGCAGAGCAGAGTGGGACAATCACCTCCCTCAACCACCTGGCAATGCTTTGCCCTCCAGGACACTGTTGACCCTCCTGGCTGCCAGGGCACTGATGACTCATATTCAACTTGCCATCCACCGGACCCGTCCTCTAATTTTTCAAGATCTCTCTGCAGGTCCTTGCTGCCTTCGAGGGAGTCAACAGCTCCTCCCAGTTCTGTGTCAGCCGCAAACTTGCTTAGTATCCCTTCCAGTCCTTTTTCCAAGTCATTTATGAAGATGTAGAAGAGCACAGGGCCCAAGATGGAGCCCTGTGGAACCCCACTAGTGACAGGGCACCAGTCTGATGTCACCTCATTCATTATTACCCTTTGTGCTTGACCCATGAACCCATTGTTCACCCATCACATGCTGTGTTCATCCAGCTGTGTGCTGGGCAATTTGTCCAGAAGGATCCTGTGAGAGACAGTATTGAAAGCTTTACTGAAATCCTAAAAGATGACATCAACTGACTTCCCTTGATCAGCGGGGTGGGTTACCCTGTCAAAAAGGGAAATCAGGTTTGATAAGCAGGACTTTCCTCTCATGAAGCTGTGCTGGATGTGACCGATGACAGCATTGTCTTTCAGGTGTTTTTCAATAATTCCCAGAAAAATCTTCTCCATAACTTTACCAGGCACTAAAGTGAGACTGACAGGCCTGTAGCTTCTGGGGTCCTCCTTCTTGCCCATCTTGAAAATTGGGATGTTTGCCAGCTTCCAATCAGCTCTCTGGATTCCCAAGACTGCTCAAAAATCATCAAGAGGTTTTGCGATGACATCAGCCAGCTCTCTGAGGATTCTGGGATGAATTGCATCAGGCCCCATAGATTTGTAAGGATCCAGCTGGAGCTGCAGATCCCACATAATTTCAGGGTTCACTGGGAGTTGGTCATTCTCACAGTCATGGTCCTCCAGCTCATGACACTGAGACCCACTTGGTCCATCATCCGTGCTGAAAACAAAGGCAAAGAAAGCCTTCTCTCTGTCCCTGTTTGTGAGGTGACCATCCTCACACTGGGACAGGCCGATGATATTTCTGTACTGACTATTGCCATTAATACATTTTAAAAAAATTCTTTCTATTGTCCCCCACATTTCTGGCAGCTGTAACTCCAGCTGAGCTTTGGCCACACAAATTTTCCCCCTATAGTGGCAACCAGCATCTCTGAATTCTTCCCATGTCACTTGACCTTGCTTGCACTGGGCATACACCTTCCTTTTTTTGCTTTGTCTCCAAAGGAGGATTCCTTTACTGCCAAACCAGCCTTCTGCTTGGCATGCTTGACTTCTGACATTTGGGAATTGCCTGCTCCTGTACCCTCTAGGAGATGAGGTTTGAAAAGTGACCAGCCCTGAAGGACTCCAGCACCTGCAAAAACATTTTCCCAGGGAACCCTGCTTACTAATTCCCAGAGCTGCCTGAAGTCTGCTCTCCTCATGTCAGAGTTGAGATTTTGCTGGCACTTTTTCTCCTGCCAACAGTGATTTTAAACTCAATCATTTCATGGTCGCTGTGGCCAAGACAGTCACCAATCTCCACTTCACTCACAAGATCTGCTTTGTTGACAAGCAGCAGATCAAGGGCATCTTTCCGAGTTGTCTCCCTTAGAACCTGTTCCATAAACTTGTCAACCAGGGTTTTTAGGAATCTTCTGGCCCATGTTGTATCAGCTATGTGATGCTCCCAGTTACTTTCTGGCAAGTTGAAGTCCTCCATAAGGACAAGGCTTGTAAGTGTCTCTTAGTCCCTCAAAGAATGATTTGTTGATAACACCATCCTAGCTGAGAGGTCTGTAGCAGACTCCCATGATGACATCTGCATTATTTGTTTGCCCCTTGATTCTTACCCAGAGGCTCTCAATTGTGCCATTGCTCACTGTGAACTCCATACATTCTAACCCTTCTATTACACACAGTGCCACCCCTCCACCTCTTCTGCCCTGCCTATCCCACCTGAAGAGCCTGTAACCATCTGACAGGGCACTCCAGTCAAGGGGTCTTACCCCATCAGATTTCACTTATGCCAATGACATCAAATCTCTGGAACTGGGCCAAAGCTTGGAGCTCCTCTTGTTCCTCATGCTGTGCATTGGTATAGAAATATTTCAGGTGTGGTACATTGTAGCCAAGACCATGTGAGGCAGATTGAGGGATCCCATTAGTGCTCTTTTCCTCATTTGGTACACCACCCCATCACTCACCAGTGGTGATTCTGGTCTTGCCCCTTTCCCCTTACATGCTAGTTTAAAACTCTGTTAACAAGCTCTCCTAGCTCCTGTGCTAAAACTCTTTCCCTCTGTGATGGGTGCATCTTGTCAGGTGTCAGTAGACCATGGTCAAAAAACCCAAAGTTTTCTGATTACAGTCACCTCAGAGCCACTCATTGACCTGATGGATCCACCCATTCTTACTAATATTATTCCTTGTTACCAGAAGGATTGAGGAAATTACTACCTGTGCTCCTGATCCCTCTACCAATTGTCCCAGGGCCCTGAAGGCTATTTTGGTTGCCCTCAGACTTCTCTTTGTTATTTCATTGTACAAGCAATAGTGGATAGTAATCAGAGGGCCTTACTACACTGGAGAGTTTTCCAGTACTGTCCCTTACCCAAGTCCCTGGGAGACAGCAGACTTCCCTGTAAGCTGGGTTTTTTAGTTTAACTAAGCTATCTTCTAATACTGTCTACATAACTCTACGTATCTATTACAATAATCACAGAAGACAAATTTTATGGTCTTTGAGAAGCTCCACAGATTTCTAGGCATTGTTCAATTAATATTAACAATTTGAAGAGCACCCATATTAAGTTTTACATTCATCTTGTGTAAAAGTTACTACATTGTGCCAATTTGTTACATTTCCAGGATCTGGATATACACATTGAACAGACGTTTAAGATTTGTATTAAATACACTGAAAGGTAGAATCAGCTAGAGAAGTTAAGATTAAAAAAAAAAAAAAAAAGGTTTGAAACTGTAATATAGGTTTACTGCTGGGATGAAGAGCTGGAAGAAGTTTCTCTTTCTCTGAGATATTATTACTCCCTGGTAGATCATTATCTTCTAGCTTTGG
>JAOXXN010000065.1:26187772-26198156 GCA_026770055.1 Myrmophylax atrothorax | reverse complement strand
AAATTTCCATAGGCTGTACTGCCAGAAATCACAACTTTCCCATTTCTTACTGCACATCTCTGTCTAAAAAGAAAAGGGTAAAATAAATATAGATTACTGGAGGCTGCAAGAATTCGGCAGTACAGACACACCTAAAAAGCACTTCTATGGCTGATACTCTGCTGCCTACGATACCAAAAACCACTGTGTGTTATGCCTTTCCAAAGCTGAGCTTGCAACGGAAACCACAGACTTGTGAATGGCACATAAGATTAATACTCTCCCACTGTGTGATACGTAGAACTATACATGTTTCTAAGGATACAATCAGAGAGGGAAAGCTTGACTGAAAAGGAAATAGGATGGCTTTCTGCAAGATGTTGTGCATGGAGGAAAAGCATTGAAGCCCAGCAACAAGCGTGACTAAGGCCAGAGACACTTCCACATACAAACTATTTAAATCACATTTACACTGAATCTAGAAGAGATGAATTAGGCAAGTGACTGAGGAGGCTATTGAATCATTGCATTTCCCAGTGACTCACTCACTGGCTGAGAAGTGCATGGCACCAGCTGGCAGGGTCACAAGGAAAATCCCTAACAGCTTTCAGCATTTGGGAAGTAGCTGTTCACTTATGGACTGTCTCCTTCCTGCAATAATCATGTAACAACACCTCAGCATAGCTCAGACAAGCCCAGGAGTTTTCACAGACCTATTCCACCCTTGTTTCCTGGACAACTCTCTTTCATGGGCTCCTTTAATAAAATACCAAATATGTTAGCAGAACAGACATTCCTTTACTATGGGCTAGAGAAATCTGAATCACCTAGGAGAAAACACAGCATGAACACCAACAGGAGAAGCCTGAAAGAATCATTTAGTTCATGTGATGAGTGAATTGTCTTCATGATTTTATTAAATAAGTTGCCATTTAAGAGGAAACATCCTCTAAAATGGCAAAAGTGGAAAAAAGCTGAAAGGTAAGCAAGTTATTTATTTGGATTATAAAAGATAAAAATTATTATTTGCAGATGCTCCCAGTTAAAATAATTTGCCCTCACACAGCATGAAAGAGAAGCTGCTTTGTTTTCTGAATTTGTAAAAAGAGATTAATGAAGTCACAAAAATCCAGCAAAATTATATCTGTTTTGATAAGGTATTAATGGTGATATACAAGGCTGTTTATGAAGATCCAAACCCACCTAACATGGAAGCCAATGTGGAGAACAAGGTCTTGTGAATCTCTCCCAGTATTTTCAGCTCTTACCTCTGATTTCAGAGCAAACGTCTCGCGGATTGTCTCCCCAGGTCTGACTCTAGCAACATTAAAAAGAACTGTGAACTGCATGTCGTCTTTGGTGAGTGGATCTTCATCACAGACTGCCAATTCTAAAATGTTCTGGTAGTAGAAAAAAATACATAAGACCACTTATTGAGCTTCTGTTATGCAGAAACAAAAAAAATTGGTTACACATTTTTGCAGTTGCTTCACTAGCACAGTGGTAAGAATAAAGAAATGTGTGCTTTCCTTGAGGATTTTGCTAATGTGGAACATTATTAAACCCAGTCTTGGGAAACCTATGAAACAGAAAACAACTACCTATAAGAGAGAGCTCCCACTCTCTCAAGACAGAAAAGATGTCAGTGCTCTGCACCACACTGATAACCCACCCAAAGAACATACTTAGTTTCTCCATATCCCAAGTTCTCTTAACTACACCGTTTAGGGTAGGATTAAATTTTTTGTCTACACCACAGCAAATGCCCTACTCTTCCTTTAGAACTAGTGGAGGAAAAGCTCTTTCTAAATGTGCTATCCAAAATAGCACAGAAGTTGTATGTTACAACAGTGCTTATTTCACTCAGCTGACAACAAAGGGAATCTGGACTGTTCTGTGCTAACCAGTCTAATACACAAGAATTTTCTTAAGTTATTTAACACAGGTGATCGACAGGGTGTCAGCTGAGGATTTCCAAATATTCAAAATGGTGAAATTTCTATTTTTTTACTACCTACCTCAACTTCTCTCTGGATCCTAAAGTAGAAAGTCTCATTCCAGACAGGGTTGTCAGAATTCTGGATAGTTTTGGTCTGAAGCTTTCGATTTGAAGCAGATGGCAGCCACAAGCGCACATAGCAGTCTGATGCAGTCACTGCAGCAGAGAAAAATTAAAAACCTAATGTCAGTATTACAGAAGAAAAGTAGGGCTAGGCCATAATCCTGGGAATTAATAAAAATTACTGCTTTTTTTAATTAGTAAAGAGATCGTCAGTTGGAAAGAACCAAGGAAAACCATCTAATTCCTGAGTAACTACAAATTGCAAATGTACACATGCACACACAAAGTACACTAAGAGCCATGTTTCCCATGCAAAGAGAAAGAGGTATAAAAGACCCCACTGATGGGTCATTCATTGGGAATAGGTTATACAATTCCAGTCAATGATGTTAAAAAATTTTAACTGAAACTACAGCTAGTTCCAAAAAGGGCTGTTAGGATGATTACAGGAAAGGAGAATGCATATTACAGAATAGAGTCTGGTTTGCTCAGTCTAATAATACAAACATGCGGAGGGGACACAATGGTTTTCTAGAAGGGTTAGGAACTAGGACAGGTGATCTGTTGCAGCTAAAGGCTGGTGTGGGCCCAAGAACAGGAGGGCATGAGCAAGTTGGAGATGTCCATCTCACTTCCAGCCTATATCTAGCCCTTATGGTTAGTGTGGTCAGTGCCTCAAGCAGCCATCCTTTGGGGAGAGCCAGGGTGGGAAAACACAATTACTTTGTGAAGCTGGACAACGGTGTGAAAGGAAATCTCCAAGGTGATGTCTTTCAGAGCTGGAGTCTGGACTTGACTGAAGATGTCTACTGCAGCCCGAGATGCCTAAATACTTCAGACTGGTATCAAGCAGTGAATAACATTGCCCCGCAAGGTTTTGGCAGGAAAGTGGACCTGTCCCTTCAATAGAGTAGATAGAAGAGATCATTGAAACCCAGAAATATAGGCCTTGTCACTGCAACACCTTTCTAGTGTCTCCCTCTGGACAGTGCTACATGGCATTTGCCACCAGAGTACAGGAGGCCCTTTGGCAGGCAGTTACTCAACCAACAGAGGATTAACTCCCTCTGGTCTCCCTTGCATCCAGGCTTGGCCCTGAATGGCCAGACACAAATGATCTCTGCTGTAACTCAAATAGATTGTTGCAAAGTGATGCTTTTTTTTGCTAAACGAATCATTTTTCACTAGAGGAATACAGAGGCCAGAAGTTCCAAAAGTGTGAAAAAAGGCAGCTCAAGGTCTCTGTCCTAACTGAGAAATCCATGAGAGACCACCGAAAAAAATGGCAGCTGAATGGCTGGTCCACGGCACACCTTGAGAAGGAGCAATAGGAGGCTGTGAAGGTGAGATAATGAGTTACAGGTAATTGAACACAAAGTACACAGAAAAATCTGTTGTGGCATCCTCACTAAGTCTATCTTCCCTTGTTGGCCCAGAAAATTCATCTGGGTGTCTCTGTTTTCACCAGTTCCCTGAAATGCCACTAGATGTGTACTCAAATCTAATGGTACCTCAGACATTTGATCTAATTATAGCCCTGGCATTAGTATTTCTATTGTTGTGCTTTATGTACGTTGCTTGCATACCTTCGGAACTCAAGAATATTGCTCACTGTGTAAACTCTGGAGGTGACTAAAAATACAATCAAACCACAACTCACACAGGTCTTTTGACTTGATGTTCTTAGCTTGTATGATTCTTACAGAAAGCATGTGGAGGGGGCAAAACTTCATCTGCAGAGAAAACAAATGCAATTAGTTTTATCAGATCAGAATACAAATGCAAGATGTACTTTGAACAGTACAGAGGACAGTCTGTTGTTCTGCTTGTCTGCTTGAAGTGAGGTAACCACCCTTCAGCTGAAGAACACCACACTAAGGGGGTAACACCACTGCACGCTGGGCTATTTGCTAAGTAGCTTGACTAAGTGCAGACACAGAGAGAAAACACAGACTCAGACAATGACAAGCAAAGCTTCCATAGTCACCCTAGAGGTGCCTCTTTTCATGCAGCTTGATGTGTGTACAGCCACAGTGATGGTCACACTGCCAATCCAACAAGTCCTGTGCCACAGGGAGGTCAGAACACAGCCCTTGGAAGGGGATACTGGCAACTTGCAGGTGCCTGCCCAGGTCATGGCACAGCACTGACACTAGGCCAGGACATGGTACCTACCAAAATGCTCTATAAACTTCTGACTTTGTATCCCAACTAGGACTAAATTACCACCATGCTTCTAAGTAGGCCAAGCTCACCAGAAGGTCCTCTGACTTTGAGTGAACAGAGCACAGGCCCAGCAGAGACCCTTCAGATAAAGGTGCCCTGCTTTGTAGGAATGGTATCACAGAATTCCATATTGTTATGTATCCTGAAAACACCTAATGGGAATGGAACCACTTCCCTCCCAGACATGAGATTTATTTCTATCATAGGCAAGTTATCATTGTAACACTTATTTCAATTTACTTGTTCCTTACTGTTAAGAAAAAAATAAGCTTTTCAGCCTAAGCTGGTTAGAAAATACTTGCCATCTTCAAAAGATATTCTGACAAGTGTGAATGAACACACATGTGAATGTGACAATCTTAATAAAAGTGGGGTAAATATTTAATTCTTTTTCAAATTGGTACCTTTAAAATTTTTTTAGTTTTCTATTTTTTTTGTTTGCGTATTAGTATGAGTCTTCAGCAATAATAACCAATAATAACAAGCAGTTATTACAGTCCCAGTACCACTAATAAATTAAAATTTAAAACTTTAACTACACATTGACTGAAACATCACCTCTATTTGTCTAAATGAGAGAATCCCATTACACTGTAAGTAAATAATTCCACAATTTTATTTTGAAAGTTAGCTCCATGATTAATTTTCTGGACACTGAAATTATTAACTTTGGAGAGACAAACTGTTGGGGAAGGAGGAGCTTTTCTAGAGAAGGAGTCACTCACTACAGTTAATCTGGAATTCTTTTAAAATGGGGTGGAGACTACAGGACTTGTTTATTAGAGATGAAAATAGTCTGCATTCAGTTTAATTAAGGCTTGTTCAGAGGTAAATTACATTACCTCAGATGGATAGCAACTGAAATGTGAATCAGCATGTTCAAAAAAGGCTTAATATTAAATTTTATTGTATCAGTTTTAAAGTTACATATTTTTAAAGTTCAGATTAATATTCAAGAGTTGCCCTGAGCAGAGAAATCCTGTTGTTAAACGTACAAAATCACATTACTCTGTCTCTTGGCCTCTAAATGGTTGATTGAAATACTTCTTGTACAAAAACACAAGTCAAATTTGCCCTTGTGTGACAAGAATCAGCTCTATTATGTGTTACTCCAAATTTAAAACTGACATATTTAAAACTTTCTGAGTTTACTGCATTGTGGATATTACAAGTTCCAGTTGGGACACTTCCACATTATTTCAGTTGCCCACTGAAAGAATTTGACTATAATTTTCCTGCACAAGTAGTTATTTAACATAGAACTACCAATTGGAAAACTCACTCAGCATTCCTTGTGGTTTTCATTTACATGAATTATTGAATTATGTAGACAAGTACAGAGCCAACTGGTTTTTATTAATATATTAATTCTCTGTTATTTTGTAATCAACTTCCCCCTTGCTCAACAGAATCTCAAACCATTCTCAGAATGGGCCTTCACTGTAGAAATGGATGCTGGTATAAATTTGCTTTGAATTATTTGTGATGAAAATATCCTACTTGTTAATAAAAATGGTGCATCTGCAGTTCATCATCAGAGTACTTTCAGTTGTGAGAGATGGGGTTTTTTTCATCCTTTCAATAGTAATCACTTTCCTTAAACAGGTCAACATCTGCCTGCCCCATGGAAATATTAGCAAAGATGACTTCTGATTCATTGCATCTTAGTCCTGATGTTGTTGCAGCGTAAAAGGCAAAAAGGTTCTGATGGGGAAATGTGGCTATAACAAACCCTGCGGGTTGTGTAAATCCCATGGGGAAGCCAGAAACCATCTCTCCCCCAAGACTGCAGTTACTCTATCTGTGATAACCATTCAGAAGTGGGCTAATTCCTTTTTTCATCACAGAAAGGCAGAGCTAATTTCTTTCAACAATAGTCCAGAACAGACTATTAGGATCTGACTTGGATGGTCTAAAATAACATCTTTGCCCAAAAGTGCTGGCACTCCAGAATACCCTTCTAGAAAAACATAATGACACTTGGGGATAAGATTTACTATTTTCATAACATGAGAAGCAACATGCAACTTCACAATTAATGCAACTTGATGAGCACAGACATCATATCCACATAGCCCTTGACAGTCTTGCAGCTGTACTGGGCTTGCTATTTTAAGTTCACTTCCCTGAGAGAAACGTGGCTTCTTGCATAGGCATGTAGGCAGTAACAAAACACTGCTGTAAACATCCAGAATCAAAGGTAGCTTTCCCACAAATGCATCATTCTATTTTTGCTGGAAAACTAGTAGTGCCACATTGAGACAACAGAGTGCAGGATTCAGCTCTGTGTATGTTTGCATCCTAAACAATAACACTTCAGATCAATAAATACCAGCATCTCCAGAGTACCAAAGGGTAAGTTAAAAATTGGAGGAGGAGAAAACCCCAAAACAAAAAACACAAGAAGAAAAACAACAAACTTTTTTTCATTTTATAGTATTTAGCATTAAACTATAATTCTGTACTATCCAAGCAAATTTTTCAGAGTAATTTCTGTTTAAAATACAGAAAAGTCAATAATCAGGAGACAAATCTAGCATGTCAGAGTTGCCACAGCTGTGTCAAACTGAAAATTCACATCTGTGGCCAACATCTCACTGATTGCAATACTACACATTTGCCAGCTTCCAGAGAATAGTCATATGAATGTTGGTCAGCTTATCCTGTTTACAGGTGGGGAATCAGTTAAGGTTTCATTCCAAAAACACAACTTTGAGAGTATGAATGTTTGATTGCAGTCCTTATTGCCCCCCATGCTGCTCCTAGAACAACTTCTCATGGCTACCTTCACTAGAAAGTTAGTCTTCTAAGTTTTGCAATCTGGGAACCTCCTCCCATAAATACCTCTTCTTTTTTTCTTTTTTTTTTTTTTAAAAAAAAGAAGTCCTTGATTTGTACATGTTTGAAGGTTGATTAGAATGTCAGTGTACCACTCTACCTGCACTAAACCTAAGCTGATTTTTGAGCAGAGTTATCACCATTGGATAATACCAAGCTATAGTAAGTTTTGATGAGGAGTTTGCCGTCTTTTGACATTCTGTAAATAGCTGTAGGATTCCTTGTTCAGCTTTATCAATATCTTTCAAACATAAGTAATTACTTCCTTTCATGGATTACCTTTCTCCAGTGGTGCACTAGAAGCTGTATAATATCTTGTCTACAAGATCTCACACAAAATGTAATCATTTGGCATATCCTTACCATTTATTTTATCTTAGATACTGAGGATTTGATTCAACTACACCCTGGAAATTTATCATGTGAAGGTTAAACCCATAAGCTTATAAACTATAAAAAAGCTTCATGATCAGCCTAGTTCCAAAGCACTCTTGTCCAATAGATCCTCTAACATCTAGCATGGGCTCAGTTTGTTAGCCTCTTGATCAGTGAGAATACTGCTAGTCATTTGTCCTTCCAACAAGCTGCCTATTTTCATTAAAATTAAAGGGATCAAAAGTTCTGATGGGAAAAGCACCTGCCTGTAGAAATACGAAAAACTATGAGAGGGGATAGAAGGATAGAGCATGACCATAGAAGTCTAATTTCTCTTGGGAATCACATTTATCCAAAATCTTATCATTGGAAGTTGAACCATTAGTGAGGAAATCTAATTCACCTTACAAACATAGTTTCACGTTATCACTGATGGATTGCTTCAAGAGTCAATGTGGATTTGGGACGTATGTCCTGTTCATATTCTGTCAGTCACCTATTTACATGTATGAGAGGGTCCCTTGGGGCTTTATATTGCCAAAATTTCTGAGTATTTTACCAGGTAAAAATTATTTCATAGTCCACAAAACTGCTAAAGAGTGATTATTCTTGCCTGAGCAGAAGGAAAGACCCTGTTATGAATATCAAAAGTTGTAAATTAATATTGACCATCTCTTCTGTGTCAATTTGGTAGCTTCTTTAAACTACCCCTAAACTCAAAGAATTTCAGGAGGTCTTCCTACATAGTTCAAAGTATCCACACATTTCTAAACATGGAGTTTTTTAATATAAAAGAAAAAAACTCCAACAAAACACAAAACCACTCTGTTCTCACTTCCATATCTATTTACCTACTGAAAACCACGTTTCCCTGACAGAACAGCAGAGCCACCTGCAGTACTGATTGAATCTCCTTCCTTGGGAGTAGCAGCTTTCTGACCTGAACCTATGCTTGCACTCAGACCTTTTGGCAGTGGTGACTATTAACCAGGAGTATGTCTACACTCGTGGAATAGCACCTGCAGCATTGGGATGAAATGCAAGAACTTTTGAATTGAGACTTTCTAGATAAAATTGTACCTAAGCTATCTACCTATATATCAGATCCAGAATTATCTTATTAGATACAACATTACTATTTAAAAATTATAGATAATATTCATATCTACAATAGATAGATAGGTCCATATCTAACTTGTAGATGGATTAGATACAAATATTATTCGGAAAGTACATGACATTTACAATTTATATTCTTTGCCCTGAACATCCAATGTTTGAATAGTTTTAATCTATCACTTGAGCTATCTGTTCAAGCTACTGACATTTTTCTGAATCTTTAACTTCACCTGCAAATATTACCATGGCACAATTAATGATCTCTATAGGCTATAGCACATAACATTGTTTCTCACTATATTTTAAACCCATGAATTCCAATCTTTCTTTTACTTGATGCAAAATTTGGCATAGGGTTTGATACATAAATAATAGTTCGTTGTAAATAATTCACATCTTGTATTTTAGATACCACATCCTTTTTAAAAAAAAAATATGAGAAAAGAATTCTCAGCTAATAATTCCATTGATTTATACAAACAGCTATCAGTTAATGATCTCTGAATGCAACTTACTATTAGAAAACTCGAGTCCAGACATGAAATATACTAGAATTGCAGATGCTGTAAACATTACCTTAAAGAAGGCTAAATCTGCCAAGTAGTTTATTAGATCCCTCCCCTGCAGCTAAATAATAGAAACTATGCTTTGTTGCTAGATAAAGCTGTCGGTTTATTTCAGCTGGGACAAGCAATGAACATGTGCTATCCTGAGAAAAACACGCAGGAGTGCAAAAGCACTTTCATTTCCCAGGGAGGTAACCTCTTTAAGGCCAGCCTCCTCTTCCTTCCCGGAGTTCCTTCCAGCATGTACCCCGCTCGATTAAAGAAAAGAGCCACACTTCTGCTGTTTTCACTTACATATTCGTTACTGTGAGGTAAAAGGGGAAAACGGTAAACTTGCCAAGTTCAAGAGCCCTGCCACTGAACTGCTTGTCTCTGCACCTCTGCGGATGCAATGAGGGAATTTGCTCACAGGAGCTGTAGCAGGGAGGTCCAACAGCAAGGTGCCAGGCTACAGCGAAGTAGAGGAGATGCCATTCTCTTACCTTGGCTGGTGGGCTCCCCATGGCATGAAAGATGGCGGCAGCAGCCGAAACCCCAATTTGGTTAACAGATCTGTCAGCTGACAAACACGCTAGCAGCTTGTTGTTGCTGCTGCCAAAACAACCTGAAGGACACTTATAATTTATACAGGCTCTGAGCTCCACCCTCTGCCTCCTCTGTGTGGAGAAGAGCAGCCTGCTTACATCTGAGAGAGAAAGATCTGCAATGTCTGAGGTGAGCAGAAAGCTGCAGTTACCACATCTTTGCCTGTCACTTCGTTACCTCTCGCAATTTGCTCTTGTCCTGCCAGGTTTTCGGGTAGAAGTTCAGAACATCTTCCTTCGTTTCCCATCTCTTCCACCTATCCACTCAGAAGCTGAATTTTCAGTGTTTTCAGCCAAACCTCACCTATTACAATGTCCACTGGGAGACCAACCCACTTTCAAATGCTCTTTTCAACTCTTCCTACAATAGGAATTTACTTTAATGTATTATTGGGAATCTTTCTGACAACCACTAAATCAAGTCTCCTCAGTCTGAAGTACCACTGGCTGATTACCTGGCCAACACAGAGGTGCTGGTGAAATTGAGATAAATATTGGTAGAGAAAGGGAAAGCAGCATACATTTGTAGCAAAGTAAAATTATGTAGATATTGTGTGCATTGACTCAATTAAAAGAGGTATGGGGTTTGGGGTTTTTTTTTGCTAAAGGAAAAAAACAACAAATATTCCTAATAA
>JAOXXN010000065.1:26152038-26187672 GCA_026770055.1 Myrmophylax atrothorax | reverse complement strand
GAAAGCAGCATACATTCTGGGCTTTTCACCTCTACACACTTCTTATATTAACATGACAGCCTGACATCTCCCAGCTTCCCATTCTATTCCCCAGTCAGCTTGTTGTCAACAGTGGTAAGTCCTAAGGCATCCCCTGGTGATGCCAGAGGGAAAGCTTCCTCCACCTCCACCATTCCTGCTGTGACCTGCTGATAGACAACCCGTGCTGTGCCTGTCAAGACATTGCTCCATACAATCCGTTCTGTCTGTACCCTAATCAACACTTGAAATTTCATATTGGATGGCGTGTAGACCCAGGCTTGGAAAAGGCCTGGAAGCCACCATAAGTTTGCAGAACGGTATGTTCTCACTGTAGATATCAGATAGGATCGAGCCTCACAAAAGAGCCAGTGGACAACTAAACTGGTGGAGAGTACCAAGCGTTAATTTTCATCAATAGTAGTTATGAATTTGGCTTTTGACAAGAGAAGGAAAAGTTAATTGTAAGCACAATAGTTGCTTAGGAAAATATCTTTACTTGAAATCTTTGGCTTTAGATTGTTCCCAAAACTCAATGCACACTGTGAATCACCTTTAAACCACTTCATAAAACATTTTCCACAAAAGAAATTGTCAGCAGTTGAAAATCAGTTTTAGGCAGATGCTCCTGGGTTTCTGCCAGTGACAAATAACAGTTCCAGCTGATATCTCACGAGACTGCTGTGGCTGGCAATGCAGCCACCATGCTCACCACCAGTCAGGACTGGATGCAGTCAAGCTCCCGAGCAGCAGAGTGAGAACCCAAGTGCTTAGTTAGGTTGCCATCTTCGAAATACTAAAAAGAAAGATATCTCAAATAAAAATCTGCTGTTTACGTGCAACAAATCAAAGGGCAGTTACAAAACTCCCAGACAAATCAGACGAACTGAACAGAAAGCAATCTGGGGTTCAGAACAATTAACTATCTAAGTCTTGCACTCCTGCAGTAGCACTTTTAACAGCCTCACTTGGGCATTTTTACAAGACCAGTTACAACTGCGGTGCATGCATTTATCCTCATGCTCCCTTGGACACGGGAGTCTGTAACATTCCATTTCCAGAGATAAGAGAAAAAGCAGAGAATAAAGGAAAAGAGCTTTTATTCAGAGTGGAGTTTTGGTTTTCCACTTTTATGTTGCTGTTGCAGCTTTGATCATAGGTTCTGGTGTTGTAATAACTGAGAGACCAAAATAGTAGGCTGACAAATTTGTCTCCTAAAGAGAAGGCAAATGGGAAAACAGCCAGAGAAAAATGAACTACACAGTGGTATGTCTGCCTGGAAACAGAGCAACACATTAAAAACAGAACAGCTGCAGCAGGGAGACCCATGTCTTAATGGAACAGGAAAGAAGAAAAAAAGGGTCCCAGTATGCCTTCAAAGGTGCAAAAGTTATTTTGGAGAGCTATAGAACAAATTTTTCCAATAGCCCCTCCAAGAAGTTAATGTTTCCAGTAAATCAGTATGGCCAAAATACATAAAACATTGTGTTCCTTGTCAACAAGCACACTGACAAGTACCAGGTCCATTTCCTCCTGGACATGAGGGAGATGGACGACATCATGTCAGGACTTACTGCAGGCACAAAAAATGTACAGCATGGGGAAAGTAAGACAATCAGCTGCATCAGAAAGGAGAGATGAAACTGAAAGGTTAAATCTGAAGTAGAGAGGGCACAGCACAACATATTAATGAATTAGCTAAATAGTAGGCAATATATTCAAGGGGATACAGAAAGTCCTCCACCTCCCCTTTTCAGAGGGAGGACATAGTCATACCAGGCTTATGCTAGTGGAGTTAGATTCAGAAAATATGACACTATACCTGCAGTATCAGATTGTAAAAGACTGTTCAGGAAACAAAGCGAAGAGAGATTCTAGAAAGATTTTATGTGTTAATTAGGCTGGTCTTATTCCACTTCTATGGCTGAATCTTATTTCTTTTCTGAACGTATGTTAAGAAACTACTTGGAAATAAGATGTGAGGGGAAAGAAATAAAAAAAACATATCAAATGACACTGTGGTTAAACTGCTGCATATGCTACCTGTTGGCACTTGGGTAATGCACACTAGAGACTATGTGAAACAAGAATCAGAATGGAAGGAATGAAATCCCATGCTGCCAGCCCAGCATGCAAGAAACAAAAGCCAATTAATACAGTGTGCAGCCATGTACAACCCACCCAGTGGGCTGCTCAATAACAGCCCAGTGGAAGAAGCTACTAAGCTGCCAAAACCCAAGCATCAGAATGGCAGCAACTCTAAATGCGGGTGAACGGGTTCATCCCACTGTTGGCATAAACTTAAAAGCTAACTGGGACAGAACCTGCAAAAGGTACTGAAGTGTCACTTAGTGGAGGTCATTATTTACCCCAGCAACAGCAACAGCACATCAAAATTTCAAACTCAGCTTGGATGTATGGAAACTGCCCTCATTGAGGCACTCTCTTCATAGTTCTTCCACTCTTGATCCTAACAGCTTTACAAGGAAGGATGGCAACACTCTCCTACAAATATAAATCTCCCATGATTTTGTTTGAGAAGAATTGTTTATTCATCCCATAAAAGCTGTTTAGTAGAAATAAGCAATGGATCTTTCTAGGGCTAGATGCAGCCACACCATAAAGGAGATGGAGGTGGAAGACTGCACAGCTTTGAGGTGACATATTATTGTGCCAGGCAGTGACAATGAGATATAACAGTCATTTTCTTTTTGCCTTATAAATCAGTTTATAGCTTGTTCAGCTAAGTGGCTAAGCTAGAAAAATTATAGTCATCTGAGAAAATAAATGTCTATAGTCAAACCAAAAATTTTCAAAATGTAGTCAAAAATGGGGGAGAAAAAAGTAATTTTTCCTCTAGATCACCCCAAAATACTTCTTTCCATACTTGGGTTCTTTAAACACTGTAAAAACATAAAACATAAAAAACCACCCCACATTTATTAAAATATATCTCAATTTCTCAACTAAAAACTACCATGTGAAACTAGAAGCTATAAAGCACAGATTCAGAAATGCCACATTTAGGGACATGTATCATGTAACCTTGAAATAAAAGCTTTCTAACTTTTCATTATTTATCCCCTGCTCCATTCTTTTTAATCAAATAACACTGATAATTTGATCTTATTTTAGATCTTTAAATACTTTCAAAATACCATTTTCATTATCTGATGTTAATTAGAACAAAATACCAAGTTGTCTATCTGAGCAGCAATAAGGTGATAATATCAGTAAATGAACTGTCGTTCTGGCTACCAAGATCTATACCTGTTTCAGAAAAGTAAAAGGTGTTACATGCTCTTACCCATCTCCTGAACCACTGTAATCTTAAACAAAGATATCATACAGTATATCCAGTCTCACTGGCTCTTTTTCCTGGCCAGAGTAAGAGAGCTACTAATTTCCTTAGATACCTTGGAGGTGTGGTTGTAAATAGGGCAAGATAGTGATCTTTGCAGCTTCAAGATGGGAGGAAGCTGCTTATTACTTACCTGGGGTATCTGAGGACTGGAGTGTTACCTTTCCAAGACACGTCAGTGTAAAGCCGCACATTGAAACCTACTCTGTTTATGTTTAGAAATTGCTCTTTTATTTTAAACCAAGTGATTGCAGAGCTAATTGAAATAATTGAGTAAGATACTTCAATGTCATTCCACTCAAGCCAGTTTTTCAAACCTGTATCTTCAGATCTTATTCAAATAGTCTGACACTGATGTCAGTAAAAAATTGCTTGTGCAAAGACCTCAAAAGAGTTAGGTAAGTATTACACTTCCCCACTTGGCTGGCAGGAAGACTTGACTTATGGTTATGGTATTCATCTTCAGATTATCAAGAGAAGAGTTTCTTTCTTAGTTGCCACCACCAATCTTTTGTGTTTTTTAGCCACTCTTTTACAATCAAGATATTAACTCTTGTTTTCTGTTATTGTTTCTTACTCTTTGTGATGCAAGTTCTTTGGGACAAGACATGCTAAGGAAATGTTTGCTACTGAATTATACCAGGCAAGAGTAATTAAAAAACAAAGGTAACTGTGATTGTATGACACATATAGAAGTATTTCCTTTCTATTTCTGTGTCAAATCCTCTTTCAGCCCTGTATGTGATTTTATTCAAGGTTCTACCTTCACCTGAGCATAGCCCTTAGATGTTGCTCAGAAAGGAATAAAAGATATGTGACTATTTATTTCAAATAATATGCAATTCATAAAGGGTTGAATTCATTCATTTCTGCCAATAAGTTAGTGTCCCTCCAAAATTAACAAGACTAAAACAATAGCAAATATCCTTACTGTGTTATTTTGTAGGTTAATACTGTGAATGGGTAAAGTTTTTTACTAAAGCTAGCAGCCCCCAACCTGTGTCCTCCCTTAAGTGATCTGGCAGATTCTAATTAAATCTAAATGCAAGAAAACCACTCTTCTGAGTGTAGAAACAAGGCAAAGAAATACAGAAACAGCCAATTCAGGATGGGCTGACTATATACAAGTCTATCACCAGTAGCTTTGGAAATACTTGCCAAGTATGTCTTTGTAGCAGGCATAGTGATCACAAAGAAAAAGCAAATGCTGGCACAGAATCCTTGGTAAATATCTGAAAATGCTAAAGTTTTAAAAATATTTCAGGGTGAAGTTTCATGTTGCAGCAAAAAATCTAAGAGCTAGTT
Organism: Myrmophylax atrothorax; assembly: GCA_026770055.1. Lineage (NCBI taxonomy): Eukaryota > Metazoa > Chordata > Aves > Passeriformes > Thamnophilidae > Myrmophylax > Myrmophylax atrothorax. The sequence continues at coordinate 26,182,988 of JAOXXN010000065.1, read as the reverse complement.
GTCACTAAAGCTTAGAAAGTCCTGCTACCACTTCACAGTATTGTCTCTGGAACTCCTCTAGCCAGACACTAAGGTCATTTGAGGGGCTGAAGCAGAAGAATACTGCTCTTCTCTTTTCCTGAGGAATTTCCAGGACTGCCCTTCTGTAGTGGTATGTGGCCATTACCTCAGCTTGAGTTCAGTAGTGGGAACCCAACCATGGACAAACAGCATTGTCCATAAAAGCTGTTTAAAGCATCAGCACTCACAGGGAAATGAGCATCAGAGGTGGAAAAGACATCGGATAATTCAGTGCTCACTCTTGCGAGTGGATCATTACTGACCACTGACCTCAGTACCAGAAAGTCCTGGGGCTTTTTGCTACCTCTTTGTTTGGTTCTTCTAAGGTTATTGAAAGGTTGTCAAATTTGGAAACTGATTTTTTCCCTTCCTTCACTTATGCTGATAGGTTTTAATACAAAAAGTTTAGGCATCAACCAAGCTACATGAACAATTTAAAACAGAATAACTAGAGTTTGACTTAGTCATTAAAGTTATTATGAGTTATAAGCCTTGCAAGCTTATTTACAGCAATTAAGAACCCTGTGAGTCATTTCTGGTGGATTATAACTTCTGACAGCAGAAGACAATTTCATGGGCTCTACAGAGTCATGAGGATTTAAATACAAAAGCTCCTTCTCCATTGATACTCATCCCTATTGAAAATATTTTTGATGAGAAAAAATTCTTGTTTAGGTGTGTGTCTCTTCTAGTCAACTTGTACCATTCCTGCAACATAAAGAAGTCATGAAGTATTCCTAATAGTGCAACTGGGAATTTGCCTTGCTGAAAGCACCTTCTGCTTGCTTCCAGCAGTACAAAAGCAGCTTTCTGTCACCTGCTCCTCTTTAGTCAATGGAGAAGGCAGACAAGTGTGAGCAGAGAGCCTGGCACTTGAAACACACTGAGCACCTCAGCTGGTCTCAGGAAAGCTACTCTGACCTGTGCCAAGGCAGAGTCATCCCTGCAGCCTGATATTATCTCTGAATGTCTCTATGCATGCATATTAGGTTGTTTTAATTCCTCTGTTTCAGCAGCACATAAAACATGGCACTTGCATAACACTGCAATTTTAAATGCTTTCATTCTAGTAGAAAAATTATTTTTCACAGGCACAGATCTTTTTTAACCTCTTAATTCATATAATACCTCGGGAGTTCTGAAGCTCCAAATATATTTAAAAAGTGCTTCTTGAAATACTAAAAACAATAGAAATTTATAGCCTTCAGCATCTCAATGAACTAGGGTGGTTTTAACCATAGGCCTCCCACAGTCATGGTGTATGTGCAGGTAAGACATGATACGGCCAACAGCAGAGAAAATTGTTGTGTAGGTCATGAAAGGCAGTAAGTCTGCTCAGAGTGAAATACTAAAATAAGCTACCTACACTGCCTCTGTTGACAGGAATCCAAATCCACATGTCAAAAGTCCAAAATCAGATCTCTTGGACCTAGTCAGGAAGAGTCCAGGCTGGGGGATATGCACTCACTCAGGAACTCTAGCTTCCAGGGGCAGAGATCTGATGGCAGACTAGTTTTCAGCTGACCTCTCCCATAAACAGCTCCAGGAAGCACACCTCATGCAGGAAGCAAACCTCATCCACAGCCAGTGCAGCAGTGCACAAACCAGTAATGGTGCCTTCTCTGCAACACAAGCAATTTGTACTCTGCAATCTCTCCCCATGCAATAGAAACATTGCAAAGTGGCAGAGACCCTCACCTTACATGATTCAAATCCACTAATTGCTGGTCTTCCCTACTGTGTACTTACGCACATACTGAATGCATTTGTCAGCCTAGTACTAGCAAGCAAACCATACACCACAAAAAGGTAAAATATCCCATGACTTGCCTGTACCAGTGCTGGGAACTGGAATGTTCATCCCACAGAGGAAATCATGTTGGCACACCTGCCTAAAAAGATGTCACTCACATACATAAGAAAGATTTTGAAACATTTCTGGGCTGATGCCTCAGCTTACATGACAGGACCCTGCCTACACAACTGTTTTGCTATGACATGGGTGGCTTGGCAGTCCCCTGGGTACACTGGAAGCTTCAAAGCTAAGAAATCTAGGAAGCTGGAATCAAAGGAATTGACCAACAGCTGAAGGACATCTAATGGGCAGTTAATTGAACTGCTGACCAGCCTAAGGGGTAGCCCCTGTTTAACTGGGAGAAGCCAGCAGTGTCATGTCAGCACAGAATGGTGGGTAGCCAGAGGAACAGGCCAGGTGGGTCCACAAGGTTTATGAAAGCATGGCAACTTTCCAAGCAGGTTTCCATGAAGCTGGAGAACCAGCCAACCCAGCAATGCAGAATCCAATCAACATTTTCAAATGGAGAAGTGTTGCATCAGAAAACTTATGGTCAGCCCTGTTCATCAAACATTGCTTCCCCATGTGTGCTAAAACTGTGAATGGGAAGTACCTGACTGTTGTTAACACACCTCATATTTCTTCCTCCTCCTCAGACTTGATACACAAACAGCTGACAACATGGACAGATATGTGGAGTATGGAATGCCTTGTGCAATAACTTGCTTACAGTAAAAAGAGGAGGGAGGAAATGAGAATTAAAATGGTAAAGTACCCCCTGCTCTATTTGAATACTCCTTGGCCCTGTCATAAATCCTCTGCACATCTTAGGGAACTTTTAGCAGGCAATTTGTAGTGTGAAATGAAAGTACCAATAACCAGTTCACCTGAGAGCACAGAAACTGTTGCAACTCAGAGGAAAGAAACTAAAATTACCAAGAAAAAAATAGAATAATTCTATTGTTGCAGAATACACCTTCCATTTACAAACACAAACACTGTCAATGTTCAAGAGAAATGTAGTGTATTCCCTATTACATGTCTGTAGCATGGGAGGCATCATTTTACCCATGGTCCAGAGAGCACCAAAAGGTCCAGCAGCTGTAGCATAGGTCAGAAACGTGTCCTACCCTCTGAATTCATACTCTAAGGTGCTTCTTGTTCCACATAGGACATTGTCTAGCTTTATGTGGCTCTGAATCAAATTAAATGAATGGTTGTTTTACATTATTACAGATGCAGCTAAATGCTGTTCACTTGTCCCAAGCAAAACATGCCTCAGCTCTGGGGGAATAACCTGCAAGTCAGAACGTTAATTAATGGTTTCACTCAGCATCAAGACAGTCTGTAAGAAGTAGTGCTTAATATTCATTCAATATACTCATGTGCTAGGAAGTCTATATTAATAAACTTCAACAGAAGATACTATGGTCTCCATTGCAAACCCGAGAAACAAAGATATTATAAAGCAATTTGATGCTTTCCTAAAAGGGAAAAGATCTTAATAGCTGTCTATTAACAACTTCTTTCATTTCCAATATTTGAAAGAAGAACCATACAGATGAACCCCTGCCAAATCATTTCAGCCTCTAGAGACAGGAACACCTATTTGATATCTTAATTCTAGTTCTGGTTGTGATCATTTGAGCTCCTTTTCTTCCTTCTGACACGTGTAGTTGTCACCATTACGTGGTCTGTCTGGATCAGGAGAGTGTTTAATGAAAAACATACTAACAACAGAGCATCCTGGGGTTTTTACTGCTACCTGTTAGTGCTGAGCTCAAGCAAAATCCTCATCCCTTACAATCTGTCCCCTGTGCCTCACCACTCCAGATTACTGAGGTGAGATAGTCAAAGTTCAGTCAGACAAAAAAAATCCTACAGTAAAATGCTGAAAATTCAAAGCTGTGTCTTTGCTGTTGGAAAAAGATGTGCTGAAAAGATTCAGAGACATCTTCATGATCTGCAGCTACTGCTAATTCATTAGTAGATTTTGTGGTTAGACAATACCTGCTTTTCTGCTATCCATTTATTAGTAGTTATTGTATGCATTTAAAAAGTCAAAAGCTTTGATCCTCTCAGAAACTTACACACGTTCCTCTCAGGAATACTCCAACTGTTATTGATAGGGTAATTCACAGGTAAAGAGCCACTTTAGGTGCACAAGTGTCTGACGAACTGGAGCACAACCAAACAACAGTCAAAGGAATATGTACAAAACATTAGCCCAGTCTCTCTTCTCTGCTCCCCATGAAAGCCAAACGTAACACATTTTACCATAGGCTTAATTATTGTTTAACTCCTGTTCTATTACTTCTATTTTCTTCTTTTTGTTGGTGTTCATGTAATCTATTTTGATTGCAGGTTTTTTTCTGAGCAAGGTCTACAGTTTTTCTGGGAACTTTTATGACTTTCAGCAAATTGCTTCTCTCACAACTTTTCACAGTGCCACAGTATCATAAATGTCAATAAATTCTAATTCTGATCTTGAAACCTGTGTTGTAGCTAAACTGTGTATTTTCCCTCCTACACTTTCCTTTCACATTGTAACCCCTGACTTTTCTCAGCCTCCACACCACATTTCCCTCCCACATGACAGCTAAATTTAAATCAAAACTGGATGATTCTCTTTTATGTGTAGCTCAATCACACCTTGGGAATTTGACTCAGGAATTACTGAGAAAAATGCATGTATGGTGTAGGTTCGACTAAATAATCATAGATGGCTTTCACTTTCAAAATCTCTTTTTCTTCCATACTTCAAGCTTTTCTTTACATATCAAACATATATTAGGAACCTGTAGTTGACTTACATTCACAGGCAGTGATGGTCTATGTGCTTTATAAAAAAAGGTTCAGATGAAGAGAAAAGCTGTTCCCATTATTTCAACAAGACTTGCTCTTCAGTCTTATAGTATTGTACCTCTTCCAAAAAATATGGAGTAATAGAGCTTCCCAGGTAATATATTGCACAAGGCAACCTATAAAAATTTCCACAGAAGGAGTACTTCTTCCAGGGCCTGATGTTCATAAAACAACAAGGGGAGGAAATACTCATCCTGCCCTTGCTTTCTTCCCTGAGCAAACATTTTGAAGGCAGTTCCTGGAGACAAACCTTGAACGATTTCCTCAGCCAATTTCCTTTTCTTATTCATATTTCTATAGTAGAGGCACCAGCCCTCATTTGCATCTCATCTGTGTCAGTGGGTTTCAGCCTTTCCTGTTTATACTTTATATACCCTCATGGCAGCAGTGCCATTAGGATAATTATAGTTGTGTTAGAACTCTCTTGCACACTACGAGATACGTTGTGTCTAGATAATGAGGTCAGCAATTTTCAAGATTTGATGAACATGGACGAACTGTTTTGGCAATACATCCATCTTACTCCCAAGTCTGCCAATACTAGCTTCTCCTGCAAGAGACCTCATCTGCTTTTCTTGCTTTACTGTTCAATGCTGCTTTCAGCTTCAGGTTTTTCTTCCCCTAGGATGAATCATACTGTGTTTTACCCTCTGCAGAAGCTCCCATACTAAGGGCTGCTACCAGCAGAGAGGTCAATGGAGAATTCTTCCACGTAAGATAATTACAGAAGTAATGGTGAGGTGGAAAGGGGAGGAATCATACAAAAAATCATATTCAACTAAGTGTTCCTAAAGAATCATCATGGAACATACTTCTAAATTGTTTTTACATTGCAAGTAACAAGAGGAAACACTTCTACTCAGAAATGTGTCCTGGTCTTCTGAACCCACCCTGTGTGCACTTGCTGTCTCTGCAAGGAAGTCACACACTCCAGGGCATCTCAGCTCGACTTCAGCCTGTGAGATCTAACAGTCCAAGTTTTATTTAGCACTTAGTCTCAGGTCACATTCAAGGCCAGCCTACCACAGCTATTACCTCAATTCATACCACTGAACTGAAATTCATACCGAGGCACCCAAATGTACAGAGCATCATGCTTTGTACATCTAATACCTCTAAATATGACTTGACTGTGCACTTAAGTTGAAGATATGACCATCAAAGAGATATATTTTAACCCCTGGCCCAAACAAAATTCGTAGCTAAACTTCTAATTATCTGAGTGAGAAACATGCATCTTAGAACTGCACAATCGCTGTGAGCAGCTATGCAGAGAGTAAGCTTCACACAAAGCAGAGCAGCTGACTTAGGAAAAGCATTGCAACTACCTAATGTCCTAGCAACCAAAACAAAGCACCGTGCTCTCTACATGGGTGGCAAGTCGTTGCCTGACATTTATCCTTTCTATGAAATCTTAACCCAACCTACATACACTATCAGGTTGGTAGGGTAAGGCCTGCTACTCAAGGCTCACTTACCATTCCACGGAGGAAACAGTGCACAACAACACTTATTACTGTATGAGATTTTGCAGGTTTTTGACCTGTCCTGAGCCAGATATCATCTTCTTGGCTAAACGTCATGGTGTATCTGTACGCAACAGTTTCTCTCACTGTTGCTACAGCTGTACATCAAAAAACTCCTTAAACACACAATACATCAGCTTTTGGCACAGCTCTCTTGAGCAGGTGTGTATGCAAAGCATTCTTCAGAGCCAGCAGGCATTAAATAGCATTTTGTGGGTCCCAGAAGATGCAGTTTATATTACTCTCTGCACCATAAGGCCAAGTTACCTCTGTTCAGCAAAGTCAAAGGCTGTTGCACGTTCAGATATACAAAGACAGAAGAAAAGAAGGACTGTGACTAAAGTGTAGGATGAGTGAAGGACCATTGAATTTTTAAATGTCTATCTTGCAACACTTTAAGATAAACCTTTCCATGTAAGTATGTTTTTTATGCAGACACCTGAAGAACAAGTGTTTCTGGGCTAAAAACATTTCTGATGTATTCCAGGAAGGTACAAGAAGCTGAGAAACAGAAGTATAAAATGTCTACCTAAAACACTCCTACTGTGAAGTTTTTGTGACCTTGCAATTTTTGCTGAAGTGTCTCCTTAAATAATATCACATGGTTGAGATACCTTGAAAACTTGGAATTGCTAAAGGCTCTATTGCTAGAGGTTTTGCTGCCTTAAAACACAGTGACACCATGTGGCCAATTGCTTAGGCCAGAAACTATGGGCTAGTGGAAATGGCAGTGTACAGTTCTCTCATTTTTCTTTAGCTTTATTAAATTTCTCTTAGGCATGCTCAGATGCAACTATATTGACTAGTGAGAGTAAACTCCATTAGAACAATGCTCATCTGAACAGGTATACACGACCTGTTCAGTGACTCTTTGGCATTTCAGGATATGTTTAGAAGTCTAATGCTTGCAAAAGTGTCCGCTGAAAACGCACCTGTGAGTTCAGCAAGTAAATACCCATAAGCACGATTTGAATGTGTGCCAAAACATCCTAATCACTTTGTAGATGCAAACAACTGGTAGAGCTATGACTCTACCGTCTTCTCAAAAAAAAGTGTACCAGGAAGGTGATGTTAAAAATCTATGATAATTCTGCAGTAATATCACACAAAATTGCAATTAATTTTGAAAATTGAGAGATTTTTGCCCTGCTCTCACGACTTGTTTTTCTTCCAACTATATGCAGATCTCTTCATTTATTTTTACAGGCATTTCTGAGGTATTTAAAGTCATAAGTGGGAATATTGCTGCTAGAAATATTCGCAGTAGTTGTTCTCACTCTGCGTTATATAATGTGGTGATTGATGTGATGAATCATCTCTCCCTAGCACAGTTCTTTTTTCCAAATGAAGGACTGCACATTCAAACAGTACAGCTCATGATAAATGATAAGAATGGGCAGATCTCTTTGAAAGAGACAGGCAGACAAATAGGCAGTTGAAAACTGCAAACAGATTACTTAAATATCCATCAAACAGAAAGTGAAAAATACATGAATAAGCTCTTCATAGAGACTACATTAACTCAGTAGTACTATAAAAAAATTAATGTTCAGTAAGAAATGTGTATTTTGAGGCAGGGTTCAGAACATCTTGCTCTCAAGAGCAGAAAGGAAGGGGAAATATAACATATATGACTCACAGTTGCACAGGCTTTGCAAAGTCATTGTTCCATCAATGTTACCATTTTTACTGATTCATTAGATAACATGCTGGTGCAATTCTTCTGTTCAGTATTGAACTTCTGGTGAGCAATTTTCATCAATAGCATCACAGTGCACCAGAGTGTAAATTAAATAGATTAGTTTGAAAGGTGATGTAACAGGCTTTTCACCTATATCTATAATACTATCACCTATATACATAGTAGTTTAGAGAGGCCAGGAAGCACCAGCTAGTTAGACACAGGACTTTCTGACTGCTCAAAACAGGAGTTTAAGTTGAGGAATATTCATGACCTGATCCTTCACATTTTCTCACCCTGACTAGTGAGATTATGCTGCCATCTTGTGACCTTTAAATTTTACTCAGCTACAGTGACAGAAGTTTTTCCTCTAGACGGGGAGTGCAGTGTACATGTCTCCCTGGTACACAGGTGCAATGACAATGCTTTGAGAAGCCAAGCCCTCTTTTATATTCAGACTCATGTTGTGATTCCTTACCTTTTCCTCTCTTTCACGGGCTGCACCCTCAGTGTCATAGTCACTGCTAACAGAAGTGCTGTCCATGGACAGCCCTGAGACTACAGGCAGCCCCGCAGAGTGGGTGAAACTCATAGTTTAAAAGACTAGGGTTTTGTAACAAAAACTACAGTGTCCCCCTGCTGCCAAGAGAATCATTCATTCTGGAAAGCAAAACACACACTTAGCCAGCATTTGAAAATTACAGGATACATTGAAAGAAAAAAGACATATTTTTTACAGCTGGGAAGGTTAATGATTATAAATGATTACATAGATTTTTCACACTGATGATAAAATTTTCCTCTCCATCTTCCCAAGTGTAAAGCTTGCATGTTTATGGTAGAATTTTTCTTGCTTGAAAAAACCCTGTGTTACAGTTGGCTGTATTCTGAATCTAAATAGGGTTGTTCCATCTGGTCAAATTAAATAAAATGTCAAAGTGGTTATGCTGTTCCCTTGAAACAATACAGACTTCAGCTGCACAGTAACTGCTTACATAGCATTTTGGAATACCTGGAAAAATCTTAGTATGAGTGTAATCACATTGAAAAGCAAGCTGGGAACCTCTTGCTAGTAACCCCCCGTTCTTTTCTTATACCTCAACTATATGGGTTCCTGTCAGTGTTCACTCCCAAGACACTTTAGAAGTGAAGACATAAAATCAAACCTTGAAATCCTGACAATCTGAAGTGCATGTGCAAGGCAGGAGCAGAGACATGCCAGGAACAAGGAGGTTTGAGAGCTCTGAGCTAACAAGGCAGCTGCTCTGAGCTTGTAGGCATTGTTTGGAAGAGCTCAGGAAAGGCTAAAAGGTTCCCTCAACATGTCTCCCTGGAGACAAATCAGCAGTCTTTTTTCACTACCAAAGCCTCCACTTCTATTATACACCCGTACTCTCCAATGCTTGCTTGTCAAGTAAATCAAAGCGTCCTACATTTTGACCCTGATTAGTTTCTTCAGGACATGGCACAGCAGAAATAAGAGTTCCCAACTAACCACAGAAGGTTATGTTTGGGTGTTCCCTGTTTTTGAGTAGGGCAATGGCATTGCATTGATTATATAACTAGAACCTCAAATCTTGTGACTTTATACCTTCTTATAATTATAAAGTATTCAGGGAAATACACAGCCAGCTGAATCATCTCTGTGAGACTTAACAGTATATTTCAAGAACCATAATAATGACTATCACTGCTGTGGCAGTATGAAGCTCTGGGCAGATTTACATCTAAACCATCTGCAAAGCTACATCAAGGAAAAAAATGTAGAGTGTGAAGTCTTGTGGCTGTGGTCCCTCAGCAAGTCTGTGATGACATGCGTATACCTTCCCTTAGGAGGACAAGGCAGGTGTCTCAAGTTCTTTTCTTTCCAATATTCCTGACAACAAAGCAATTTATCAGAGGAGACATTTGGCATAGTCCCATGAGGAGGAGAGCCCTTGACACCATGCTGCAAGTTAGCAGTAATCAATCTGACACAGCACAGCACAGCACAACAAAGTGCAGGAAAGACGCTGCAGCTTGCACAGCTGATGTGCCTGAGATCCAGGAAAATGTAAGTGTAAGGACCAGTTGCAAAAGTCTAGACCTACAGTGTGAGATCCAGCTGGGGTAGCTGAGCCTTCTGGAAGGGCTGAGGAAGGACACATACTATTGTTTCTGGAACTGTAAATGTTTTTTATTCTGGGCAGCCACTTTCCAATCCCCTCTACAGAACTGGAAGAGAATTCAATTTTCCTGACTAACTGCTACACCTCCTTTACAAAAACACAATACACTATTTCAGCAAGCAGTAGAAGAATTAACTTATCTGTTAAGGAAACTTTCCTGTCTGACCATCCAGGAGTAACTCTGGCAGCCACACTCACACCACCAGAGATTTTAACTGCTGGGACTGAAACTCTTTCACAGTGGATGGCTCCAGTGAGCTGACAGGTTCATATCAAGCCTTCCTTGACTCTCCACTCTCAGAGTCAGACCAGGTTTCCTTAGTGGCTTGACCCCAGGTTTGTCTTAGCAGAGTCTCAGATTGTTCCTTAGAACAATTTACCCATAACACAGTAACACAGAAACAGCTCCAGCTGGTGCCCCCAAGGAGGGACCCCCAACAGAGGAAACCCTGGGCTTTTACACCCCACAGTCTAAGCACCCGAAACTCTCAGTTCTTCCTGCTGAGCCATCAGTTCCTGCTGACTCTGAGTGTCAGGTCACCTGGCTGGGCCACAGGTCCCTGTGCCCCTTGTGCAAAGGGTGGTTGGCACCAGGTCACAGCCTTTTGCCTGGGCTCCCACAGCCCAGAGCTCAATCTGCAGTTCCACTGCCACTGCACACTGAGCTACCTGCACCAAATGTATTCCTCCGTATTATCTCACATCAAAGTTTATCTTTAATATGCCATAGCCAAGTGACAGAATTGGAGTTCATTCTTTTCCTTTTCATTCCAGTAAGCACTAACTGATACAATGAAATATGAAGCATCAACCAGACATCATTTCCAGTCTGCTGGAGCTAAAAGTACATCTTGATGACTATCTGGGGAGCAAGTACCCCTCTCAGCAGCACATACATGGAGCTTACATTGTCATATAAATATATATAAAAACATGATTCTACAGATCTTTGCCTGTCCCCTTATCTTTCATCACTTTCTCTTTTACAGCCACCTTCTATCACAGCCAAGAAAGTATTCAGTCTTTCTGATGGGTTTTGATGAAGTGTGTTCTTGCACAAAAGGCCAACTGAAGGAAGCATACCAATGAAACTCCAGAGCAGCCTTCAGACTGCAACCAGAATGGAATTCAGCGGCAAACAGTTGTTACACCCAATCTGCACAGAGAAATGCTCTAGCCCCAGCCCCAAAACCTCCACTGATCCATTACTGACTTCATACCTATGCAGTAAATCATGATTCTAGAATACGGAGAGAGGAAAAATGAATCTCTATACCCACTCAGCATTCATTTCCATTAGATGCTGAACACTTTGGTACCAATCTAATATTTGTGGATGTGTAAAATCCCATTGATAGCAATTGGAATTCCTTCAGGATATGTGCCATTTTGTCTCACAGTTATCTCATGGCCAAAAATCATGGAGTCAGTGTTCAGGACTCCACCTGGTGAGCTGAAACAAGAAGCCTTCAGAGCAGACAGATACTGCTAAAGAGATCCCTCCCTTCCTCTGAAAGGGGTAGAAGATGACCCACTTATGACAGCAAAAGATACTCTGTTGTCAGAAAACCTCTATGAATCCAGACTTCAAGATACCAGTGTTCAAGGATTGCTGTTTATTGAGGTATGCTAGTAAGCTGAGAATACATTGGAAATTCATAGCTGGCACTGCATACCCTCTCTCTCACAGACTTAATCCACATATGGAAATGGACAGTCACATGTTGATGATAAAGGTAGTATTTCTCTGCAGGAATCCTTGACATGGCAGCATTTACATGTCCATATTCTTAGAGCCCAGCTCCAGACATGCATATATTTTATTTTTAAACAAAACCCACTTCTGCAACAAGAGTTTGTGCTGGGTTTGTCATTTCTTCTTCATTTCACAAGGAAGGCTTAAGACCTACAAGAAGCATTGAATGAGTCCTGCCTGAAGCAAACACAATTTTGAAATCTTCCTAATACATAATCTCCTCTCTATTGCAGCAATACACCAGGCTCTTTCTTCTCTGATAGAGTCTGCTCCCAGAATAGATCAGGTTGCAACTGCAGTCCAAACAGCCAGTGGACTCATAGAGGCACTAAGTCCATACCACCGCTTAGTGAAGGATGTTGTAATTTGAGAGCCTACTAATTGGACTAAAACCTGAGACCTGATAATTAATACCTTTCCTTTCAACCTACTTCATCACAATAATCTGATCATCTGTATTATAAGATATAAAGAACTCGTTTTGCAAACTTTGTCAACAACGAGAGCTCAAAATAAAGCTACCATTGTTTTAATGAGATACATGAAGGAGGAAAGAAGAACAGAATTCAAAAAAAACCTAACAGAGTAAAACAAACTAAAATAGGAGAAGAATAAAGGAAAGGACCAAGGAGGGATAAACCACAGAAGCTCAGGCCTCTTGTTGCATGGGGGAAACCACAGAAGAGCGTGGTGGTTTGTCTGTAGCACTTCCCTGAACGGGGAGATAGGTGTATGCTGTGCTTGCTGTTTCTATGGTACCTGCAGAAAGTCAGAGCTGAGGGTGCTGCAGAATTGGCAGCCAAGCAAACAATATCATGACATTTAAGCTCATCAAAGCATCTCTTGTTTGAGTGAAACATTTTTTATATGATTAATGGCTTTTGAGAAAGCAGAGCTTTTTATTTTTTTTCCTGTTTTTCAGATGAAAAGTCTGTTTGGAGGCACATGACCACATACTATGAGTTTCAGAGGCATGAAAATATTGAACACATGCTCAAAGATGCTTTCAGCTTTTACATCTCTTCAATGAAAATGTAAAACACACAAAGAAAAATCTCGCAGAGATAAAAGCATTCCTCATTTTCTCCACACGGAACCTTGCACTGGAGAACTGGGGATGACAGCAAGAAGGAACCATCCTTCCTGTTTGCAAACACTAATTTACTCCCATAAGAACTGTATTTCATACATAAAGTAACATTTGAAAAGCTAGAATCATCTTGACTCTGGCATCTGTACACATGGTGACCCTCAGAAAAATCAGTCCCTCATTTTTATGTGTAGCAGAAGGCTCTGTCATCCAGGAACACCACCACATAAAGAGAATTCTGCACTATTCTACAGACAAAATAACAGGAAAGCAGCTGAGGCATGCATAGGCCTTGGTCAAGTCATGACTGTATGTACAGTGATTTACCCTGAACTGCTTGCTCAGAGGTCATAAAAGAAATGTTTCAATACATGAGTGCTAGATGAAATGATCCTGTTGCCAAACACGGCTAAGAGATGGAAGAACTGAGGATTTATGAGACTAACCTTTGGATTCCTTCCTGAGCCCAGGAAATTGCATTCCCATGATGTCTGGCCTGATGTTCATCACTAATGCAAAATTATGTTCTTTGCAGGAAGAAGAAAAGCAAAGCAGAAGCACTGAAAAGCCAAATAGCCTTATGCAGAGAACTAAAAGGAATAAAGAGGAAGAATTTATTGTCTTAAAAAATTCTACTCTTCTTTCAAACCAGTGGAAGGGAAAACTTGCATATACAAAGGATAGGGAGCAAATTATTTAAAAATTCAAATGTTCTTAAAAGCTATTTTTCTTAAATTTGTGAATTGAAAGGTAGAGTGGTATTACTTGCCTCAGACTATTATCATCCCCTGTGTGGTGTCTGTTACTTGACTAATAAGGCAGGCACAAATTATAAAAATACCCACGAAGCAGACAGAACAAGCAGCAAATGAAGCTGGGAAGAAGACACGTCTGCCCTGGGTATGACTGAACTCCTGCTGCTTAGGAACTACTAGGCACTAACATCTTGCAGGTTCGAAGCCTCCTCTCAGGCCTCAGAAGAGGAAAAAGCCATGTAAGATGAATGCGGTTGACTTTTTCCAAGCAGTTATTTTCTAGTGGATAGTGCTTTTAGGCTAGGATAGTGTTTTTAGGCTTTTAGTGCAGAGTTAACGTTTATCTCTGGTCTTCCCCACCCCCTCTTCTGGGCATGGTATTCCAGAAGAATCAAGGGAAACAGACAGGGTACACCATAAGCTATATATCCTAAGGAAGCTAAATTACCAAATAACTCACCTTGCAACATATGATGGGTAAGGTAACTGCTGATACAAGAAAGCTTTCATCTATGAAAAAATAACAAGATTTCAAAACCTATTGGTTTAACATGAAATTAAACCCAAAACTTTCTTCTGAACCCATCATAAGCACTCATGTAGCAATAAACAATCTGCTGATTAGAACACTAATCTGGGAAGTGGGAGAACCTCCTCAGGCATAACCAAGGCATGAGTCTCAACCTCCCAAATCCCAGCTTTGAGTTTAGTGGCTATTTCAAGGATACTTTCAACACCAGTCTTTGAGCGGATAAAATGGAGTTATGCAACTAAGTGCTAATCTTTTCTCCAGTGGGAGAAAACCTATTTTTACTGCTTTTCTTACCTCAAGATTCTCTAGCACTTAGACAACAAAAGACTACATTATTTTCATGTCTGATGAGTGACTGAAAAATCTGAGTGGAATCAACAAGAGACAAAATAAGCAGAACTTGTTCCTTGTTTTCTACATTGACCTCAAAGGGAGAGACCTTGAGAAAATTTCTATAACCTGTCATTAGAACTTCAGTGATGGAAAGCAGTTATTACCTCTTCATAAAAGCATTAGTTGTCAAGGTTCCAAGACAATAACTGTACTAATAATAACCGTTGCAAAACTTCTTAGTTAAGAAAGCATACAAAATACAAATTTCAGTGACTTGTTTGTAAGTAGATACTGTGGTCTGTTAGCTGGTGATACCTTAATTGCATTATCTTACAGACAAAAATGAATTCCATTTGTGGCTGAGCAATTGGCACTATGCTTATTCTACTTATCCCAGATCTGGAAGTGGTTACCACTCACCTCTGCACTGCACAGTGAAACCAACCATCTGGTCAGGACCTGAGCCACCACACTTTCACTTGCATTTGTATGTCTTCTTGCAAAAGGAGATTTCTGCTGGGGACCCTACATTCTACAAAAAAACCATACAAATTATTACTAAACAGATTTTTTAAATCATAGAATATCTTAAATTGTGACTCATAATCATGTGTTTTTCTTCTTCTTTCTACTCTCTATTCCCCCAGCTCCTTTCCAACAGACTTTTACATACACCCACACCTTTCCTCACACACACACACTCACATCCTTCCCTTTATGAAAGGGAGAAGTTTAAGAATTGATACTCCTTAAATGCATGGTTTTTTCTTTCTTTTCTTTATAAATGAACCACTTATACCTCTATGGTAGTTGATTTTTTATTTATCCAACTGTGCTGTGATTTTGATTTTAAGTATTTCATATACTGTAATTCTACTGCATGTACTGGACTGGAGCGAAATATTTCTACAAATTTTCCCATCATAAAGCAGAAACTAGTGAAAAAAAAAACCACTTGAGGCAGCAGTGGGCAACAGAACTTGTAGTGAATCACTTTTAAAAAGTTACCATGTTTGAGCTGCACAGAATGTCCTCCAAAGAACTAAAGCATGATGATAAAATGTGTTTGATAAGAAGTATTGGAAATCCCTTGTGAGAGTAAGACACAATAAATCAGTGACTACAGACTGAGTGCATTGACTTTTCACTGATGACAAGAACTATGAACAAACCTCTGAAGTAAGTGAGATTGAGAAGACTAAAAAGTCTTACAGGAGCTGTGACAGGACTACTACCCTGGCAATCATAACCAAATTTTTTATGGTCACACTTTAACAAAACTACTTTCATGGTGAGTTTTGATTTAAAAGTCAAAACCCCTGTTCCTGATAAAATCTAGATAATTTTGAAATAATTAACTTCCGTTTTCTATGAGGATGCTCCTGATAAGTGAAATGTGCAGATTCTTCTGAAGGATACTCTTTCGCCCTTTCTCCTTCCATTTTTAATAAGAAAATGGGAGTTGTTTACAGGAAGACTTACACTATAATATATAGTCAATGAGAAGGGCAGAAATAAGCCAGAACACAAAATGAAGCATCAGTCAGAAGACAGCCTCACATCCAGCTTTCTCAAGCATCATCTTTTTGTTCTGTTCTAGTATAAGCCAGATAGAACTGCTCTAGGACAGGATTTCATGTAGCTGTCAGAAATCTGTCATCACTTCCAAGCAAGGGTTGGGTTTTGCTCTCTAACAGTATGCAGATACCACCACTGACAGCTTTGGATGGAAGATGTGTTGTGGGTGGCATATATTCACCCACTACCACTTCTTAACTGGTTCTCCTGGATTTGTAAATCTTCAGTGGGGAACAACAAACAGTGCAATATAAAAGTAAGAACTGGTGTCTCCACAGGAGCTATAGATCTTTCCATTAATCAACAAACCTCCTCCACCACTTAGCTGTACTTTGACTTGTACATACAGTACTCACAGTATTCACTCATTAAAACCATCTGTAAGATCCCCAAGTACTCTATGGAATTATTTGCCTGCTAGGTCCAAGAGCAGCCCCTCTACAAAACTCTACTAGTTCCTCTCAGACTGGAATCTGTTTCTCTCTCAAAAAATATTTCAGTTCCAGTGTGTACTTTGTTCTTCTAATAAAGGTAATCTCATGAATGTCAGCCTCAATGAAATGAACTAGGACTGTGTCATTACTTGTCTGGTTAAATTTATCCCTCAGTTTCCATGAAAGATGATGCCCAAAGGATGGACACATTTCAGAAGACAAGAGGAGCTACTGCATCCCCTCCTGAGGTATTCATACATTTGCTAAATGAAGCCACAGGTTTGTGTACCTGTTCTTCTGACTGTGGATACAATGCATGAGTGGTGTATACCATTTTAAAGGATAAACTACATATGTTGAACATCTCATGAACCAGCCTTTCTATTTCAGGCAAGTGCTCTTCATACCGGGGAAAGTGAACCTGAATATACCATTTCCTATAATCCCCAAAAACTGGAAAAGGCCCTCAAGCTTATCACTTCCAAACATCTGATCAAAGCACGACTAACTTGAAAAGTTACATGGCATTGCTCTTTTCTTTTATTCAGTCAAAAATGTTCACAGTCAGTAATTCCATAACCTCTTTGGGTACTTCTTCTAGAGTTTAACCACTTTTACTGTGAAGTTTTTTCTCTGTTGTTTCCCAATTTTTCCATCCAGCAGACTGTGACCACTGTGTGACCCTGCACATTTCCTGCTATAGAATAGAGCACACTCAATGTGTATCACTATTTTAGTTTGAATATATTCTCTTTTTTCAATAGTGTCCCAGCTGGTTTCAATGGCTTAATTAGCTGAATTATGTCTCAGAGTCTGACTGTTTTTTCTTTGTGCAAATGCAAGATAATCCACAAACTGAATGAAGTAGTTTTCACCAGAACAGCTGTGAGTGTTTACCAGCCACCATGTTTCTAGCACGCAATTATTGTATAAAAGAGGATCAGGTATTCAGCGGAAGTCTCTAGGGTACCTAAATTTTCTTATTTAAAGCCTGGAACACTGTCACAATAATCAATCACCAATACACACAGTACAGTCTGTTTCATATGTCTGTTTGTAAGTCTGGACCCACAACCAGAATTTTAACCTTGATCCTGAACTTACAGGGAAGGATAGTATGTAATTTTCTTCCTGTGTTATAATCCATCCTAGAGAAAAAAAGTCAGGAAGGTTATGAAGGCTTTCAGAATAATAAAAGGCTTTGGATGGGTTTACAGTTAGCATTTATCTACCTCATACTCCAAACAGCACTATGAATTTTCACCACATAGTGGCAGCCGGATGAAGTTTTACAGATACACTACAAAGTTGGGGTTTTTTAATTGCATTTGCCTGTATCAGAGGAGAGGAGTCCATGAAACATCCCCAAAGCTAAGGCAGCATGCTGTCTCTTCAGTCCATTGGCAGCAGCCCAAAGACACATTCTGGAGATTTTGGGATTTCTGCCAAATGTCCTTGTCTGTAAATTCTGCATTCTTGTGTCCACTGAAGTAGAACATCCTTCTCCACAAGTTTTGTTAACCTCCCCCTAAGTCTGAGACCACTGAAGCATGTCAAGCCTCAAGGCAATTCTATCAACAAGTAATTTATCTTTCTAACACCTGGACATCAGTTGATGCAAGCAACCAATATACTTTATCTGTTTGTAGATTTAAATACAGTATGAGCAGTATTCTGTCAGTAGCACCAAGGACCAGTACAGTAGATCAGTATTCATGTCACACTCAGTGCCTGGCAGCGAATTAGGGAAGTGCTGACTGCTCAGCAGTCAAATGCACCAAGTCCAGCTGATACAGTCATTCTTGAACTCTGCACAATGTCAAGGTGTGACTTCTAAGTCCCTTCTTAATGCCTGAATTTTCAGGCTTAGCATCCAGAATTGTACGAATGTAATATCAACCGAACTGCATAGGAGATTCTCATAAAGAATCAGTTCAGACTGAAAGATTTGCCCTTTAATCTCACTCCAAGACAAATTGTATCATTTATATATACCACTATGTGCAAATTTCACTGTCATCTGTGTATATATCTGATGTCATAAATGGAGGTAACCTCCAAATGACAGGTGTCTCCCATTTTGCAAGTTCTCTCATCAGAAACTGGAAGAGAACAGACTGGGTTTGAACAAGAATGGTATCTACAGGTAACCAAGTTCTGCTAGGGTGATACTAATGGATTTTCCCAGTGTTTTGCTCCTGCTGCATCATAACAGTTGGCTCTTTAACCAACCCTTGGCTCTGTACCAGACTTGGTTGTTTTGTGATCACCAGCTCCCTTACCCTCAGACACGGACAAATTAGCTGATTATTGCAGATGTTACTTTTAATCAAGAACAACCAAAGCTGTCTCATGCATTCCTTCTGGTAATAGCAAACTCAGCTTGAAATGAACAATGTGAAACAACAGTCACCTCAAGGTGTCCTTGGAATAATTCTTAAAAACTAAACACTAAACTGGGCCAAAATTTAAACTAATAAAAACTACTTCAGGTAAACAATTAGCCCAGACTGAATGACCCATCTGAATGACCTATCACTCTCCAAATCTCACTTTTTGCTGCTGAGGTGCCACACATGGTGCACTTTCTAATGCTCCTTATCACATACAAAACATGCTGCATACGGTTATTAGATGCTGTAAATATATTGAACATGTCCCATTCTCAGCACTAGTAGCAGAGTATAGCTTAATAATTTTACAACTCACAGACTAGCAGAGATATTTCACTGTGCCCATTCTACATTACAAAATTGTCCTTCTGACCTATTTAAAAGTAGCTTGCCAGAAACACAGTCAGTTTGAGGCAATTTTTCAACAAGACAACATACTATTCCTAGTCTTCACCAATCAAAGCATCATGGCCATAGAAAGAAGATTCCTAGCAGGCTGGAAAGAACAGAGTTGCCCCTGCACATTGCTGTCTAAATAGAGCCTAGGAAGTCTCAGCTTTACAGGGAGCGGTATGTAGACTGGCATGGAGGCAGAAATTGCAGGGCTGTTTCAGCAATCGGATATGATATTTCCACTGTAAAGTACAGACCACTGACTTCTTTCTCCCCCACTACAACAGTAGGGATGCTGTTAGGTATCTCAGTAGTCTTCCTGCATCAAGACAACATGTATCTCTGATCAGAAATGATCCAGATATGGGAGAATGGCTGGTGCCAAAGCACTGTGCAGTCAGTGCCTTAGCTAGAAAAATTAGTTCATTTTGAGTTAATGCTTGTTTGAGAATGTCAGACTAGCACTATCCAGGGACAGACTCCTGTAGATGGTATAGGCTTACTGATTCAAAATTGCCTTTCTGAATTCATAGCATATTAAAATGATAGCAGTGTATTTGAACTTTCTCTTTTAGTGCAAGGCAGAGATATGCATGTGCTCTGTTCCTATGCAGGGCACCTCCCTTGAACCATCTATCCAGCTTGTCTCCTATGTGACATTCACATTTCACAATCTTCTCTCCACTGTCAAATACCTTATGCCTTCAGGACCAGATCCACCTTAAACAGGGACAGCCCACAATAAGCCACCAAGCATTCACTTCACTGTAAACAGAAATGGATCACAACTTCCAACCAGGTGGACTAGTTATTACAAACATAACTAAAAACTCTGCTAGTTTCTCAATTGGCTTGGCTTGGCATAAGGTCACACTGGCCCTGAAAGGCACAGTGTCACTCATCCCTGCTTCTCCCAATAACCTCATGCACGTTCCTGCTGTTCCCTTCTTTGATCCAGATGATGATTTTAATCTTCTGTGTTTTGGTTTTTTCCACAGGATTACTTCTCATGTAGAGCAGTAATCATGGAAAAGGCCCCAGTGTTCCTCTGCACAGCAAGGTATTTTTAAAACAGCTAAGAAAAAAACATAAAACCACACCTCTCACTGAAGTGACTTTAATGCAAACATGTATTTACAGTCTAAATACAAGATGTTGAAAGTTCAGCAGCTTAAGTCACTGAAAAGATACAATCCTAAATAAATAGAATGTAATTAATTTAGTTATTTTTTCTCTAAGTGCTGTCTAGAGTCAGGGTCCAGACATTTTTAGGTTTAACTCAAGTTTTGCATGGACAATTTTTTAAGACTGTTTCAGCATTTCTAGATTTTGTCCTGGACAGTGAAAAATAGCAGGGATATTTTGCAGTAAATCCTGCAAGAATTGTTGGTTCATTTGGAATATTAATCTCCCTTCTTGCCAAACTTAAAGTATCACTTTCTCTGTGCTTAATACTACATTTGGCTCAGATTCCATTTCTGAAAAATATGTATAGAGCACTTAAAAAGTACATAATAGTGATTTTTTTTCTGAAATGGTAGAATTATAAATTTCTTAGCAAAATACTGATGTAAAAAAAACTTTAACTATTCGTATTTTGTCATTAAATGTCATCCCACAGCTTGATAACAAATAATCTGGTAATGTATCAGAGAACTGACTTGGCTTGAATTTAAAAAAACCCCCACCTATATCTTTAGACTTCCAAACCCACACAGGAAACAGAAAAAAGAAATGGAGAAAAATCACCTCTAAATGACACCACTCAACATATATTCTCATCTTTCACTTCATTCCCTCTGCCCTGTGACTGTGAAATAACCTTGCTTGCAGAAGCCATCCAGAGACACTACTCCACTTGAGTAAGAAGCCACTAGTGTTAGAGGAGCACATTTGCACTGAAATGTTGTTCGGCATAGTAAAAACCCACTCCAGTTCCAAATACCCACTACTTCTGCAGAGGCAGCTACTTTCTCAAAGATATTTCACCACTTCTGTACCTGTGGTTCACTTTTTGCTTAAAGGCACTGTGAATACTTTTGTTCTGCAGTTTCCTCCAAGTTATACTGTACCTGTATCAAAATGCTTCAGGGTCAGTTTTTGCTCATGTTCAATCTAATAGCTCATTGGACCTGTTGCTTTCAGGTCTGCAGTAAAGAACATCAAGAACTTGTTTCTTCCTCAGCTATACACAGCCTTACAACACATAAGGCAAAGTATGAGAAGAGAACCCCACAAATTGTTCAAGCAGCCTTGAGAAGTACAGAGAACATCGCTCCATGAAGTGCCCATATGTTTCCAAGCTGTTAGAAGGCCTTGGAGCGTCTCATGAAGGGTTACTGAGTAGATTGGATAGGAGGATGGAGCTGTGTAAAGTAAATCATCTGCACTGTGATATAAAAAGTCCACAATGAAAAGGATAAGCAGTGCCCAAAGGTCTGACAGTGTGCAAACAGTCTGTGGGCTGCTTCAGGGACACCTAAGTAAAACCAATAAGCTATATATGTTTTATAAAGATAAGATTGCAATCACCCAGATTATTTTAATTTCATGGGCTCTGAGCACTAAGGCTAAAGATGAGTTTAGAGGTGATCCACTCAAGGGCATGCTTTTCCGCACTCTTCTCTCCTTTTGGGGATTGTCTGCTTTCATAAATTGTACCAAAGCAAAGACTGAACATTTAAAGAATGCACTCGCAAATCAGCACTCTTCATTGTTGCCTGATTCCAAGTTAGCTAGGGAAATCATCCTGCCCCAAAAGAGCACTGCAAGATGCACTGTTCCCTTCTAATAAGCTTGTTCATAACAACTTACGTATGGGGAGATTCTCAGTTTCTTAAGGGAGACTTGTCAAAAGCTTTCTTCATTCTCGTAATAGAAATGTAGTGCAAAGTGCTAAACAAGAGATGGCTATGCAAGAATCAATATTACATCTTTCAGTTCAAGCTAGTTCTTTAATGCTCTATTTTATCTGAAGCACTTTTCAATTACAAGCCCATTACAATGACAGCTTTTCCCATTAGTTTTGTCAGTTGTGCTTGGCAGAGGATCTCTTGCAGCTAAAGCTCTATTATCTTTCATTAAATACTTCACATTGTTCTTGAATAATGTTGAATTCAGTAGGCCTGCAGAAACTATATAAATTACCCTGACTCAACAGGCTGCAATTATAGAATTTTTATTAACTTGGAAAAAAAATTATATTAGCCCTATTTGTCTAATTCATCTCTTCAACAGAAGAAACATTAAGTATCAGTCTTCATCAAAATGCTTAAGAACATGCTCAAGAACAGGCAGAGGCATTGTATTGAAATTAGGCCATTTCCAGTTATTTTATATTAGTCTGCCTCCAGTTTCTATTTCCTGAAGATAAGTTTCAAATTTGAGTTTAATTTTAAAAGTACTCCCAGTGAAAGTGAATTGGCTGGAATATTTTCCTGTATGCGCAGAGCTGATCAGCTATATCAGCTTTTTCAGTCTTTCTTGCCAGCTGCCATCCAAGTGGCATAAAGACAGCTGAAGGCTTTATTCAGGTAATTTCTAGCAAACAGTGCATACACACAAAGACATTGCATTTATTGAGTAGTGCAGTGAAAACTTCACCCTGATATGTATCTTTTACGGAGTCAGCAGGAGATACAGCCAGTGTAACCTGGGTAAGATTCCCTTCTGGTTTCTGAGGTACAAAAAAAAGTTATCACTGCACTTCACAATAAGTCAGAAGAGTGCTTCTTCACTGAACTGAGATCAGAACTGCTGCAACCTTTTTACTAAGAAAAAAATGAGAAAAAGACACACCAGGAGGAAAGGTGAGTGTACTAATGTGTTGTTCCAAAAAAGTGCTGTTTATATCTAGGTTAGTCAAAGGTGCAAGACTAAATATTTCAGTGGAGAACTCCTCCTGTGGGAGTATTCCCTCTTATGGAAGGAGATGGTTGCAGACTGAGGGCAAAGATAACTCATTACAAATGCAATCTACATGATGAGATGGTGGGTTTTTCTCAGACTACAGCACAGAGGCAAACCAGATGGTGCCAATATACAGTGAAGCTGCAGCCAGAAGCCAGTCAAAATTCAACTAAAAAATGGAAAATAATTTGGGGAATGAAAATAAACAATGATGCTACAGTGGGCTTTAGAGGAAGGCAGTCCAGGAACCGCTTGATGAGTTTCCAAGATTCAGTGAGTGCTGAGATACCAACCCTAGCAGCATCTTTGACAGCTTGCACTACAGCTTGCTCTTAGGCATGTCTGAGTCCATCAAATGTTGCCAGAAAAAGGCCTGTATCCTGTGCCATGCATCTTCTTGGGCTTTAGCATGCTCCCTCCACTGCCCTCCCCAAGACACAAACATCCCAAGCACTCTATGGATTGAAGCCTGGCACAGAGGCAAGTATGGTGGTTCCAAGAGGTGCCCTGCTCCAGAATAGGAGTAAAACTCCACTTCCCGTCCGTACTGCTGAAGGCGCTGAACAGCATCCTGGCAATAGAGATCACTTTTCCAGTTCACATCATCCAGTCCAGACAGGAACAGGAACTTGGCTAAGGACCTCTCCACAGGAATGCGACAATCCCAAGTTGCTGGGTCCCTGTGATCATCTAAGACGTCTGAAAAATCTACCAGGCCAGACTCATCACTGATCTTCATCCTCTCCAGGTTATATGGGTGGGGAGGAATAGTGAAACCATCTCCCTTCAGGGGAATGAAGGAATTAAAACCACTTCCTGATATGCTGACAGCTGCCTTGATGCCAGGTAGAAATGTGGCCACAGAAAGGGCTAGATCAGCTCCTTTAGACAAGCCCAAAACACCAATCCCAGTATCTCTCACCTGAAACAGAATTATGAAAACAACATTATCAACTACTCCCTATTTCCTGGGCTGACATAATGTCTCTAGTTCTGCTTTCTCACTCCACATCCAACTGTGACCTATATTTTGTTCCTTCCCTCCCTCTGTTCAGGTTATATCAGTCCCCCATCTATGCCTTTGCTGAGGTTACACAAGAGTGACCATGAATTCTACAGTCCTTCAACATGTCCCCTCCTGTAACTTTTCCTTCCCGGTGATGTCTACAGACAAAGCCTCTGCTCCCTCCACATCCTGGCTAGACATTTGTTCTTGGTATGGAATCTTTTACTGCTCCTATCTCCAAACTACTTTTTCTAGGGTTTACTTGCCTTAGATTTCTTTATTGGCATCTTTTTAATACTCTCCTACAGTTGGTCTGTTATTTTCTTTTTTGCTTTAGAAGATGCAAGGTTCCTTACACCTGAGGCTCAGTGACCCCAACACCTGTTTAAATCAACTGATTTATGGTGAAGGCTCTTCATATCAAAATCTAGGTGTTTCAGAGCTCTTTGAGGAAAAAGACAAGCTAGCAAGGCTGAATTCTGCTCTCCCACTGGTTACAGTTCCAGTGGCCATGTGCTAGAAAGTAAATAACTTTGGGAAACAAATAGGTCTTTAAGTAGCACCCCATGAAAATTTTAAATGCTACTTGGTATCTTTTGGTCACTTTTGGGTTAAGTATGATGATACATTGCTATAAAGTGTCTTTCTCATTCCACAGACTTGTTCAGATACAGCTTTAAGATGTATCACACTCTGCAGTAATACAACTATAAGGGATTCTTTTGCTAAAGTTTTCTATTATTGTCTTTTTAAACTTTAGAAGAACACTTCTCCTCAAACATAATCAAAAGCCTGGGAATGTTTTCCCTCCTAAAATCTTGAAAGATACAAAAGTTGGGAAAAATTAAGGTTTACTGCTTAAGCAGTTTTGTACTTTTAGTCCACGAATGACTTTGTTTTAATCTTTCACAAATCTGGTTTGCCAGCATGTTATGGACTGTTACAAGATCCTGTGCAAAACCAGCTACTCAGGTACTTGGAAAATTTGAGTTGAAGCACATGCTTTTCCATCTTTCAAGATCACATTGTCTTTCAGACAATGTTGTTTGTTTCCAATGTTTCAGAAACTTAGTTGTGTTCACTGACATTAGAAAACTGCAAAATAGTTTCCAACACGAAGAGCACCATAATTTGTGCCTTACCTGCTGCTGCTTCCGCAAGAAGTTAACGGCTTCCTCAAAATAGGCCAGTTCAAGAAACTCTGGCATAGTAGGGATATCTTCAAAGGCCATATAAGCAAGAGCCAGGGTCACAAAGCCTCTGCTAGCCAGGAGACTTGCTCTGTATTCAATAAGACCTCCTCCAGAACCATACAAATCAATAAGTCCAGGGAACGGACCAGGTCCTGCAATGAAAGGGGGGAGTATAACGAAGTGTGCAGCAAAAGAAAAGTGCCTACAGTTGTCCTTTCAGTGGTGCCCCCTTAGCACACAACAGTAGATAATATCAGAAGAAAATCATCCTCCGAAGATTTCCGTGGTGGCTGTCCCTTTCAGGCACACACAAAATCACTGTAAGGACATGAATTCAGATATTTCTTCTCTCTTAGAAACTCATTATAGGAAGTTATAGGTTGGTTATCCTCCTCCACTATGAATTTTGCTGACACTGGCCTAGATGTTCTCAGACCATTGGGGATCAATCAACAAACAGTATTACTGCATGAGCAGCACTTGTTTAGGAACTGTGCTAGGTTTGGCAGGGAGGGAATGCTTGGGTTATGAAATACGCTCTCAAATGCCAACATTGACCTATGCAAATTCAGGCTTCAGTTTGATACAGGTAACTACCCCTGGGCTTCTCAACTCTCCCCCTGCAGCAACAAGACCTTACTTTCCTTATGCTGCTCTGCTCATTCTTACAGCCAGACTTTTCTTACAAGCTTTGATTTTGCAGCAGCTGTAAGGAACTGTTTCTTAATTATAGAGCAAGATAGCCTTGTTTAAGTTCTGCTCAAGGAACTGAAAGACTTCACAGTTCAAAGCAGCTTTGCACAGGATCCAGTCTCTGCACTGTCTCTGTATGAAGCTGCGGAATGTGGCACCAGTTTAATTAAGACCTTGATTTTCCCATTTGTCTCCCATCTTCCTAAATATCCCATGCAGATCAGCTGCTCAACCAAGTAGAGATTTCTTTCTTTGACTTTTCCTTAGCTAAAGAGAGAGACAGAGAGACAAATTCAGAGCTTGCAGGAAGATCCATGGCAGCTGCTGGAGCAGCCTAGGCTGGCTGAAGCCTACGCCCAGTGCTCCCACTATCGCTTGATGTTCTTCATTCCACATCCACAGCTGTCATGCATCACAGCTCTGCCAAAGCCCAGAGGCCTCTTTGTCCTGTCAGCTAAACAGAAAAGCTAAGAAATAACCACACTTTTTGCCAGAATTCTCACCGTAGGATAGGTTCCTGACTTTCCTCAACTGGAAGAGCCAGGAGACATATTACCACTGCTGCCCTTCCTGCATCACCATATCCTCACTTCTGCCCTTGACCTGACTGGGCAACACCTGGTCCTCCTGGCTCTGCTGCAAGGATCCATGTATCTGGACCAAGCACAGGCTGAGGGAAGCATTAGCTGAGGCTTTGCGCTGAGTTGCTGAGTGCATCCAGGGGACACGGCGTACAATATGTGGTGTAAGTCACACCTGGTAAACCAGAACGGAATTAAAACTCACCAGGAGGGAGGAAGAGGGTTGCTTTCAGACGACCTTCTCTGACTGAAATCCTCTTCACCCCCTCTCCTAAAAACCATCGTTCGTTGGTGCATTTTCCCAGCAAGTGGCTCATATCCCCATGGCCCTCATACACTTCCAAGTCCACACAGAAAGGGGTCAGGACATTCCTCTTCGCCAGCCGCTTATAGGGTGTTTTAGACTGCAGAGACCACAGCAGTCCCATGGGCTCCACTCCCAGATAGCTGCCCCCCAGGGCTGGGGAGCGGCAGAGGTCGAGCTCTCCGCTGCTTCCAGCTCTGTAGTGAGCGTGTGCTTGGAAAAGCTCCCCGCTCTCATCCACCAGACTGGCTCGGAGGGTGACCGTCTGCTGCGGCCGGAGACCCACTACACGGATCTGCACGGGGTCATCGAACAGACACCTGGGGGAAGGCAGGACCATCACCTGCACCGCCATCCCAGTGGACCTTTTTTGTGGCGATACACGGGCCGTGTTAAACTGCGTGAAACGGGACCGTCAGGAGACCGTCGCTTCTTAGGCTTAAAATCTGTGCCCAAAGTCCAGGAGGAACCACCGTGACACCACTTCCTTCAGGCAGCCAGCATGGGCTGCTGGGAGACGTAGTTCAGAGCAGCCTCCCACCAGGCGCTCCGGCACAGAGCCGGCACAGCAACACCGACCACTTGCTCAGACACAAGACGTCACTTCTTCTTGGCATGTGGGTTTATTTTGATTAGAGAAAGAGACTAAATTAAAAACCCCGATAGCAAAAAGATATTCAAATTGCCTTTACACCCCGACTGCAGGAAATTCCAGATTGACTGCAGAACTGGCTTGGGCACTTTTGCCAATGCACAGTAAACACAAACTAGTCTGAAGTAATGTGATATCTTAATTTAGCTGTGAAACAAACACTGCTCTCAACCCTTCTTGAGCTTTCAGCAATTTTTGGACAAGCACCACAAAATAAAATGAAACTTTATGCTATGTTTCTTTAAAAAAAACAAACAAACAGACAAAGTAAAAAATATACTATATTTTTCTTCACAATTATCAATCTTGTCTAAAAGGTATCTGTATTTACCAAATAATTACATGGAAAACAAACTTCCACATATTGCTAATGTTTCTAAAGAACTGTTTGAAGATTTGATGATAAACACTACCTTTTGGTTTTCTTACAACAGCAATATTATGGTTTTGCAATGTTTGTGTATTTAACAGCCTTCTAGTCCTACCCTTTGGGTCTCAGACATGTGAGCAGTCTCATCCTGTTCGTTGGAAATACAAATGGGAATTAGCGCTGTAGAAATAGGCTCCTGGTTCACACAACTCGCCTGACCATGCATTAGGCTGCAATTAATGGCACAGGAATGAAGATGTGAATGAGCCTAGAAGCCACATAATCACATATCATGTCACAAGACCATAGATGATGTGCAGATTGACTGTAGATCTGGCAAGGTAATTCTAAAATCATCACTCAGGATGAAAGAGAATGCTGCTACATTTAAATAAAACAGTGGAAAGAAATAAAAACCAGCAATAAAAATGTGTAGCTTAACATGGAAAATAGTTAGCATTGAGTTTTGCATGACCTCCTAGTGTCCTTCAGCCATCCTATCATTTGGAAAAAAAATAAATTAGTACATAAACAAGCTTTTAAACTGACATATTTATTGCAGAAGTTGTAGTTTCTCACCATCAAAACACCAGAGACACTGAACTTAGTGAATTACAACTGGATAGGATTTTTGCCCTAAGCAGTATGCATGTGTTGGACTGATGCAGCCTGATGCACAGGTGGGTGGCAGACCAGATCCCTCCTTGTCCACTTGGGTTGTTATGAAAACACTATCAGGGCTTCTGGTTTGGGATTTTCAAAACCCAGATTGCCTCCCTTCAGATTTTATTTTGCTCACTGTCACTGAGGCAACACGCAAATGGTATTACCAAACCTTCTACTTACAAGCCAAAAAATCTGGCCAGTTGATCTGGACTCAGAAATCAAGCAAAAAAAGCCATGATCTATTTGGCAGGCATCACTGATGATAATTTAATGCTCAGTTTTTTTCATGTGAATCATGTTTGTAGTCTGGTCACAGCATGCTGACGATTGTATCGCATCAGAAGGACACATCCCAAGCTCAAGTCTCCCATCTCTGCTATAGCATTTTCACGGCTTTTGTGAGACAATCTAGTAGCTGATAATAGCTGTACTTAAGGTCATATTCCATGTCATACCAATAATTCACTGAGGAGACAAGAAAAAGGAAAAACGTTTCTAAGGCTAGAATGTAATGATTTACAGATATGTTCACAGACATTTACCCAGTTCAGTTAGTACAGGCTTTTCCTTATTACTGACTGAACTTTGGAATTAGCACATTTTTGACTACATCCAAAAATAACATAAGCAAACAAAGGAGTTCTTTAATAGTGCTGCCAATGCAGCTCTTTCTTAACCCAAACCAACTTCTCTTCATACTCTATACTGGAGATTCCTTGGAGCAGAAGCTGAAAAAATGTTTAGGAACAAAAAACATATGCTTCTATTTAGACAAAAAACCCCTACCAAATTGCAAAGTTTAATATCTGAATAGGAACTGCTCTTCCTGTGCAAAGGATGGCAAACTCACCACTATTTCACAATGGCCATCAATCAGACAGTGCTTTAGTTCTGCTTCTTGTGTTAATTTTGGTGTATGTGTCCTGGAAAAATTAAGCCAAGCACTGTAATATTGAACCAATCCTTCTTGGAGGAGGATATACTCTAGCTTCAGAAATTCACTGGACCAGAGACAGAGAATATTGATTTTTCAAGTGTGTACAGACTGCAGTTAACAGACTAAAGGCCAAATAAACTCAAACTCTTTGCATTTCTTCTAGAGAAAAAAATAGTGGCCAGGGCTTGCAACTGGAAACACTACTTTTTCTAAAAATTCTTCTGTTTTTTAAGAGGACTGATGCAGCAGGGCTGGGCAAAGAGAATCAAAAATACTGCTAGCTTGTCTTTTTATCACAGAATCACAAGTACTGAAAAAAAGGGCTTGCAATATTTGCAGTGTTACACAAACACTAACGTTACGTTACACTGTTCAAAATACTTTTTTCTTGACAGACAGCATTATTCCAGGTAAAAGACAGCAAAAATCTCTTCCTCAAACCTTTCAAAACTTGCATGACATGACAATACTTTGTACCCTTCCACCTGCACCAAATGAGCAATGCTTGAAATTCTGGAACTCTCTCCAGGAAGGAAAAGAAAAAAGACAGAGAAATTACAATAAATCCTACAAATAAAGAGATGATGAGACTTTAGATAAGTGCAGGTAAACAATAACAAACACAGGCTTATTAGCAAGGTAAGAGCCTGGGTCACAGCATTTCAGCTCCCACAAAAACAGAGTACCTTCCATGTCGTGTCTACATCCATGCCTAAAAGTCATTTGCTTTCTGGTTTCCTTTTCTTCCGCCAGGGTTTTGGGGCTTTTTTGCCATGTGATAATGGCACATGCAACATGCAGTTTCTTTGCAAGAGGTATGTAGATGACCAGTTGCAATTAGCAGGCTAGATAGACAAACTACTTAGCTCCGTGTCTTAAACAGAAATTGGATCATGATCACTGCATTAGCTATCCTTCTCCAGACTTGACAACTAGAACAACTGTGTCTTCTACTACATCCCAAGCACTTGTCAACTAAGCTACAAATATACGCAGAACAGGATGCAAGGAGGCAGCCCCATGGGATCTGTCAAGATTGTTATTCCATCCTGGAGAGAGGCAGATAACCTGAAAAGGACTGTAGATCCCACTGATGCTTTGCTGAGGGATATGTAGCTGCACACCCTCCACAGTTCAAAAATGTATCCGTAAATACTGTGCATTTTACCTGCTATACAGCCATGTGATTGCTGAACATGATGGAACCAAAGAGAAGGCAGATATAACATCTCACCAGCTTTCACTGTACACTGCAAAGGTTTTGCCTGAGCATACTCTGG